>CATOUR010000029.1:4375000-5000000 GCA_951848785.1 Callosobruchus maculatus
TGGGAGCTATCCTCTAATTGAGTGCACACCACTTGGCGGAGTGTTAAACAATTTAGATTACAGGCTACAATGGGTCGGCTCTCGTTCTCACCCTTAGAGCGGTTGTCGGACAGTTCACGGATTGAGCAGAACCAGATGTATAGTGAAATACAAACATACCCATTAGCTTCAGGATGTACACTTAATTGTTTATTTCAACTACACGGCTTGCTTGATCATCATCATAGTCACAATGTCTTAACAGACATGTTGTGAACTCGTAAAATGCATTAGGTCGGAGCCAGAGTATTGCCGCCACGAATATTATCAATAGTTTTGAGAACTGTAGCTCGCCATCGTTCGCGATTTACTGTCAGTTGAGTGGCGCTCTTGATACTCATATCCAGCAACTGCTTCGCCGTATCCACCCAGCGTGTAGGGGAACGGCCACGGCGCCGCCCACTCGGGGGCGTGACCCTGAACTACAAGTTTCTCCATATTATCACTTCTGTGAATATGTCCGAAGAATGTAAACATTCTCGTCGACACAATGGAGGATAGTCTCTTTGGATTACCGAGCTCATCCAGTATGGAAACGTTAGTTCGATGGGTGGAATAAGGAACTCTCAGCATTCTCCTCCACGTTCACATTTCTAAAGCATCTATACGAGCTCGATCTACCTTTTTCACAGTCCAAGTTTCCGAGACTTACAAAAACATGGATTTTTTTTATAACTGAGCAAACCGCGCAGGCAGAGCCTAAATACCAGAGTACCGAGGCTGCTCTGAAAGGGTTATGTTAGGGGAAGTTTGTTAACGCGAGATTTGAATGGGCCAATACCCGTAGGCCCAAGAAATACATCTTCTGGCAGTCCATTCCAAGCCTTGGACACCCTGGGAATAAATGTGCGGTTGTACCGCTCAGTTCTTGATCTGATAGGAGCAGTGAGCGGCGGAACGATGGAGGACAGCTCAGAGAAGCAGATTCCGTTGGAATATCAGTAAATGAGTGAGAGATCACGAACAACACGCCGGTGAGAAAGTGACTGAAGGTGGCGCGTTAAGGCCGGATCGCCAATTAGTCGAATTGCCCTTCTCTGGACGGCATCTAGTATAGACAGGGTAGTAGGGGCAGTAGCTCTCCAGACATCAACATCAACAATTCCACATCTTGCAGTGTACAAACAAAGTATGATAAAGAGAATGGAATAAAACAACAACAAAAATTGAGTCAAGTTGATTGACTCAGTACTTTCCACACATTACGGTGTTACCAGTTTATTATTTTCCGATTGCATGAAGCTATAGTCATGCCATGCCCTTGCAACACAAACACTCTCGTAAATAGTTTCTTGCATCTCTGTTCGTAGGAACTAGGACCACATAGATTTATTCTCCAATCTCCACCGATATCCCAATCACATGACGTGCCAATTTTCCGATATTTAAAGACAGATTATATTATCAGTATCAATCTTTAAAGGTAAATGAACAGTATTTCGGGATTTCCCAACTAAACTATTCGAGACCCAATCCTAATTCGGTTCATTTTAACCACTACAAAAAAAAAGTAGAAAACGAACAGAGATCCCTAGAGTACCCAAAAACAGAATTTGAACGGCTTTTATATTTTTTAATTTAGTTTCGTCGCCACTAACACATTTTTCAAAAACCATAGATTTCATTGAACTCTACCACAGCCCACGATACGGTTTAAAAATTTCATTGGTGGCAGCTTAGTGATGAGCTACCCACATTACAGAATTATCTACAGCAATATAATTTCAAAACTTACTTTTTGTCTGAGGTAGGGCAGCCCACTACAAATACAACACTCATTTTTCAGTTCACCCACCTCTAATCTAAGCTACTCCAATTTAAGCCACTCAAAAAAATGTGGAAAACAATCAAAAAAAACCCAAAATCGTCTAAAAACGAAGTTTGAGCTATTTTTATATTCTTGTTTTTTTTACTATTATCAATTCAATAATTACCAGGTTACGCAACACACAGAATTTTGGTTTCTGTAATAGTTAAGGCAATGTTCGGATGGATCTAAAAAGTGTATTATGCAGCTAGGTCTTCGTTTTACAAGTCAATGGCTATTATGAATACAACAGATGTTTTCGTTTACGATCCGCACCCCCCAAACGCCGCAATTTCACCTCTACCCAAAAAAAAGTAGAATATGATTATGAACCCCTAAAACGCCTAAAAACGAAGTTTGAGGAATATCTGAATTGTTTTGTTTTTTGCTAATTACTCCGCCGCCCATGCATCGATTTTCAAAATTATAGCAGTTAGTACGACCGCTCAGCATATCGCTACCCAAATTTCATCACAATCCAAGCAGCGGTCACTGACAGACCGAAAGACAGACAGACAGGCCGACGGAAATGAGTGACGTGGATTCGTTATGTTACATATCATAAAACGCCTAAGAAGCGTATTATCCCAAAATCTAAAATTTTCGCGACCGCAATACTCCCCTCACCTACACATATAGGCGTGGGAAGTAGAAATGAACAAGTGCAATAAAATAGTGGAATACATTTAAAAAATAGTTGTTCATGAATTATGAATGATCAGCTGGTTTTTGCGCTGTTGAGCCGGCATCGACACGCTTCGCGGCCCTGGCGTCGGCGCACTTCGCTGCTTGACATTTCGCTAACACGAGGGGTTGGCATCCTCAGAAGCCGTTACCTGTTCGGGGTTTTCCAAGAACGTTTGTACAAAGTAATCCAGATAGATAGATAGATCAGAATATGTTTCAAAACTGTTTTTCTATATTCGACGCAGCCCAGAAAAGAGCGATTCGGACAATCGGCAACCCCGACTTGACGCGCTACCTAGCCGTTGTCTCAGCGGCATATGGTTGGTGACCTTGCATGTTTTTACCGGTATTACAACGTTACAACGGGGCCTGCTCCTCTGAGCTATCCTCCATAACTTCACCGAAAAATAATTATCTATTCTTTGAGCGATAACATATCCTCCAAGATGGACGCAGCAGTTACTGAAGTTATGGAGTAATAAAAATGGATACATAGACAGAACGACAGAAATATCGATAAAAACAATCTACTGTTATGGTTTTAAAAATATAGTAGCAACATATAGATATTGGGAAGCAGTACTTTAAAAAAGTTTTGGTTCGCCATCTATCTACCAAAGCCGGTACCTGAGCGTTTAATCTGAGGAGCCGAGCACTGTTTATTTGACTCGTTTAGAAGCATCAGGTATAGGAACCTGCGGATGCGACAACAAACAGAATCTTTTTTGTGGAACACTCATTTAACACTCCCGACATTCGGTTTATGCTAAAAAGCAACTTAACTCAATTAAAGAGTAGCAGTTTCATTCATTCATCCGAAACCAATAACAGACGACGTCGTTTCGCTTTTATTAAAGCTCGTCAGTGTGATTTAGGTCTCAGACGAAAAAATGAAATTGCCTGTTAGTTCTCAGCTGGCAAAACTCGTACTAGTAGTAGGAACATATAGATATTGAGAAGCAGTACTTTAAAAAAGTATTGGTTCGCCATTTATTCGTCTGAGACCTAAGTCACACTGACGAGCTTTAATAAAAGCGAAATGACGTCGTCTGTGATTGGTTTAGGATGAATGAATGAAATTGCTACTCTTTAATTTAAAAATATATGCCATTACAAAAGTTCGACGTATAATGCACTAAGCTAGAAGACTGCTAATTGTAGATTAACTCTGAACATGCACACATCAAACTACGTGGAGTTTAACCAGATAAATATCCAGCAATTCGGTTCGGCGCAGACCACATCCTGAGTTAGAAAAATCCCCGGAGCGTTTAAATATTTCAATGGAAACGCTTTGCTGCCACTTCCAAACGCTTGCCCGTACATTTCCTTAGAAGGAACATTGATTTTCCTTCTTATAACTAATTCAATCGTTTCCGAGCAAATTTTTCAATCGTCACGGATTAAGCGACGGTTTGGAGAGCTCCAGGAGGGGAAGAATTTCAACTTCAACCTTTATTGGCCATAGTCGTTCACTCAAAAAACCTATTAGGATATTAAGAAAAAAATGAAGTCAAGTTGATTGACTCAGTACTTCTCACGCATTACCGTGATACCCGTTTATTATTATTTTCCCATAGCATAAAGCTATAGTCTGAGAGCCCCTTGCAACCAAATCATCGACAGCCTTCCCCTCCCCAAAATTGTGTTATGCCACTAGGTCTTTCATTCGCAGATCAAAGGACAGCCTATGATCAATACTACAAACCTTTCAGTTTTACAACCTCCCACCCTTCAACCTACCCGTGTGGGGGCGGGTTAGAATATCTCCCATCGTATATCCTGTGTGTCGTAAAAGGCGACTAAAAGGAACCGAACTACTGTCGGTATAAACAGTAATCTCTTCTCAACCAACAGCTTTTGGTGGACGAGTTGAGAAGAGTCAGGACACCTTCTTGTCCTTGGGGTGAGACATTGCCCCTAAAGGCGGATGAACCAGTAGATACCATCTGGTCAACGGCATGAGGATGCAGAAAGCAAATGGGAAACTACTGCATTAAAGATCTTAAAGATATCCCAAGAGAAACTCGTAAAATAAGTAAATGTGTTTTATGAGTTCACAACATGTCTGTTAAGACATTGTGACTATGATGATGGTGACCCCCCAACCACCCAAATTTCACCCCCATCAAAAAAAAAAAAACGGTAGAAAATGGGAACACCTAAAACGCCTAAAAACGCAGTTTGAGGAATATTCGAAATTTTTTGTTTTTTGCTAATTACTCCGCCGCCCATGCACCGATTTTCAAAATTATAGCAACATTACCTACTATGACCTCACAGCATATTGTTGCCTAAATTTCATCACAATCCATGCAGCGGTTACTGAGATTGCGTGGCTAGAAAAACGCGTGCAGACAGACAGACCGACGGAAAAGAGTGACGTGGATTTTCGTTATAAAACGCCCAAAAAACGTATTTTCTCGAAATCGAAAATTTTCGCGATCACAATACTCCCCTTCCAGGAATTAGATATGATTAGCCAAAAAGCTCACCACTACGTTTGGAGAAGAGCAATGTTTTTGACGTCGGATGATAAAAGTATTGTGAAGTTGGATATCATTTAACATAATCTCGTTTATTCCTGTGGACTTTTACTAAAGTATAGTACAACAGGTTCAAAATAAATAAAAACTATAATCACGAGGGAAGCACAGAAGCAAAGGGAGGGTAACAAATACCGTTAATATAAGCTGTAATGTAACTACGAACTACAAACAGAAATATACAAGGTGATTTAAAAGTTAGGACTTTCCCCTATGGAAGCAACTGCCTTTGAAATGACAAAGCTAATGTACGGTGAATCACCAGCAGGAGAATAAAAAGTAGGAAAGAATTTACTTGAGTAAATTCAAACGGCGCTCTCATTGTCGAATTTGTTGGTATAAAAATTTAATTTTTTTATTATATTGACAAAACCGGATTTTTCCCAGACTAGTAATTAAAAAATTTGACATTTAATCTTAAAAAAAAGAAAAAAGTTGTTGACCGCGGTGAGATTCGAACTCACGCCCTTTCGGAATGGTACCTAGCGTCTTAACCGCTCGGTCACGCTGCCTGCGTTTCAGGAATATCAATAAACCGTACATAATAACTGTGTACGATTTATATTTGAGCTGAAAAAATATGATCATGTCAGTCAGAAATATAAAGACTTGAAGTGGCTTAGGCTGGGGAACATTGTAGAATATAAGTATTTGATTTTAGTTCATAAAATTTTATCATCATCAAAACCAGAATATTTGAGAAAAAAACTGATTTTTAGTTATGAAGTTCATAACAGAACTATTAGAAATCAAAACATCATTAGAGTTACTTCACATACCACAAATTTATTCCGCAGGAGTTTTTCGTACAATGCGGCCACCTTTTACAATTAATTAGATAATTCATTCAAAACTCAAACACTGTCATGTTTTCGTACATCAGTTAAAAGTATGCTACTTGCTAGAGACTGATTAGTGAAGCTGGAATTTTTAATCTATAACATGTTATTACAACTTCTTTTCAGTATATTTTTACCAAATTAATAAACATTTTCTTTTTCTTCGTTAGGTAAGCATCCTAACAACTCTTTTCTCACTGTATTACTGTTTCTAATGTTTTATGTAACTTTTTTACATTTACTTTTGTATATTTTACATCGAACGTCTTTGTTCTGACCGACACAAGCAGTTAAGTGTAAGAGTAGCCAAGGCTAAACTTCGCTGCTTGAGTCACTCTTGGTTTTTTGGAAATAAAGACGATATTATTATTATTATAATACGTCGTCACTTACCTGTCGCAATTTAATTCAATTTTTTTGTAAACCGGAAGCGATATTGACATAACCGGAATTTTTCCCGGACTAGTTTTTTCATGCTGATTCCGAATCTGTATTTAGTTTTTCTCTAGCACCTGTAGTTTTGGCTATTTTTTGTTTACGGACAGACGGACAGACAGAGGCTCTGCATAAGCCCTCTTCAGTGACTTCAGTGAATCAGTGAGAGCTAAAAAAATGGCTCTTTTTGTCAGAAGCTTCTCCTACAACGCCGCTAAAGTTTACCAGGTCTCTACCAGGCTCCACGAAAAACCTGTCACTATTAAATTTCAAAAAGAGATTAAAAAGTCTATTATTAACCTACTCACTGATGAAGGTTTCTTGCTATGTTCTTGGCCTACTCTCATGGTTTTTTTTATATAGTTTTTCTTTCTGGCTAATAGGTGGTTGCGCGTTTAACAAACATTTTTGTGTATCTATTTATTTATGTATGTGTATTATTGTTGTTTATACATTGTTTGTTATATTTCATATAGTTTATAAACAGGTTAAGTCGAAAAACAGCGACTAGCTGATACTTCGCCTATTTACTTATGAGGTAAATAAAGTCCATTTATTTATTTATTTATTTATTTATGAAATACTTATTATTCATTCGCTGCGAAATTTTATGTGCGGTCCTGCCATATGAGTCTTATAGATACGATTCGAAGTACGCGCCGCGAGACATTCGAGTTTGTCTAGGTCTTCCATCATGATGTGGATACAAACATCGTGTATCTCTAGCTCTTTGCATAAGATCGACAAATTGACGGGGTGTAGGGTGAATGGGATCAGGAAAATGATCAGCATACACTCGCGAAGTCTGAGAGGCATTTTGACCACATTGTAACTACATTAAATACATGTCCTCCAGTCCATTTTAGTTATAACGGTTGCACCATTTTTGTTGTCAGATGCAGCACGTCAACAAACCGAGAGACGTCAAACGCGCGCTGCTACGTACGTCTATGCTCCGTAGTAAACTGTTTTTTGTGTGTTTTGATCTAATCGCACGGGGACGGATTTGGAAATGAGGATTTCATAATCGGTGAATATCTTAATATTCTAAAAAATTCCGCTTTCCTTTTGACGAGTGCTATATTATGCCCTGCCCGTGTGGGGGCGGGTTAGAATATCTCCCATCGTATATCCTGCGTGTCGTAAAAGGCGACTAAAAGGAACACCGAACTACTGTCGGTATAAGCAGTAACTTCTTCTCAACCAACAGCTTTGGGTGGACGATTTGAGAAGAGTCAGGTCACCTTCTTGTCCTTGGGGTGAGAAATTGCTCCTAAAGGCGGATGAACCAGTAGATACCATCTGGTCAACGGCATGAGGATGCAGAAAGCAAATGGGAAACTACTGCATTAAAGATCTTAAAGATATCCCAAGAGAAACTCGTAAAATGAGTAAATGCATTTTACAAGTTCACAACATGTCTGTTAAGACATTGTGACTATGATGATGATATTATGCCCGTGAGGAAAAGTCCCAACTTAGGAAACACCCTGTAGATTAGCAGACGTACAGCCTGACAAGCGTAGCAAGAGAGACGGGAATTTCGCCGCTGTCGTTATTTCACATCCTCTCGTCTCTTGCTATCCTTGTCTATTTCATATCTCTCACGGCTCTTCTTACACTTGTCAGGTTGTATTTCTGTTTGTGATCAAATTGAAAGGAAATGAATCATCCATAGAATGGCCACATTCACCATTTTTACAAGTCGTTCCACGCACTCGTCATTTTTTGTATGAAATATAATTATTTATTTAACGGAATAAGCATTTGATGACGGTTATTAAGAACGGCCATGTGATAGAAGCCACGTATTGGTGTCGTAACGAATCAGAATGTCTTAATAATAGATAAATGCGAGTTATTCATAGTATGGCCACATTCACCATTTTTACAAGTCGTTCCACGCACTCGTCATTTTTTGTATGAAATATAATTATTTATTTAACGGAATAAGCATTTTATGACGGTTATTAAGAATGGCCATATGATAGAAGCCACGTATTGGTGTCTTAATGAATCAGAATGTCTTAATAATAGATAAATGCGAGTTATTCATAGAATGGCCACATTCACCATTTTTACAAGTCGTTCCATGCACTCGCCATTTATTGTATGAAATATAATTATTTATTCAATGGAATAAGCATTTTATGACGGTTATTAAGAATCGCCATATGATATAAGCCACGTACTGGTGTCGTAATGAATCAGAATGTCTTAATAATAGATAAATGCGAGTTACATACGCTAATTTTTACAACGATATGAGATTTTGTGCATCTCATCAATAAACTTTATGCTCAAACACCAACTCTACACAGGGTCATAGTGAAAATATCATATTTGATCATATGCAAGTGAAAATTGATGATCAATCAAAGGAGATTGTGTTGGAAAGTAGTGATATAACGTCGACAATTTTTCAGTCTATCAGCAGTTTTTCTCTGTTTTAAGATCTGACTAGAGGATTCCATTGTTGCTAGGCTGTTGTAGGGACTACCCTTCTTGAAGGAGGATGAAGTATATTCTTGGAGCCCTTCAGCAAGGATTTTTTTATGAGACCATTTATATTTTTCCTCTGGAACCAGCGCCCGCGGGAGATCAGTTTTTTGGTGTAAACATATATTTTTTAATTTTTAAAATTTTGTTGAACCAACCTCCTGCATTTTACTTTTCAGCTTGTGTCTATATCGTTTGAATTCAGTTTTTGTGTATGCACCTAACTTTGAGTCTTAACAGTACAGAATCATTGAATCGTTGGTCACTAGGGTGTCCATTTAGTGTGCAACTCTTCGATATCTCGCAAGGTATCCCTGATAGAAGAAAATGTCAAATACAAGTTATTTGGTTACTTAAGATGCATATTCTAAAAATATTTTGAAATGTGTTGCGGGAAAGTAGGATAGTGATCAACTTAATCTGACAACACTGATGTTACCTTTTTTGAATTCTGTATGTTCAAAAACCCCCAAGTATTGAAATTCACCTCTCCAGCTGTGGCAGTTTTGGAAATATTTAAGCATTCCGGCGGGGGTATCATCTAAGGAGGTAGACGCTATGCGGCAGCCGCATGTTTGGCGATTGGTTCTGTCAAAGTCAAATTCGCATCATGTAATGTCAGCAGATGCAGCAGCATGTCCGCAGCCGCAGCCGCAGCAGCACAATATGCGGCAGGAAGCGACATTACAGCGGACATATTGTATTCTAAAATTTTTAAATTTCAGAGCTACAATTATGAAAATATAAGAGCGGACAAGACGTCGAAGTGCTTTTTGCGTAGAACGGTCAGAGACCATATAATACCTATTACCTACGCCCATGCCCCATTTAATATATTTATAGCATGTGATATTGTAATGTAACAGTGATTCATCCTCGATCCTCCGTAAGAAGTTTTTAAACTTAATGTGACCACCTAAAGTAGAAAAACAGGTTAAGTGAACTAATATTTTAACCGCTTGCTAATGCCGAATCACGATTTAACGGTGGAATTTTTGTAAAAACAGAAATATTATATACTCGCTCATTTTGAGGTTATGTGAATATGCTTATTAGTTTATTTTATTGCCGAGTTGGGCCCACAACAATCAGAGAGATCTCTGCAGTTTTTAGAGGTTTCCCAAAAATAAGACACTTGCAGAAGTAGTTGAGTTTTCTAAGTTACAGAAATTTCTTATACATTCTGAAGTGATTGTTTGCCTTATTGTGGCTACTCACTAGCTGTTATCTAACCTATCCAATTTTTAGTGGATCAGAAGCAAGAGGTTGTGATTGCTATTTCTGTGAAGCAGAGAAGACTAATTGGCCAGAATTGTAAACACATAATGTAGAGGAGTGTTCAACCTACATCATCTTTCTCCACAGAGACCAGAAATGGGGCAAAACATCTTCACAGATACCTAGGTAAATACTTATATATTATATATTGCACTCAAGGTTGTCTTACAAAATGATGAGTCTCCATGCTCCTTGGATTTCTACCAAATATCTTTCAGTAACAAGCGCATGTAACTTTTTGTTGTTGATATATAATTTTATGTTTGGTAGCCTTCAGAAAGTGGTATACAATCCTAAAAGCTAGAAAGAAGTAGATATTGTTGTTTAATTTGTTGCTTCCCAGCAATACCTACAGTTTTGTTTTAAATATATATATTTGATTATGTCTGACCATACCACCAAAAAGATAACAATTATAATACACATTTATCAAAAATTGAAAAATTATGTAGAAATCTCAGCAAAAATAACAAAGATAATTTTATAGAGGACTTACATAGTATAAAGTGGGAGGTATCGGAAAGTGATGTTGGTGTGCAGTGAAAAATTTTTGAAACTGGCTAGATATCGAAGAATGTAAACAAAAGTTGGATATACTCTATGTTTCAAGTTTTGCTGATAAAAAGTCTAAAGAAGCTTACAATGATGTGTGAAATGTTTACAACAAACTATTAGGTGATAGAAAAAATATTTTTAATAGAATTGTTACCTCTGATAACAAGATGAAGTGTGTGTGTGTGTGGAACATAGTCAGTGAAATTAAGGGGTATGCAATTGATTCAGATGTACTTATTCCTGGAAATTCAGAAAGTATTGCAAAGGCATATATATATTTCAAATGTAACCAAGGACTCCCTTTTATACCCTTTTCATACAATATAGTCTAACCTAATATATAAATACCTACAGAGTTAATAACAACTGAAAAACTGCAGGAGTTGAGCCAAATTTGAAAAATAAACCCACAAATAAATTCAGCAGTGGTGAGGATAATTTTCCTAAAACCTTGCTGATATCCTGTATTTACCAATATTATCAATAATTGTTTAAAATTTGGTAAATTTCCAGAGAAACTAAAATCAGCAATACAGTGCTGTTCCTAGAATGACGTCAGGAAACAGTAAAAAAGCCTATACGGAACATGGGCCTGATGACCAGAGCAGTCTATGCCGATGACACAGAAGTAAGTATTAATATCAGTTTACAAAACAGGATATGTAGCAGACATGTTAAACTATAGGCCGATAAGCTTACTCTCTGCATTTGTGAAACTTGTACTTCAAACAAAGGTATTGAAGCATTTGAGCAACTGCAACCTAATAACTGAAGCATAGCATGGTTTTATAAAAGGCAAGTCGACTACTACAGATATTTATCATTTTAATCGCCAAATTATTGCTATTTTAAAAAAAGGAAATATGCCCCTTGGTATGCTTTTTGACTATGTAGACTTTTACTATTTAAACTGGAAAAGTATGGAATAGGTGGAACGTTTTTGCAGTGCAATACATCGTACCTCACATGTTGAAAACAAAAAATTATGATTACAAAAAATTATAATACCAAGCAATCAACAAACATCATTAGGAATCGCACAAGATAGCATCCTAGGTCCACTTTTACTTATAATACAGGGTTACTGGTAACTCGACCACTTTCCTGCAGGAAATGATAGAGGGACTCAAATGCAATAGATTTAACCCCCCATATGTAATTCCGAAAATCGATGATTTTCGAGATAATTAACATTTAATGTTTTTCAACGATATGTTCAAATTTCCACACTACATCCCAGATTTAGAAAAAACGTTGCTGTCGATTTTAGTAATTTTCAATTTAGTTTTTTACTGACACATATGCAAATTTAATTTAGTATTTAAGTGTGTAAAAATACTAGACAGTTTCAAACTGCATACAATTATTTAAAAAATAAAGAACAGAATTTTTACATTCACCGTGAAAGAAAATTGTCTAGCTCAAAAAAAGATACACAGGTAGCAAGTAGCAACATCTCTAGAAATTTTGAGTGCATTTAATTTGTTTTACTTGGATAAAATCATCGACCGCATTTGCAAACATTCGAGTTATCAATAATGATTGTACTGTCATTCGTTCTTTTTGAATAGGTGTTTTTTATTCAATGCTGTTTATAATCTTTCTGAAAAGGTTATTAGGTAGGAAAGTGTTTTAGCGATTTGTTCAACCGTTTGTATAATTTTTTTCAGCTAGATAATTTTCTTTTACGGTGAATGTAAAAATTTTGTTGATTATTTTCTAAATATTTATATTTAGTTTGTAACTGCTTAGTATTTTATGCATTTTAATACTAAGTTAGCTTTGTGAATGTGTTAGTTAAATACTAAAATAAAAATTATCAGAATCAACAATAGGTTTTTTTCTTAGTTTAGGATCTAGTGTGGAAATTTGGACATTTGGTTGAAAAACATTAAATGTTAATTATCTCGAAAACTATTGGTTTTCGGAATTACATGTGGGGGGTTAAATTTATTGCATTTGAGACCCTCTATCACCTCTTGCAGGAAAGTGGTCGAGTTACCAGTAACCCTGTATATGTTAAGTTAATGATTTGTTCCTAGATATTGATAGTTCAGTTGAGATGATAGTTACCCAATATGCAGATGACACTAGTGTGCTTGTTACTGCTCGAATAATTTATAAGCTAGTTGGAACAAAAGGCCACCTTAGTTTTAAATGGTACATAAACGAACTTGTTATTATTCAAATCAAAAAATCCTAGATGCCAGGGTCCACCAGTTAAAATGGGCAAAGATGTTCAAATTCATTTAGTAGACAGTAGTAGACAACACCAAATTCCTTGGAGTATATATAATATATAGATGAGACGCTTAGGTGGATATCTCATGTGGAGGCCACTAAAAAAAAATCGTATCGTACCCTGCAAGGAACTTTAATTATAGGTATCCAGTTCATCACCTCACCTTAACTGAGAAGAATGTAGAGTATAGTTGAATGAAAATCTTCAATTATCTACCATCTGGTCTTGTGAACAATTCGACAACTTTCAAAAAAAAAGATACACAAAATGTTAGTCAATTTGGAACCCTATTCTCTTGAAGACTATTTAAATTTTGTTGTTCCCATTTGTTATATTGACTCTATTTCACCTAATTCTGTGAGTACATTATGTATTTTGCAGAGTTATTTTGCAATAAAGATTTGTTATTTTATTATTATAATTATAAATAATATATGACATACTGTATGATTTTTTATGATTTCTGTTTACAGAAACTCAAGCATATCCTCTTTAGACCAACCAAGTTCTTCTTTAGCCTCAGATAGGCCTAGGTGTGGCCAAGATGTTATTGATGCAGGTACTGCTACTCCCTCATGTTAAGGTTCGAATGTGTTATTGGACGAAGAAAATTATTGGCAAGGATTACGACTAGAGCGAAAGGATAAGATAATCAAATCTCTAGGTATAAGTATGAGCTATGTATAAATTCGTGACAGTGATAAGTATATTTTTTACTACACTGGATTGCCAAGTCACACAATATTTGAAAGTGTATGAATTGATCAAAGATATTAAGATAAATTATTAATTGAAATGGAATGTTCAAAAAATTAAGTGATTTGGTCAGCTACTCTTGACATCAAAATGAAACTTTGAAACTGCACCATAATTTTACTTGTACAGATTTAGCATTCAGATTCAAAATATCTGAAGTTGCTGTTACAAATATTGTCGTTACTTTGTACAAACTCTATATGAAGTCTTGTTCTTGAGGTTTATAAAAGACATTTCTAAAAGATCAAAAAACCATTCTTGTTTACCAAATTCACTAATTGTAGAATAATAATAGATTGTACTTGTATTTTGTGTTGTACCAAGAATCATGATAATCAATGAAGAACTAACGTCTTACTTATAGTAGTTATAAGCATAGAAACAGTTTCAAAAGCTTAGTTGGTGTGGTCCTAATGGCGTACTGACTTATGCTAGTATGCTCCACCCAGGATCTAATATCGATAAAAATATTGTTCAGCAGCATTTTGACACAGAAAGTGGAGATCTAATATTGGCAGATCAAGGTTTTCTTATAAGTGATATTGTACCTAATGCAGTAAGTTTAAATGTTCCACCATTTCTCAGTACTCCAGAATTAACATCAGAGCAGATACAATAGACAAAAAGTATTGCAAGAGCAAGACTTCATGTAGAAAGGGCAATATGTAGAATCCAAGGTTTTTAAATTTTATCTTTTATACCAGAACTAGAACCAGATTATAGTTCAATGATATTCAGGACAGTATGTGCTCTAACAAATTTACAATATCCATTTATTAGAGAAGTATCACAGTTTTATATTGATTGGCAGAAGCTTAGATTACATAATTATATTGGTTGCGTATACAGGGTGAGTACCAAGTTGATATTTTTTTGCTGTGTATAAAAGTCGATAAAATAAACAAATTTTCAGAAAACTAAAAAATAAGTGAGATACAGAATAAAAAAAAGTATATTATCTGGGCTTGTGTATCAAGACTACCTAGTCTGTTTATGTTTAGTTTTTTGCTCGGATTTGTCAAATCGATTAGGCATTGTACCTCTTAGATATTGCAGTACCCACTTTTTGTTTATAATTGTTACTTTTAAACTGGTAAATCTTAAAAGTGGCGCATTATTATAAACAGCTAGGTACGTCTTGGTGCACAAGCCCCGATTTACTTTTTTTGATTCTGTACCTCGTGTATTTATCAGTTTTCGGTAAAAAGTTTTTAGAAAAAATTGCTTGTTTTAACAATTTTTTTACACAGTTTAGAAAAAGGATCAACTTAGGACTCACCCTGTATATATCAAGCCATAAAGACACAAAAAATGTGTCACTGAGCAGTGTACATGTGGAATAACCTTTATGTCTTAGACCACCTAATTAATTCGTACACATCTTTGATAATGCTGTGATAGCACTTGTGATATTTTTAATCTATTTTTAAGTTATATTCTATTTTGTTTTATATGCTATTTTATAAGCTCCATCTTCCATCATATTTAATTACCAATTTTTTCATAAACAGCATAAGAGTGAACAGCATCATTGGCTATGCAGCTTGCCTGTTCAGCAATGGTAATAATAATATAATATATAGTAATGTTTCAGTTACATGACACATTGGTTTTAAATCCTTTCAGGTAATGAGATGTTTTATATTTGTTAAGCCTGTTAGTTTATAAATATCAAATATGTATGTTTTTGCTCTGAAATTTTATAGCAATGATTATGCTCTTATATAATATACCTAAGTGACTTTGATTTTGTAATATATGGAATACATAATAATAATTTGATAACGGATTTTTTGTTTGTTGTACTACAGTCTTTATTACTTTTGTATGTAGGATTTAAATACTTTAAATGTATAACTTGTCTTTATCACTTAGAACAGTAATATCAGTATTTTTTTAAGCTTGTTGTTAAACAGGTTGCTTGATAATGTACATTGAATTATTTGGAATAGAATGGTGTTACTGGATTTTTTCCATGAGACATAATTTTGTCCAATGTACAAAATTATTTCTGAAAAATATAAATATAGGAATAAGATTATTAAGGTAAACTCTATTTCATATTCGAATGCTGTATTATGTTAATAACAAGATTAGTTTACACAAATAGCAATCAAGACAACAATTTATTCCTTTAAAGATTAGAGTTCAGTTATATAAGTTCATCAATTATAATGCAACATTATACAAAACTGATTTACACTAAACTAAAAACGAGATGCATATAACAACAACACATACACACACACAGCATTATCATGATTTGAAGTGTCAAGTCTAGAACATAGAAGAAATTTTGAGGCAGGATTATTTTTATAAAAATTATTACAGATTGTTCCTAAATTCTTGAAAAAGTTAACTTTGTTGTGCCTCCTTATACCACTCAAGATAATGTTGCATTCAAGTCACCTAGAGCCAAACCTAATAATGATATTACTGAAGTCTCAAATCTCATTACTATGTACCTATGCTTATTTTGTTACTGATTAGATGAATTAAGTTCTGTATTATGAAGATATTTCAATAAAATCTAGGATTGAGATACTATTATATATTACCATTAATATATGTATATTATCCTGAATTATATAATATATACTATTTAACAATGGTTTGATATGAAATAAATTTAATAAACAAAAAATGTTTTTTAATGAAAATTGCATGATAAAAAAATGATAAGTTTTGTTGCATTTATTTTGTTACCCTAATGGGTTATTTATAACAAATATATCTTTGTTCACTTATTTCAACATTGATCAACTGGAACATGCAAAGAAATGATTTTTCTGCAAAAAACTATTTAAATAATTTACACGAGTAAATAGATATTAAATTTGTAAACAAATTTCATATTTGTAATGTACGCGAAGGGAACATATATGTGCATGCATATAAAATCTGTCAATATAATTATGCAGAGATATAATAAACTGATCCAACTTTAATTATTTTATATTTAATTTTTTGAGCGCACACATTTCTAAGCAAATTTCCTTTGAGCTGCATTTTTGAAGCTTTGCTGGTTCATCTGGAAACATGCAATGTCTTAACAAAATACATGAAAGCTTTTGATATATATCTTTTAAATGGCGCAAATTAGGTTCGTTAATTGTCATAAACAAAGGAGCTGTAAATTTTGAAAGAAAAATGATAACTTTGGCCCAAATTGACCTATGAATTATGATATATATTTTTTTCAATTTAAAGTATGTATAGTAATGTCAGCTTTTTGCATATGAAAAAAATTATGTAAACTGTTATTCTATTTGTTTATGAGTACAAAATTATATAGAGCATTACATTATTTTGCAATGCTGTAAAATTATTTTTTGCCATTTAATTAGGTATAAAGTTTGAGCCTTCTTCTTTGATATTCTGCCCATAGGATCTGGATCTTTAAGATTTTCTGCAATATAGCATTGGAAAGAACATGTTTGTCAAACTATTTCATGAATCATACTGAAATTTTTATCTCATATTTTGTACCAAAAGCCCGCATTGTTAATGTCATATTAGGGTCCCTAGATACATTTTTGTCAATGTTATTGTAAAATTACGTATTATTAATTTTAGTCCGTTTTTTGAAATTTTCTAAGCAATAAATAAATTAAAATATTTGTGGATTTGTGCATTTGTAGAAGACGATGCTCAATATCAATTTTCACTTTATTATGGATATACTATGGAAATATTAAAGTATATGTTCATCTAGGGTAAAGAATTAAACATTATTAAAATCATTATAAAAAATAATAAATAACCAAAGGCGGCAGAAAAAGATGGGTGAACATTTTAATATTCCATGTATTTAACATAATTCAGAAGGATTTACATTAATACATTCAAAGTATTTAGAGTCAGAGATCAAATTGCCTGGGCACTCCACCATTCCACTTCGACAATCACGATTCCGATACAATGAATTTCCTACTGTTCAGAATCAGCCCTTCTTGGATATCAAAGGAAAATATGTATAATAAAAATATAGCAAAATTCAACAATAGTTTTGTTCAAGTAATAATCCTCAGCTTCTAGTGTGTGCAATTTTACAATCACCCAATAAGTGTTTTTTAGATAACCACTAACATTAAGAAATTAATCACCCTCTGTTCATGTTTAGCAAACTTCTACTAAAAATACATGTTTTTTCTAGGCATCCTTTAACTAGATACTATTCAAGGTTACATATTTGGAAAAAATTATGAATATGGGTATGAAACTATTTATAATATGAAGTACTTTTTATTTGATTACAAACAATAAATGTTTCTATACCTTTTATTGACAGATAACATAAGGATTTATTAGTGCTGTTAGTATACACAGTATGTGGAACACGTCTGTATCTACATTTTTAGAAAGTCATCATGATGGAGGCTCTCAACTCGTAACCATCTGTGCTCTTCGCCTTCTGGTATCAGTCTGCCTTTTGTGTCTTGAATACTTGGGATGCTGATGAATTTTTTCTTCAAACCTATAATGCCAAAAACAAGCATTTTTGGAGTAGTGAATATACAATGTGTTTAAAGTCATAATAAACATATTTTTTTTTATTGCACATATCTGCAGGCACCTGGATATTGGATATCAAAAGATTAATGTTTTAATTGATCCATTCCTTGAACATTTATATACATCTAAAATTAACAATTATTAAATACCGAATAAACGCTTTTTCTACTTTAACATGGACTAAAGGTTTAATAAAGATGTGTTTAGTTGACCTCTACACTTTTGAAAATATTTAATGTTCTATTACATTTTTACTCACCATAAGCCGATGCAATATAAATATGATCACTCCGATGTCGGCTCACTGTCGATTGAATATTTGAATACTCAAACCCAGGGGCATTGAGCCTGCCTGCAATTTCCTGCCACATGCAGCCTAAGATCCACACCCACGCCTTACACCAACGACATATTTTCCATCAAAATGTCCAAAAGCTTGTTTATTTGACCATTTAACACTCAATGTTCCCTATTTACTTCTAAATTCTAAAACGACGCACTCAAAATATAATAATATCACGGACATAACCTACAATGTAGGCTGAATCACGGCTGAATGAAGTCAGTAGTTGGCCAGAACGTTTTGTGGCCAGAACTGTCATGTGACAGCACGCCGCAGAATTAGGAGATACAAACGCTGCTGCCGCCGCAATCGCTGATTTGTGGATGTTTTGAGGATGTTTTGAGGATGTTTTGTGGATGTTTATCCGCTACCGCCTAGCAGCCGCTGTGCGATTCCTTCCGTGATTAGGCTGCGGGACTGTTTACTGAAAAAGCGGTGTTGCCGTATCTCAATAATTAACTGAAACAAAATTTTGAAATTGTGAGATCTTACTAGATTCGATATGCGCAATTGATTGCAGTAAAAATAAAAAAGTAGAGGATTCTATTTAAAGCAAATTAAAATCGGGCATATTTGTTTAAAAATTGGGAAATATAATTTATAACTTGGCAACGCCGCAAACGCGAAAAAAATATTACAAGGCGAGATAGGGTATTAGTAGATATTTCGATTTAAAATAAAACATACAGGGTGTTACATTTAAAAAAAAACAAAGTAAAATGGCCTTCAAGTTGCTGTAATTTAAAATTCTGCCAAAAACACCCTGAAGACACAAATTGCTGGTAACATCCAAAATAATATCCACTTAATATTAAAGTAACTCGCTCTATAATATTATTGAGGAAAGTTAATGGAATATATCAATTTGGACGTATTACTTGCGACCTTGCAAATCCGGAAATTAATAGAAATTAAATTATAACTTGGCAACGTCGCAACCAATCCCAAAAATATTTTAGGGTTAAATAGAGATCAATGATGGAAACTAGAAGAATTACAAAAAGAGGTATAGTTCCACATAAAAAAATCAAGTTGATCACTATCCTACTTTCCAGCATCACCCTGTATATTTCAAAATATTTTTGGAATATGCGTCTTAAGTAACGAAATAACTTTTGTATTTGACATTTTCTTCTATCAAGTAAACCTTGCGAGATATCGAAGAATTACAGACTAAGTGGACACCCTGTAGTGTTTTTATTGTAAATAATTTTTGTTTTGTCCTGAAACATTTAGTTTAAAATAAACAACTATAAAGAAACCACGACAGTAGCATACCGGGGCATAATTCGACCGTCTTCGGGATTCTCTGGAATTATCTTGTTTCTAGGACAATTATCCTGGTATCGGAGAAACAACGGTGGAAATCCAAATAGACATGAAATACACTATTCCTGGTTACATGACGTCTTTAGCAAGATGCCGTCATAAAAGCTAATCAATTTCCTACACCCACTTGCCTCACGATAGTATTTTGTCTCTCTCAATCTCCATTTCTCGCTGTTTCTCTAAACGTTCACAACGGTAGCGAATTATAAAGATAAAGTTTCCAAAGCAGGCGAGTATTTGTGTGCACACAGCGCGTAAATACACAAAAAGTGTAATCCAATTACCAGAGCTAGATTTAACCAATAAAATCTCGCCCCGCTTTGAACAGCAATGCGAATCTGTTGCATTTTCTCTTTGTATATGTATAAAGTGTCAAAGTTGCAATTTCTCTCGGACGAAAAGTGCGAGACTTGTTTTCGAAGTGTTACTAGTAAATAGCCAGTGGCGGCTCGTGCCAACTTAGAGAGGTAGTGCCAGAATGACAGCCAACATTTCAAACCGATATAAAATTGAAAAAAAAATACTTATAACTAGCCGATAAGCCGAATTTAAGTCTTTATGTTCGACTTACCAAGCATCGATAAACTGAAAACATTATTCATATGCACTTTAGATTTTTCATGGTCTCCATTTTCTTCCATATATGAATAAGATCATCCGTGCCTTTTTTCGTCCAAGTGTCATCGCCTCCAAATAGAACACACACAAAACAAAACAGTTCGTTAACTTCTTCACGGTCACTTATCCAATTGTTTTCATCATAAATAGTTTTATTAAATTTACGACAACGCGATTTCTGTCCACTACCAATAAGTTTTTCAATGTTTCTTCCAGCGGAAGATTACTAAATGAGTTTATTAATGCGCCAATTTTATTCATTATCGCTCCAATTATATATTTTAATTAAACACAAAAAAGATACCGATCCGAAAACAGCGCACAACTCACTCAAACTAATACGATCTAAATCTCAAACCTTTAACGAGAAAAGCCGACATCAGCATCAACAACATAAACAAATCGAAACTGCTGAAACAAAACAAAAATAGTGAACCCTGAATGGAAATATGGGTAATGTGCCTGGCACGATCTACTTCGGATTTTCGTATTTCAAATCTATCCAAAGGTCCAGAATAGCGTTCTCTCTGTCACTCGTAAGTGTTTGTGATAAGACTTCTCTCACTGTTTGTGCCTTATAAGAAACGGCACGGTAGGCTGTTGCCATCTCGCCGTTTCGTCGCGTCGTCAGCTCTCATCAGGTGAGTTGCGACGATGCCAAGTGTTGCCTGGTGCAAGCATTTATGCGCTGAGCCGCTATTGCCGTTTCATATAAAACAGAAAAACCGTTGGAAATTAACATAGAATAAAAAAAGTTTAAGAGATAGATAAGTATGTTTTTGTAGAAAATTAAGATAGTGCCCTGGCACTGTGGCACTATCTCACCAGCATCCACTGTAAATAGCACTTTTAGGGGTAGGACGGGCAATATGGATTGGGTGAAAAAAATGTTCTAACGCCAAACCTGATCGATATTTCAAGCTATGAAGCTATTAGCTTTTTATGACCACCAATGACTCAAACCTAATCTGTCTGGTTAAACAGCAACCAGAAAAGGAGTTCGTCAGGTATTGGACAACTGGAATGGCGGTATAACTATTGGCGGAAGCAAAATATCTAACTTAAGATTTGCTGACGATACAACCCTTATTGCTGCTTCTCAGGAAGAACTAGTAGCTCTATTGAACGTTTTAGAACAACACAGTGCAACATATGGTCTTGGTATTAACTACAACAAGACCAAGGTTATGATCGTAGATAGAGAGCATGACAATCATCGAGAAATAAAGTCAATAGGCCGTTGTGAGGTAGTTCAAAGTTTTGTGTAGCTCGGTTCTTTGATCGACAATTCGGGTAGCTGTGAGAATGAGATTCGACGGCGCATTCAACAGGCACGGGTGGCCATGCTTACTAAAATATGGCGTGATCATAACATCACTAAATCTACCAAAATGTCGCTGGTTCAGAATCTTGTGTTCTCCATATTTTTGTATGCCTCGGAAACTTGGACTGTTAAAAAGGCAGATCGATTTCGCATAGACGCTTTTGAAATTTGGACGTGGAGGAGAATGCTGACAGTTCCTTATACCGCCCATCGAAATAATGTTTCCATACTGGATGAGCTCGGTAATCCAAAGAGACTATACTTCATTGTGTCGACGAGAATGCTTACATTCTTTGGACATATTCACAGAAGGGATAATATGGAGAAACTTCAGGCCCCGAGTGGGCGGCGCCGTGGCTGTTCCCCACACTCTGGGTGGATACGACGAAACAGCTGCCGGATATGAGTATCAAGAGCGCCACTGAACTGACAGTAAATCGCGAACGATGGCGAGCTACAGTTCTCAAAACTATTGATAATATTTGTGTCGGTAACACTCTAGCTCCGACTTAATGCATTTTACGAATTCACAACATGTTTGTTAAGACATTGTGACTATGATGATGAATGACTTAAACCAATGTCAGCAACACGAAACGGACAGTTTCATGTTTTTGGTACATCGGTTTTCAATTTCTCATACAGCCATGAAAGGTATCTAAAAGAAAAGTAGATTATGAAAAGTGTTGTTAGGGGTTAGGGTCAATGGGTATAGCACAGACATTGTTGAAACATTATTTAGAGGGGTCTTGGAGAGGTTTTTAGAAGTCTGGAATTAAGAATGGTATATCGCTCGGGTCGGAAACTTAAAGATTCATTAGGCAATCCATAGTAATAAATACTAAATTCGACAAACCAGGAGATCTATGAGGACTAGTTTTAAATAACATATGGCACATTTGCGATCTAGTGGAATAGATAAAAGATAGATGAAGGTGAACATAACTTTCTATGAAATTTATTCGGAACTCTAGAAAAGTTGCAAATTATAATCGTAATCTTGCAATTATTTATAAATTCGTTTTATATAAAGTATATATTTATAAGGTCTCTATTTTAAAAGATCAGTTAATCTAAATTAGTTATTATTTTGACTCTATTGAAATTACTTAATCAATCTATTAACAGTTCTTTTCTCTCAGATGTTAATGATTCACTGATAAACCACATAATAACACAAACGATTACCAGCAAAGCAACCTCATCTAATGGATGAAAACTGCACTTATGTCACTGTCAGTATGGCTTTTTTTTAAAGAGAGAGAAGGCTGTGGGTTTGCAAAGCAGCACACTGTCAATATGGCCTCTTAATTTCCGAAACAGTTTTAACTAGGTACCATGACTAAAATAACTAATAAATAATTGGAACGGTGGTTAACCCTATTTTTTTAGTGCAATAATATAAACAACATATTAGAAATAATATTTTTAAATAGTACTTATTTTTGTATCTACTCTTAAAAGATGTTTATTCTACCCTTGAATACAAAAACACGCTAATCTGTCGTAAGAGCCATGTGAAAATTCAGGTTTTTAATCGTTATTATTTTTCTGAAAATGATATTTTTGAGCGTAGATTAAACTTATCAAAACTGAAAAAATTTTTTCATTTCATTTACAGTCACATTTAAGACACCAGACGCATATGGAAGCTTGGAAATAACAAAGGGATCGAGTCATGTACTCGTATAATAAATAAGGATGGAGTACCGAGTGCCAGTATCTCGCTAATACACCTCGGTTTGTCAAGATTATAGGGTTATATAAATAGCGACAATTATTAAGCATTCATATTTAGTCTAAAGCTTCCCCTAGTCATAACCTGCACTTACATAACTGGATGATATAATTATGCTCTCAAGAGATAAACTGTTGTTTGGCTTAAAAAAGGAAAAGAACGATTTCCAATTCGAATTTGTCTACAGTTTAATTTTAAATTTATTTGAATATATTTACAGATTACGAATAGACAGATACGTCGAAAGATAGATGCCTTTCTGTTTGTTATCTGTCTGAAAGATTAATAGTTTGATCTAACACAATTCGTGGATGTGAGTATAAAGCACGCAGCATTCACCATTTCTTCAATAAAGCACGCCGCATCCACCATTTTTTCAAGTCGATCAGAAAGAATTGACGAGTACGTCATTTACATTCTTTTTTGCAACGAGTAATTGATGTTGATTGTCAGGGCACCTGAATGAAGGTTACGAGAAGAGTAGCAGACGAGTGTTGTAGTGCAAACAAGCTTCCTGCAGTTTCCACATTTTATCTTTGATTTATTCCGCCACTACATAAATGTTTCATTGAAAGCAGATCAATACTTTCCAAGTTATAGAGGGGTTTTTATTCATCATAATTCCTCCGCCACTGGATGACATTTCGAAAACTGTAAAGCTTTCTTGTCATCGCTACAGTATCATCACTCTGGAAAATCTTATATGATATAATAAAGTATCAAAATTGCAATTTGTCTCAGACGAAAAGTGCAGACTTGTTTTCGAAATCTTATCAGTGAATAACTCTTCTAGGACTTGGAAGGGCAATATGGATAGGCTGAAAAAATCTAACGCTAAACCTGATCGATCTAGGTTTGAGTGCCAGAATAGCTATAGAAGCTTAACTTCGCCCATTTGTGTACTCTTTGTACTTTGACATGAATAGAGGCGTTTAAATATTGCGAGGTATGCAGTTGAATGTCTTTTTATGATGACCCATGACCCAAACCACTCACCACTGTCAACAACAAGAAATGGCCAGCTTCAATTTTTCAGTACATGAGTTTTCAATCTCCCATATAGTCATAAACGGTAGGTATCCAAAAGAAAAGATAATAAAAAAAGTTGCAAAGATCAATGGGCACGACACAGGCATTGTTGAAAAATTAATTAGAAAACAACAACCAGATGGGTTTCTGGAAGTCTAGGATTGAGAACGATAACCGCTCTGGTTGGAAACTTAAGGATTTATTGGGCGTTTCACAGGACAAAGTTGATGAACTTGACATACATATATGGAATCAGCAACAGTAATAAATACTAAATCAGACAAACTAGGAAATCTATTAGGACTAGCTTTAATACTACATAGTTGGATAGATAAGTCAGAACAAAGTTTGAGTAAAAGTATAAAATGAACAGGAACTCCTAGCACGCCTAAAAACGAAGTTTGTGCTGTTTTTATATTTTTAGTTTTTTGATTAGTGCCGTACCGCCACAAACACGATTTCTAAAATCATTTGCATTTTCCATTCTCGCCATTATCAAAAATCCATTCACAGTTACAGAATAGAGAACGTTCTGCGAAGCAATACTCTTATGTATACATACATCACGTCCCTTGTTTTCTGTAATAGGCAATGTTCGAATGGACCTAAAAAAGTGTATTACGCCGCTAGGCCTTTCTTTCACAGGTCAATAGATATTACCAATACAAAATTTTTTTTAGTTCTACAACCCCTCATCCCCTAACCAACCTAATTTCAACCTTTCCCCACAAATGTACAAAATGATCAGGAACCCCTAATGCACCTAGAAACGAAGTTGTTTTCATATTTTTATTTTTTTTATTGTTGCTGCGCCGCCACTGACACGATTTCTAAAAACCGCTTTCCATTCTTGGCACGGTAATATACTGTGGCAAAGTTTCACTAAAATAAATTCCATGATTTCCACGTTAATCAGTACAGAACGATCTTATGCAATATTCGCATGTATACAGGGTTATTCACGTTACCCGACACGGAGCATTATGGCTAAAGTATTTGATAAAAAAGAAAATAATAATTTCGGATAGATAGAGACCCAGAAAGGTGACATTTTAAAAATATTTTCATGTTATACAGGGTGTCCCAAAAACACGAAATGTATCAAAGTTATGTTTTTTTTTTAAATGGAACACACTGTATATTATTGCATACTCAGATTCCTTGGTGAATTCTAGTGTGACTATGTATCATACATGGGACCTAAACCGAACCGTTTACGTGTAAATCACCATTTTCGGTATAAGTAGTAGATATCAGGAAAAAATTGAATATCGCAGAGATTATAAAATTTGGACAGCTGTGACTTTGCCGTATTACTAAGCATAATATGCGTCAGCTTTGATGAGACTGTCAAATTTAAATTACGTTTATGCTTAGAGAAATCGGTCGATAAATTAAGGAAACTTCGATCAACGATAACTTGATTTTTTGAATTTTTAGAATTTATCAAGGAAACCGAATATGCAATAATATACAGGGTGTTCCATTAAAAAAAACATAACTTTGATACATTTCGTGTTTTTGGGACACCCTGTATAACATGAAAATATTTTTAAAATGTAGTCTTTATGGGTCTCTATCCATCCGAAATTATTATTTTCTTTTTATCAAATACTTTAGCGATAAGGCTCTATGTCGAATAACGTGAATGACCCTGTATATAAGAAAATTCGAAGTCCTATGGTTTCTGTACATAATAGGCAAGGTAATGTTCGGATGGACCTAAAAAGTGTACTATGACGCTAGGTCTTTCTTTCACACGTTAGTGAACACCCTACTACGAATACAACGATTTTTTCAGTTTTACAACCCCCCACTCCCCAGCCACCCCAATTTCACCCCCACCTAAAAAAAAGTAGAAAATGATGAGGAACCCCTAAAACGAAGTATTATTTGAAAATTGTTGTTGCTAATGTTGTGAAGATGCTGTAGCCTCACCAGAAAAGATAGCATAACAAACGAAGAAATCGGGAGGAGAATGAAGGTGGAAAAAGACGCTCTACAATATATATATGTGGAAGAAAGAAGACTAATATGGTATGGCCACGTACGTTGCTCCGTCGGTCATGCATCGATTTTCAAAATTCCAACAGCAAATTTCATTACAATCCATGCAACGGTTACTGAGATTTCGAGGCTAGAAAAATGCCAACAGACAGACCGACGGAAATGAGTGAGGCTCAAAAAGCGTATTATTCGTATTATCGATTTTCGCTATCACAATTGGTGTCTCTAAACATCGACTATCGGCTATCGATAGAGTATATCGATAGTACCCGAAAACATCGGCTGGGCCGATGTGCAAACATCGATGTTTCCGGATAGGTTGCAGTTGCACAGATTGTGTTTGTTTTGGTCTGTTATAAATTCATTTCGTTTTGTTTAGCAGTTGCTTCGGCAAGTCATATATCTTTATAATGAATGCATCTTGGGGTAAGGTTTGAGATAAAAGACTCCTTTATAGTAACATACAAAACATATACATACATTTATTGAAATAATTGTTTTTATACAGAAATTGTACATAATACTTATAAAAATTACAGAGACATAATTTTAACGTTTGAACTGGAATGTGAAAGAAATCTTGTTTGCAAATTTTCATTGAATTTACATATTTTTATGAAGGAAAAGTTGCATTGCCAAATTTTCGGATTTCGCCTGCGTTCAGAAGGAACTGTTGTTGCAGGAATGGACAGGTATTTGAATGTAAAATTTAATCGGATTGGTAGATGTTCTTAGAAGATCGGCGGATAGATATATGCACTGGAGCCTCGGCATCTGCATAAGAGTTATTATATGGTGCTCTTCTTTCATTTTATTGTGGATGCCAAATAAAATCAAAAATATATTTGTAATTTTTATTCGAGCGAAAAACAAAAATATGTCCACACACTTTCTGTTTCTTTTTCCGCAGTGTCACATGAGTTCAATGAAATTACCTTTTAGTTATTTTCGTGCACATGTTCTCGATCAACAAATACACAATTTGAGAGAAAAAACGTAAACAAATCACAGTACCGGCTAGATTCATTCATGAATCCGAGGGAACTCTGTGCAATCTTGATGCCGCAGAAAACATCGATAGGCCTATCGGACCATCGATAGTCCGATATGCTATATTGCACATCGATGTTTAGTGAACACTAATCACAATACTCCCCTCACTTATCGTTGTGGGAAGTAAAATAAAGGACAATGATTAATATCTAAAATAGAAATTATAGGCATATTTCATAATAATTATAGAAACTATGTATCGCGCCTCGTTATTTTCTGATATACTGGTAGTATATGAACGTACGGTTGCCCCCGAGCAAAGCTGAACGTGAACACAAGAGAGCGCCTCTGCAGCGATCTGCACAGTTCCCGGATGCGCGGATTGCAGAATAGGTTCGAACATGAAGAGACCAAGCACAAGCGATATTCCGGGGAACTGTAACTGGTGTTTACGCTAAACACATTTGCTCCGAGGAGGTCTCATTAAAGTTCTTATCGGATCGCTACAAATCCGCTCGAGAGACATTACAAACACGCAGCAACAGATTGCACAGACGCTGCTCTATCTTAGTAGCGCTTAATGTCGCTAGCGTAAAATATCTGGCGTACAGAATTTTAGACACTGAGGTCCTGGAATTTTTTATTACTTCCCAATTAAAGGGGTATTAATAATTAATACTTGCAAAAGTGCCTCAAGCATGTTTATATAACAATTGTAATTAGAGTTTGCCAAGTCGACGTTAGCGATTGGTAATTTGTATCTGAAACTCTAATATAGTTGAATTATTTTTGAAGGGGTAGGGGTCGTTTATAAGTCGCCAAACACAAACGTTTGTACAGCAAAGCTGTTAAATTTATTTTGTGAAACTTTTGCTGCGGACTATATCTTTATTCCATTGTACTTCAAATAATAAAAATCCATATCTTTTATTTTTATTTATTATTTATTTATTCATTTTAAAAGTTACATGAGTAAATAAGGTCATTCACAGAAGGAACTGCCTTGTGCGTGAACATCCCCTGGTATAGAATAACTAGAATTTAAGTTCATATGCCCCTACTTCTCATGCACTCACTAATTTGTAGACTTTTCCATGATTAGTCATCTTTTGGTTCCACCTATAATCCTGATGTTTCTACCATTTCAACCAGTAAAACTCCCATCTTTTGTGCAGTCAAACATCAACCATATTAACTTTCCTAAGCTTTGTTGAAAATAACTTCACAATTAAATTTTGAATTACTACCTCGTGTCATGTCATGTTGCCACATTATGATATATGATAGAAGATACACTTTTGGCTGACGTTTCGACTACCTTTTGAGGATGGTTATTACATAAAATTAATTTTTTCTCAATTTTGATACATTTGATCACAGAGGCATCTACCCTAAAAAATTCAACACTTCTTATCGATCATGTCAGGAAGTTATTAACGAGTAAAAATCAGAATTTCAATATGGACAATTATGACAGATTAGCGTTTTCTTGTATTTAAAGGTAGAATTTACATATTCAACAGTAGACAGAAAAATAAATTATGTTTACAAATATTCTTTGGAATATGTAGTTTATACTATTGCATTAATAAATTAAAACAAAAAAACTTAAAAAAAGCTTTTATCAAAAGGTTCTAAAAAGAAGAAAATAAAATGTTCGTTTGGAGTGTTATCTATCAACTTATAGCCTCATACTACACAATTTATATGATTATGAAAGCTTGACGCGGGGTTTACGTAAGTACCTATAAGAATTCAATTAAACTGAAATTTTAACACAATTAAACTTAGCAGACCAAGTTAGTCAGTTGAATAGGTACTGGTTAATTTACACAAATAAATCACGCGACAAGCTTTTATGATCATATAAATTGTGTATAATGATGCTATAAGTTGATAGATAACACTATAAAGGAACATTTTATTTTCTGTTTAATAAAAGCTTTTTTTAAAAAAAATTTTTTGTTTTAATTTATTTTTTACTGTTTAGTTATTAACTTGCATTTATATGAAACAAAATTTTTATTTATTCTCGAAAAGCCCTTTTATTTGATACCCATATTGCAAAGTGCATTAAAAATAACTATTTCGCCATCTTGGATGGTCCGCCATAGTTGATTTATAATAATGTCACATTATTTCTAGAGTCACTCTCAACAAGCCCTTTCACTGTGCAAAGACTCTCTTCTCTTAGGTCGTAAACAAGGTTCATGTAGTGATAAAACAACTCACCGACTTTCAAAAGTATATTTTCCCCAAACTGTTACAACAAAACACATCATCGTATTATATTTAAAAATACATATATATTACTAAGACCTGCAGGATTAAAACCCTCATCTGTACTAAAAAACTGAGTCTGAGATGCACTTCTTCAGTCAGCAAATAGACGTCAGGTCACTACAAGGTTTCCGGAAGGATGCTTTACTTGAATAGGAAACCAAAAGACGGCCCACCCTATTTGCTTACATATAGAAAAATCCCTCCAAGAAATCCTCTGTAGGACGCCCCTGAAGAAAACCTCGCAATGGGTCCATTAAACGAACCCTAATGCCTTCACTAGCAGGAATACGTTTTTCCCTGCAAAGGAATTGCTGCTCTTCCTGCCGCCTCAGAGCCGAGGTAGCTTCGGTCTGTACAAAAACGGATACCGGGATACTGGGGTTAACCTTCGGTTAATTAACCCGCAGGACTCGCAAAAGGTATGTGCGGAGTGAGTTGCAGCAGCAAAATTACGACCACAATGTTTTGCTCTATGCACGAAATGGAGTGAGGCAGGATAGTCGTGATGTTGAGTAGTTTGAGGAAGTTGGGAGTCCTTCAGCGGAGAATGGTGTCTTGGACATAGGCGGAGAATGTACTGTTATCACAAAACCTTTAAAAAACTCGTTTGTCAGACGTTGAATATGTTTTATTTTACATGTATCTTATTTTCTAATTTTGACAACTAAGTAATAGGAGTAGCGTTGAAAAAATGTACTACGAGCACAGTTATACGTAACATAATAATATATACAACGTAATAAAAAATGCATGTAAATCAACAGCATCGTTAGAGATAGATCAAATCGTTAGTAATAATTGGTTTTTTAAGTATTTACCTATATATCTTACGTTTCAATAAAAATAGATACAACCGGACAAGTGAAATATAACAGAAACAACTTTAGAATGGATAAGAGCACAAAAAAATAGTAACCTTCCAAAATCTAGGTGATGGTTATACAAAGTTATGATTAATAAAGAAGTTATACAATATTCCATTTGGGGGTTGACTTAGGGCTTGTGACCATAAGGTCTCAGGTTCTAAGCTCACTCAGCGACATTTCTCACCTAGACCATTCGTTGTTGGGTTATATTTATTGTACTGTTCCTAGACTGGCGCCGGAAAATAGTAACAAAGCCTACATTTCTCCATAATACAAGCTTTCATTTAATTACGAGAGCTTGACTGATGATGTATTATCACACAAATGTGTTTGTTGTTGGACATAACCTAGGGGAATTTGCTGTGAAATAAAGAACTTTATTAGCTACTAAGAGGAAATGCCTTGAGGAATTATAGGGAATTTCAGGGTATTACAGGAAATCAAGAGGGATTATGAGCATCTTTGTACGAATACCTACTGAAGTCTTTTTTGCGAAAAATACTTTGTCAGAGTGAAATTACCAAATAAAGATTACCTTCTCAATAGTTCTCTTCAAAAGTTGCAACGAAAACTGTTTGGCAAAAATAACCTGGAGGATTTGTAGGTTAGATTTTTGTTAGAGAAATTATTGGGTAGAAGTGGCAGGTGACAGGAATTTGGAGGAAATACTTTCTTATGTATAACATATAAGCAGCGATTTATAACCCAAGCAAGCCGAATTATAGTGATGGTTTGCTCTGAGCCTTGCAGAATCTTCTTGTAGCTGTTTCAGTGAATATAACTTCCTACTTCTGAGGAGTTAAATTAGCAAAACTGGCCACGCAGGTATACCACAATATGAAGTTGTGCTAGGCCGCACAGCTACAGTATGATTTCCTCGTCAAGGTGGATCACTCTTTTGGAAGTCTAATGACACACTATTTATGAACCTTCTCTTTGTTTTTTATTATTTTTAGAAGATTTTTTTGAGGCAAGCATTTAACATTATTATGGAAAGAATTATGAAATACAACATCGAACATAGACAAAGCGAGAAGGGTTATTTTAAGCTCCGACCTCAATGACGGTCACTCTATGATGACTGCCATACAGTTTACTGGGTAGAAAGTATATTAAGGTATCGCGCAGGTCCATCAGCGATTGGATAGATTGGGGTCCATTTGCACGTACATTTTTTTCATGTGCATTTTTTCCATTTGCAAGTAAATTTTTTTCATGTGCACGTGCATTTTTCTATTTTCATGTGCATTTTTGCCATGTGCACGTGCATTTTTTCATGTGCAAGTGCATTTTCCCATTTGCACGTGCATTTTTTTCATGTGCACGTGCATTTTTTCATGTGCATGTGCATTTTTTCCATTTGCACGTGAATTTTTTTCATGTGCCCGCACATTTTTTCCATTTGCACGTAAATTTTTTTCATGTGCACGTGCATTTTTCTATTTTCACGTGCATTTTTCCATGTACACGTGTATTTTTTTCATTTGCAAGTGCATTTTTTCATGTGCACGTGCATTTTTTCATGTGCCCGTGCATTTTTTCCATTGTTACGTAAATTTTTTTATGTGCACGTGCATTTTTCTTTTTTTACGTGCATTTTGTCATTTGCACGTGCATTTTTTCATCTGCAGGTGCATTTTTCTATTTTCACGTGCATTTTTGCCAGTGCAAGTGCACTTTTCCGTGCGCATGTGCATTTTTTTCATGTGCTCGTGCATTTTTTCATGTGTACGTGCACTTTTTTACATTTGCTCGTGGATTTTCTCATGCGCGCGTACATTTTTTTCATGTGCACGTGCATTTTTTTCATGTGCTCGTGCATTTTTTCATGTGTACGTGCACTTTTTTACATTTGCTCGTGGATTTTCTCATGCGCGCGTACATTTTTTTCATGTGCACGTGCATTTTTTTCATGTGCTCGTGCATTTTTTCATGTGTACGTGCACTTTTTTACATTTGCTCGTGGATTTTCTCATGCGCGCGTACATTTTTTTCATGTGCGTGTGCATTTTTTTCATGTGCAGGTGCATTTTTTTCATGTGCACGTGCATTTTTTTCATGTGCTCGTGCATTTATCATGTGCTCGTGCAATTTTTACATTTGCACGTGGATTTTTTCATGCGCACGTACAGTGCAAGTGCTTTTTTCCATGTGCACGTGCATTTTTTCCAATTGCAAGTGAATTTTTTTCATGTGCACGTGCATTTTTTCATGTGCATGTGCATTTTTTCCATTTGCACGTGATTTTTTTTCATGTGCCCGCACATTTTTTCCATTTGCACGTAAATTTTTTTCATGTGCACGTGCATTTTTCTATTTTCACGTGCATTTTTCCATGTACACGTGTATTTTTTCATTTGCAAGTGCATTTTTTCATGTGCACGTGCATTTTTTCATGTGCCCGTGCATTTTTTCATGTGTACGTGCACTTTTTTACATTTGCTCGTGGATTTTCTCATGCGCGCGTACATTTTTTTCATGTGCGTGTGCATTTTTTTCATGTGCAGGTGCATTTTTTTCATGTGCACGTGCATTTTTTTCATGTGCTCGTGCATTTATCATGTGCTCGTGCAATTTTTACATTTGCACGTGGATTTTTTCATGCGCACGTACAGTGCAAGTGCTTTTTTCCATGTGCACGTGCATTTTTTCCAATTGCAAGTGAATTTTTTTCATGTGCACGTGCATTTTTTCATGTGCATGTGCATTTTTTCCATTTGCACGTGATTTTTTTTCATGTGCCCGCACATTTTTTCCATTTGCACGTAAAATTTTTTTCATGTGCACGTGCATTTTTCTATTTTCACGTGCATTTTTCCATGTACACGTGTATTTTTTTCATTTGCAAGTGCATTTTTTCATGTGCACGTGCATTTTTTCATGTGCCCGTGCATTTTTTCCATTGTTACGTAAATTTTTTATGTGCACTTGCATTTTTCTATTTTCACGTGCATTTTTGCCAGTGCAAGTGCACTTTTCCGTGCGCATGTGCATTTTTTCCATTTACACGTGAATTTTTTTCATGTGCACGTGCATTTTTTTCATGTGCTCGTGCATTTTTTCATGTGTACGTGCACTTTTTTACATTTGCTCGTGGATTTTCTCATGCGCGCGTACATTTTTTTCATGTGCATGTGCATTTTTTTCATGTGCAGGTGCATTTTTTTCATGTGCACGTGCATTTTTTTCATGTGCTCGTGCATTTATCATGTGCTCGTGCAATTTTTATATTTGCACGTGGATTTTTTCATGCGCACGTACAGTGCAAGTGCTTTTTTCCATGTGCACGTGCATTTTTTCCAATTGCAAGTGAATTTTTTTCATGTGCACGTGCATTTTTTTCATGTGCTCATGCATTTATCATGTGCACGTGCAATTTTTACATTTGCACGTGGATTTTTTCATGCGCACGTACAGTGCAAGTGCTTTTTTCCATGTGCACGTGCATTTTTTCCAATTGCAAGTGAATTTTTTTCATGTGCACGTGCATTTTTTTCATGTGCTCGTGCATTTATCATGTGCTCGTGCAATTTTTACATTTGCACGTGGATTTTTTCATGCGCACGTACATTTTTTTCATTTGCACGTGTATTTTTTCCATTTTTGGAGTTCTTGAAAAATGGCAATTACCTTGAATGAGTAAATAATTGATGTGGATAACAAAACCGTCCCAAATGTCACACAACAGAATTCTCCTGTAAATAAACTAAAATAAATTGTACTAGGTTTCAAGTATTCTTTGTTTATATTTATATTCCGTCTATTTTTCTATATTATCTCTATACACTTTTTATTTTTTGTTCATATGACTAGTCTTATATCATTGTATGATGATCACAAGACAATACATTCTATTCTATTCTATTCTAGACGATTGACTGACAATTCAAGCGGTTCGCCTCTACGGTACCCATTTCAAAGAACTGACGCCAAGTGATCCTTTTAGCCTTACATAATTATATCCGATGACTACAACTAGAGAAAAGACGCTGTTTCGGCATGGAACTAAGTAAATCCTAATTACAAGCTAGCTGTACAGTACCATCCTCAGAAAAAGTTAAATTTTGCCAAGTTATTACTACACGACTTGGCTGTTAGCGAAGTTATGATTACGGTATCTGCATATATCTCGTTATCCGAAACAGAACTTCTGAATCATACTTGTGAAATTAATTAGGGGGGAACTAGATAATCTTATGGAACCAAGAGCGCATTTGCTCGACAGAACGTCGGCATACCGTATCATCTGCAAAATCTCGCAGACCCACAGAAGCTTTAGTATTACCGAAAGGCTCTTAGTGGCAGAATTTCCGCTTCGAATGCTCCCCCAAGCGAAGGAGTCTCTTTTCTACCTACAAGTTAACAGGTCACTACCCTGCTAAGGCATGTGCATAATATAATAATGTCAGATCAGGGGCTGGGCAATAAGGGATGTTTCAGAATATCAGCGGTAGGTGTGGACGATACTTGAGGTCTACACACTATACAGTGCGTTTCAATGAACACTGTCCATCTTGAATAATTTATAGCGTTTTTCACTGGGCACATTTCAGTGCACTCCGTGCGAGTGCAGAATACTGAAAAAGTTCACCTAGGGTAACACTTTTGCACTGGGTTGTTCCAGTGGACTACACATCAAGAAACAGCAACAATCTTTGCATATATACTGCTTACTCGTTTGTCTGAAAACTGTTCAATAGTTTCCAAATAATTGCTAATTCTGGGAATTTTTTCTCCCAAATTTCTCCCTAAACACATTATTTGTTCATCCTCAGAAGATGAGCTGGATTCTGCCAATTCAAACAAGGAAATTAAAAGTTTAATTTTTTCGTTCACTCTACTCATTCTGACTGAAATTAGTGGAAATCAACTAGATATTACCGTATTCACAGATCGAAGCTTTAAACAGGTGAAACACAATTCTATGATTTGAAGTTTCCCGCTCAAACTTGTCATTTTCTTGGTTCACTTACTTTGAAATTGGTGCGAGATTATTGCACTCAGTTCGACCGCTCCGAGTGCAGAGATGCTTCTTAAAAAATGTTGCACTGGAACTGCCAGTGAAACGCAAAATGGAAATCTAGAGCACCCTGAGTTCAAACTAAAAAAAACGGAATTAAACAAGACCTTCATAGAAAAATGAAAAAAATAGGTCAAATATTATTTGGAAGGGGACGTCTGATTACGTATAGACTCGTTAAAACATTCACCCTCTCGGCCCCACAGTCAGCCCCCGTGTTTTTTTTTTAAATGGAGCATCTTGTATAGTTCTTCAAAATTGGATACGCCTCTGAAACTAGATATCAAAAAGTTATAATACTTGAGATATGTACTCATTGTCGAAACAAGAACCAGTTGCCTCTTTAAACTTTATTTTAAGCTTTCGGAAACTTATGATTCCATCTTCAGAGAACAGTTAGTGAGTTTGCTGCGTAACGATGTTATGAGGAATAGAAGTTACGCGAACAGCAAAATTTACGTGAAAACATAACAGTATTGTTATAAAAACATTGGAAGTTTGTTAAAAAACGAAGTTATCGAAATATATATAAAAATACATAAAACATATTACAATTCAAAATAATTCACAACCTGTTGGATACATTTTATCACTACATGGTTGGTAAGTCGTAAATATGATTTATTTATCATATATGGCACTTTAAACGCACCGTTTGGGCGCAAATCACCATTTTTGGAATGAGTAGAGATTAGAAAAAATTAAATATCGTAGTGTGGCTTTGCCGTATGAGTAAGCATGAAATGCGCCATCTTTGGTTAGGGGTTCAAATTTGAATTCTTTTCAATCACAGGTAACTTGATTTTTTCAAATGAGAATGCCTATTTTTTTAAGAGGATCTAACGATATAGGAGTCTCAATGTCCTTTTTTTAGTTCTCTTTCACACTTTCTTGGTTTGATAACCCTTATCACGCACTACATGTTTCTTTCTGTAGTTCGTTCTGGCCTTAGGATCCGCCGTACAGGTGGATTATAATGATCTCCGCGTTGACGCTGGTACTCTGGCTCGCCAAAGTAGAGGATGTGTCCAGCCGAAGCCGCAAATGTGTCATTGGTCCCCTGTTACGACATCCTGCTATTTGTCATCTCTGAGTCCTACCATCCTTGACTTAGATTACGCTGTCCTGATGAGGTCCAATAAGTCCGAAGCACGTGTCGGCAGCTATCGTTGTTTCCCTTTGCGTGCTTAGCCAGCTAATTTAAAATTCTTTCTTGGTCTAATAATTATCTTCAGAATGAAATTTCATATTTAATGGTAAAAACAATAATCATTTTCGTGATGTCAAATGAACGGTACCTCTAACTGGAGCATTCTGAGCATCTATTCTATTGAAATAGTTGTTAGAGTTTTGTATTATTCTATGTTGTAATTGTGTTTATTTTATGTATGATATTGACAATTCTATATTGTTGGAAAGGTTGTCAAATGTTACATTTGATCGTATAAAATAAATTAGGTATTCTCATTTGAAAAAATCAAGTTACTTAAGATTGAAATTTCCTTAAATTAATCTATTGATTTCTCGAAGTACTAAAAGAATTGAAAGTTTATTGTCTAACCTACGCTGACACATTTCATGCCTAGTCACACCACAAAGTCACAGCCTTCTAAGTTTTATAATCGCTGCGATATTTTTTTTCTGATATCCAAAATGGTAATGTACGCCTAAACGGTTCGTTTAATGTCTCATGTGTGATAGATAAAATTGCACTAGAATTTACAAAGGAAACTAAATATGCAACAATATATAGAATACTCTCTATCTCCGTCACTCGACTTATGGCGCTCTGATAAGATCGCTAATAAGCGTGAAGCAGCTGTCTGCGTACTGGTGGATTGACGAAGATATAGAGCAACCCTCGTATATCGACTCTCATAAATGCAGTTGGCATAGAAGCGCGCCTATCTGGTTAGGTGAAGCGAATGCACCTTTGCGTTCCGCCAAGAAGTCTGCTGCCTTTTAGCAGTGACTTCCTTTGGTTGCCCTGTATAAACGCTAAAGTGAAAATATTTTATCGTTATAGCCCTCAAGGCCCCCTATCATGATCAAGTGACAGAAATAAATTTTAGTAAGTCCACAATCTTAGATCCACTGGCTGTTGGCCCACCCTGTATACTCCAAATAAATTAATTCATAAAATTTACTCCTACTGTCTAGAACAATTAGCGTGTGATCCGGACCACCTCCGTGGCCAAAGAAAAAGTGCAGAAACAGGGTGATACTTTGTTCTTTAGCCTCACAGCTGGCATTCGCAATTTTCCAGTGGGTATAAAATTTTAGAGGTAAATAAGTCTACCCACTGCTGGCTACCAGAACATAAATCTTTATTTAAAACAGAATGCAGGAAGGTCTGTTAAATCCCCGACTGCCAACAGCTATAGTTAGGGGACGCTCTTATTCCATTATTATTTTGTATGCCCATGGTATTCGTAGCTTCCAGATTATACTTCTTCCCTATATTTTGGGGTGACCTTACATCCATGTTGTTGAGAAACTCTCTAATAAAGAACGAAAGGTTGGATGAGGCATATTGGTTCTGATCTTGGCTGATTTCTCATTCTCCAATGCAGGTCACAAAATATAAAATCGGGGGTACTCAATGTTATGCTTCCCCATTTCAGAAAGTACTGTTCTTAAGGGTCTGGGGTATAGTGCGCGAAATTGAGAATCTAAGAAAGGACGTATTACCGTGTTAGCGAGGAGGCGTGATCGCCTGTTCCCTTTTTCGAGTGTGTGTGTCTAAGATGAGGGGAGATAAGTCCAAAAATTCAAAGGTAAGGTCAAAACGTCATGCAAATCAACAGAATCATTGGAGATAGACCAAATTGTTACTAATATTCACTTTTTTTTAAGTATTTACCTATATATCTTACGTTTCAATGAAAATAGACGCAACAGGACAAGTGAGATATAAGAGAAACCACATTAGAATGGATCAGAATACAAAAAAAATTAGTCACCCTACAAAATCTAGGTGATGGTTATACAAAGTTATGATTAATAAAGAAATTATACAATACTCCATTTTGAGGGTTGACTTAGGGCTTGTGACCATAAGGTCCCAGATTCTAATCTCACTCAGCGACATATCTCACACTACTGTTCCTAGACTGGCGCCGGAAAATAGTAACAAAGTGGCCGCATGTTCCCTTTTTTCAGTGTGTGTGTCTAAGATGAGGGGAGGTAAGTCCAAAAATTCAAAGATAAGGTCAAAAGGTCCAAAGGTAAGGTCGAAAGGTCACTATAAAAATTAATTTCGCATTTCTAAGCTCCCGACGTTACCTTTAAACTTACAGTAATGACTCAAAAAGCAAACTGAAGAAGAAAGCTTGCGGTGTGCCACCTATTTAGCCTTTTTTTTGATATCGTGTTCGGTTGTTAAATTACAGACATTTGAAAAATGTATGATTTTGCATTGCGAGTTTTTTTGCACACTAAAAAACTTTTTTGAGAAAATCGTAAATAGTTCTCATTCATTAAGGTCTTAAATATCACATTCTGAAATACTGTGTATGTTTGAAAAACGAGTGAGTTCTGTTCGAAATGGGAATCTGTCTTTTAACACAGCAAATACATACAGGGTTCGGATAAAGTATGGAACCAAGCAAATAACTTTGGAACGGAAAGAGTGATATTGCTGAAAATTTGCAGGCAAGTGTAGTGACGTCTAATGCATCCGAAGACATTATGTTAGCAATTAATGTACTTCCGGTTAAACCGGAAGTACCGTCAACTTTTTTAATTTAAATGGGACACCCTGTATATTTTTGCAGATTTTAATTCATAATTTTTTTCCGAATACGTCCATAGTGGGTTTAGTATTTGTTTCTTAAAAAATTTGTCTCACAAATTCGTCCGTGGCGGTCTGCGGTCTTCCCGTTTGAGGTAATTTTTTTTTGCTTTTTGAATCCTGACCGTCGGTACTAAATATTTAGTAAAACAATCTTGGGATACGGTCACTTGTTATATTTCCAAATTATAAAATCTTACTAAGTTTCGACGCTTCTATTAGGCGTCATCTTCAGGTATTAAAACTAAAATAAAATATCAGAATTGTCAAACAGATACAGAATGACTAACATTTACAATTAAATTTTTTTTTTTATTTAAACAATTAAATATCGAGGGAGGAAGGTAAATACTGATAAGATGGAAAAAAGTATAGGCTATGTTCCATTTATTAAATTTGTATATATGCATGAAAGATTGCTTGTATCTGTCCTGAAATTCATGCTGTTAGAACTTTTTTTTATATGTATCATCTCTAAGATGTTTCTTTTATACCAATCTTTCTCTTTGCATAAAGTTCTAACGTTGTTAAAATCGATGGTATGTTTATTTTCTATAGCATGTTTGCTGAGGGCGGTAGAATTCAGGTTTTTATTTTTAATATCATATTTGTGTTTATATATGCGTTTATTTAAATATTGTTTAGTTTGTCTTATGTATATGTTGGGGCAATCTTTACAAGGTATTTCATAAACCAAATTGCTATGCATGTCTTTTTCTAATGCAGGTTTCAGGTTTGAAAATACTGCACGGATTGTTGTCGTGGCAGTATGGGCAACATCTTTCATGCATATATACAAATTTAATAAATGGAACATAGCCTATACTTTCTTCCATCTTATCAATATTTACCTTCCTCCCTCGATATTTAATTGTTTAAATAAAAAAAAAATAATTGTAAATGTTAGTCATTCTGTATCTGTTTGACAATTCTGATATTTTATTTTAGTTTTAATACCTGAAGATGACGCCTAATAGAAGCGTCGAAACGTAGTAAGATTTTATAATTTGGAAATATAACAAGTGACCGTATCCCAAGATTGTTTTACTAAGTAATTTTTTTTGTATTTTTGTTTTTAGTCACCGTCAAACATGTCCTTTGGACCCCTGTCGGGACGTAAATCATTAAAAGTTGACACACTTCTTTGTGAGTTCTCACGCGATCGCCAAAACCAACTTTGAATGACTGGCATTTTAAACACCTGAAATGATAAAGAAGCTATATCTTTCCCGTTTTTACAGAAACTAATGCTAAGCCCACTATGGACGTATTCGGAAAAAAAGATGAATTAAAATCTGCAAAAATATACAGGGTGTCCCACTTAAATTAAAAAAGTTGACGATACTTCCGGTTAAACCGGAAGTACATTAATAGCTAACATAATGTCTTCGGATGCACTAGACGTCACTACACTTGCCTGCAAATTTTCAGCAATATCACTCTTTCAGTTCCAAAACTATTTGCTTGGTTCCATACGTTATCCCAACTCTGTATGTATAACTGTGTATACCCAGGCCCCTTAACCCCCCACGCAGGAAGTTTATGGATGTGCATATCAATCGATGACAGCATAACTTTCAAACATATTTTGCATATTATCGTTTTACGTAACTTTTTGCTAGAGAAAAGGGTCACGACTAGAGTTACCTACATATTTTTTGTAGGCCGTTAACAGCATTTAGATTCAAAATAACTGAAAACCAACAAGCGTTGAGATAGTTCATTGCAACTTACCCTAGTATTGTTCCTTTCGGCTTTCAGTTCGGAAATTTCTTCTTCCCTCTCCAAAAGGTTTTCCCTAGCCGCGTTCAGTTCTTTGGTAAGAGTAGCGAATTCCTGAAAGCAAAAAAAAAATCAGTTAGTTTCTTCAACAAACGTATATACATATACCAGCCTACAAAGGTATGTTACACAAGCCTTAGGTGAGGTTAGAATTGAACTACGAGAATAAATTTCGTTATGTTTTTTCAACTCAGAAGGGTTGGAATAGATTATACCTGTTTGCTGACCGATCTAATAAAAATCATCAATTTGTCTATCACAACAAGATAAAATTCAATAAACGTTTTGACCTAATTTTTTTTTCCTGACTAAATTTTTGAAGTTCATTTCATGCACACCCAGCTATTTAAAAAAGCTGATGCGCAAGGCCTTTCTAAATAAAAGCCACTTTCGTATTCTAGAAAAATAACCTTTTTTCCTGCATCTCCGAAGAGGGATGTCTCCCCAATAGTTTAATTCAAATAAATCACCGGCTTCTGGACGAATCGAAGCTGTTGGAAACAAAAGCTTTTTAAGGCCAATCGATAAATCTGTGTACATAAGAATAATGTCTTAAACTATTGCGCTATCTGTGTCCAGTTAGAAATGCTGAAATTAATGGAACAAAACTAATCACTGCTTTACGGGAAGAATTTAAAAACAACTGTCGGTGAAGACTACAGTTTTTGATAGAGTAGTAGAGTAGTTTTAAGTGCCTAGGCCAGGGGTTCCAATCTTTTTCAACCCGCGGCGCACTTTAAAGTTTAGCATTTTGTCACCTAGATAGCTATTTTAAATAGTTACAGTCGAACGAAATAGGTACCTACAATAATAGTAGACACAAAAATAAAAGTTTATTTTATTGTATTTATAAGGATTCAGAATTGAAACAGAAAACAAAAAGAAAACAAAAATAAAATACGGCAGTCAAGTGAATGTGGCGATTGAGCTTGGTGATCTCATAGTTTTTCAAACCGGGGAATAAAATTCGACACTGCTACTTTCATTTCTTGCTCCTCATTGATCCTTGAGCGATATTTGTTCTTGATTGCAGCTACGGCTGAAAATCCAGCTTCATATAAATATGACATTGCGAACGAAAAAAAAATTCTTAAAGCTTTTGAAGTTAGGTTTGGATATTCATTTTGAATCGATAACCAAAACTCCACCAAATCAGATTTGGAGAATTCTGGCGGAGCTTGCGTATGATCATCTGTAGTATTTCGAAAACCATTCAGTGAGCTTCCATAAGTGTTCCGTGGAAAGGGCCACCAGGTCTTGTGAAACAACCAGTTCATTGGATCCCGCATATGTATGCAATTGTGGAAAGCAATCTTGACCGCCGCCTTCATTCGTCTTTTTTATCCAAAATTGTAGTTTATTCCTGAACGTTATAATCTTCTCCAGTAGTTTCAAAATATGGCAAGCGTCAGAATAGTTATTGTTGCTTTTTAGGCACCCACAAATATTTGTGCTTTAGACTCACGGCGCCCCTCTTTACTTTCTACGGCGCACCAGGGCGCCGCGACGCACAGGTTGGGAACCCCTAGTCTAGGGTATAGCGCGCGAAATTGAGAATCCAAGAAAAGACGTATTCCCGTGTTAGCGAGGAGGCGTGGCCGCCTGTTCCCTTTCTCCAGTGTGTATGTCTAAGATGAGGGGAGATAAGTCCAAAAATCCAAAGGTAAGGTTTAACGGTCCTGTGTAGGGAATGAATTTTATACCATGTTTCATGCTATTGCTCGCATTTCGTACTCTCAAATCAAGGAACTACCAAAAAATGCCGGAAGAAGAACCGACTGCCAGTGGGATTCGAACCCGCGCCTCCGGAATTCACGGAATTTATCGTGATATTATGAAAATGTTTCCCAATGTCACAAAGTATTTCTAATCACGAACATATTCCATGTCTAATAATGGAAACATTGTACATTATTTCTCATGTAAAATGAAAAAAAAAATGTAAAATTACATTATATATCACGCTAATGCTACGTTATGTCGAAATAAGTATTCACGTTCAGGATTCAATTGAATGAAAAAAAACAAAGATTCAAATAAAGAGCCTCTGCGTAGTCGAACAGTTTTGAATTGTAAAACAGCACCAAATACCCAATGAGCTTTCATGGCTGATTTCCGTCGGACTTTGGGAAAACAAGGATTACCCGAATATTTGCATCGGGTCGTGAAACTTTTTTCATTCCAGCTCCAAGTACTATTTTTGTCAGTCGGATTTGTACAGGAAGCTAGAGGAGAAAGCTTAGCATAGCGTGTTTTTACTGTCATTCCTATTGGATCCTACAAAATTCTATAGGAATGACAGTAAAAACACCCTAGCTTCCTATACAAATTAATCTATAGATCGATAAATACTTCCATAAAATTATATATTTCTCTTCATACAGTGTCTCAGAAAAGCCCTGGTTGAGTATTGGGTGTGTACAATGTTCAGAAATAAAATCTTAATTTTTGACAGTTTTTTAAGCAATGAAAAGTGATAATACATGTAAAACATTACAAAGTTTAACAGATTTGTTTCCACCTCGTCACGTGTTGCGTTAAATAACTTCAGTTGCAAATTTGGGCCAAATTTTAACACCAAACTAATACCTTATATCGTGCATCAGATCCATTTGGAATAAGAAACTTCATGTTTTCAGGTGGATAAAAGATACCACAACAATGTAAATGCTGCCATAATATCGGCCATTTTGTAAAAACCCTACTCCCCAAAATTCATAAAAATCGTGTAAACTGTCTCCGAGATAATTGACTCACTCACTCACTTAAGCGGCTTGGACACAAACATTTATACATACGTATTTGCCATGTAAAACACGGACTCACAATTTCTCGCATAACTCACCCTATTTTCAAACTACATTATATAATATTTCAGAAGGCGATAGTTAAGGCCTTAGTGAATGTCAACTAGTTTCGATTTTCTCAAAAAAGTGTTTTAATGTGCAAACAAACTCGCAATGCAAAATCATACATTCTATAAATTTTTACAACCAAACACGATACCAAAAAAAGGCTAAATAGTTGCACAAGCGCAAGCCTTCTTCTTCAATTTGCTCTTTGAGTCATTACTGTAAGTTTTAGGTAACGTCAGGAGCTTGGAAATGTGAAATTCATTTTTATGGTGACCTTTGGACCTTACCTTTGGACCTTTTGACCTTATCTTTGGATTTTTGGACTTATCTCCCCTCATCTTAGACACACACACTGGAGAAAGGGAACAGGCGGCCACGCCTCCTCGCTAACACGGGAATACGTCTTTTCTTGGATTCTCAATTTCGCGCGCTATACCCTAGATCCTTAAGACTCACTCTGTACAAAATTACAGGATTCGTTAAAATATTTCAATGGCTCAACTTGTACAATTTCTGAATTGAATTTCCCAAAAATGAGCCATATATACGATCGAGGTCCCTTTATAGCTTTATGACATGTATGTATAAATACTGTATTTCAGGACAACAGTAGAAACGTTAAAAATTCTAATAAATCTAAATACAATAGACTTATATGGATCTCGTGGTACTCATACATATAGATTCCTATGATTAGGCGGCAATAAATAAACGCTGTGCACGGTGAATTGTCAATCTTTTCCAGTGAACGGCAATCTACACAAGTTTACTCATACATACATATAGTCCCTTTCACATGGTACCAGCGATACGAAAACCCAGTTCGAGTTAATCTCCAGGCGGATAAATTTGAAACTGCCAGCTACGAGACCTTTCATGCGATTCATTTGTGAACATGCGATCGGAATTAGCGGAACCACAGAAACAAAAATACTCCAACACAGCTGGATATATTCGCATACCAAAGTTAATACGGGGCAAACATACGACTGTATGCGGCAGCTCTTTTTTCCAAGGCAACGAGCGATACGCCAATCATGCACTTCATGGTGGGTTGAAAGAGTTTAATGGGCAAATACAACGTTTTCCGATGCTAACAAATAGGATGGGTTCCTATACAGTAGAAATTTACTCAGTGGAAGTCGAACAGTGAATAAAACATGACATATATAAATGAGTTTGTTCCGCTGTAGGAAGCTGTACACACCAGAGCAACTACTGCTGCTCTACAAGGCACAGATCCGACCATCGCCGTAGTATTGCTCTCATGTGTGGGGATGCGTTCCGAAGCACTCTCTAAAGCTTCTGGACACTATCCAGAAGAGAGCAATTAGACTAATCGATACGCCTAACATCAGAAAGGACCTACAAAGTCTGGAACATCGAAGAAGGGTGGCTGACCTGTCCCGGTTCTACAGATTCTATCACGGAAGATGTTCGAGTGAGCTCTCCCAGGTAGTAACAGCAAAGGCCGTCCGAACGAGGAACACTAGAAAGGCTGTGGGAGCTCATCCTTACCAGGTCGAGGTTCCTACACTATCACTGAAAAAAACGTGGGTATTTTTACAAAACATTTACAAGCACTATTGGAGCGATTTTACTATGTCATGTTGTAAAACCACAGTAAAGTTTAACAAAAATAAAATAGTTTTGTAGATTTACTAAATTTTATAAAAGTGGTTGAGCATTTTACAGAAAAAATACAAATAATTCATTTTTTTTACAAAATATTTGTAAAATTACAAAACTGTGTTGCATTTTTGTAAGACGAAATTACAAGATAATTGCCATTATGCAAAATGTTTGTTTTTTTTACAATTTTCTTTTATAAATTTATAATTATTTTAGAAAAATACTTCATTGTTAGTATAATAATTGATTTCTTAGGTTGGTATCAATGGTAATTTGACTGAAACGCTTTATATGGCCACTTGCCCTCACTCCCTCAGTACAGATTACGCGTTGCCGATGAAAGGTAGCATTGGCGGGCGAGAAGAATCAGCTTGTGTGAATAGAGAAACAGCGGACGGGTCGTTATTTTATGGATTTTGTTTTGGAGGTGCCAGTATATAACGTGTAGTGATGCTATTTGTGTTTGAAGTTTGAAGATTCATTGGATAAAATGAATACAAAGTACATTTAAACAAGGTAAGCCGCCATCTTGGAAATATGGCCATCCTGCACACCAAATTTATTTAGGGATGCATTCATTTTTATTTTTCTTCGATATGATATGGTTAATTAATAAAAAAGTTTTAGAATCATAATATTTACTTTATACTTTAAGAACAATATTTTCTTTAATTTCAGATGAAGAAGGGAAAAAGAAAATTTCCATTTACAATGAAAGGATCCAGCTCATCAATGCAAGTTCCTTTGAAGAAGCAATAAAATTACTATTTGTCATATATTTCAATTCTAACCGGATTAATCCAAAAAATGTTTCGGTAACTTTGGAAATGACTCAAACATATTTTATTAAAGTGCATCAGTAGGTATACTATGTCACTTCTGGCTCATTGTCACTTTTTTTTACCTCAAAATTTCCCCAGATCTGGGGAAAATGCGGTGTTGCCACGTCAATTTTACTCTTGTAATTTCAGTGATTTTTCCCCAGATCTGGGGAAATTTTTTGGTAAAATCCAAGGTCCGACCTGGTAAATTTTCATACCATTTTTTCAGTGTTACTGTATTTACTTACCATTCATTACTTTAGATAACTGATGCATTTATTAGAGTATTTATGAAATATTAATTATTCCGTGATCAGGATTTAAGCCCAAACCCCTTAGACTGTGTGACAGAGACGATAACCAGGCAACCACTATAACTCGTGAGATATTATTTTCAGTAGTTAGCACATACACTTCGACTACCTATAGGTTCAATTGAATGTGTGTGCTTTATGTGACTAACTGTTAATACTAATTCCGGCTCCAGAAAATCTAGATCCTATATATCACGTCACTGTATACATAATATCATACATAAACCATATGTCAAGGAAAGAATTAATAAAACAAATAATATCATTTTTTCAACTTTATTGTAAGTTTCCAACTATTAATACATAATAGCAGCCACATAATAAACGTCACTCTATTGCTTGAACATAGCATTCGTGAAATAGTGATAGACATATACTTAGGATAACTTCAATAGGAATGATCAGCTCATTTTGCGTGAATAATGACCCCATGGCAGTGTTTCAACGGATCCTGGTATCAAAATCCTCTTATCGTCATACGGCGATAGCGCAACCTTTTCTTGAGTTGCAGAATGTATTTCATGTCTTTTGGATTGTATAAGATTTTGCTTAACATACTTCTCCTTCCATTTTTCCAAGCATTCTACATAATCATCAAAAGTTATATCATTTTGTACTACACATTTCTTCACTCCTTTCACTTTTTTAGTTATAGCAAAGTTTGACAAATTACAATCTTTCTCATGTGTACTTCCCTTTTGATCATCATTGATTTGACTGACTTTGTACACTTTTGATGCATACATTTTCGATCTCAGAGCAACAAAGTCTGTCATTATTTCCCCATTATTTTCATCCTTCATAAGTCCAATAACTTTCTTATTAACCTGTGGGATGTCATACTGATTATTAGTTGGATAATCAGATGTATCGAAGTAATTATAGCAGTCTCGCTTTATAACTTCATATGGATCCTTATTACGGATTTCATATACCAGAGAATCGGTATCCGTATAAATGACAGTACAGTTTTCACCATAAACACTACGCATGTAGTTATAATGAAAATTATAAATTTGTATTTTAGATATATCTAAAACACACATACCGATATATATTGGCTTGTTGTAGAAAACATGTGTTTTATTAAGTTCAATAGCTGCTAGGTTTTCATCAAAAATAATTAGACTTTTGAATGCAGGATTTGAAATTCTTGCTTCAGCTCCATATCTTCCATCCCATTTCGTTACCAGACAAACTTTTGAGTGTTTCATCACGTCTTCAATAGTTTTTCCAAAAACTGCATTATTCATCAATTTGAATAAATTTTTTTCAAATTCATTCTTCGCCTGCCTTCTCAATTCAGTATTCAAGTCAATGTATGGTTTGAGCCAAAGAGATTGTTTGAATTTCAATACTCTATGTATTTTTTTTAGAACTAGTCCATTTGCAATAGCTTGCTTGAGATTTCGATAATGTAAAACATACTTTGTTTTATCATATAGAGAAGCCATAAGTTTGGTACTACCAGAAGCAAAATCATTCATACATCTGTTGTCGTCTTTTACATGCGACACCGAAAGAACTTTTGTATTTAGATGTTCTGGACAAAATGGGATATCCTTATGTATATCATGCAAATGTTCAGGATATTCTAAGTCAACTTCTAAAATGAATCCTTCTTCAGCATCATCAGACACTGTCATCACATCAAAGTTTTTTATGTCCTCAACCCACTCAAATCCAGCATAAGGCAAACATTCGCTCATAGATTTACCATATTGATTATTTATATCGAAATACATTAGATATGTATCAGCTTTGGTTGAATGATAATTTGGGCTATATTTATTGTTAGCCTGCACACGTCGCTTTCCGCAAACTTGACTGAGACCACCACGTATACCTTTCTGAATGAATAGAACCATATCATAGTCAGTCAGTAGCTCCAGTTCCTGACGAGTCGTATACAACATGCAGTCCCACGTGTAACCAGGGAGAGTATAATAATGTGCAGGATCTAGATTATAAGTACGATGGCAGCTTGAACGGAATTGTTCAAATACTTCGGCTAGGAGAATTATATCAGTTTTCAGGTATAAATCCGAATATTCACCCAAATTTCTTATACCAAATGAATTCCATACAAGTTGAGCATGCTTATATTGTTCAGCAGAAATATTCTTCTCTACAAGTCGATTGAAAAATTGATCATGAGATGGTATGTGAGGATAATTGAATTTGTCAAAGCTGTCAGTGAAGTCATATGGATATACACCCTTCTTAGTCAATAACTTGATCTGGTCCTCAGTAAATTGTGAAAACTCTGTTTTCAATATGGGATGCTCTGTCAAATAAGACGATAACTTGTCTAAGGATGAATTCATGAATTTAAAAGAGTCAATGAACCTGAATGACACTGAGCTATCATCAATATTCTTGGTGAAAGATATATATTTTTCTTTAGTTATGGGGAGTAGGTCCACGCGACCATCCATGGCCAAAGCAATGTCTTTTATGATAAAATGAGCATCGTAGCCAGATAAGTTATGAAAAACTACAGGGATTGTATGACTATCCTTAAAATTGATGTTACAACCTTCATGAGCTGCACCACGATAATTGTCAGTAGGGAGCAGATGATTATGGTCTCTAACCTTTTTATCCTCATAAGTAAAAGGCTTTTCACATATATGACAAAAATTACTTTTTTATATCGTAAGAGCACATGAATACCGTTTCTACATTTTCGGCAAATCTTTTCAATTCTTCACACAACCATCTCATACAATCTTCACCGCGGTAAGATCTATAAAACGAAAGAGAATCATCATATGAGCATTTAACGTAATAACCGACGCTGCACGGTATGTGTTTTTGATATTCTTTCACATCCTTTGTCGGTACAAGTATAGCTTCCATATCCGCATAAATCACAAACGGTGCTTTGCATTTATTTTTAAAGTTTTTGAACCGAAGTACTTTTTCACTCTCGCTTGGTAATTGAGGGATGCAAACGTCAGTCTTCATACAATCATCCATATGCGTGCATAACTTTTGATGTGAATAAAAGTAGTGGAAACAGCGATTACAAAAATGTTTTTTATGTCTGTTCATACTTAGTTGAGATGATACTAATCTAGATAGATCTTTTATCCAGACGTAGTGGGTCCTGAAGGGTTTATCACTTTCACCCTCAAAACTATTCTTGTACTCATCGTAGTACTGATTATGAATCATTAGAAGATTAACATGTTTATCTCTTACTTTCTTGGTAAGCCTAAAAGGCACTACTGTATATTTACACATATTTAACTTTAAGGTGTATATATTTATAGATATATCATTTTGATTTTCAAAATTTTTGACCTGATGAATTGTCATTGGGAACTGTATCCCCTTCAGATTAAGAATAGAGGTATAAGAAGGGTACATAGAAGTCCTATCAGAATTTTTGTCAGCAGGATACAACGCTGAAACAACTGCCCATGCAAAGCAAGCTTGATCATCGTTTTTCACATTAACACAAGCTTTCTTATTCTTAATATATGATGGGAGATCAATGTAAGAAGATCCACGCATCGGATTAAACAAGTTTATATTCACTCCCAAGTTGACTACTTTCTTCAAAGCCCATCCACTGTCCTCTTGAAACTCTTGCAGCTGCTTCATGATGGGATGCAGCACTTTGGAGTCAAACCATTCACTTATATTGGTATCTTGATAAATCGGAGAGTTTGAAGTTGTGAAATACTTCAATTCACTTATAACTTTATCCGCTTTTGATATTACAAATTCGCCACAAAATGAAACATTAACTTTTACAGTAGAGTTTTTCTTGAGAACATATTGTAGTCTTCGCCCAAATATAGCTTTAGAATCCTCTAAAAAGTATTTAGGGTCCTTGTGCTGAAGATTTGTTATAATTCCAGTATGAATTCGATTATTGAAGGCAGATTCAGAATCTTCCCAGCGAACCCGATGCTTCGCTGTTTCTCTCAATCCTCTTCCTTTTTACTTCCCACACCGATAGGTGAGGGGAGTATTGTGATCGCGAAAATTTTCGATTTTGAGATAATACACTTTTTGGGCGTTTCATGATGTCTACATAACGAAAATCCATGTCACTCATTTCCGTCGGTCTGTCTGTCTGTCGGTCTGTCGGTCTGTCTGTACGCGTTTTTGTGTCCTCGTAATCTCAGTAACCGCTGCATGGATTGTGATGAAATTTGGGCAGCGATATGCTGGGGGGTCGTAGTAGGTAATGTTCTTATAATTTTGAAAATCGGTGCAGGGGCGGCGGAGTAATTAGCAAAAAACAAAAAAAAATAAATATTCCTCAAACTTCGTTTTTAGGCGTTTTAGAGGTTCCTGATCATTTTTTACTTTTTTTTGGGTGGGGGTGAAATTGGGGTGGTTGGGGGGTGGGGGGTTGTAAAATTGAAAAATTTGTTGCTTTCATAATATACTACCCACTGACCTGTGAAGGAAGACCTAGCGACATAAATAACTTTTTTCGGTCTATCCGAACATTGCCTTATTCCTATTACAGAAACTAAAGGACTTAGAATTTTTCCGATGTATACAGGCTGTCCATTTAGTGTGTAATTCTTCGATATCTCGCAAGGTATAGCTGATAGAAGAAAATCTCAAATACAAAAGTTATTTGGTTACTTGAGACGCATATTCCAAAAATATATCGAAATATACAGGGTGTTGCGGGAAAGTAGGATAGAGATCAACTTGATTTTTTTATATGGAACTATAACATTCTCTCAAGTTCTTCTAGTGTCCATCATTGATCTCTATTCAACCCTAAAATATTTTTGGAATCGGTTGCGACGTTGCCAAGTTATAATTTATTTTCTATTAATTTCCGCATTTGCAAGGTCGCAAGTAATACGTCCAAATTGATATATTCCTTTAACTTTTCTCAATAATATTATACAGCGAGTTACTTGAATATTAAGCGGATATTATTCTGGATGCTACCAGCAATTTGTATCTACAGGGTGTTTTTGGCAGAATTTTAAATTCCGGCAACTTAAAGGTCGTTTTACTTTGTTTTTTTAAATCTAACACCCTGTATTTTTCATTTTAAATCGAAATATCTACTAATACTCTATCTCGCCTTGTAATATTTTTTTCGCGTTTTTGACGTTGCCAAGTTATAAATTATTTTCCCAAATTTTTAAACAAGTATCCCCGATTTTAATTTATTTTAAATAGAATCCTCTACTTATTTTTATTGCAATGAATTGCGCATGTCGAATTTAGTAAGATCTCACAATTTCAAAATTTTGTTTCTATTAATTAATGAGATACGGCAACACCGCTTTTTCAGTAAACGGTACCGGAACGCTTAAACATTTCCAAAACTGCTACAGCTGAAGAGGTGAAATACAAACGTTTGTATTATTGATAATAGGCTATTCATTGACCTGTACAGGAAAAACCTAGCGGCATATGACAATAATTTGGGGGGGGGGGGGGGTTACTGGCGATGATTTTGTTGCAAGAGGATCTCAAACTAAATCTTTATGCTATGGGAAAATAATAAACTGGTATCACCGTAATGTGTGGGAAGTACTGAGTCAATCAACTTGACTCCATTTTTTTATCAAGTGTTTAATTTGAGCACGATAACTTTTAATGGTGTTTAAAGCACTTGATAATCGCTGCTTTTCTCCAATCGTTACTGCATTTCTCAAGTTATGGGTAATTCTTCGAACAGCTTTATCACATTCGTGTAAACCAACTTCAATTTCTCCCCAATTTCCTGTAGTTGATAGCACATCAATTAAATTTCGAATTTTTTCAGTTAGAGCCTTTAACCAGTACATCCTGCTTCAACGACTGCACTTTTGAACTGAATGTGATCTTAGCAGCGAGCTCTATATATAGTATAATTTTTCAGAACTGCCAACCTATAACAATAACAGTCCTTAAGATTCACCTCATTTAAAATTTATAGTAAGAAACTTGAATATGTTTTCAAAATGAACAACCAGAGAGCACTGCAGACCTCAAAAAATCGATTAGACTGAAAAGGAACTATTGCAAGGTTTAATGCTAATACCATTTTTGACTGAAAACTTGAGTGCTAGAGAGATTTTTTTTCGGACACAACAGAACTTTTCCTTTGGACACGTTTAGCAAAACGTATTATACTTGCTAATTTCAATAAGCAACCGCAAGCTTATTTGTTTACTATGTCTATGGTTTACATAATGATTTAATTGGAAGGTATGACCAAAGCAGACAAAGAAGAAACTCAAATCAAATAAATATCCAGCATTTTAAACCTAGGCCGCAAGACGGTTCTTTGATAGCCATCAGACAACAATTTTCCTCTATCCATGTTTTATGAAAACATGCGGTTGACACTACACGTACTCAACTCAATAGGTGACAGCTCGGTTTGTAAGCGAGTCTGACAGACACCCTAAGTTTACAGTACTTCTCCCACAGTGTGGTACCTAGCGTGCCTCCCGACAGGAAAAAAGTCGACCATCCCTTTATACCCAAAGGAGCCTGATTAGTCATTTATATCAAAATCAGTACATGACAATGATCATGATAGTGCTTCAATGATTTTTCACATATTTGAAATTTACCAAGACCTCTTAGCATGCATGTAATATGTTTTACCGCTGAGGCCGCAAGACGGTTCTTTGATAGCCATCAGGCAACAATTTTCCTCTAACCATGTTTATAAAAAAACATGCGGTTGACACTATACGTACTCAACTCAATAGGTGACAGCCCGGTTTGTAAGCGAGTCTGACAGACACCTTAAGTTTACAGTACTTCTCCCACAGTGTGGTACCTGACGTGTCTTCCGGCTGGAAAAAAGTCGACCATCCCTTTATACCCGAAGGAGCCTCAAAAAAAAAACGAAATTATTCGGATCTCCAAAGAAGCAGCTAATTAAAACACCATATGAGGTGTGTTCCATCATTACTTTATTGAGATAAAAACTTACCTATTACTAACAGTCCACAGTAAATTGACTTCTTATTTAGCCTGACCACCGTATACACCTAGTGTTGCGTTACTAAAGGCAGCTCAACCAAGAAGTCGACGCAATACTGCAAGCTCGTATGAATAGCTCCTGCTGTTACCTGCAGCTGCTGTGCAGCTTCTACTATTTCTGCTGCTACAGCTGCGGCTACTCCTCCTATTACAGGTGCTTCTGCTGCTAAAATTGCTTATGCTGCTCCTGCTGCCACAGGTGCTCGTGCTGCTCCTACTGCTAAAGCTGCTGCAGCTCTTACCGGTACAGCTGCTGCTGCGCGTGCTGCTAATACAGCTGCCTCTTTTGTTGAGCTGCTTCTGCTGATACAGCTACTGTTACAGCTGTTCGTGCAGATGCTACTGCCAAAGCTCCTGCTTCTCCTACTGGTACAGTTGCTGCTGCTGCTCGTGCTGCTACAGCTGCTCTGTCGCAGCTTCTCACTAGATCAAAGAGAAGGAGATACCCCTGATCTGGAAAAAATATCCAGACTGTATTTATAACGTTACAATATTTATATAACAAGCGAAATTTTGCTAATATGAAGCAAGCATGTTGTATACTACAATAACATAAATCCTTTTTTTTGTATACGCGAATCTCTGTAGCAAGTGGACTTTATTTATAATGCTCTTTTTTGTACTTAACATATTTCACCATATTTCAAGCCAGAGGTAATGCATATTGATTTATTTCGAACTGTAAAGTAAGCTAATCACACTGCATACTTATACCATTCAAATGAACAAGAAATTATTCTTGAAATTCATTGCCCTGTATTAGGAGATACTATTATTAAAACTATAACTAGTATTTCACTCACTATACATAAATATCAAAAACTCACATCACCTCATTAAACTTAATCATGCTGATTGGAAGTACTAATATGCAATACTCTTGTATCTGCTACCCTGAACAAAAAAAAACATTGAGTCATCAGGAACTTATCATATATAAAAAATGGCTATAACTCATAACTGGAAATATCAACAAATATAAATGAAAAATTCTCCCCTGGCAAACTCTGTCTCTGATTGTAGCTATAGACTCAGATACTCTTGTTGAGAAGGTATCCCCCACATTATGTCATCAGGAGGTAACACTCAGACTAATACACAAAAAAGATAGTCACTAACATCTTTGCATATAAGTAAAACGGTAGCATTGTTAGATTAATTTGCTGCAAAAAGGTGACAAACAGAGCAAATTTAAGCATACATCCCTATTGTCTGCTATCAAGTAGGATCAAAATATTATCTTGATAACTGCAAGTGCATTAGTCTATTCTATATTCTTAAATGCTGAGTTTGAATGAAAAGCGCCAAGTCCACTGAAACCTAATTTTTTCATAAAATTGTCATATCTTTTAAACTGCTTGAAACATCGATTAAATAAATAGACAAATGTTCCCCATGCATGCCCTGGTTCTAGTCGCACCTATAAAATCAACTACCATTACCATTTTTTTTTCAATTCACATAAAAACACCCCGCCCCCTCCCCTTCACACACACCACTCCATCCTCCATATAGTGGTTACCTAACAACCTATGTTACTAAACATATAAGTTTGAGTACATATCATATATAAAGTTTCATGATATTTTTCTCAAATCTACGCCACCCTGGTGTGACAAGCAGGCATGGGAAAAGCAAATAATTTCATATTATCACCATATTTTCTATGTATTGAGTATGAAGAATTTATTTTACAATTTTACCCTGCTAACTCAGATTGTCATTCTACCTTTGATATCTACTAGTCTGATCAGAAAAGCGCTAAGTCCCGAAAATCTTAATTTTTTTCATAAAAACGTCCATAACTCGTAAACGGCTTGAGATATCAAAAAAATAAATGGAAAAATCTCCCCACGAGCCCTGGTTCTCGTTACATCTAAAGAATCGAATTCCATGATCAGATGTTTTTTTTTCAAAAAAATAACCCCCTACCCCTGTACACACAACACAGAAGGACCATGTAAGACCCAGCAACACTTATCATACATCTGAATTAAATAGTACACCTTTTTTACCTAAAAAAGAAACAAATCACCCTCGACCCCCTCCCCCTCCCCCTACCACCCCACACGCGAAAAAAAGTAAATAATTTTATATTATTACTATATTTTTGCGCCTTGAGTATGAAGCATTCATTTTATCCTGCCAACTCAGATTATTACTGTACCTTTGTTACCTACTGTTTGATCAGAAAAGCGCTAAGTCCCGAAATCTTAATTTTTTTCATAAAAACGCCCATAACTCGTAAACGGCTTGAGATATCAAAAAAATAAATGGAAAAATCTCCCCACGACGCCTGGTTCTCGTTACATCTAAAGAATCGAATTCCATGATCAGATGTTTTTTTTCTTCAAAAAAATAACCCCCTACCCCTGTACACACAACACAGAAGGACCATGTAAGACCCAGCAACACTTATCATACATCTGAATTAAATAGTACACCTTTTTTACCTAAAAAAGAAACAAATCACCCTCGACCCCCTCCCCCTCCCCCTACCACCCCACACGCGAAAAAAAGTAAATAATTTTATATTATTACTATATTTTTGCACCTTGAGTATGAAGCATTCATTTTATCCTGCAACTCAGATTATTACTGTACCTTTGATACCTACTGTTTGATCAGAAAAGCGCTAAGTCCAGAAAATCTTGATTTTTTCATAAAACTGCTCATAACTCGTAAACGGAGCGAAATATCGAAAAAATAAATGAAACAATCTCCCCGCAACCCCTGGTTCTCGTTGCATCTAAAGAATCGAATACCATTGTCAGACTTTTGATTTTGGCAAAAATGACCCCCACCCCTCTATGCACAATACAGAAAAACCATAATGAGACGCAGCGACGCGACGCTGTTGACAGATGCATGTTAAATAGTACATACTATACTTATGAACTTTTCTGAAACCAAAGGAAAAAGACCAAAATACACCCCCATTCTAACTCCCCCTCTCCCACCCCTGTTAACATCTTTTCCACACTCACAAAAAATACCACTGTACAGTACCACCTGATTAGTCACTAAACCCCCACCAGAGAGGAGAACTTACCACAATCACTTCACAACACACTCTGAACCATAGTTCGATCCCCCTCCCTCAGATATATATGTAAGCGTAGTATATCCTCCTACCACCGTCTTAGAATACAATTAAACCTCTCTACAAGATGAAGGGCATTCAAATAAAGAAATGTAAAAATATCAGATTTCACTTAGCTGATACTACCGAAGTACTGGAGAAACTAAGCAGAACCACGACTAAACACATACTGAGATATATTCACGATCATCCCGCTTTTATACTTCTCAGAGATAACGCCACTTATTGAAGAATATTTTCGCACTGGCCAGATGTGTAAATGCTTTTCTGAACAGAAAGCAAAGACTGAAAACTGTTTTGTATGTAGTTGGCGTTATTCGAGCTGATCTGAGTCTGGAAAATATTCTTCAATAAGTGGCGTTATCTCTGAGAAGTATAAAAGCGGGATGATCGTGAATATATCTCAGTATGTGTTTAGTCGTGGTTCTGCTTAGTTTCTCCAGTACTTCGGTAGTATCAGCTAAGTGAAATCTGATATTTTTACATTTCTTTATTTGAATGCCCTTCATCTTGTAGAGAGGTTTAATTGTATTCTAAGACGGTGGTAGGAGGATATACTACGCTTACATATATATCTGAGGGAGGGGGATCGAACTATGGTTCAGAGTGTGTTGTGAAGTGATTGTGGTAAGTTCTCCTCTCTGGTGGGGGTTTAGTGACTAATCAGGTGGTACTGTACAGTGGTATTTTTTGTGAGTGTGGAAAAGATGTTAACAGGGGTGGGAGAGGGGGAGTTAGAATGGGGGTGTATTTTGGTCTTTTTCCTTTGGTTTCAGAAAAGTTCATAAGTATAGTATGTACTATTTAACATGCATCTGTCAACAGCGTCGCGTCGCTGCGTCTCATTATGGTTTTTCTGTATTGTGCATAGAGGGGTGGGGGTCATTTTTGCCAAAATCAAAAGTCTGACAATGGTATTCGATTCTTTAGATGCAACGAGAACCAGGGGTTGCGGGGAGATTTTTTCATTTATTTTTTCGATATTTCGCTCCGTTTACGAGTTATGAGCAGTTTTATGAAAAAATCAAGATTTTCTGGACTTAGCGCTTTTCTGATCAAACAGTAGGTATCAAAGGTACAGTAATAATCTGAGTTGCAGGATAAAATGAATGCTTCATACTCAAGGTGCAAAAATATAGTAATAATATAAAATTATTTACTTTTTTTCGCGTGTGGGGTGGTAGGGGGAGGGGGAGGGGGGTCGAGGGTGATTTGTTTCTTTTTTAGGTAAAAAAGGTGTACTATTTAATTCAGATGTATGATAAGTGTTGCTGGGTCTTACATGGTCCTTCTGTGTTGTGTGTACAGGGGTAGGGGGTTATTTTTTTGAAGAAAAAAAACATCTGATCATGGAATTCGATTCTTTAGATGTAACGAGAACCAGGGGTCGTGGGGAGATTTTTCCATTTATTTTTTTGATATCTCAAGCCGTTTACGAGTTATGGGCGTTTTTATGAAAAAAATTAAGATTTCGGGACTTAGCGCTTTTCTGATCAAACAGTAGGTAACAAAGGTACAGTAATAATCTGAGTTGGCAGGATAAAATGAATGCTTCATACTCAAGGCGCAAAAATATAGTAATAATATAAAATTATTTACTTTTTTTCGCGTGTGGGGTGGTAGGGGGAGGGGGAGGGGGTCGAGGGTGATTTGTTTCTTTTTTAGGTAAAAAAGGTGTACTATTTAATTCAGATGTATGATAAGTGTTGCTGGGTCTTACATGGTCCTTCTGTGTTGTGTGTACAGGGGTAGGGGGTTATTTTTTTGAAAAAAAAACATCTGATCATGGAATTCGATTCTTTAGATGTAACGAGAACCAGGGCTCGTGGGGAGATTTTTCCATTTATTTTTTTGATATCTCAAGCCGTTTACGAGTTATGGACGTTTTTATGAAAAAAATTAAGATTTTCGGGACTTAGCGCTTTTCTGATCAGACTAGTAGATATCAAAGGTAGAATGACAATCTGAGTTAGCAGGGTAAAATTGTAAAATAAATTCTTCATACTCAATACATAGAAAATATGGTGATAATATGAAATTATTTGCTTTTCCCATGCCTGCTTGTCACACCAGGGTGGCGTAGATTTGAGAAAAATATCATGAAACTTTATATATGATATGTACTCAAACTTATATGTTTAGTAACATAGGTTGTTAGGTAACCACTATATGGAGGATGGAGTGGTGTGTGTGAAGGGGAGGGGGCGGGGTGTTTTTATGTGAATTGAAAAAAAAATGGTAATGGTAGTTGATTTTATAGGTGCGACTAGAACCAGGGCATGCATGGGGAACATTTGTCTATTTATTTAATCGATGTTTCAAGCAGTTTAAAAGATATGACAATTTTATGAAAAAATTAGGTTTCAGTGGACTTGGCGCTTTTCATTCAAACTCAGCATTTAAGAATATAGAATAGACTAATGCACTTGCAGTTATCAAGATAATATTTTGATCCTACTTGATAGCAGACAATAGGGATGTATGCTTAAATTTGCTCTGTTTGTCACCTTTTTGCAGCAAATTAATCTAACAATGCTACCGTTTTACTTATATGCAAAGATGTTAGTGACTATCTTTTTTGTGTATTAGTCTGAGTGTTACCTCCTGATGACATAATGTGGGGGATACCTTCTCAACAAGAGTATCTGAGTCTATAGCTACAATCAGAGACAGAGTTTGCCAGGGGAGAATTTTTCATTTATATTTGTTGATATTTCCAGTTATGAGTTATAGCCATTTTTTATATATGATAAGTTCCTGATGACTCAATGTTTTTTTTTGTTCAGGGTAGCAGATACAAGAGTATTGCATATTAGTACTTCCAATCAGCATGATTAAGTTTAATGAGGTGATGTGAGTTTTTGATATTTATGTATAGTGAGTGAAATACTAGTTATAGTTTTAATAATAGTATCTCCTAATACAGGGCAATGAATTTCAAGAATAATTTCTTGTTCATTTGAATGGTATAAGTATGCAGTGTGATTAGCTTACTTTACAGTTCGAAATAAATCAATATGCATTACCTCTGGCTTGAAATATGGTGAAATATGTTAAGTACAAAAAAGAGCATTATAAATAAAGTCCACTTGCTACAGAGATTCGCGTATACAAAAAAAAGGATTTATGTTATTGTAGTATACAACATGCTTGCTTCATATTAGCAAAATTTCGCTTGTTATATAAATATTGTAACGTTATAAATACAGTCTGGATATTTTTTCCAGATCAGGGGTATCTCCTTCTCTTTGATCTAGTGAGAAGCTGCGACAGAGCAGCTGTAGCAGCACGAGCAGCAGCAGCAACTGTACCAGTAGGAGAAGCAGGAGCTTTGGCAGTAGCATCTGCACGAACAGCTGTAACAGTAGCTGTATCAGCAGAAGCAGCTCAACAAAAGAGGCAGCTGTATTAGCAGCACGCGCAGCAGCAGCTGTACCGGTAAGAGCTGCAGCAGCTTTAGCAGTAGGAGCAGCACGAGCACCTGTGGCAGCAGGAGCAGCATAAGCAATTTTAGCAGCAGAAGCACCTGTAATAGGAGGAGTAGCCGCAGCTGTAGCAGCAGAAATAGTAGAAGCTGCACAGCAGCTGCAGGTAACAGCAGGAGCTATTCATACGAGCTTGCAGTATTGCGTCGACTTCTTGGTTGAGCTGCCTTTAGTAACGCAACACTAGGTGTATACGGTGGTCAGGCTAAATAAGAAGTCAATTTACTGTGGACTGTTAGTAATAGGTAAGTTTTTATCTCAATAAAGTAATGATGGAACACACCTCATATGGTGTTTTAATTAGCTGCTTCTTTGGAGATCCGAATAATTTCGTTTTTTTTTTGAGGCTCCTTCGGGTATAAAGGGATGGTCGACTTTTTTCCAGCCGGAAGACACGTCAGGTACCACACTGTGGGAGAAGTACTGTAAACTTAAGGTGTCTGTCAGACTCGCTTACAAACCGGGCTGTCACCTATTGAGTTGAGTACGTATAGTGTCAACCGCATGTTTTTTTATAAACATGGTTAGAGGAAAATTGTTGCCTGATGGCTATCAAAGAACCGTCTTGCGGCCTCAGCGGTAAAACATATTACATGCATGCTAAGAGGTCTTGGTAAATTTCAAATATGTGAAAAATCATTGAAGCACTATCATGATCATTGTCATGTACTGATTTTGATATAAATGACTAATCAGGCTCCTTTGGGTATAAAGGGATGGTCGACTTTTTTCCTGTCGGGAGGCACGCTAGGTACCACACTGTGGGAGAAGTACTGTAAACTTAGGGTGTCTGTCAGACTCGCTTACAAACCGAGCTGTCACCTATTGAGTTGAGTACGTGTAGTGTCAACCGCATGTTTTCATAAAACATGGATAGAGGAAAATTGTTGTCTGATGGCTATCAAAGAACCGTCTTGCGGCCTAGGTTTAAAATGCTGGATATTTATTTGATTTGAGTTTCTTCTTTGTCTGCTTTGGTCATACCTTCCAATTAAATCATTATGTAAACCATAGACATAGTAAACAAATAAGCTTGCGGTTGCTTATTGAAATTAGCAAGTATAATACGTTTTGCTAAACGTGTCCAAAGGAAAAGTTCTGTTGTGTCCGAAAAAAAATCTCTCTAGCACTCAAGTTTTCAGTCAAAAATGGTATTAGCATTAAACCTTGCAATAGTTCCTTTTCAGTCTAATCGATTTTTTGAGGTCTGCAGTGCTCTCTGGTTGTTCATTTTGAAAACATATTCAAGTTTCTTACTATAAATTTTAAATGAGGTGAATCTTAAGGACTGTTATTGTTATAGGTTGGCAGTTCTGAAAAATTATACTATATATAGAGCTCGCTGCTAAGATCACATTCAGTTCAAAAGTGCAGTCGTTGAAGCAGGATGTACTGGTTAAAGGCTCTAACTGAAAAAATTCGAAATTTAATTGATGTGCTATCAACTACAGGAAATTGGGGAGAAATTGAAGTTGGTTTACACGAATGTGATAAAGCTGTTCGAAGAATTACCCATAACTTGAGAAATGCAGTAACGATTGGAGAAAAGCAGCGATTATCAAGTGCTTTAAACACCATTAAAAGTTATCGTGCTCAAATTAAACACTTGATAAAAAAAGGAAGAGGATTGAGAGAAACAGCGAAGCATCGGGTTCGCTGGGAAGATTCTGAATCTGCCTTCAATAATCGAATTCATACTGGAATTATAACAAATCTTCAGCACAAGGACCCTAAATACTTTTTAGAGGATTCTAAAGCTATATTTGGGCGAAGACTACAATATGTTCTCAAGAAAAACTCTACTGTAAAAGTTAATGTTTCATTTTGTGGCGAATTTGTAATATCAAAAGCGGATAAAGTTATAAGTGAATTGAAGTATTTCACAACTTCAAACTCTCCGATTTATCAAGATACCAATATAAGTGAATGGTTTGACTCCAAAGTGCTGCATCCCATCATGAAGCAGCTGCAAGAGTTTCAAGAGAAGGACAGTGGATGGGCTTTGAAGAAAGTAGTCAACTTGGGAGTGAATATAAACTTGTTTAATCCGATGCGTGGATCTTCTTACATTGATCTCCCATCATATATTAAGAATAAGAAAGCTTGTGTTAATGTGAAAAACGATGATCAAGCTTGCTTTGCATGGGCAGTTGTTTCAGCGTTGTATCCTGCTGACAAAAATTCTGATAGGACTTCTATGTACCCTTCTTATACCTCTATTCTTAATCTGAAGGGGATACAGTTCCCAATGACAATTCATCAGGTCAAAAATTTTGAAAATGAAAATGATATATCTATAAATATATACACCTTAAAGTTAAATATGTGTAAATATACAGTAGTGCCTTTTAGGCTTACCAAGAAAGTAAGAGATAAACATGTTAATCTTCTAATGATTCATAATCAGTACTACGATGAGTACAAGAATAGTTTTGAGGGTGAAAGTGATAAACCCTTCAGGACCCACTACGTCTGGATAAAAGATCTATCTAGATTAGTATCATCTCAACTAAGTATGAACAGACATAAAAAACATTTTTGTAATCGCTGTTTCCACTACTTTTATTCACATCAAAAGTTATGCACGCATATGGATGATTGTATGAAGACTGACGTTTGCATCCCTCAATTACCAAGCGAGAGTGAAAAAGTACTTCGGTTCAAAAACTTTAAAAATAAATGCAAAGCACCGTTTGTGATTTATGCGGATATGGAAGCTATACTTGTACCGACAAAGGATGTGAAAGAATATCAAAAACACATACCGTGCAGCGTCGGTTATTACGTTAAATGCTCACATGATGATTCTCTTTCGTTTTATAGATCTTACCGCGGTGAAGATTGTATGAGATGGTTGTGTGAAGAATTGAAAAGATTTGCCGAAAATGTAGAAACGGTATTCATGTGCTCTTACGATATCAATATGACATCGCTTCAAGAGGAGGATTTCCAAAAAAGTAATTTTTGTCATATATGTGAAAAGCCTTTTACTTATGAGGATAAAAAGGTTAGAGACCATAATCATCTGCTCCCTACTGACAATTATCGTGGTGCAGCTCATGAAGGTTGTAACATCAATTTTAAGGATAGTCATACAATCCCTGTAGTTTTTCATAACTTATCTGGCTACGATGCTCATTTTATCATAAAAGACATTGCTTTGGCCATGGATGGTCGCGTGGACCTACTCCCCATAACTAAAGAAAAATATATATCTTTCACCAAGAATATTGATGATAGCTCAGTGTCATTCAGGTTCATTGACTCTTTTAAATTCATGAATTCATCCTTAGACAAGTTATCGTCTTATTTGACAGAGCATCCCATATTGAAAACAGAGTTTTCACAATTTACTGAGGACCAGATCAAGTTATTGACTAAGAAGGGTGTATATCCATATGACTTCACTGACAGCTTTGACAAATTCAATTATCCTCACATACCATCTCATGATCAATTTTTCAATCGACTTGTAGAGAAGAATATTTCTGCTGAACAATATAAGCATGCTCAACTTGTATGGAATTCATTTGGTATAAGAAATTTGGGTGAATATTCGGATTTATACCTGAAAACTGATATAATTCTCCTAGCCGAAGTATTTGAACAATTCCGTTCAAGCTGCCATCGTACTTATAATCTAGATCCTGCACATTATTATACTCTCCCTGGTTACACGTGGGACTGCATGTTGTATACGACTCGTCAGGAACTGGAGCTATTGACTGACTATGATATGGTTCTATTCATTCAGAAAGGTATACGTGGTGGTCTCAGTCAAGTTTGCGGAAAGCGACGTGTGCAGGCTAACAATAAATATAGCCCAAATTATCATTCAACCAAAGCTGATACATATCTAATGTATTTCGATATAAATAATCAATATGGTAAATCTATGAGCGAATGTTTGCCTTATGCTGGATTTGAGTGGGTTGAGGACATAAAAAACTTTGATGTGATGACAGTGTCTGATGATGCTGAAGAAGGATTCATTTTAGAAGTTGACTTAGAATATCCTGAACATTTGCATGATATACATAAGGATATCCCATTTTGTCCAGAACATCTAAATACAAAAGTTCTTTCGGTGTCGCATGTAAAAGACGACAACAGATGTATGAATGATTTTGCTTCTGGTAGTACCAAACTTATGGCTTCTCTATATGATAAAACAAAGTATGTTTTACATTATCGAAATCTCAAGCAAGCTATTGCAAATGGACTAGTTCTAAAAAAAATACATAGAGTATTGAAATTCAAACAATCTCTTTGGCTCAAACCATACATTGACTTGAATACTGAATTGAGAAGGCAGGCGAAGAATGAATTTGAAAAAAATTTATTCAAATTGATGAATAATGCAGTTTTTGGAAAAACTATTGAAGACGTGATGAAACACTCAAAAGTTTGTCTGGTAACGAAATGGGATGGAAGATATGGAGCTGAAGCAAGAATTTCAAATCCTGCATTCAAAAGTCTAATTATTTTTGATGAAAACCTAGCAGCTATTGAACTTAATAAAACACATGTTTTCTACAACAAGCCAATATATATCGGTATGTGTGTTTTAGATATATCTAAAATACAAATTTATAATTTTCATTATAACTACATGCGTAGTGTTTATGGTGAAAACTGTACTGTCATTTATACGGATACCGATTCTCTGGTATATGAAATCCGTAATAAGGATCCATATGAAGTTATAAAGCGAGACTGCTATAATTACTTCGATACATCTGATTATCCAACTAATAATCAGTATGACATCCCACAGGTTAATAAGAAAGTTATTGGACTTATGAAGGATGAAAATAATGGGGAAATAATGACAGACTTTGTTGCTCTGAGATCGAAAATGTATGCATCAAAAGTGTACAAAGTCAGTCAAATCAATGATGATCAAAAGGGAAGTACACATGAGAAAGATTGTAATTTGTCAAACTTTGCTATAACTAAAAAAGTGAAAGGAGTGAAGAAATGTGTAGTACAAAATGATATAACTTTTGATGATTATGTAGAATGCTTGGAAAAATGGAAGGAGAAGTATGTTAAGCAAAATCTTATACAATCCAAAAGACATGAAATACATTCTGCAACTCAAGAAAAGGTTGCGCTATCGCCGTATGACGATAAGAGGATTTTGATACCAGGATCCGTTGAAACACTGCCATGGGGTCATTATTCACGCAAAATGAGCTGATCATTCCTATTGAAGTTATCCTAAGTATATGTCTATCACTATTTCACGAATGCTATGTTCAAGCAATAGAGTGACGTTTATTATGTGGCTGCTATTATGTATTAATAGTTGGAAACTTACAATAAAGTTGAAAAAATGATATTATTTGTTTTATTAATTCTTTCCTTGACATATGGTTTATGTATGATATTATGTATACAGTGACGTGATATATAGGATCTAGATTTTCTGGAGCCGGAATTAGTATTAACAGTTAGTCACATAAAGCACACACATTCAATTGAACCTATAGGTAGTCGAAGTGTATGTGCTAACTACTGAAAATAATATCTCACGAGTTATAGTGGTTGCCTGGTTATCGTCTCTGTCACACAGTCTAAGGGGTTTGGGCTTAAATCCTGATCACGGAATAATTAATATTTCATAAATACTCTAATAAATGCATCAGTTATCTAAAGTAATGAATGGTAAGTAAATACAGTAACACTGAAAAAATGGTATGAAAATTTACCAGGTCGGACCTTGGATTTTACCAAAAAATTTCCCCAGATCTGGGGAAAAATCACTGAAATTACAAGAGTAAAATTGACGTGGCAACACCGCATTTTCCCCAGATCTGGGGAAATTTTGAGGTAAAAAAAAGTGACAATGAGCCAGAAGTGACATAGTATACCTACTTGCATCTTGACTTTGACTTTGGGTCACACTCCCAGTAGGAAAGCAGTAATTTCTTTTATTAATAAACTGGCACGTTAACTAGCTATTTGTCTGGCCAACAAGCTGATATAATATGCCTTTTTGTCAACCGATAAGACTGAAACAGTTGATTTTCTATTTTGTGTTTGTATAGATTTTAATGTTGTGTTACCTTATTTTCATACATAAAATAAAAATATGTTTATAATGACAGCCTTTTCTTAAAACCTTTTCTTAAAACCTATTATAATAGGTTTTTTGTAAGACTACAAAGTCATTTTATAAAATGGGGTAAAATTACAAAATAAATCATTAAAAAGTTTGTAATAAAACGTATAATGGTTTTACAAAATAATCTAGTGATATTACAAGTAAATTATGTGAAATTACATATCTTACAAAATAGTTTTACAAAACATATATGTAAAAAACCAATATGATATCCTTAAAATTGTGTAAAATCGCATAATAATTTTAAAAATTATCATGTTAAATCACAGACAAATGTTGTGATATTACAAAAATGCGTTTTTGCGAATTTACAATATTAGAAAATTGCTAAATGAAATTACAAATCAGATTTGTAATATTACTAACAAAATCGGTGGCACTAAATAGCCTACGATTTTGTTAGTAATTTTACAAAACAATTTTTAGAGTGTAGTCAGTTTCGTCATCTTACTGCGTCACACCAAACAGAGCTCTTCTCCTCGCTTAGAGGGCCTTAAGACTTTCACAGACTGGCGCGAACTATTCGTGCCTATCGCAGATTGGCCTTAGTTGCGAAAGTTTCGCGTTAGGGTTTTGTTGCCTACTTGTTGCTGGGGATTATGTGGAGATAGATCGTTGAGATAGATGAACTCCAAAATTTTTGTTAGCTCCTAATGTGTGAGACACTTGACAACATTTTTTAGTTATAGTATAACTATATAGATTTTTACTATTAGTACTATCCTGCCATGGATATTGATATCTTCCAGCTACAGGGTGGCCAAGAACAATTTTAATTTTTAAATGACGTAATAAATTTGAGCATGAAATCCTTGTAAATATCTTCTGGGTTTTGTCAGCGGGTAATCCGAACCACTACTGGATAAATCTACATTATATTTCATCCAGATGTGTATTCATTTTGAAAAAGGGCACTGGAGCGAATAACAAAAAAAAATTCAACTAGATCAACATAGGATTTCGTGCTCATTGAGATGATTCAATTTTCAAATAACAGATGCATAGAAAATCTGAACACACAGTATTCAAATTAACGTGGCGATCTACCTTGACATCGTCATCGATCGCTGCGATCAAACTACTTCAACCGCCTATTCGCGTAAAAGTAAAAACCGGGAACGATATCCAGTGAAGTAACTATCTATTATTTGCAAAATATTGCTTTAACAGGAAACGATCGATCTCCTATGAACACACAATTATGACCATACGAGTATTTGGGCCGATCCGGTCTCTCTTCCCCAAATAATCGAGTCATGAGAATTCGATAATCCCATAGCCTTAATTCACTGCTTAACATGGATCTGCTCTTCAAATATCCTATATTCCTTAATTGGTTCTGTATTCGGACATTTATTGGCCAGCAATCTCGCTGGGGGGTTAGACGACCGTTAAGGCACTTCTAATCATGTTACCAATCCAAAGCCCGTCTAGAATCCATTTACCCAGTTGGTGACATGAAAGATGGATCATTTTACTTCCCACGTCGATAGGTAGAGGAAGCATTGAGACAAAATTTATATAAAATTGGACGGCTTTTGGCAGAAAGGAATCAACTCTAAAAACGAGGGTTCTCAATAAATGAATCTTAAAGCTATAGCAATCACTTACCTACCCCATTTATTGCGTTGGTCCTCTACACACATAAAAAGAAATTCTCAAGTCAAGAATTGTGATATTCTTGTAAATACATACTCACAACAAAAAAATCGGTTCTCACTCTAAGAAAGAGTATTTGATGAGAAAATTATAGAAAATGTGTATCAAGAATAATATATTTTTGATTTATATACTTATTTTAAAGAAATATGCTCCGAAAGAAAATATAATTTTCTTTGCAACCAAAGCTATGATAATTTAATAACATATATTTCATAATTTTATATCAAGATTATCATTTTTTCCAGCGGTGTCCAGTTTACCTCTATCAAGGAGAGAGACAGCTTGAAAATGCGAAACTTAATTTACAATATGATAATCTTGGTCTGAAAATAAACGCTGTTTTACAAGCACACTCTATATTTGTATCAAGTAAATCATTTATTTAACGTTTACCAACATCGGAGTGCGCAGGTGCGTAGCGTGTCACAGGTCAACTCTAACCTCTCCACCCTCTCTACTCAACAGCCTGTTGCCCGTCCGCGTTCGCGCCGCCATTATCAGTTTTTGGATTGTCGTATTTGCCGCCGTCTTTAGCACCGTAGCGTAATACCTGGATCCTGCATAATAGCACATAATAGTATCTAGTCAAACTGTTAAATAAATTGCCATTGCCACGTGATACCCGTGATACCACCGTCAACCATCAGTCATCGAATCTGCCGGTAGTGCTGGTCCACCGCTATTAAAGCTGTTAAAAAAAAATTGGGATGCGAAGACCTGACTCAGGTGTTCCTAGATAAGTACTAAGTATATTAAATGTAATTTAAGAAATTTTGCAGAACTATTTCTCCAGAAATTTTCTACATGCTCATAGAGAGGGGGACCCACGTGGCTGCGCGATGAACAGCGTCTGCCTTCGATAGTGGGGCAGCAGCAGCCTTGTGCGCGGTTAGCGCTTGGGTGGGTGACTGTACATACACAGGGCATTCAGTTTCGGCCGTGTTGGTGTCGCCCACACGAGCGCTGAGCGGAGCATCTTACGCGGCCGGCACTTTGGATGATGGACTGGAAGGACCGGACGGGTGACCCCCGTCGGACCGTCCGGGATGATGATAGTGTAATCATTCCAACGGTGCTGGCCGTGCACCGTCCTCCCTCTAGGAAGTCATAGTACAATAGGCCAATAGGCTTAAGTGCTGACGGCTCCCAGAGGAAAAAAAAACATGCTCATAGAAGAGTTTGAATGCTCAAATTAATACTGCTAGATTCCTCATCCAGGAATATCACAATTTTAGAATAAAGTTGAGCTACTTGCGTCAAGTTTATGAAATGCTCCCAGTTAAGATTATGAAATGCTTCAGTCAAGATTATGAAATACTTCGGTCAAGATTACCATATGCTTGATTTAAGATTTTGGTATTCTTACTATCAAGAATTTCCCAGTTTTGCATTGAAGATATTTTCTCAATCTAACCCTTAATATATGGTCAAAAATACCGTATTCTCACTTTAAGATTAGCAAAACTTTGCGCGTATAGGAAGTTATGGTATACTTGAATTAAAGCATCTGTGCTCCATCTAAGAAATTATTTTTATGTGTGTAGGGTTAGGAACCACGACGTGGCTTTGATCTTTTTTGTACTAAAGGGGATTGCTCATGTTACAATATTATGCTATAAGCAGAAAGTCCCATGTTTGTGGATTGGTTATTTTTTCAAAAAAAAAACTTCCAATTATATGAAATATCTTAAAAATTTACACCGAAGATTGCGCTCATGTATCCAAGAGAAAGAGCTTCATTTTGAACATTTATTTTTATGATAACACATAGTCTCTTTCATTTTACTTCCCATACCGATAGGTGGAAGGAGTATAGTGAAAATTTCGATTTTGAGATAATACGCCTTTTAGGCGTTTTATAATTTCTGCATAACAAAAATCTACGTCACTCACTTCCGTCGGTCTATCTATCTCTCTGGTTGTCGGTCTGTCTGTCTGTCTTCGGCGTTTCTTTGGCCTCGTAATATCGGTAACCGCTGTATGAATTATGATGAAATTTGGGTAGCGATATGCTGAGGAGTCCTGGTAGGTAATGCTGTTATAAAAATTGGTGCATGGGAGGTGAAGTAATTTAGCAATAATTTCGAATATGCCTCAACCTTGTTTTTAGGCGTCTTAGAGACTCCTAAAGACAAAATATATGGTCATGGGACTGTAAAAAACCGATGATCAATCGAACCTAACTTTTACGGCCAACAACATGAAATATACTTTTGAAAGGACTACAGAATTTATGTACCTAGGGGTAATCATAGAGCAAAAAGGACAAGAGAAACAAGAAATACAGGCAAGGATCATCAAAGAAAACCAGAAGTCTGGAGCCCTCAAAAATCCTATGAAATACAAATATGTATCCAGAAAGATCAAAGAGAGAATTTATACAACAGTTATAAGACCAACTGCGACATATGCTTGTGAGACGTGGACTATGAACAAAGAGGAGGAAGAAAAAAATATAAGATGGGAAAGAAAAATGTTGAGAGCTATTTATGGAGGCGTAAGGACAAACGAGGGATGGAGGAGAAGAACAAACCAGGAACTGTAGACATTCATGTGAAAACACCAATATTATAGCAGTCATCAAAGCCCAGAGAATAAAGTGGCTGGGACATTTGGAGAGGCTGAATGGGACGAGAATGGTAAAATTAGTTCTCAACCGGAGACCAATAAGAAAAAAAGGAAGGGTAGACCAAGGAGAGATGGCTGAAGAAGGCAGAAGATGATTTAAAGAAAATTAATGTTAAACACTGGAAAGAGAAGACGGCAGACAGAAATAGGGGGCGTGGAATAGTCCAGGATATACTCAGAAATAGGTGGTGAAAGTATCCAAGGACAATTCTAAGTTATATAAATTTTAGCGGTATAAGATCAGACTGTACTCATTTCTGCCCTAGGCCTTCATGGCCTGTTGTGCAAACTATTAATAATAATTAATTAAAAATATACAACAAAAATTTTGTAGAGAATGGAAATGAAGCCGCTTGTATGTTTAATTCATACTTCACAAAAAGCATTGAGGATATAATATCTAGTATTAATCAAACTTCTGATTGGTGTGATAGTAATTTCCCAGTACTTGATTGCAGAATTGATTAATTTCAGCCTATAACAATAATGGAGTTAAAACAAGTTATGGCTTCGATAAAAAAAAATGCAAAAACGAAGATAATGTGCTAAATTTTCAATTTCTTAAAAGACTTTTGATAAAACTGGATATGAAGTTCTTAGTTTTATAAATTCTTCCTTGAGAACGGGTAGCTTTCCTAAAGAATTAAAGACTACTACCCAGGCTACTACCATTGTTCCTTTTTTTGGGTGGGTGAAATGGAGGTGGTTAGGGGGTGGGGAGTTGTAACACTGAACAATTAGTTGTATTCATAATAGGCTGTCCAATGACCTGTGAAAGAAGGACCTAGCGGCATAATACATTTTCAGGCCCATCTGAACATTCACAGAAACCAAGGGGGCATTTGAACCTGTATTATAATCTTAAAGTGTAACTTGGAAACTATTAATTGTGATGAAATTTTGATACCGTATTACTACCGTGGAGGAAATGGGAACGGTGAGACTGTAGCCAGTGACAACCAAAAAAATGACAGATTCAAAAATTCGCCCAACTTCATTTTTAGACGTTTCAAAAGTCCCTGTCCATAGCTACTTTTTTGTTGAGGATGGTGTAGGGATAGAGGTATTCAAACTTTTTTGTTAGCACCGATAATTAATTGTTGGACAGATCTCATCCAAATCAACTCAAAGATGAACGCTATTATCAAAGCCAACTAAGAAAGCGTTTGTTCCTTTGAATTAACTCAGGTCATAAAATATCGATTGAAATTGGAATTAAAATCTCGACTTACTCGTGCAAAAATCCAATATAGCCCCAGTATGAAAATGTAATTATGTTATCATGTAGAGAAGAAAAAGTGAAAGAGGAAAACGTGCACTTAGTTTTGACATTCCTTCACAATAATGTCAAAAACAAATAAAAATGAGGCTTTTCTTTTAACGTCTATCTGCGGAAATACTTTAGATCCCCAAACTTCCCAAATGCCATTTTTTAGTCACCTAGATCCGAGATCCCAATGGTGAGCATCAAATTTGAATCAGTCGGTATTTTTTCTACATACATTAAAATAAATTATGCACATTTATGTTAATATTTAAGCAAAAACGTATAATATACAGGGTATAATGTAATACGACGCACCCCTGTAGGGGCATGGTAGGAGAGTCAAAATGCAACAAATTCAGTTTGATATTAGTATCGACAATAGTTTTTGAGATTTTTTTATGAGAAAATTCTAATATTCAAAATCTAACATTTTTGTCTAAATAATTGAAAAGCTATGTTAAAAACCAGCAGCATTTTCACTTATTTTATTTCAATAGTAGTTGAATAATTGAAAAGTTACGATACTTTGAAAATGGCAATTGACAGAGATAAAATAATTCTAAGAAAGAAAGACAGATGGTCGTGCGGATCACAAACAAGTAGAGCGGTAGAAAATCATGGGGCGAATCCGCAAAAAAGGAAGAGGTTGAGGAGCAGAACATTTAAAGGATGGTAACCCGAGTGACACGTGTTTCTGCTAATTGGCTTCATCAGGCCCAAATGGATGTCATGTGCCCACATCTAGATGAGGTCACATAACATAACACTTGGTTTCGGGTGTAACCTGAGGAGTCAAGGATGGAAAAATCAAGCCAGAAGCCACCGATTCTCTACTTCTCTACTTGTTTGTGATCCGCACGACCATCTGTCTTTGTTTCGTCTTCCCTAGGGGCTGTAGAAGTCCGTCGGCAGGTAGCTATAGCTGGCCTCCGTGGCGACGTTGATTGTTGTCTCGGAAGGCGAGATCTTTCGGCCGAAGCCACAAATGTGCTGGCTGGCTCTTGTCGGTGGCCTCTGGCTTGATTTTTCCATTCTTGACTCCTCAGGTTACACCCGAAACCAAGTGTTATGTTATGTGACCTCATCTAGATGTGGGCACATGACATCCATTTGGGCCTGACGAAGCCAATTAGCAGAAACACGTGTCGCTCGGATTACCATCCTTTAAATGTTCTGCTCCTCAACCTCTTCCTTTTTTGCGGATTCGCCCCATGATTCTCTACCTCTCTAAAATAATTCTTATGTTCATGTATTCCTTATATGATATTTACACTTCTCAAAATTAGCGTTTCTATACAGACCAAGTTCTACACAAGATAGATATTCTGAGCAGCATTCTTAGCTATCCAATTATGACAGTTCTGCGAATTTTATTAAAAACTCCAGGCCTGCTAATTACGTCGCTCGTAAATCAAATTTCATGAACTATATAAATGCTTGAGCAGGACAAAATCGTTAATTCGCTGCAAGCGATAAAGTTTTATGCCCAGAAATGAGATGAATAATAAGAAAACTTCCTAGATATCTATAATTTTGAGCAGCAAGCATAATTATTCCTTGTCACGAGTACTTCGTGAAACGTAGGAACGGAACACTTTGCTAGATTAGAATTTGATATATGCATCATGTTATTTAATTTTACACATGTAAAATGCTCCCTTATTCATGTTGAATGAGTAAGGACCAGAGACTATCCAGCACGGAATGTGGCTGGTGCATAGGCCACACGATGGGCCCTTTTGCGCCTCTATCCGCGCCAGTTTCTAACACCTGCCCCTTTGGCAAAGGCAAGTACATTCTTAGGTCCTATCCGTTTTATCTCTATTGGTTCCAAGGTTCTTGAGCCCAGCATAGTCTGCCTGTGATAACCCAGGGTTTCACAGCGACACAAGATGTGTGCCGTGGATTCTTCCTCTTCACCACACCACGTGCACGTTGGGTCGTTGACCACCCTCATCACGAAAAAGTGACGCCTGAAGGTGTTGTGACCCGTTAGTAGGCCTACTAGCAATCTCAAGTTACTCCTATCCAGAGAGAGACAAAATCGTCCTATTCTCTCTGCAGGCCCTGCTAATAGTTCCCGAGCTTGACGGAGATGACCAGAGATGTTGTTCCATCTCAGAGAGTGTTGATTCTGGATGCACTCTCCAGTTGTTTTCCTAATCAAGTTTGCAGATAGTCCTAAGGCTGGTTCCGGGCCCACAAAACTGTTGCCGGATCCCATCCTGGCCAGATGATCCGCCATTTCGTTACCCTTTACCCCAGCGTGCCCAGGTACCCACATCAGTGATACCTTGTGTTTAGCTGAGATGTCGTCAAGAGCCCTCCTTATTCATGTTAGTTACCATCTCCAGTGATGTAATTCAGTTTTGATTTTAATGTACCATATGACCATGTGACTATTGGTTCTACCTCGGTTCTTTGTTCGACAATTCGGGTAGCTGTAAAAATGAGATTCGACGGCGCATTCAACAGGGACGCGTGGCTATGACAAAGATTACTAAAATATGGCATGACCATAACATCACTAAAGCTACCAAAATGTCGCTGGTTCAATCTCTTGTGTTCTCCATTTTTTTCGGTTGTAGACAGCTCTTTCTAGTAATTTATAGCAGCAACTGAGCAAGGCTATAGCTCTGTAGCTGGCAGGTTGATCGTTAGGTTTGCCGGGTTTTAACATTATTGATATGACCTTCGTTCTTCTGAATTCCAGTGGAAGGTTTCCCGTATTGAGGAGGTTCGTGAAGAAGAGAGATAACCACACTCTTGTTTATATTTTTAGTTTTTTTATTATTGCTGCGCCGCCACTAACACGATTTCTAAAAATCATAAACATTTTCCATCCCCGCAGCGGTACTAATACTGTGTAAAAATTTCATTAAAATCAATCCAATACTTTCCTAGTTACACAATACAGAACGATCAGAAGCAATACTCGCATGTATACATCAGAAAATTCTGTCCCTTGGTTTCTGTAATAAGCAACGAAACGTTCGGATTAACCTACAAAAGTGCATTACGACGCTAAGGGTCGATTTTATCAACAGGCGCATTTCAACAAAGGCTTTGACCAATCAGAGCAGCCCTTTCAAGAACATGCATCTGTCAAAGTTCTCTGAAAACTATTGATTTCTCTTGAAGTTTACCTCAAAAAGGTTAAAAATGACATGCTCTATATACAAATCGACCATTATGAACCGTCTAGTATCTTTTCCAGTCTGATTTTCCATCCTAAATGGGTGAAAAATTGCATTTTCTTGTTTAATCAAAAGTTTAGCAATTGCTAATTTCAACCAATCAGATTCCGCAAAAACTGTACATTTGATCGCTGGTTTTTTCTTCTGCTAAATTATAATGATGACAAAAAATTAGGGTTTTGAATAATTTTTTTGTGATAAATGGAGAGATCCAATATAAGTTTTACAACAAAACTGTTTTTGTTTTGTTTTTTTTTTCGCAGTATTCCAAAAGTTATATCAAAATAAAAATGAGTTTTTGAATCCAGAACCGAAAACACGCCGACGGCTCCCGACCCGTGTGACGCACTTCATGAAAATACTTGTAACAGTTATAACTAAAATGTATATTTGTTATAACATAGGCGATGAATGAAGTTTGGAGCTTGAGACGAAGTCAACGATCGAAATAAATATCTCTTTGAATGGTCGAAATACTCGAAATTAGATCACAAATCCCGGTAAAAAGGTACCGAATCCCAAATCAAATATGTACCGTTGAGGGGATCCCTTCGTCGAGATGGCGGGTGGCCGAGTGGTATGGTGGCTGACAACGCGGGCCTGTTCTGTGGGAGGTGTTGATGGGTGTTGGTTCGAGACTCTGCCCGTGCAATTACTTTTTTCATTTTTTTTTAACCAAAATGTTTATTGATATACGTTTTATTCATATCACACACATTTTTTTGTACCATCGACGTGAATGTGTTTTTGAATCAAATTTTATTAGATGTTTTACTAGCACAACAACAATTCCGAATAATTATACTTTTTTGAAATAATTTCATTTTGATACCGCTATCAGATCAATTGGCGATTGATATTGACGAATAAACTTCACTTCCACTGACTGAATTCTCCACCACCTTCGGTACTTAGCTCTTGCAATATGTCAAGTAAAATGTCTAATAAAATTTGATTCAAAAACACATTTATATCGATCGTACAAAAAAATGTGTGTAATATGAGTAAAACGTATATCAATAAATATTTTGCTTAAAAAAAAAATGTAAAATAATTGCACGGGCAGGGTCTCGAACCAACACCCATCAACACCTCCCACAGAACAGGCCCGCGTTGTCGGCCACCATACCACTCGGCCACCCGCCATCTCGGCGAAGGGATCGCCTCAACGGTACATATTTGATTTGGGATTCGGTACCTTTTTACCGGGATTTGTGATCTAATTTCAACCATTCAAAAAGATATTTATTTCGATCGTTGACTTCGTCTCAAGCTCCAAACTTCATTCATCGCCGATGTTGCAACAAATATACAACAATAGTTTGATGAAAAGTGTCATCCAGCTTTGACGTTTTGCTTTCAATATTGATAAAATACTATTGGACGATATTTATTAACCTAGCCCGCAATACCCAATAGAAAGCTTTTGCTAAATAACAACCAATAGAAAAGCTTTGTTAAATTCTTTGTTAAATATGCATGTTGATAAAATCGGGCCTAAGTCTTTCTTTCACAGGTTAGTGGACAGCCCATTATGAATACAACAGATTTTTCAGTTTTACAACCCCCCCACCCCCCAACCACCGCAATTTCACCCCCACCCAAAAAAAGTAAAAAATGATCAGAAACCCCTAAAACGTCTGGGGAGTATTTAAAATTTTTGTTTTTTCGCCAATTACTTTTTTTCCATTTTTTCAAGAAAATCGTGATATTTTTCAAACTCTGGATACAGGCTAGAAAACGTATCTATATGATCTACAAAGTTGAGATAACTGTTAATTGTCAAAAACATTCAATCAAGCGACCACTTAGAAATAGGCCAAGCATCCAAACAGTGCTACCTTATCTGTTTTCCTATGTATGAACGCTTCATGTTTGAACGGAACTGATGCGTTTCACCACAGTATTAATTAAATTTCATCGGTTTATTGGAAGGCGGTTTTTATGTACATGCATGTCGGCTGGGAATTGGACCATTGGGCAACGTGTACCAAATATATGTACAAGCAGCGAGCGCAAAAATTGAATTACGACGGCCAATTCATCGGAATAAATTTAATTTGGAATGCATACAGATACCTTGTTTAAATTTACAAATGGGTTCAATAACACATCGTGGCAGATTATTACTAAAACGTATGAACTGTATTTTTTCTATGAAACAGCTTAAATGTCTAGGGTACACTGCAAAAAATTGGGGTAAAATCACTTTGCATAATATATCATGTTTTTCACTATTTATCATGTGCGTTTACATAATACTGTGTTATCACATATATCATGTACTTTTAATATGTAAACAACCATTTTTACATTAGAAAACAAGTAATAAAAATAAAATTACAATGTATTATTAACTGTCCACTTTAAATTCACACAAACACTGTGAATCTCTGAATAGATTACGTGAAATCACATAACATATTAAGGAAGCGCCTTCGTGCCGTCTAAGCGCGCCATCTATTCATAGGTTATGAACACATAACCTAAAATCTCACGTTTCGCGTAAAGAACGTACAACAGACGCCACCCGCGCGCGCGAAATTGAGAATCCAAGAAAATACGTATTCCCGTATTAGCGAGGAGGCGTGGCCGCCTGTTCCCTTTCTCTAGTGTGTGTGTCTCAGATGAGAGAAGATAAGTCCAAAAATCCAAAAGTAAGGTCAAAAGGTCCAAAGGTCACCATAAAAATGAATTTCGCATTTCCAAGCTCCTGACGTTACCTTTAAACTTACAGTAATGATTCAGAGAACAAATTGAAGAAGAAAACTTGCACTTTGTCACTGTGGTGGCCTTTTTTGATATTGTGTTTGGTCGTTAAATTACCGGCATTTAAAGAATGTATGATTTTGCATTGCGAGTTTTTTTGCACACTAAAATACTTTTTTGAAAAAATTGCTCTTAAAGGGGTGACACACGTACGAACTTTAAGTACGCGGTTTTTAAGTTCGCGAACTTACTCGGCTCGACGCGGTGACACAAGTGAAGCTGAAATAACTCATTTTGATAATTTTCCTAAATAAACAAAACTTTTAACAAACGCCAAACACAACAAGCGTTGCGCATCGATGGCCTGGTGAAACAAAGTGGTGGCTCGCGGCTCGCAGTACGAGCCGAAACAAGCTACGAGCAATATTTCAAACCAGTTGGATCGCCGACGGTTTGCGCGACGGTTTTAAAGTACGCGTACTTATGGTGACACACAGGCGAAAAAGGTCGTCGAGCCATAAGTACGCGTACTTGCTCGTACGTGTATCACCCCTTTAAGATGTCATTCATTATGGTCTTAACTATCACCTTCTGAAATACTGTGTATGTAGTTTGAAAACAAGTGAGTTCTGTTCTAAATGGGAATCCGTGTTTTAACACGGCAAATACATATGTATGACTGTGTATACTCAGGCCCTTTAAGGTGTTGCCTTGGCAAGAACAAAACCTGAAAGAAAAAGGTGTATATTTAAAACAGAAATAAGATTAAAATGTTATGGTACAATGGGCCTATACCACATTTTTGGTTTATTGGCTTAAACGAACCCTGACACCACGTAGATGCCATGAATAATTTTACAAAATTTTTCTATCGTATTTATAACCGAAAAAAATTGCTCTAAATATTGAATTTTTTGAATCCATACACTTCCCGCCCAGGTCGTGACGTCACCTGTAGGGAACCAATAAGAGCTCACTGGTACAAAACAATAGCATCCGCTCGTAGTCATCGGACCACGAAGGGACGCTTCTCATTGGTTCCCTACAGGTGACGTCATCATCGGCTATTCCAAATTACAGTACAATTTTCTTTTTAGTGTTATTCTCATTTGGATCAAGTTTTCTGCTGACTTTTTACAGTAAACTGTCCTATGTATCATCAAAAATAATACCGCAGTAAATAAACTGATCAATTTGAGATCACAGTATAGGCCCATTGTGGTAGCTAATATTATGACTTGCTTTTTAAGAACATACTATCAATGTCACTATTAAGAACCAACTATTATTTCATCCAATATTTTGAGATACGGCCGTCAATTCAATCGGATATAGGAAAATACGGAAAATACATTATTACGAAACAAATATATCCCTCACCTGTTCAACGTAATTTAAGGTACAAATTTCCGAATGGGTATATATTTTGGAGCAGATGTCCGCCCCGGCATATACATATTTTGCATTTTATTGAAAAATAGCAGCGTGTGCCTTCGTAACACGAGTGGCATGCATTTCAATCCCGAATATTTTGCATATCCCTATCGTTTGCCGAATATACACGGTTGTCAGATTAAAAACAATTACTTCGAAAGGGTACAAATATTCTCGAACGGCTTTCCGGGTTTCCAAAATAGACAACAGAATCGGACTGAGAAGAATCCGTTGGTTATTATTAAAAAGCAAAAACAAACGGCAAGAAGAGTGGTATACGTATAGGCACTTGATAATTCTATAACCTGTAACTTAGAAAATTTAGATAATTAAAAGAAAAACAAAATACGCGTTTGGAACCAACTGGAAGATTAAAGTGTATATTTGCGATGGTAAGTTCGGGCAGTCAATGAAGTCGTGAAGGACCTCGAAGATAATTGTCGCAGAATTCTTAATTTTTCTAGGATCCAAACAACATTGAACCTAGTATAGAAATTTTTATGATTAAGTGCCTCACGATAGATGCCGTCAACTTTTCGAAGTTGCTCCAGCACAGATATTTCAAGAAACGACACTGAACTTTCTCAAGCATCTGCTTATAGCAATTATAATACGTTTTCCAAGTAGAAGAACAATAGTCTAACCTAAATCAAACATACGAAAAATACAAAATTTTTAGTGCATCTATATTGGAGAACAATTTATTTATAGTTCCTTACAATAAAGCCATACATTCTAGCGGCTTAATTCACATTTTGCTGTATGTGCTCATTGAAAATGATGTTTGAATCAAGGTCCTCTACCAAACATTTTCTAGTCAGAGGAAGCCGATTAATTTTATATTCAAAGCAGAGGGCATTTTTATTCCTAGTGAACGATCAAATATAACATAGTGGGGACTAGTAAATGAAGTACAGTTTAACTTACAGAAAGCTGAGGCAACAACAATGACAAAGTCTCACGTTGACTTATCAACTGTAGAAATGGTGGGTTATATAAGATTTGGGGCTCAACATCAACAATAACATGTCCTGACACGACCACGTCGTCAGTATGGCTAAAACGGCATCCCAAAAGCTTGGAGTTTTGTTCCGCTGTAGGTAGCTGCATACACCAGAGAAGCTACCGCTGCTCTACAAAGCACACAGATACGACCATCGTTGGAGCATTGCTCCCATGTGTGGAGATGCGCTTCGAAGCACTCTCTAAAGCTTCTGGACACTACCAAAAAGACAGCAATTATACTAATCGATACGCCTAACCTTACAAAGGACCTCCATAGCCTGGAGCATCGAATAAGTGTGGCTGACCTGTCCTTCTCTTACAGACTCTATCACGGAAGATGTTCGAGTGAGCCCTCCCAGATAATAACACCAAAAGCCGTCCCAACGAGGAACACTAGAGAGGCTCTGCGAGCTCATCCTTATAAGGTCGAGGTTCCTACTCGCTGAACCCGTCTCCTCCAGCATTCCTTCTTTTGGAGAACTTTGACGCTGTGGAATGGGTTGCCGTGGGAATTGTTTCCGACGGCTATAACCCGCAACGATTCAAATCTAACGTGCATCGACACATATCTTCTAGCAGCGCTTCTACAGCGTCATATGCTTCCAGCCTTTACGGGAGGCTGACCACAAAAAACATGAAATGAAGTACCACCAATTACACATGTGATTAAGATTTTGGTGTAATGTAACGTAGGCCTGAAGTTTACTTATATCTGCAAATATTTTGAGATAATCAGCATACAGCAAGTGGTTAATATTTAATTCACGATCGATCTGGTCAAACGCCTCTGAAAAATCGGTAGAAATAACGTCTACCAACCCTTGCTAATGCAAATTTTCAAAGATATACTGCGTGATAACTGTAAGATTGGTGACAGTTGATCTGTTCCTCATAAAGCCATGCGGCAATAGACTGATTAGTGATTATGTTACGAACCTTAGGCCATATTAATTTCAAATTAAATTTTCAAATACTTTGGAAAACGGTGAATTATGACGCCTGTAATTACAAACATCACTTCTAACAAGTAGCGTTTTCGATAGACATTAAAATTCGTGTTGATCATTATTGACCAGCCCTCGTATCTTGCATACGTTTTATACTTGCCCGCCTTCGTAACTGTCCCTGTGACGCCCATATTTTAAACGCCATTCTAATTGCCAACTTTCCCCTATGAGATTCAGGGGTGTGAACTGGCCCCTGGGGTGTAGCAATTCATCGGACAAATTAGGTTATTTAACTTTCAAACTTCCGATTGACCCTATCGGCGTTACGAAGAATTACGAGGAAAAGGCGATTTGTCACTCCGCCCCTAGAAAGTGATTGGAACTGAATTGAATTGCGGACGAAAGTATATAGACTGTAGCAGACGAGTAGAGCTACACAAACAGCTAGTTACAGAGCTGTAAACGTTGCAGAGTATAATAGAATCAAGTAGATAAACTCGGCACTTCTCCTGCGTTGATGCGATTTTTTTTGACGTTTTCGAAAAGAAAGGATGTTAGTATGTTTTGAAGTATAATTATGTAATACGCTCAGAGTAACAACTGAACATAGAGGTAGTAAACAAACCACTTTAGCATGGCGTGCTCAAAGCTGTCATCTTTTGACACTTCAGCCTCCAAACTTTGCCAACTAACCTGAAAATTCTTCCAATGCAGCCCATGTTACAAACACTGGACTTTCTGAGTCCCATCTCGAAAAACTGTTAAACTACACTCGAATATAGCACAGCAAGACTACAGTTACCAACAAATAGCGAATTCGATTTTCCTGACCAAGCATAAAAGACGCACAAACAAAACAAAAGTTTGACAGTCGTGACAGTCGGGGTTCTATCGTAAATAAGTCGGATGAAAATGATATCGGCGTTGTCAGCTCCTCAAAATTTATATAAGACTTCGGAATTTGCGTTTATGATGAAGAAATATGCAGTAACGCAGTCTACTTAAAATTTAAAATACGGTGAGCTTTGACTTGAACTTGGACTAATTTTCTTATCAGATCAGTAACTACTGTTTTGTGACAGGGGTAAGAAAAGGTGGATAATTCCATTAGGTTCAGGCTATAGAGGGGGGGGGGTAAGACACCTATAACCCTCCCCTATACATGAAAAAGACCTGGTTTCACTTTGCTATGAAAAGGATATTTTCTCCACACCAAATACACTGGATCATACCTGGTTATCGCAGTTCATTAGATACCTCCAGGACACATCTCATATCTTCTATAAAAGTCTTTCCCACATTAGCTTTGGAAAGTATATTCTTGGCCACCATTTCTTTCAAAAAGAAATTCTGCACCTCAATGCTTCTCGTCTGGAATAAACTCAATAGATATGATGACCTCTAGGTCATCATATCTATTGATTTTGCTGGTATCATTCCTGAACTATCAAAATACCGTCTTTTTTAACGTAGAATGGAATATTTCTGGATACTATACAATTAAGACAATAGGGGATTTTTTTGATATTTTAAATGAGTTCAATATTCGGAAGGTGGCGCCCTCTATTTATGATAGTAAAACCGTTGTTGAATTCACATTTCTCGTCTTAAAAAACCCCCGATACATAATATTAGATCGTTGTGCCACTTTATTACGAAATAATTGAGCAAAAACGTTGACACCAGGTGGTGGGTTCGCTCAGTGGTTAGAGTCGTGACAGGAAGGTCCCGGATTCGATTCTCGTTAGAGGCGGAAATTTGTTTCTGGTTTTTCCTTTGGCGACTTTCGAAATAATATTTTTAATTTTTTTATTATTGCTGTGCCGCTACTGTCAGAAACCATACCCGTTTTCAATCGTCGCTACGGTAATAATGCTGTCATAATTTAACTAAAATCAATTCCATAATCACCAGGTTACAAAATACAAAACGACCTGAAGCAATACTCGTATGTATACACCAGAAAATTTTAAGTCGCTTGGTTACTGTAATAGGCCAGTAATGGACCGCCTACTACGAATACAACAAACTTTTCAGTTTTACAACCTAGCACCCCCAACCACCTCATTTTCACCATTACGAAAAACTGAAAATGATCAATTAAAAATTATCCTAAAACGTCTAAAAACGATGTTTGGGCAATTATACTGTGTAAGGCAGTATTTTGGAAGTCGCCGAAGTGAAATAGCTTCTGAAGATGCCATCCACTCGTGGTGGCGAAACGTCAAGCTTTAACGCTAAACGACGCCGGCCTAAAAACCCAAGAACCACAAATTCATTCGATGTTTGGGCAATATTTGAAATTTTTTGTTTTTCAATAGTTACCGCGCATACCTACGATTTCCGTTATTATAGCAGCATTACCTACTATGACCCTACAGCATATCTCTATCCAAACTTCATCACAATCCATGCAGCGGTTACTGTGATCAAGGAGCTAGAAAACCTCCAACAGACAGACAGACGGACGGAAATGAGGGACGTGGATTTTCCTTATGAAGATATCATAAAACGCCTAAAAGGAGTATTGTCTCAAAATCGAAAATTTTCGCGATCACAAACTTTCCTCATCTATCGGTAATAGAAGTAGAAGGGTCTGGACCAATAACTAGGAACCCAAAACTTTGAACAATGAAAAACTGAATAGGCTACAATCACAAAAATATTGTCATCATTAGATCCACAATAATACACTGCATTTTGGATGAGAGTGCTGAACGAACATGTATAAAAATATGAATAATATTCCTTTGAGAATGGAATGCAACAAATAATCAGCCATATTATCACATTCCATTTGCAACCCTCTATAAAGTAATAAAATATGTCATTACGTCCCTGCGACATACACAACATGAAAATGCACAATAAAAACAGCTGTATGCGGTCACCGCCATAAAATCCTAGCGCATGTTTGCGCTGGTTATAATATAAAAATCATTCAGAACGTATGTAGTACAGAGAGAAAATGGAGCGCTTTCAACTCTTTTTGACAGCAATATTATTGCAGGCTAACGGATATCACTTGGAGTTACACGGATGTGTTTGGAGAGGCATGTGCTGATTGATATGTTGTTCATCATATCACCAAAAATTGTTACGATTTTTATGAGCTTTTCAATTTTCTGTGAAGTTTGCTACCGTTGGAATGGCGGTTATATAATATAGAGTCAGGCTGCTTATCTCAGTTTGAAATCCATCTATCAATGCAGACTGTGGCTGTCAACCAAGGTGAAAAGAATGCTTTGTGACTCCCTTGTATAATCTCAGCTTACTTACTGTGATGTTGCCTATGGCCCCTGTTTCAGAGCAACCGACATATATAGAATTCAAAAACTTCAAAATAGTTGTCTTAGGTTGATTAACGGCATCAGGAAATATGAACGCATAAGTCACAAGCTGAAAGATGCTCACTGGCTCAACATGAAAAACAGACGTGCTCTGCACGCTGCCTGCATGTATCACTCACTCATAGTATCTAATGAACCACAGTATTTGGCTAAAAAATTGAAATTTCGCACTGAGGCACATAACGTTAATCTACGCTATAAAAATTTGCTAACTACACCAATACATAATACTGAACAGTTTAAAAAGTCATTCACATATAATGTAAGCTCTACAACAACCTTCCAAAGACCTTGAAGAATACGTTCAATAAGTCATAGTTCAGGAAAAAACTCACACAGCTTTTAATGAGTCGGCAGAGTAGTTGAAATTTTCGTGAGCCACTACCGATTTAATTTTTATATGTTATTGTATCTAGGTACGTACTCAAAAACAAGTGTCATTTCCTTTTTCTAGGGGTTAGGTGGAAGAGCAGCCTCTCCTATGGGTTAGGCTGAACCTCGCCCTATATCTAATATTATTTAATCAACATTATGTATTTTAGTTAATAAAGACATTTATTATTATTATTATTATTATATTTTTACTCCCCTCACCTATGGGTGTGGGAAGTAAAAATATTACCGCGATGTGATCGCGAAAATTTTCGATTTTGAGATAATCCACTTTTTGGGCGTTTTATGTCTACATAATGAAAATCCACGTCACTCACTTCCATCGGTCTGTCTGTCTGTCGGTCTGTCTGTTCGCGTTTTTCTACCCTCGTAATCTCAGCAACCGCTGCATGAATTGTGATGAAATTTGGGCGACTATACTCTATGAGGTCCTACTAGGTAATGCTGCTACAATTTTGAAAATCGGTGCAGGGGCGGCGGAGTAATGAATAAAAAACAAAAAAATTAAATATTCCTCAAACTTCGTTTTAGGGGTTACTGATCATTTTTTACTTTTTTTTTGGGTATGAAATTGGGATGGTTAAGGGGTGGGGGGTTGTAAAACTAAAAAGTTTGTTCTATTCATAATAGGCTGTCCATTGACGTATGAAAGAAAGACCTAGCAGCATAATAGACATTTTTTAGGTCCATCCGAACATTGCCTTGATTATTACAGAAATCAAGGGACTTTTCTGATGTATACATACGAGTATTGCTTTAGATCGTTCTGACTTTAGTAACATGGAAATTATGAAACTGATTTTAAGGAAATTTAGACACAGTTTTCAAAAAAAACTAAAAATATAAAAATTGCCCAAACTTCGTTTTTAAGCAATATGGGGGTTCCTGATTGTTTCATTTCGTCCAGTTGAAGCTCGGAGAATAAAAATTGTGTCGTTTTAGTTCCTACGGAGAGACTTAGGAAACTATTTACTAGTTTTGTGTTGGATAGTTTTTGAGGACATGCGAACAATTATTTGGTTGCAAGGGATCTCAGACTATAGCTTCATGTAAATTAAAAATAATAGAATGATATCGCTGTTATGTGTGGGAAGTACTAGGTCAATCAACTTGACTCCATTTTTTTGTACAGTTTACAGGCAAATAATGTATGTTTGGAAAAGTATTGCCGATAATCGCTGTTTACGAAAACTTTGCTTGCGGATACAGTCACAACGCTTATCCTTATTCTGCAAAATATGTTTCAAACATTTTTGACGCTTAGAATCGATATTCGAAGCGGGTCTAACAGTGTTATACTGTTGACATTTGGTATGTTCGGCAAGAGATGACTGAAAATCCCCCAGAATGAATTTTTGACACATGCTTTGACGGTACTCGGCACTCGGTACTCGTACCGTTACTGACGAGTAATTGACGCCTAACAATATATAACCGAAGAAATGTATTTGTTTCGGTCAAGCATTTTTGCTGTGAATTTTTAGATAGTGAATCAATTTCTTGTTCACAAAAATAGTCATTATGTTTTGACAATGAGATATTCAGTAAAAATATTACTAAGACGGTCCTGACTTGCAGGATTGCCAATTCAGATCACTACTAAAAAATTAAATCTGCGATGCACTTTTTCGTCAGCTGATACCTATCAAATAGACGTCAAGCCAAGTATCAGGTAACCGAGTATCAGATGGGTGCTATAGAGAGTTCCTGCTAAAAATCCTTGTTTGGGTTGTAAGGTGAGCTAGAGTAGCCATGACTCTCACTACATCTAGATTTGATGAACGAGCGATTTTTTAAATAAAACCAACTGCTTGCATGCATTTATTAAGGAAAATAAATTTATAACAGAGTGCGAAACCAGTCACTAATTTTCCGACCAATACCTTCAGTATCTCTAGTAAATTACAGAACATTGCCGAAAAGAAGTCGATAGTCACTGTAGACTTGGAAAGTAGATTTCTGTTATAGAAATCGATTTGTCAAATTCTCTATGACACGGAGCAGTAGCTCTATCCAATTCGGGATACGTCAATTTGGTTTTTAATTATATCGGGATTCACTATACGAATAATGCCAAATCTGAATATTCAAAAAACAGCAAGCAAGAAGAGCAAAGCTTTATCCCTGGTACAGGCTTTAAACGAACCCTCCCCCCTAACACACTGAAAAGTGCAGCTCGCGAAAGAAAAAAGCCAATTTTCCCTATCCAAATTTCCAGCACCGCATGTATATTACCTAATTATCATACATTTTTGGCAGATGAACTGGTATTGGGCAAACGGGCTCAAGCTGAGCCCAATATTTATAACGTTTTGGGGGAAGTAACGTAATCTTTACGCACACAGGGGATCATTTAATTTGCTACTGATCAAGCAACCCAGATTGCTGGAGATTTCGTTATTGCAGCTTTATTAACAAAAACAAAAAGTATCAGACTTAGGTTAAGAAGATCAAAAATTTTCAGACCCTCAGATTTTCAAGCTCACCCTAAAAATCCAAAATCGTTATCTGGCTTCCTATAAGGACGAAAACTCGTATCGCGTATGGTTTGAGGGTGCCAATTTCAAATCCGGCCGTTGTTTTAAGTTTCAGCCTCAGGTAACAAATATCGAAAATCTTCAGACCCTCAGATTTTCAAGCTCACCCTAAAAATCCAAAATCGTTATCTGGCTTTCTATTATAGTTAGGTAAAGAAGATAAACATTTTCAGATCCTCAGATTTTCAAGTTCACCCGAAATATCCAAAATCGTTATCTGGCTTTCTATCAGGACGGAAACTCGTATCGCGTATGATTTGAGGGTGCCAATTTCAAATCCGGTCGTTGTTTTGAGTATCAGACTTAAGTAAAGAAGATCAAAAATTTTCAGACACTCAGATTTTCAAGTTCACCCTAAACATCCAAAATCGTTATCTGGCTTCCCATTAGGAGACCAAGACTCAAAAATGCGACTGGAATTGTAATCAGCACCTTGGAAATATCCGATATGCAAGGTTTCACCTCAATAGAAAGCCAAATAAAGACATTCGATTTTTTAGGTACTCCCGCCCGCCCGACAGATCTAAAATATTTTATTTTCGTCAAACGAGACTGAGAGTCAAAACTGCGACTGGATCTGTAATCAGCACCTTGAAATTATCCGATATGCGAGGTTTCATCTCAATAGAAAGCCAAACAAAGATTTTCGATTTTTTAGGTACTCCCGCCCGCCCGACAGATCTAAAATTTTTTATTTTCGTCAAACGAGACTGAAACTCAAAACTGCGACTGGATCTGTAATCAGCAGCTTGAAACTATCCGAAATGCGAGGTTTCCTCTCAATAGGAAGCCAAATAAAGATATTCGATTTTGTTAGGTACTCCCGCCCGCCCGGCAGATCTGAGATTTTTTATTTTCGTCAAACGAAACCAAGACTCAAAAATGCGACTGGATTTGTAATCAACACCTTGGAATTATCCGAAATGCGAGGTTTCACATCAATAGAAAGCCAAATAAAGATTTTCGATTTTTTAGGTACTCCCGCCCGCCCGACAAATTAAAATTTTTTATTTTCGTCAAACGAGACTGAGACACAAAACTGCGACTGGATTTGAAATCAGCACCTTGAAATTATCCGAAATGCGAGGTTTCCTCTCAATAGGAAGCCAAATAAAGATATTCGATTTTGTTAGGTACTCCCGCCCGCCCGGCAGATCTGAAATTTTTTATTTTCGTCAAACGAGACCAAGACTCAAAAATGCGACTGGATTTGTAATCAGCACCTTGGAATTATCCGAAATGCGAGGTTTCCTCTCAATAGAAAGCCAAATAAAGACATGTGATTTTTTAGGTACTCCCGCCCGCCCGGTAGATCTGAAATTTTTTATTTTCGTCAAACGAGACCAAGACTCAAAAATGCGACTGGATCTGTTATCAGCACCTTGAAATTATCCGAAATGCGAGGTTTCCTCTCAATAGGAAGCCAAATAAAGATATTCGATTTTTTTAGGTACTCCCGCCCGCCCGGCAGATCTGAAATTTTTTATTTTTGTCAAACGAGACCAAGACTCAAAAATGCGACTGGATTTGTAATCAGCACCTTTGAATTATCCGAAATGCGAGGTTTCACCTCAATAGAAAGCCAAATAAAGATTTTCGATTTTTTAGGTACTCCCGCCCGACCGACAGATCTAAAATTTTTTATTTTCGTCAAACGAGACTAAGACTCAAAACTGCACCTGGGATTGTAATCAGCACCTTGAAATTATCCGAAATGCGAGGTTTTCTCTCAATAGGAAGCCAAATAAAGACATTCGATTTTTTTAGGTACTCCCGCCCGCCCGGCAGATCTGAAATTTTTTATTTTCGTCAAACGAGACTGAGACTCAAAAGTGCGACTGGATTTGTAATCAGCACCTTGGAATTATCCGAAATGCGAGGTTTCACCTCAATAGAAAGCCAAGTAAAGATTTTCAATTTTTTAGCTACTCCCGCCCGTCCGACAGATCTAAAATTTTTTATTTTCGTCAAACGAGACTGAGACTCAAAACTGCGACTGGATCTGTAATCAGCCCCTTGAAATTATCCGAAATGCGAGGTTTCACCTCAATAGAAAGCCAAATAAAGATTTTCAATTTTTTAGCTACTCCCGCCCGCCCGACAGATCTAAAATATTTTATTTTCGTCAAACGAGACTGAGAGTCAAAACTGCGACTGGATCTGTAATCAGTACCTTGAAATTATCCGAAACGCGAGGTTTCTCTCAATAGGAAGCCAAATAAAGATATTCGATTTTTTTAGGTACTCCCGCCCGCCCGGCAGATCTGAAATTTTTCATTTTCGTCAAACGAGACCAAGACTCAAAAATGCGACTGGAATTGTAATCAGCACTGTCAGCGAGTCCGAGGCGGACATTTGAATGATGTTTTATTCCATACACACTGTCATGGATGTAGCTTCAAAATAAGTCCAAAACCAACTTGATATCTCAAATCGTTGTTATTTTATTTAATTTTTCTTTCCTATCGTTCTTATTGGGGCACCCTATATGTAATAACTTAGAAAGGATTTCTGGATACAAAACCTTACAGACAGTTCACAATAAACATTATACTTATCGACTTAACAGTCCGTTAAGTAGTTAATAAAGAATTATTTGTACTATCCATTATTGCATTCAAAGGCCATTCCGCCGTAATGATCGAGAAGTGAAAACATTAGCAACTTACAGCTCCGAAGTTTCAACTTCTAAAACTTTTCGACTGGGAATTCAAACAAAAACTCACGACGAGACAGGTCAAAAATATTTAGTGCCACCGCCGCCGTCTTCGAATCGTTGGCAGTGCAAGGGTCATCAACAGTAACGTAAAAAGTTTCAGTTTTAAGGGCCATAATTTAAGCCCGAATTCTATGGAAAAGTTCTTCACTTGATTTACGGCATTTGTTTAAGAGCTCTGCGGGTGGTGTGAAATATGAATTAGAAAGATAAACGTTGACTCAACGCTGTACAATTTTTGCAAGGTGCAAGTTTAAATGAAGCCCGTTAGTTCGTCATGAAACATGGGTTCTGTTTAAATGAACCGACATTTCAATATGTAACATATAAAATCTTAGACAAGGAACGAGAGAGGATAGAAAGCGCGGCTGACATCTCTGTTACCAAAAAGTACCAAAGCGCTAGTCCCAGTGCCGTAACTAATGGGATTCATATTATGGTTAATCTGTTTGAAGAAATCATCTATTTTCAAATAAAATTTATCAAAATATTGTTATTCACGAGTTCTGTATAGCCAATTTCCCCGTCCACACTTCAAATTTAAGTAATTAACATTAACTTAACCGTGAACTTCCATTTGGCCGATATCTTGTCTTGCAAAATTAAGCTATAACAGATACGTCACTGGAAAACTGATTGTATTTGAACCAAAACATACCTTAAAAATATAATTTTGACACTTTACATGCTCAAAAATATTGTGATTCGAATGTTAGAGGTACATTTGAAATTATATTTTGGATACATACATATCTCTGAACTAGATATCGAGATACTTGCATAAACTTCGAATGTACCAAAAAATATGAACACAAATTTATACCTGTGAAAAGTGATTCTTGGCTCCTTAAAAATGCTAAATATAAAAAAAAAATACTAAGGTACCAAATAATTTGTTTTTCACCAAAATTTTGACAGCGATTCGTTTTTTTCTGTTGTATTCGACTGTGTTTAGTCGTTTCCTATTGTTTAGCGTTGTTATCTGCTTGCTTTCTGTTGTTATGGGCTGTTTTCTGTTCTACTCGGTTGTATTTGGTCGTTTTCTATCGTTTACAGTTGTTATTTGCTTGATTTCTGTAGTTTTGAGCTGTTTTCTGTTCTTTTCTGTTGTATTCGGCTATGCTTAGTCGTTTTCTATTGTTTAGCGCTGTTATCGGCTTGCTTTCTGTTGTTATGGGCTGTTTTCTGTTCTATTCGGTTGTATTTGGTCGTTTTGTACCGTTTACAGTTGTTATATGCTTGCTTTATGTTGTTTTCAGATGTTTTCTGTTCTTTTCTGTTCTATTCGATTGTATTTTGTCCTTTTCTATAGTTTATCGCTGTTATCTGCTTGATTTCTGTGGTTTTGAGCTGTTTTCTGTTCTTTTCTTTTGTATTCGGCTGTATTTAGTCGTTTTCTATTGTTTAGCGCTACTATCTGCTTGATTTGTGTGGTTTTGGTTCAAGAACCCTTGAACCGTGTATAGTCTGCCTTTGATACCCAAGGGCTTCCCAACGACAAAGAATGTGTGCCGAGGATTCTTCCTCCTCGCCACAGCGTGGACACGTCGGATCACTTGTCACCCCCGTCACATGCAAATGGCGTTTGAAGGTGTTATGGCCGGATAGCAGGCCGACAAGTAACCTTAGTCGGCTTCTGTCCAGCGAGAGACAGAACCGCCCCACCTTAGCCAGAGGCCCTTAAATAAGTTCTCTAGCTTGACGGAGATGTCCAGAGATTCTTCTCCATCTGATAAGATGCTGATTTTGCAACCACACCTCATTTTCCTTCTAATGGTACCTGCTGCCAGCCCCAAAGCCGGCTCAGGACCCAGGAAGTTATTCCTCGACTCTCGCCTTGCGAGCGCGTCCGCCATTTCATTAGCACTAACTCCAGCATGAGTCGGCACCCACAGGGGGGTGACTCCTAAACGGATCACTGGGAGGATGAAGTGTAGCAACCCGGCATTATGCCATTGTGGAAGAGGACGAGCTGCTGAAATCTGGAGAGGAGGATAACACGTCGAAGCCTCCAGGTAGTCAGCTGCCATCGGGAAGCCCCAATAAGAATCTCTCGCGTGGCGAGCTGAGAAGGAAGAGGAGAGAAGAGGCTCACGTCAAAGGCGGGAAGATTCTCTCCAGGAGCAAAAAAATACTTCTGTGGGAAGATAGGCAAGGGTAAGGACAAATCCTTCCTCTAGTGGGTCTGCTTCCGAAGCGCAGGCGTCAACATCTGGACAGCAGAGTCAGACAGGATAGAGGTTGAGCTCGCAACTGTCTCTGCAGGAAGCTGTCAGGATGACCAAAAGGTCAAAGACAGATGTGGGGAGCGTGAAGCCTCCAGGACCCCTAGCCGACAAGGTGAAGATAGCTGTAGTCTATATAAACCACTCCAAAACGAGGTTGGAAAAGGACGTAGCCATGGCAATCAAGATGGGACTGAGGAGGCGTGCTATTCGGGGAAAAACGTCTGGATATCCAGCTGCCATCCGGAAAATGGCGCGGTAGTTGTAAGCTGCACCAACAGACATACCAAAATTGTCTGGGAAGTCAGCTCAAACAGCTGAGGCCCTTTTAAGGAATTCAACTAAGACCCAGGGGCCTAGCCAGAAGCCTGGTGAGGATGTGCAAAGCTACAACTTTTGTATCATGCACCGCAGCAGCGGAGACCAAGGAAGTGGGCAACGGAGCGCCAAGTGTCGTGGTCATCGAGATCAAGGTAACACTATCTTGACACAGCTGTCACCAGATGGGTGTGTTAAATGATCACCAAATGCGCTGATATAGAGTTGTGGGGAATGTTCAGTCTGAGAAGGACGCTGAGAAGACCATCGTGTTCTAGTACCGCAGACCCTCTTAGATTGAACAGGAAGGAACTACGAAAGGTGGTTGGATTTATAAACTGACCAATGAACGTGCAGTTCACACCTGCAAAAGCTGGGGATTGAGGAGGTAAATCCATTATGCAGGAAGTGCGGTGAGGCAGAGAAAACAGCTAAGCATGTTACATATAACTGTCCTGCACTGAGTGAATATAGGAACTCCTATCTGCATGTAAGACGAGACAGCTTAGTCCAAGGCATCTCAAAGTTCGCACAGAACTTCGGATGGGACTCTGTTTGACCGCTTTGACTGGGGCTGCACAATAAATCTCAAGGCTGAGCGCCAACTGTCAGGGCAACTGTACACTAACCCCTTCACTACCACAAAAAAATGTATTCAAGTTGATTGACTCAGTACTTCCCTCACATTTCGATGATACCAGTTTTATTAGTTTCCCACAGCATGAAACTATAGTCTAGATGCCCCTGCAACCAAATCATGGGCCCGACCGCAAAAAAGTGTTTTATTCTACTAGGTGCTTCTTTCACAGAACAATGGACAATCTATTATGAATACAAGACATTTTTGAGTTTTACAAACCCCCAAACCCCGAACCACCCCAATTTCACCCCCAACCAAAAAAAAAAATTAAATGATCAGGAACCCTTAAAACATATAAAGCAAAGTTTGAGGTGTTTTTTATATTTTTAGTTCTTTTAGTATTGCCGCGCCGCCACTGAAATGATTTCTAAAACCATACGCGCTTTCCATACTCGTCGCGGTAATAAATCTATGTCAAAATGTCATTAAAGTCAATTGAGAGGTTTCCACGTACACAATCCAGAACGCTCCAATGGAACCTCGTATGTATTTTGTATGCATTAGAAAGTTTAAGTCCCTTTGTTTCTGTAATCAGCAAGGCAATGTTCCGATGAACCTAAAAAAGTGTATTATGCCGCTTTCACAGGTCTCAATAGGTAGCCTATTATGAATACAAATAAATCAGTTTTACTACCCCCCACCCGTTAATCATGCCAATTTCACTTCCACTCCAAAAAAGCAGCAAAATGATCAGGAACCCCTAAAACGCCTAAAAGCGAAGTTTGAGCTGTTTTCATATTTTTAATTTTTTTTAATATTGTTGCGCCGCCACTGAGACGATTTCTAAAAAGCATCAGATGCGCTTTCCATCCTTGCCAAAGTACTAATACTGTGCCGAAATTTCATTAACATCAATTCAGTAATTTCCACATTATAAAATACAGAACAATCTAAAGCAATACTGGTATGTACATATACATCGGAAAATTCTCCCTTGGTTCCTGTAATACACAAGGCAATGTTCGGATGGACCTAAAAAAGTGTATTATACAGCTAGGTCTTTCTCTCTCAGGTCAGTAGACAGCCTATTATGAGTACAACAAATTTTTCACCTTTACAACCCCCCACCCACCAACCACCCCAATTTTATCCCCACCCAAAAAAAAAGTAGAAAGATTTTTGGTTTTATGCTAATTACTCCGCCGCCCATGCACCGATTTTTAAAATTGTAGCAATATTACCTACTACGACCTACACCATATCGCTGCCCAAATTTCATCAAAATCTAAGTAGCAGTTACTGAGATTAGGAGGCTAGAAAAACGCCAACAGACATCAGACAGACCGACACACACAGACAGACCGACGGAAATGAGTGACATGGATTTTCGGTATCTAGGCATCATAAAACGCTCAAAAAGTATATTATCTCAAAATCTAAAATTTTCGCGGTCACAATACTCCCCTCACCTCTTGGTGTGGGAAGTAATATTAAAAATATCTTCCTAGTGATGTTGCTATTAGATGCGACTGTTCTTACTCGTTTTCTGCACATTCACCATATTTCGAAAATGTCGGCTTCAATCTTCAACAGATTCAAATATGCAATAAAATTAAATGCTTCTGAATTTTTGAAAATTTTTTAACTTCAACATTTTCAAACAGTATAAAATCTAAAAAACCAAAATCAATCGAAAAATTCAAAAATTTTGAAACTTGATACTTTTGAAAGTATCGTATTTTTTTAAGCAAGAATATCAAAATCACAAAAAAGCAACATAAACCCTTATTCAAAAGAAGGCTTTTTTTTATTTTGTCATTACACACAGCCTTTCCTCCAATACTATCCCCATCCAAGTTTACGGGAGCTTTGGCATCAATGCGTTCCGCACAACTTCCTTTACGTAACAATGTTTTGATGCGCCCAACAGGGAACTGTAACTCGGAATTACTGAAACGGACTTTTCGTTCACCTCAACATTACTACCTTTTCTGCATCCCGACTTTTCTGAAACTCCCAAGTGCACCATCGTTCAGTTCAGACTTCTCATAAACAAAAAAAAGTGTGGTCGAAGAATGGACGACTATAGGTAGAACGGGAATTGGAAGGTGAAATACTCACTGCAGACAACTGCATTTTAGAATGCAAGTGAGAATAAATTCAGTCGATTTCGAGGCACATGATGTCAGCTCAATGTCAATAGAAACAGAAATACAGTAATGATAGATCTCTGGATATTGGCAATTCCAAAAATCGATGAGACCTCTAGCGGCAAAAATCTACACTGACAAAGCAGGTACTCGAATTTCGGACGGCACACAATTAACATACCATTAACCGTTTATATGCCGTTTATGTTTCTTCGTTCACTCGTGTTTTCGAGTTTGTGCTTTGTTAATTGGTATATAGTGTGTTAGAATATTTCTTCGGACCTTCTTCATACGCTATTGTCAAGAATATGGCATCTACATCAGGCTTCAAATCAAGAAAGGCTAGCAAGTTTAATACAAACTGTAGTGTTTATGGTTGCCACTCCAAAAAAGACTATGATAAAAGCATTCATTGCCACGCATTTCCTTCAAAAGCGTGTCACAGCGTGCAGGATACCTGCTATCCTCCATATTTGTTTACAAACGCCAGCGCCCTCATCGGTAATTGGAATCGCCAATAGCGGATCGAACATAAGTAGTATCGATAAAGGGGGGGGTGGGTTTGGATCAGTAGTTAGAGTCGAGGGCACATGACCGGAAGGTCCCGGGTTCGATTCCTGTCAGAGGGGGAAATTTATTTCTGGTTTTTTAATCACCAGAGCAGTCGATGCCATTGACACAGAAGTAAACAAATAATTTGATTTGATTTGTAATTTGGATAATTTATTCAAATACGCACATTTTTAATTCCATGGAACGGTATTTATTTTTTTGTTTCACACACCGATAGGTAAAGTGAGTATTGTGATCGCGAAAATTCTCGATTTTGAGATCATATACTTTTTGGGCGTTTTATGATGCCTACATAACGAAAATCCACGTCACTCATTTCCGTCAGTCTATCTGTCGGTCTGTCTGTTGGCGTTTTTCTAGCCTCCTAATCTCAGTAACCGCTGCATAGATGTTGATGAAATTTGGGGAGCGATATGGTGTGGGGTCGTAGGGTAGGTAATGTTGCTACAATTTTTAAAATCGGTGCATGGCCGGCGGAGTATATAGCAAAAAAAAAACAAAAATTTTCAAAGATTTCTCAAACTTCGTTTTTAGGCGTTTTATGGTTTCCTGATCATTTTCTACTTTTTTTGGGTGGGGGTGCAAATTTGAATGGTTGGGGGGTGGGAGGTTGTAAAGCGAAAAATTTGCTGTGTTCATAAAATAGGCCGTCCATTGACCTGAGAGAAAAAGACCTAGGTATATTACATTTTTTAGATCTATCCGAATATTGCCTTGTCTATTACAGGAATCAAGGGACTTCACTGATATATGTACATACGAGTATTGCTTTCGATCGTTCGGTATTTTATAATGTGGAAACTGCGGAATTGATGGAAAACGCGTTATGAATTTTTAGAAATCGTTTCAGTGGCGGCGCGGCAATAATAAAAAAATAAAAATATAAAAACACCTCAAACTTTTCTCAGATGTTTTAGGGGTTGCTGATCATTTTCAATTTTTTTGGGTGAGGTGAAATTGGGGTGGTTCGGGGGTGGCGGTTGCAAAACTCAAAAATTTGTTGTATTCATGACAGATTGTCCATTGAGCTGTGAAAGAAGTACCTAGTAGAATATCACACTTTTTTTTGCTCGGGCGGGCGATGATTTGGTTGCAAGGGGATCTTAAACTATAGCTTCATGCTATGGAAAGATAACAAAACGGTATCATCGGAATGTGTGGGAAGTACTGAGACAATCAACTTGACTATATTTTTATTGGCAGATTTTAACCCGTTTCGATGATACCTGATCTAAAATTTTGAACTAAGACTAATGTTAGGGGGATTGGGTGTTACTGGAGAACTCATTTTTTTACATATACACCTTGAAATTTTAAATTGCGTGCATCCCCCTCCAAAAAAAAAACAGTAACGGCGCCTGTGGAAGTAAATATACTACGCTCAACATTGATTTTCGGATATTCAATAGGGTACAGGGGCCTCCTGACCTGATCGTAAAATAGACCTCTAGGTTCGAATTCGAGCATTCTCAGTATGACAGTGTATAAACTGCCACCGTAATGCATTCCTGTCATGCTTTTCTGCGATGCAAAGCCACGTCGCACATAGTGAACGGAACGATACACCTCACGGTAGACAGGTGCCGAAGAGATGCAGTTAGGTATGCATTATTTGTGTGTTTTGGAGTGCACGTCGCGCCGAGCGGTCTCCATTCCGCGGAATTTGGGGTACACACATCACGTCCAATCGTGCTCATACCTTGGATCGGGTTGTACATGCAACACGACCAATAAGCTTGCGAGGTGTGATGTTTTATGTGGTTTATCTGAAACACAAAACAGCGCGAACATTCTTCTTCTTCTTAGGGTGCCATGCAGATTCCTGCGTAGGCGTTCATCCTTTCTCTCATCAGATCATCCTATTTATTGCAGCCCTCTGTAATTCCTGGAAGTCGCTTATTCCTGTCCAGTGACGGATGTTTCTCAGCCATGATAGCTTTTTTCTTCCAATCCCTCTTCTCCCACCTTCGATCTTACCTTGAAGAATGAGACGCAGGAGGTGATAGCGTTCCCCACGCATTATGTGGCCTAGGTAAGCTATTTTCCTCTTTCTTATATACTCAAAAAGTTCTCGTTCTGCCAATCCAGCTCTCTGGAGAACGTTCTCATTTCTTACATGGTCTACCCAGGACACTCTCAGCATTCGTCGCAGTGTCCACATTTCGAACGCTTCAATCTTATTTACAATGGCTGCCTTCAGCGGCCATGCCTCCACGCCATACAACAGAGTGGACCAAACATAGCACTTCATCATCCTGTATCTAAGACTGAAGTTCAAAACAGCGCGAACATTAAACAAAACGAAAAAACTTTTTGAAGGGTAAAAAACACTATATCTCGATTTCCGGCAAAACTGCAAGCCCTTTTTTTTATACCTGAGCAGACCGCGCAGGCAGGGCCTAAATACCAAAGTACCGCGGCTGCTGTGAAAGGGTTATGTTAGGGGAAGTTTGTTAACGCGAGATTTGAATGGGCCAATACCCGCACGCCCAATAAATACATCTTCTGGCAGTCCATCCCAAGCCTTGGACACCCTGGGAATAAATGTGCGGTTGTACCGCTCAGTTCTTGATGTATGAAGAACGACCGTCTTAGGATGAGATGCAGCGGTCGCACGGGTACATCTGATAGGAGCAATGAGCGGCGGAACGATAGAGGATAGCTCAGAGGAGCAGATTCCGTTGGAATATCGGTACAAGAGTGAGAGGTCACTAACAACACGCCGGTGAGAAAGTGACTGAAGGTTAAGGCCGGATGGCCAATTAGTCGAATTGCCCTTCTCTGGACGGCATCTAGTATAGACAGGGTAGTAGGGGCAGCAGCTCCCCAGACATGAGAGCAATACTCCAGGCAAGGTCTTATCTGGGCTTTATATAGCGTGAGGAGGTTACAAGGTAGAAAAAAAGTTGTAGACAATTAAAAGATCTACAACTTTCGTATTTACACTTTTTTCACATATCCTCAAAATGTATATGACGTTTTTGAAGTTTTTAGTTTTTAATTTTTTTCTTCTTCTTTCCAAACAATTTTTTATTTTCACGAAATTTTTCATAAAACTTATGGTTTTGCCGGAAATCGAGATTAACCATTTTTTACCTTTTAAAAGTGATAGCGAAATTTTTCGATTTTGTGATAATGCCCTTTTTGGGTGTTTTATGATGTCTACATAACGAAAATCCACGTCACTCATTTCCGTCGGTCTGTCTGTCTGTCGGTCTCTCTGTTCGCGTTTTTCTACCCTTGTAATCTCAGCAACCGCTGCATGGATTGTGATGAAATTTGGGTACCGATATGCTGTGAGGTTCTAGTAGGTAATGCTGCTATAATTTTGAAAATCGGTGCAGGGGCGGCGGAGTAATTAGCAAAAAACGAGGGTGAAATTGGGGTGGTTAGGGGGTGGGGGTTGTAAAAATCAAAAATTTGTTCTATTCATAATAGGCTATCTATTGACCTGTGGATGAAAAACCTAGCGGCATAATACTTTTTTTAGGACCATCCGAAAATTGCCTTTGCTATTACAGAAATCAATTTTCTGATGTAGACATACGAGTATTAATTGCTTTAGATCGTTCTGAATTTAGTAACATGGAAATCATTAAATTGATTTTAATGAAATTTAGATGTGTCTAAATTAGTATTATTACCGTGGCGAGGATGAAAAATGCATATGGTTTTCAAACATCGTGTCAGTGGCGGCGCAGCAATAATAAAAAACTAAAACTATAAAAATAGTTCAAACTTCATTTTTAAGCATTTTTTTTTTCTTATTATTTCGTTTCGTCCAGTTGAAGCTCGCAGAATAAAAATTGTGTCGTTTTAGTTCCTACGCAGAGATTTAGGGAACTATTTACTAGTTTTTGTGTTGGATGGTTTTTGAGGACAGGTGGGCGATGATTTGATTGCAAGGGATCTCAGATCTTCATGCAAAGGAAAAATAATAAAATGTTACCGCTGTTATGTGTGGGAAGTACTAAGTCAATCAACTTGACTCGACTTTTTATTATATTCTCCTCCTCTTACAATGGGTTTTATCCTACTATTATCTTTTTCAGTTTTTATTGTTTGGAAGGGCTTCTACTCTGATCTATTTCCCAAGATTCCTTTAAAATGAATTTAATCAAAAAACATATTCCTGAAAGCTCGAGCAGTGGGATCTTAGTAGACTATTATAAGCAACCCAACATTATAAAACAAGGAGGATCGCTCGATTAGCACGCAAAAGCCACCGATCGTCGTGCCGTCTCGTTTATTTACAGAAGCATTCTGTTGTGTGACATCGGTGATCTTTGGATTAATGCTTGTATGAATAGTAATAAAAATCAACACCAAATCATATTTGATGTACGAAATTCGCACTCAATGATTAATACCGTCAAAGAGGAAACATTTGCTTCATGTTTCATCAATAAATTTTGCAGGTATTTACTGATTCCTTCCACTACATGTACGAAAATCAACTATCGCCACATTGTGCCAGAAAGTGAGTTTCATCCGTCAAGTAGTTCATTGGCCAAGTATCCGGACGTGACTTAGCATCCCTCTTTCTTTTTGATACTCACTCCCGGGCCGTAAACACATATACGGATATATACGCAGACAGCGAGGCGAGCATGCAACTACAGAGTGGGGGGCAGCTAGGGTGGTAATTAGGTCGCGAACTTCATTTGCATCAATTGTTTCGTGCCGTAGCACTCAACGCCGACGTTCTGTGCGCGCGTTAGAGAAGAGCAGAACATCTCTAACTGTGATTGGTCACTGCTAATGATAAATCACATTCGCGAACCAGTGAATGCCTCAACGATAACAAACTATAAGTTGATCAACTTTGTTTAACTGTGAATGCGAATACTGGAGTAGAGGTTGTTGATGACTCTTAATCGGATTTTCTCTTAACGTTAGTTAGATGTAGTGATTTTTATTTGGGGGTCGGATTAGAAAAATCAGATAAGTGCACTTCTATGCCAACTGCATAATTATGAGAGTCGATATATGTACGAGGGTGGCTTTATATCTCTATCGCAGGTTAGGTGCAAGCGAATGCACCTTTGCGTTCCGCCAAGAAGTTTGCTGCTTTTTAGCAGTGAATTTCTTTGGTTTGCCGTTATCTCCGGGTACCAGATGGCGCACAGGCAGATCTTTTCTGCCGCCTACTCTCACTGCCAAGAAAGTTTGTGCGTCTACCGACAACATACCAATATCATTGAAAAAAACGTGGGTATTTTTACAAAACAATCACAAGCACTATTGGAGCGATTTTACTATGTCATGTTGTAAAACCACAGTAAAGTTTAACAAAAATACAATAGTTTTGTAGATTTACTAAATTTTGTAAAAATGGTTGAGCATTTTACAGAAAAAATACAAATAATTCATTTTTTCACAAAATATTTGTAATATTACAAAACTGTGTTGCATTTTTGTAAGACAAAATTACAAGATAATTGCCATTATACAAAATGTTTGTTTTTTTACAATCTTCTTTTGCAAATGTATAATTATTTTAGAAAAATACTTCAATAATGTTAGTAAAATAATTGATTTCTTCGGTTGGTATCAATGGTAATTTGACTAAAACGCTTTACATGGCCACTTGCCCTCAGTACAGATCACGCGTTGCCGATGAAAGGTAGCACTGGTGGGCGAGAAGAATCGGCTTGTGTGAATAGAGAAACAGCGGACGGGTCGTTATTTTATGGATCTTGTTTTGAAAGTGCCAGTATATAACGTGCAGTGGTGCTATTTGTGTTTGAAGTTTGAAGATTCATTGAATAAAATGAATACAAAGGGCATTTAAACAAGGTAAGCCGCCATCTTGGAAATATGGCCATCCTGTATACCAAATTTATTTAGGCATGCATTCATTTTTATTTTTCGTTGATATGATATGGTTGATTAATGAAAAAGTTTTCGAGTCATAATACTTTACTTTAAGAGCAATATTTTCTTTAATTTCAGATGAAGAAGTAAAAAAGAAAATTTCCATTTACAATGAAAAAATCCAGCTCATCAATGAAAGTTCCTTTGAAGAAGCAGACTATTCGTCATATATTTTAATTCTAACCGGATTAATCCAAAAAATGTTTCGGTAACTTTGGGAATGACTCAAACATGTTTTATTAAAGTGCGTCTTGACTTTGGGAGAAAGTCAAGTCACAGTCCCAGTAGGAAAACAGCAATTTCTTTTATTAATAAACTGGCACGTTAACTAACTGTTTGCCTGGCCAACAAGCTGATATAATATGCTTTTTTGTCAGCCGATAAGACTGAAACAGTTGATTTTCTATTGTTTTCTAGTGTTTGTATAGAATTTTAATGTTGTTATCTTATTTTCATACATAAAATAAAAATATGTTTATAATGACAGCCTTTTCTCAAAACCTATTATAATAAGTTTTTTTATGATTACAAAGTAATTTTATAAAATGAGGTAAAATTACAAAATAAATCATTAAAAAGTTTGGAATAAAACGTATAATGGTTTTACAATATAATCTAGTGATATTACAAGTAAATTATGTGAAATTACATATCTTACAAAATAGTTTTACAAAATATATATGTAAAAAACCAATATGACATCCTTAAAATTGTGCAAAATCGCATAATAATTTTACAAATTATCATGTTATATCACAGACAAATGTTGTGATATTACAAAAATGCGTTTTTGCGAATTTACAATATTAGAAAATTGCTAAATGAAATTACAAATCTGATTTGTAATAATATTACTAACAAAATCGGTGGCACTAAATAACCTTACGATTTTGTTAGTAATTTTACAAAACAATTTTTACAGTACGGTTGCACGTTGATGGTTTAATATGATGATGACTGAAATAACAAACCATGCTCTGTTGCGGTCTTAACGGACGGATGTACAAGATAACTTATAGTTCACATGACTTAGTTAATCATAAGCCGTCATGTCACCGTAAGTACGCGTACTTTAAAACCACGTGTATCACCTCTTTAAAGGGGTGATACACGTACGAGCAAGTAAGCGTACTTATGGCTCGACGACCTTTTTCGCCTGTGTGTCACCGTAAGTACGCGTACTTTAAAACCGTCGCGCAAACCGCCGGCGATCCAACTGGTTTGAAATCTTGCTCGTAGCTTGTCTCAGCTCGTTCTGCGAGCCGCGAGCCACCACTTAGTTTCGGCAGGCCATCGATGCGCAAAGCTTGTTGTGTTTGGCGTTTGTTAAAAGTTTTGTTTATTTAGGATAATTATCATAATGAGCGATTTCAGCCTCACGTGTGTCACCGACGTCGAGCCGAGTAAGTTCGCGAACTTAAAAACCGCGTACTTAAAGTTCGTACGTGTATCACCCCTTAAACAGTGAACGCTGGATCATGGTATAGCTCATCTCTATATAGTCTGCACTGGGTTTGCAGCGTCTTTGCCGGTCGACACGCGCGGCAAAAAGACGCGGCCGCGGCGAATTAATTCGGATTAGAAGCTGCGCGCACAGCGACGACGCGACGTTTGAGGAGCTTTGAAGCTGTGCAGCCTCGCGGTGCCAGGAATATAGTCGTAACAAGCAGACAGTGACAGTATTAGTCATACAGTAATGTGGAGATTATGCGATATACAGGGTGTTCCAATAGGATGTGGCCAAACTTAGGGAATTTGCAGTGGACATTTCGGTGAGAATGTTCTGCATAAAAGCGCCTATTCAGAAATGAGTCGACCTAAAAAAGTGTATTATGACGCCAGGTCTTTCTTTCGCAGGTCGGCGGACAGTCTATTATAAATACATTTTTTTCAGTTTCACAACCCCCACCCCCCAACCACCTCCAACCAAACCAAAAAAAAGTAGAAACTGATCAGGATTCCCTAAAATACCTAAAAACGAAGTCTGAGTCATATTTGATTTTTTTTGTTTTTTGTTAATTACTCCGCCACCCATACACCGATTTTCAAAATTATAGGAACATTACCTACTACGACCCCACAGCATATCCCTCTCCAAACTTCATCACAATCCATGCAGCGGTTACTGAGATTACGAGGCTGGAAAACGCCGACAGACAGACAGACCGAGGAAATGAGTGACGTGGATTTTCGTTATGTAGACATACGACATCCAAAAAGCGTATTATCTCAAAATCGAAAATTTTGCGATCACAATACTCCCCTTACCTATCGGTGTGGGAAATAAAAGTAATATTACTTGGAGGTAATAATGTTTTTGCCTGAAAGGCATACACACAAATGGGCTTCATCGCTAAAAAAACAATAGCGAGCTAAGGAACGGCTTCGAGGAGAACCTCACACGGGAGCTCAATCAACGTCAGAAAATCCCTGCATAATCGCCATATTCTAAAGATGAAAAATGAAGATTCTCATGAAGAATAGGGTACTTGCTGAGATCGTGAAATCGCCTCGGGAGTACACATAGCGTAAAGAAAACCATATCAAGAAGCAGTAGGGAACAAAAAACAGATTTTACTGACGACCAAAAAAAAGATATTTGCAAAATAAAATAAGGATATATTCAAATTTTTCCATGTGACTTAAAACAAGGGCTGACGTCACAGATATCTTATCGATATCGACAATCGATACTGCTACAGGTTTGCCAACTGCGCATTGGACTAGAGATGATCTGAATTCTTTAACAATGCGACTCAATTTATTGATACTTAAACATATTTGAAACAGGCAATTAACCCACTAGCATTTTCGTTGCAATACATCTTTATAAATGGTAGGTATCATAGTTCATCCTGTTTGTGACCGAGATTCGCAACTAATCGAAGCCATCATTTTATTTCGGCGCATCCCATTATGAATGAATCCAAAGATAGAATCTAATTCAAGCCCATCCCTACAAAGTGAATTAGTAATCTAGCCTAACTTTTATTCTTTTGACTTTTGTATTGTGTGTGACTGTGTTTTGTAGTTATAATGATCAATGTCAAAATGTTAGGTTAGCACTGGCTATCGATATCGAATATCAATACTTTACATCCCATCACTATACGATATCACTGACGTCAGAGGTTGTTTGCGCGGCATTTTCCGGCATTTGAAATAATTTTTGGAATACCTATCTCTCACAGCCGATTCCAAAAAACCAAACAAGTGATTTTGTCATGTTTACTAGGCTCTAAGGAACGCGTAAACGACATAATATTTCTTTCTGCAAGTACCCTATTCTCCCCACAGAACGATCGAAAGTGAGAGGGCAGATGCATGTTTGCGCACAGAACGCCGTGTTGATCGCAACACTGAAGCTCGCACTGCCTCAATGTTCTCTCGTGATCTAATGGACCCAGCAATCCCAGTTATTTTTTCACACTTGTCACAATTTGTCTAAACGTAGTGACGCATGTGAAGCGGCCTACAGACAGTCCGGAAAATCTCAGAGGAAAAACTGCACAGTCCTGGCCTCAAGGATTATCGGTGCGTATGGGGAGGTTCGCCGGACTGTACAGGCCGCCGGATGTGGGATTGAAAAACCATTCGATCGCTTGCGTAGGTCGTCTTTTGATACCTTGCTTGCTAGAACTGAACTGAAAGGTTTCCTGAGCGTCTGTGAAGGAGGGTGTATTCAGGCCAAAGTACAAGGGCCTTCAGGCCAGGACTGTGCAGTTTCTCCTCTGAGGATTTCCGGAGCGTCTGTGGGCCGCTCTGACACACTGACACTATCAAAACAATCTTGCGAACACAACCTTGCCGTATCTTCAATCTCGATTAGTTAATCTCTTGACAGTGCGTGGCTAGATGCCAAAGATTAGCAAAACGTGATTAGAGAACTAGGATTAGAATCGCCAAACGGTGCATACGGGTGTTAGACTTTGCCACATGATTAAAAAACTGATTCGCCACCTTTTTGCTGTTTTGTTTTCTTTCAGTATGGACAGTCAGTCTGTCTCTACACACATTACGGTGATACCGCAAAAAACTGTCATATGCCGCTAGGTCTTTCTTTCATAGGTCAATAGACAGCCTATTATGGATGCCACAAATTTTTCAGTTTTACAACCCCCACCTCTCCAACCACCCCAATTTAACTCCCGCTAAAAAAAGGTAGAACATGATGAGGAACCCCTAAAACGCCTACAAACTAAGTTTGAGAAAAATTTGATTTTTTTTTGGTTTTTTGCTAGTTACTCGGCCTCCTACTCACCGTATTTCGAGGTTGTAGCAGGATTACCTATTATGACCCTACAGCATATCACTACCCAAATTTGATCATAATCCATGCAGTGGACAGACAGTCAATCCGACAAACAGACCGACGGAAATGAGTGACGTGGATTTTTGTTATCTAGACATCACAAAATGCCCAAAAAACGTATAATCTCAAAATCGGAAATTTCCTCGATCACAATATTCCTCTTACCTCCTGGTGTGGGTATTGAAAGGTGCCTACCTACTAAGTGCAATAACTAAATATTTTTGATGCAAATCGATACTAGATATAGGAAATTAAAGACTTATCTTTTAAACTAAAAAAATGAAACTGATGAGTTTTGTACAGCTATAACTATTAAGAATTCCAACACTTTGCTACATATCAGTATTTATAGTTAAACAATGATGCTAGGTGCACTGATAAATTATTTGTAATGCAAATAATACTTGAAATATGAAAATAAGAAATTATCTTTCAAAATAACAAATACTGATGGCCTTCACTGTGCCACCAATATGAATAATTGAATAGACTCTTAACTATTAATATTTGTAATTAAACAATCTTACAACAGAACCAATAATTCGTCAACAAGTACATGACTATTAAACGAAAACGAAGAGTTAGTTTTTCAAGCTCAAAAACTGTTATGGGCTTCACTGAGCTACAACAGTTAATTACTTTAATAGATTGTTAACTATCAATATCTGCAATTAAATAACCTAATGACTTCGCAAATTGCTTTTGTGTTTTATTTATCTATTTATTCTGTCCTCAAATTCGCTAATGCTCGTTGGTAACTTATTTCTAACTAAAGTAACCTTCATAATGGCAAAAATGTTTAAGACCTTCTGATACCTTTTCCTTTTCGTGGCTTTACACCACACAGGAGCTCCGTATAGGACAACCGACTGTACAACCTGTTGCTACTGGGCCCTCCTACATTTGGCATCAGTCGCGAAAGTATTGCCGCCTTCTTCTCAGCCTTTGTCACTACTCGTTTAAGGGTTCTCCATAACACCTCTCGTTATCCAGTGTAACTCCGAGCTACACTATGGACTTGCTTGGTGTGACCTGCACCCCCTTTAGTTGGAAGACCACGTTAGCTCTCTTGCTCCTTGGGCCGCGCATTATAACTGCCTCTGTTTTTTCAGGAGACAACTTAAGCTTGTGATCGCACATCCATCTGTCAATCTTGCACAGCGATGCATTGGCTTTATGAACCAGCTCTGCCTGTTAATTTGCCACGATAACAAGTGCCAGATCGTCGGCGTATGCTACCGTCTTTACGCCGCTGGGCAGCGAAAGCTTCAGCACCTCATCATACAGGATGTTCCAGAGTAACGGCCCTAAAGCAGATCCTTGAGGCACCCCTGTTGTCATAGAGATTTCGGTTCCGGCAATGCAAATTGATCTGGAGTCTAGGTAGCTGCTTATAAGATTCCTTAGGTATTTTGAAATATTCAGCTTTCCTAGTTCCTCCATAATCATGCTCCATGAGGCTGTATTAAAAGCATTGCGGACATCTTTCCTGAGTTGTGGGCTAGGTAGGTGCAGCTCAGTTTTAAAACTTTACCACGCCACGTCATGATGTGCAAACCTCCGTCAACTTCCTCACCCTTCTAACCTTAACGGATTAACGCCGTCCTTTGTGAATAAATTGCTTTTATCCCACCACAGCGGACCCGCAAAACATTTGCATGATTTGGAAGAAAACAGCTACGCTGGATAAGGAAACCCGGTGTTTTATGTAATAAGGGTGAAATAAGTTAAACGTTTGGAGTAATAAATTATTCATTAAATCCTTCCCCATCGTATAATTAAATCATCCTAATTATTTTGCAGTGGGCTCTGCGTAATATGGCCGATGGCTGAATAAAGCATTACCAAAGGCTTCCTTTCTTGGCCGCAGTTTGCGTTTAGTAAAATATCGGTCAGCTTTTCGATAAATTGGGAAAAACCCTTTTTTAGATTTTATGCCTAGGATGCGATCATAGTGAGCTAAGAGGTTACATAAGAGGAGTATCGCGGGGTGTATCTCCTACGACGAGAATGCTTACATTCTTCGGATATATACACTGTAACGGTTCACCCGTTTTCACAATTATTTTTATATTATTTACTTGGCTACCATATACAAATAGTTTACAATTTCCATTTTTAGCTACTGCTTCCTCATTATACTAGTAGACTATTTGCTTCTCACCCCTACCTTTTTCCCATCTCTACTTTCTTTCAGATGGAACGACTTTTATATTACACCGTCTGCGCATATCTAATGAGTGGGAGTATGCTCTTGCTCTCCACCAAGGTTACCTTTTATGTCGAAACACATACCTCCTTCCTTTTGCTTTCTGAACTCATACAGTTAACAGCTAATGTAATTATGTCTCTCTAAGACAATCTTTTGTGTCTGTGCCATTATGTCTTAATCAAGGTGATCATAACGATTTAATTGCAATGGTTTCCCGTATTTTCATTGCTTCTGCATATTTATTTTACAGCTATGCGTAGGAATGTGATTTTTCCGATTTATACATTTTTTTTCATGAACATGTGATGGCGAACATTTTAATCTTTAAATATCAAGTCAATCATACACTGTATATTTACTAATTATCTAACAAAAGAGTCGCTGAACACTATTCTTTGTTTCTAGCCATATATTTTTGTGTTATGATGCCTTATCTTGTGTGTATTTAATGTTTCATTTTTTTATGACATTCCTTGCGTAAAAATACCTAGCACTCAGATTTGCTAATTGAGAACGCAATGAAAAGATCTGTCGGACATTTTTGTAATTTTGTTTTACAAGGCGTGAAAAAAAAGTTTGTAAATTTTTGAACATACTTTGTACATTTATTTTATTTATCACTGTATATCTGAAAAGATCCGGTAGGACTGAAAATACAAAGTATTTAAGAATTTGTTTTAACTATTGTTCTATCTATTCGCTCTTGTATATATCTATATATTTTTTTTTAATCTTTACCATGTGAACATTTGAAAGTTATCTGCTTTTTGGCTTTTTTGTTCCCCCATGCTACTTCATAGATTTGTTTCTGAAGTATATGAATGCAATTTATCAAAATGTAAGAACGCATGAAGATTCATACTTCAGAAACAGATCGTGAAGCCTGTGAAGTTCTCCACAAGGTGCTAATACCAGCCATAACTCTTTCACAGGAAAACCACCTTTTTGGTCGGGGTGCCACCATGAAGACCTGACTCTTTTTCGGGGTGCCAACATCGAAGCCACCTTTTGTCGTGGTGCCACCACCAAAGCCACCTTTTTTTTCTCGGGGTGCCAAAATGAAGACAACTTTTCTTTGAGGGCACCACACCTCTTCCATGCCACCACCTGAACTCCTTCCGAAGAAGCCAGCCCTCTGGAGCACCATCTTCCCTTCGGAAGGGCACTACCATGAGGACTTCCTTCTGAAGCTAAGTGTTCTTTAAAAAAAAAAAATGTACTGCATTCATATATATACTAAAATAAATCTTTATTAAACCATTGTTGACCTATTTTTCATTTCTTGGCGGCTAACGAGACTCACACATTCACGCACACACGCACGCACCTACATACCCTAGTCTCATGCAAACCGATCGAGCTGCTGGTTGCTATGTGTAATAAAAGTGTTGGCTGGTCGTTCATGACCAAACAACATTTTTATTGTTACAACACATATTCACAGAAGCGATAATATGGAGAAATTTGTAGTTCAGGGTCACGCGCCGAGTGGGCGGCGCCGCGGCCGTTCCCCTGCACGCTGGGTGGATACGACGAAACAGTTGCTGGATATGCGTATCAAGAGCGCCACTGAACTGACAGCAAATCACAGACAGAACGATGGCAAGCTACAGATCTCAAAAGTATTGATAATAATATTCGTATCGGCAATACTCTAGCTCCATTATTTATAAGATATAGTGTCCGCAAGTCCATGAGGAAAATTGGGATGATGCGAAATTAGATGACTCCCTAATTTTTGTTATTAGGTACCGAAAATGTGAGGAAGATACTGAGTGAAGCTTTTTGACGAAACCATTTTCTAAACAAATTAAATGAGGACTGAAATGAAGAAAAATTAGAAAGACAAACAGAAGTTTGGAAACATTAGATTCTAAATAGTTTACAATCTTAATTGCTTTTTAAAAATACCGGAAATGAACGTAGAAGCAGTGGTTATAAAGTTCACAGAAACTTAATTTTCTTGCTATCGACAGGTTTCTTGAAGTTTCTCTGTCTATATAAATTTGCTAATGATTTATTGGCCAACCCAGCACGATTAATAGCATCTTGAAGCATAAATCATACGCAAAAGACGGCTTCTGTGCATTTCATCTTCTAATAACAAGTTTGGATTTTCGCGGGTCTAGGCGGGTTGATTAATTGTTTGTAGAGGTCGAAGGGTTAATACCCAGTAGCGATACGGCAAAAAGGCCTTCGAAAGAACTTTATAATCTCTGTTATTTGGATTGGATTAATACTGGTAGATCGCATTTTACTTGTCAGTAAATCTACATCAACCATTTACGAGATTCAGTGTATAATTTTCATGATTGCAAGATACAAAATAGTAGAAGATCCGAATATAAGACGACCTTCACCGAACTGGTTAATGGGTGAAAAGCATTTTATATTAAATTTAATATGTTAAAAAACATATCACGAGTGGGTTGGCTGAAAAATTTCAGTCCAGGATATGATTAATTGAAAATAGAAAAGTTGTTTTTTTTCAAACATTCCACTGGTTTGGTCAATAGACAAATCACATACCAATCGAAAGTATGAAGCCCGTAGAATATGCAAACGTTAGGTTGGCTACGTTTTTCCCGTCCCAACTATAGGGTAGGCAGGTATAAACAGGTACATCAATAATAGTAATTTGCACCGGTGTGGTTAATGCATGAAACTTATATCAAAATAAAGATAATTTCATTGCAAACACGTCGATATAGGGTTGTCTGCAAAAAATCAGTCTGGAGTTCCGGTTGTCGATTTTTAAAGATCAAAATATTGCTGCCAGTGAATACGTGCGCCAGAGAGGTCCGAGCGAACTATTAACAAACGACGCAGCATAGCTGCTGCGTGTAGCTCGGCCATTGAATAAAAGAGAGTGCGCATGTCATGTGCCCGTGAAATTGAAAAGGATAGCGATACACCCATAAAAGCTGTTATTTAGTTTAGTTTAAGTTGCAAATACAACGATGATGCTACAAGTATACACTATGCCAAGGGTAGGCATGTATCCAGGATTTGGTTTTTGGGGGGGGGGGGGGGGGTCGGTCCAGATTATGGGTATCACTTGCTTCACCTTCCGGGGATGGGGGGTTGAGTTTTGAGTTGCCACCTTAAATTTGCTCTCATAGGAGGGAGGGGGGTGCAAATTTGTGGATTCCATTCTTTAGACGGCATTTTATAACATTTCGGGACCCCTCTCCTAAATACGTGCCTGGCCAAGGGAGGACCACCATCACAAGCGTTCCATCTCTAAAAATATCGAGTCTCACATCACGCTCTGTGAAAATACACAAAGAATACACACCAAACCAGCATTCCGTGAACAAAAAGACATACCGTAATTACCAGAGACCCTTTTTAGATAGTAAATTTCCCAGAGACCGATTAGAGTAAGAAGCACATTCGGAAGGACGAAAAAGGAAGTGGTGGAAGTTGCATTTTACAAGGTAATTAGTAGTGGAAGGATTAAAACGCTAATTACGGAACAATTTAACCGAGGAAGAGTTACTTTACGTAGTGTGTTATTCGCTATTGGAAGACTGAATTCTCATTCGAAGTCTGAATGCTAAAGTGGCCCTTACACGGTGGTTAACTTTGCATAGCCAGGAGCAGCAGATCACAAAATATTCCTTTGTATTTGTTTGATTGGTTATTGTGTTTATAAACCATGTTTTTTTTATGGTCTGCCTCCAGCAAAGGCTGAAAGCCTATGGCGCTGTAGAAGCGCTGCGAGAGGATAAGTATAGGGGCACATTAGATTTGAAACGCTCCAGGTTGTAGCCGTTGGGAAACAAACTCCCCTGCAGCTTATTCGAAGTTTTTTAAAAGAAAGAATGCTGGAGGAGACTGATTCGGAGAGTAGAGACCTCCACCTGGTAAGGATGAGCTCGCAGTGCCTTCTCTAGTGTTCCTCGTTCGGATGGCCTTTGGTGTTATTATCTGGGGAGGTCACTCGAACATCTTTCATGATATAATCTGTAAAACATCGATAAGTCAGCCATCCTCCTTCGATGTTCCAGGCTGTGGAGGTCCTTTATGAGGTTAAACGTAACGATCGGTCTAATTGCTCTCTTCTGGATACTTGCAAGGCAATGCTCTGATGGACCTAAAAAAGGGTATTGTGCTGCTAGGTCTTTTCACAGGTCAATGCATAGCCTATTATGAATGCAACACATTTTTGAGCATTACGGCCACCCACCCTCCAACCACCCCAATTTCACCCCCACCCAAAAAAAGTAGAAAATGATCAGGAACCCCTTAAACGCCTAAAAATGTAGTTTGAGGGATATTTAAATTTTTTTGTTTTATGCTAATTGCTCCGCCGCGAATGCACCGAGTTTCAAAATTATAGTAGCATCACCTACTAGGCCCCCACAGCATATCGGTACCCAAATTTCGTCAAAATCCATGCAGCGGTTACCAGTGGCGCTTCTAGGAAGTTTGTCTGGGGGGGGGGGGGTAGTTACTGTATGGATAATGTAGTGAGCGCCGCCAAGGAGACGGGGGGGGGGGGGGTACAATAAACATCTTGTCAAATGAAGATATAATACGGTAAGAGATGAATATTTACGAAATTAAAATTTTTCAGCCGCAAAGATCAGATTAAACATTACACAGGTATTTTCCATTTTGTTATTATAAGGAAAATTAACAAAACAAAACACTATAATAAAACCAGACTTATCATAAATAATGTAAACAGAAAAATACATTTAAAGCAATAAACATAAACAGTTAAATTTCAATGCATCTTATTGCATCTTATTTTTAATTAGTCAGTTTTGTTCCGTGTTCTGGGGGGGGTAATTACCCCCTCTACCCCCCCCTTGGAAGCGCCCTTGGCGGTTACTGAGATTACGAGGTAGGAAAAACGCGAACAGACAGACCGAAGGAAATGAGCGATTTTCGTTATGGAGAAATGCCCAAAAGGCGTTCTATTTAAAAATCGAAAACTTTCGCGATCACAATAATCCCCTCATCTATTGGTGTGGGAAGTAAAATGTTCAAAATGTTGTTCAATATAATATGTGGTTCTTCACTCACCTCTGTAAAAATACCATCAACATCGGAGTCCATTAGAAAAAGTTCCAGCGGTAACGATTTCATTATAAATGTAAACCAGACCCACACGAAAACCTGCCTTGTGCAATGACTTTTTCATAAAAAAAGACGATCAAAAAACTCATTTCGCTAGTTATTCCATCTCAATTCCATCTAACAGCGCTATATCGCGACGAAAAAATCTCCTCTGGCAGTACCATAACCGTGTTGTCCGCCTCCCAGTTTATTATAATGGGGTCATAAAACAGCAAAGTTGATTTTCGCCCGACATTACTCGCACACAGCGCCGCATTTTCATTAAGTGTCTCTCAAAAGTATGCGGTTGGATGCAAATTACCAACAATTATAGCGAAGTAACTTGGGAGGGGATGAAATCGCTTAGAAAATGCAAAGCAGCGAAGTTGAGATGTATGAAAGAAATTTTAAGTGTGTTTACTGCCTACTGAAAAACTATTAACAGCCTCATCGACAAAATTATCGATAGTTTCGACTATCGAAAACTGTCAATAGTTATTCAACACTATGTGTGGTACTGTTTAAGGCCTTCGCGGCTTTATAGTCTAATCAATTTGTGATGTTTGGACGTCGTCGAAGTGAAATAGCTTCTGAAGATGCCATCCACTCGTGGTGGAGAAACGTCAAGCCTCAACGCTCAACGACACCGACCTAAAAGCCCAAGTACCACAAATTCACTATGTGTAGATGCTCTACAGGTTGTTCCAAAAAAATGTGACTCTCTCTAGGATAGGTAGAAAACTGAAAAATAATGGGGTATGCTTAGTTAAAAAAATCTGTAACGCCATCCGTATTCAAGATACGGGGCGTTGAAGAAAAAAAAATTATACACATTTTACTTCCCACACCGATAGGTGAGGGGAGTATTGTGATCGCGAAAATTTTCGATTTTGAGATAATACGTTTTTTGGGCGTTTTATGATGTGTACATAACGAAAATCCACGTCACTCATTTCCGTCGGTCTGTCTGTCGGTCTGTCGGTCTGTCGGTCTGTCGGTCTGTCGGTCTGTCGGTCTGTCGGTCTGTCGGTCTGTCGGTCTGTCGGTCTGTCGGTCTGTCTGTCTGTCTGTCTGTCTGTCTGTCTGTCTGTCTGTCTGTCGCGTTTTTCTACCCTCGTAATCTCAGTAACCGCTGCATGGATTGTGATGAAATTTGGGCAGCGGTATGTTGTGGGGTCGTAGTAGGTAATGTTTCTATAATTTTGAAAATCGGTGCATATGCGGGGGAGTAATTAGCAAAAAACAAAAAAATTAAATATTGCTGAAACTTCGTTTTTAGGCGTTTTAGGGGTCCCTGATCATTTTCTACTTTTTTTTGGGTGGGGGTGAAATGGGGGTGGTTGGGGGGTGGGGGGTAGTAAAATTGAAAAACTTGTTGCTTTCATAATAGACTGTCCACTGACCTGTGAAAGAAGACCTGGCGACATAAATAACTTTTTTAGGTCCATCCGAATATTGCCTTTGCCTATTACAGAAAGCAAAGGACTTAGAATTTTTTTTGATGTAAACATACGAGAGTATTGCGTCAGATCGTTGTAACGAGGAAACTGTTGAATTGATTTTAATGAAATTTTGAAACGGCATTACTACCATGGCGAAGATGGAAAACGCGTGTGGTTTTGATAAATCGTGCCAGTGGCGGCGCAGAAATAATAAAAAAACTAAAAATATAAAAACAGCTCAAACTTCGTTTTTAAGCGTTTTAGAGGTTCCTGATCATTTTCTGCATTTTTTTTTTTTGGGTGGGGGTGAAATTGGGGTGGTGGGTGGGTTGGGGGTTGAAAAATTAAAAAAATTCTTGTACTCATAATAGGCTGTCCACTAACCTGTGAAGGAAGATATAGCGACACAAATCACCTTTTTAGGTGCATCCGAACATTGCCTAGCCTATTACAGAAACTAAGGGACTTAGAATTTTCTATATACTATACGAGAATTTATTGGTCTAAATCGTTTTGTATTTTGTAACGTGGACACTATTAAATTGATTCTAATGAAATTTTGACACAGTATATTGTTACCGTGGTGAGAATGGAAAACGCGTATGTTTGTTAAAAAGCTTGTCAGTGGCAGCGTAGCAATAATCAAAGAACGCGACAAGTATGAAAGCAACTCAAATTCGGTTTTTAGTGTTTTAAGGGTTCCTGATCATTTCCTACCAGTTTTTTGGGTGGGAGTGAAAGTGAGGTGGTTAGGGGGGGTGGGGGTTGTAAAACTGAGAGGTTTGTAGTATCGATAATAGGCTGTCCATTGACCTGTGAAGGAAAGACTTAGCGGCATAAGACAATTTTAGGGGGGGGGGGGGGGTTGGCAATTATTTGGTTGCAAGGGATCTTAGACTAAAGCTTCATGCTATGGGAAAATAATAAACTGGTATCAGCGTAATGTGTGGGAAGTGCCGAGTCAATCAACTTGACTTCATTTTTACTTTCCACACCGATAGGTGACGGGAGTATTGTGATCGCGAAAATTTTCGATTTTGAGATAATACGCTTTTTGGGCGTTTTACGATGTCTGCATAACGAAAATCTACGTCATTCATTTCCGTCGGTTTGTCTGTCTGTCTGTCGCTTTTTTCTAGCCTCGTAATATCAGCAACCGCTGCAAGGATTGTGATGAAATTTGGGCAGCTAAATGTTGTGGGGTCGTAGTAGGTAATGTTCCTATAATTTTTGAAATCGGTGCATAGGCGGCGGAGTAATTAGCACAAAACAAAAAAAAATTAAATGTTGCTCAAACTTCGTTTTTAGGCGTTTTAGGGGTTCCTGATCATTTTCTACTTTTCTCTGGGTGAGGGCGAAATTGGGGTGTTTGGGGGGGGGGGTGGGGGGTTGTAAGATTGAAAAATATGTTGCTTTCATAACAGACTGTCCACTGACTTGTGAATGAAGACCTAGCGACATAAATAACTTTTTTAGGTTCATCTGATCATTGCCTTACCTATTACAAAAACCAAAGGAATTTTTTCTGGTGTAAACATAACGAGAGTATTGCTTTAGATCGTTCTATATTGTGTAACGAGGAAACTATTGAATTGATTTTAATGAAATTTCGACACAGTATTACTACCATAGCGAGGATAGAAGACGCGTATGGTTTTTTATAAATCGTGCCAGTGGCGGCGCAGAAATAATAAAAAACTAAAAATATAAAAACAGCTCAGCTGGGTGGTTGAAAAACGGAAAAATGCCTTGTATTCAAAATAGGCTGTCCACTAACCTGTGAAGGAAGACCTAGCGACATAAATTACCTTTTTAGGTCCATCCGAACATTGCTTAGCCTATTACGTAAACTAAGGGACTTCGAATTTTCTGTATACATACGAGAATTTATTGCTTTAAATCGTTTCGTATTTTGTAACGTGGACACTATTAAATTGATTCTAATGAAATTTTGACAGAGTATTATCACACTGTATGTAATAGACTGTGGTATTATTACCGTGGTGAGGATGGAAAATGCGTATGTTTGTTAAAAATCGTGTCGCAGCGTAGCAATAATCTAAAAGTATGAAAACAACTCAAACTTAGTGGTTCCTGATCATTTCCTACTCTTTTTTTTGATGGGGGTGAAATTGGGGTGGTTGGGGGGTGGGGCGTTGTAAAACTGAAAAGATTGTAGTATTGATAATAGGCTGTCCATTGACCTATGAAGGAAAGACCTAGCGGCATATGACAATTTTAGGGGGGGGGGGCGTCTGGCGATTAATTGGTTGCAAGGGGATCTCAGCCGAAAGCTTCATGCTATGGGAAAATAATAAACTGGTTTCAGCGTAATGTGTGGGAAGTACTGAGTCAATCAATTTGACTTCATTTTTTTACTATTTTGCCGAAACTAAAGGCACCATTGTAGACATTTTACACGAATATATTTTGGTAGCTAGTACATCCTATGAATTTGTTTCTATACCTGACTCTCATAGAGGGCGCTACTTCATCATCACATCACTCAATTCTACACTAAAAAGGTACTCTTGGTAAAACTCGATACAGTGCACCGTTTTCGGAATATTTTGATTTGAAAATTATGGAGTACTATCCGATGCCGGTATGAAGTAATCATAAAGTCATTAATTAAACAACAAACCACAAGAAGAATACTATGATAAGGAATAAAAACATAAAATAAAATACAAATAGTTCAAAATGTCCTCCGTTTTCACGAATACACAGGTCTATTCTTTCTTTTAAAGACTCCATTAATCTTCTAAACGGTTGAGGATAAGCTATGAAGTTACTAAAGTGACGCTGAATTCTTCCAGTTCTTGACATGAATTTACCTCGAAACGAATCACGATAAGCAAACGTATGTTTTCTTTTTTTTTGTTGTTGATATTATCCTAAGGTCATCTACATCTAAACACAATCAAGTTCTGTAACAGCCATTGTTACTTCGTTGTCTATGTAGTTCTGTGTTAGTGATGGCAAGTAACCTTTATAGTTCAAAAATATTGTGCGACTGCCATAATACCCTCAAGGCGCTGCCGAAAACTAAGAGACATTTTCTTAGGTGCCTAGTCACATAGATGTAGGTAGTAATGAGAGGGCTGACAGGTATATCAAGGAAGACGCAGAACTTCCGCTCATTGGGTAAGAATGAGCATATCATACAACTTGGTACGGATAGCTGTCACCAGATGGGTGTCAAGTAAGTACCAGAGGCGCTCGGACAGAGTGCTGCGGAATGTTCAGTCTATGAGGATGCTGAGGGGACACTCGTGTTCTAATACCGCAGAAGCTCTCAGATTGAACAGACTATCCTGCCCCGAGTGAAAGCAGGAGCTCCCATCTGAATGTAGACCAGGACGGAAGTCAGAAGAGCATAGTCCAATGCATCTTAAACTTCGCAAAGAACTTAGAATGAGACTTTGTTTGATCACCCTGACAGGACTTGCTACAAAAAAGATCGCATTAAGATATCACGATCATACGAAATCGGCAATTTGTGATAGGCAACTAAATGTGGCAAGACGCTGGGAATGACAGGCGTTCACTTGACAATTGTGCAGTGAAGCAGTTTCCGTCTTAGATAAGGAAAGGGAGGGGACACCGCGCGTCAGTCCATTGCTATATGAATTAGCTGTGACAGAAAAGGATTAGCTGTCAAAATTTTTGTGTAAAACAGATAATTTGGTACGGTAGTATTTTTTGTGATATTTAGCGTTTTTAAAACCAATAATTCTAAAATATTGTGGTGTGCATAAGGGTAAGGTGTGCAGCTTACGGTTGTAAAATCCACAGCAGCAGGAAGGAGCCAGCAATCACTTTTCACAGGTAAATTTGTGTTCATATTTTTTAGTGGATTCGAAGTTTATGCAAATATCTCGATATCTAGCTCAGAGATATACCGGGTGTCCCAGAATTTCCTTGACACGTGATATTTTCGTAACGAAAAACGGTTCAAGCAAGAACTGAGTGGTACTTTTGAAGGTACTATAGGGTCTATCATACCATGCATTCAAAACATTTTTTTTGTACGTCAACCCCTAAAACTCACCCCCAACTTTTTCTTTTCAAATAGCACCCCATAGGTTTTCCTACATAAATGATATCCCCATTTTATTTAAAATCTTGTGGTAACTTTAATTTTATATGCAAAGTTATTTTTTCCGTAAAATCATAAGCATAAGACAAATAAAATGATAATTTGTTTGACGCCTGATATTTTTCTAACAAAAACGGATAAAAAAGAAAAGTAAGTGGGTTTTTCAATGGTAGTGAATGACCTATCATTCCTTGCTGATGAACCATCCACCTCTAGCTTGTTGTTTCAAACTTCAATCCACAATTTTGCCTGGAAAAATAAATTCCTCAGTTTTCCTTACTTAAATTTAATTATCGTAATGCCTTACCTTTTATGCCCCTACTGCAATTTATCGTTAATTTTTTTCGTTTAATCCATGAAATCGTAAGCATACATTAATTGAAACACATGTGTGGAACATATTTTTTTTACTATCATGAATCAACTAATAAAAAAAGATGTGACAAAAAACTAAGTGCAAAAACTTGAAAAAGTTTTACGGTTACATCGGGTCGCGCCAACTCCGTGTGCAGGGTGCAGGGCAGGGCGCCAAAATTAACGATAAATTGCAGTAGGGGCATAAAAAGTAAGGCACTACGATAATTAAATTCAAGTAAAGAATTTATTCTTCCAGACAAAATTGTGGATTGAAATTCGAAAGAACAAGCTAGGGGTGGGTTCCGGGGGCTTAAGTGAGAAAAAAACGATTCATAAGCAAGGAATGATAGGTTTTATTTGTCTTATGCTTATGATTTTACGGAAAAAATAAGTTTGCATATAAAATTAAAGGTACCACAAGATTTTAAATAAAATGGTGATATCATTTATGTAGGAAAACCTATGGGGCGCTATTTGAAAAAAAAAGTTGGGGGTGAGTTTTAGGGGTTGACGTACAAAATAAATGTTTTGAATGCATGGTATGATGGGCCCTATAGTCCCTTCAAAAGTACCACTCAGTTCTTGCTTGAAGCGTTTTTCGTTACGAAAATACCACGTGTCAAGGAAATTCTGGGACACCCGATATATGTATCCAAAATATAATTCCAAATGTACCACTAACATGCGAATCATAGTATTTTTGGGCATGTAAAGTGTAAAAATTATAATTTTTTAAGGCATGTTTTGGTTCAAATACAATCAGTTTTCCAGCGATGTATCTGTTATAGCTTATATTTTGCAAGAGAAGATATCGGTCGAATGGAAATTCACGGTTAATATTAATTACTTAAATTTGAACTGTGGATGGTGAAATCGACCATACAGAACTCGTGAATAATATTATAATAAAGTTTATTTGAAAATAGATTATTTCTCCGAATAGCTTAACCGTAATGTTAATCCCATTAGCTACGGCACTGGGACTATAATAGCGCTTTGGTACTTTTTGGTAACAGAAATGTCAGCCGCGGGTTCTGTCCTCTCTCTTTCCTTGTCTAAGGTTTCCTTAGTATTGCCTCGGAGCATATGACTTTGGTATTGCCAGTTGGCCCGTTTGGCGTTTCACGACCACCCCATCAGAGACTTCTGAACTCTGAAGTGCGATGTTCCAATAGAAGCTGATGATGTGCCACACCATTTCAATCTGCGGTAATCCAATCTTGGAAGTAATTAATGATGTTCTCGACATGTTTCCCCGCCACAATGTACAAGTAAGTTAATCCTGGGAAGCCGCAGATTCTGCGGGCGCTAGCTCGGCGACCGAAATTACCCCGAAGTATTCGTGAACATATTCCAGCCGACCGCCCGCCCGCCCGCCAGGCGCTGGCGTGCCACACCTCTAAGACCTTTAATCTTCGCAGATCCGCCCTAATGTAAAATTCATTTAGCTTGGGCCGCCGCGGAAACACAATTCCACCTTTTAAGGAACACGACGGCCAAGTCTCAACGTCACTTTGTTGTTACTCACTCCTCTCACTCTTTATGCCAAAGAGAGGACCGCGCTTTGTTTTGCCACTCGGCTTAAGGAGGTGGAACAGAAGGCTCGTCTTGGAATGTAGGGCAAAGTCTACCGGTGCATGGTAGAGAGCCAAGTTTGAAGTCCAATCTCTTTGTATAAAGCAAGTAGTGTCTATCATCTATCTGTACAAAATTCGTTCCGTTTTCAAGGCCACATGCTCAGTGGGTGGGGTTTTCAGAGATTTAGTTTTACCGCCTGTACACGTATCCCAGGACGAATCCCGAAAAAGAAATCACACTTAGCTTTCGCAATGTGAAGCCGATATCAAAAGGAATTATTCTTAAACTCGCATTTGTTACAGAGAAATCAACGTTTGAAGTTTTGTTGTAAAGATGATTGAAACGTGTGTGGCCCACACTATTTCACTTACGCTTTCAGATAAAAATACTAAAAAATACTTTCGATTTTACAGCAAAAAGGGCGAAGGTCTATGTATTATATGAATGGCATCTCCGTTGGAGGAAAATTATTTTTTCCGCATAATTGCATTCATCGCTTCAGTGAACATATTTGCAGAGCAAAATAAAGGGCCTCTGGGGCCTGCCCCGACAAGCTATGAAAAAACCGAACAGGTGACAACCCTACCTGGGGTATCTGTTGCTTTAGACATGGCAGACTCTACTCACTAGGCTGGAGCAATGAAATATGGCAACACTGAATCGGGGACCGAGCTTTTATTTGTTGTTAAGTCATTAGTGTAATCTTCTAGAGCAAAAAAGGAGATTGGAAGGTGATTTCTATTGTGTTTCTAATTATTTACCTGCACAAACGAAACTATAAAGATAAAAAGATGCCTGCAAAGTATGTAGTACCAGGTTGCACTTCAATTGTGCTTCCAATAAAGGACATACCAACCATAACATTCCAGAGTAAACAAGAAGAGTGGAAGGTGATTTTTAATGTGTTTCTAATTATTTACCTGCACAAACGAAACTATAAAGATAAAAAGATGCCTGCAAAGTGTGTAGTACCAGGTTGCACTTGCAATTGTGCTTCCAATAAAGGACATACCAACCATAACATTCCAGAGTAAACAAGAAGAGTGGAAGGTGATTTTTAATGTGTCTCTAATTATTTACCTGCACAAACGAAACTATAAAGATGCCTGCAAAGTGTGTAGTACCAGGTTGCACTAGCAATTGTGCTTCCAATAAAGGACATAAACAGAAGTGGGTGAACGGTATTCCTCATATAGGCTGGTTATATTTATAAGAATAAAGACAATACTTTACAAACATTTCAAAGGATAAGACCATTAAAGCACTATGTGGTACCTACAATGTTTTCTGGACCTCCCAAATATCACAGAAAAATATAGTTAATAGAACTCATCTGGGCATGCATCTGGGCATACCTACGAAAAGATTTGATAGTGAAAGGGAATCAAGACCAGGAAGAATGGCTTCACAGTGACCTAATACTGAATTTTTCTAGCTCAAGTGACAATTTACAGAGTAAATTGAGTGTTCATTTAAGTGGAAGTGGAAGTGGCAGCAGGAAACAGGTTGCGTTTATTTTTATTTTGTAGTGTTTGACTACGATGAACCAGACATCAGATGTAAGTGGTATTATTAGTAGTAGTAGTTCTAAAAAGTATTTTTCTTAATTTATTAACCGAGATGAACTCTAATACATATAAAATGTAATAATTATTCTGAAACTATAGGCCCACTATTTGACAGCTAAGCCACGTTGCCACATCTAAGGCTCCGGCCTAGTGTAGAGTCCATGCTTTAGAGTATCAAAATATCAGTCAGTGTTTTCCTGTGGACGTCTGAACCCCCTCATGCCCCTGGCACGCGCCGCTGGCGAACTGGCTGCGTTCGCGCGGCGCGCAGATTTGTACGTACCATTACAAATAGGAATTAACAATAAATTACACTCAATAAATAAACAAATAGAAACACCATCCACAACTTGCAAAAAATAGTCTAAACTCAAAAGTAGTCACAGTCAAAAATAGATTGCAACAGCGTTTTTATAACACCTATATTCCTCCAGTTTTATTTAAACAGAATAGCCGTCAAATATGCTGCGTTATTAAGAAGTTTCGATGCATGTGACATTTGATCGGCACCATGGGCGGCTGGTAATAACCCCATCGCAATTATACATCCGTTCAGTGCTGACCTTGCTCGATCTAAACGCAGTATAATTATTATGCTCTCTATGATGAGTTTCCATATAAGTTTGAGGTCAACACAGTTTACTGTTACGTTGTATGCCTCGTTGAACCTCCAGCGATACCAGTCTATTTGCGAATTTATGCTGGATTCAGACCAAGCGAATACGGTTTTCAGACAAAACAAAAAGTAAGACAAGACAAAATAGAGACAGACTGTCCATACTGAAAGAAAACAAAACAGCAAAAAGGTGGCGAATCAGTTTTTTAATCGGCGTTTGGCGATTCTAATCCTAGTTCCCTAATCACGTTTTGCTAATCTTTGGCATCTAGCCACGCACAGTCAAGAGATTAACTAATCCAGATTGGAGATACGGCAAGGTTGTGTTCGCAAGATTATTTTGATAATGTCAGTGTCAAAATTGTAAGTTTGCGGTGCATAGTAAACAAGTAATCTAATCCAGGTTTACGTAACTAATCGTGCAATTGACTTACGGTGCATACGGGAGTCAATCAACTTGACTTCATTTTTAATTTTAATTTTATTGTTATTGATTAACAACCATGCTATATTAAATTACCAAAATTTAGAAGTTATTCTGCTTCTAAGACTAAAGCTACTGTATCTAATTGTATTGGGTAAAAAAATAATTTTGCTTTGTACCTTTTATTTTATATTATTCCTAAATAATAATACGAATAGTACGTAGTACGATTAAATTATCTTCTTGTTTCAAAAAGTACGAGTAGTTTATTTGGTAATTTATCTTTATTTCCACAAAACACGACCTTATATGGATGTTTCGGTTTGACTGAAACTGATAGCGAAGCCGTAATTTTAGTTTTGGTTTCAGCAGTAAAAAGTAGTGTCGGTCAGACATTAATAAAGTAGCCTTAGTGATTGTATGACCTCACACGCGCTTTGATCTCTGACAGAACTGGGCGTTTCAAGCTCCATCGAAGATTCATCATACACCAAGAGTAAAGCAGCAATAAAAGTACGGAAATATGATAGAGCGTGATACTCGAAAACATAAAGTGACATCGTATATTGGCAATGGAGCAGTAAACTTCTTACTCCTTAAAGTCTACACAGACTGGCGCGAATGATTCGCAACGATTGCGAATAATTCGCGGCGGCTAAAACCGCACCACACTGTTTACGTAGCGGCATACGTGCCTGTTCAGACCTGTACGATTTTTTCCGCCGCGACTGCGAATTTGACGGCGTTTACTTCACGGTGGATTTCATTTCGCGTTCGAACGCGTTTTGGTCGCTACCGCTTCTGATTCGCCATGGCAAAACAAAAGAAACTAATCGAACTGGTTAAGAGTTATCTTATATTATACTACCTACTTCTCCCAAGAAGATTATAGGAATGGGCAAAAAAAAATCAAATATGGGACCAAATATCAAAGGAACTTGGTGTAAGCCGTAAATACCTATAATTTAATATAAAATGACACAACCAGGAACAGATTTATGTAATTCCCATGTGGTATTTTAAAGATTTTCAAAAAGGGATGAAATATATGAGAAAAATATATTATTCTTAGTGATATTTTATATAGGTACTTAGAGTGACAAAACACCATTTCCAAATTCGTTTAGATTGTGACGTAACGTGCTAAAAAAATTAACTGATACATGAGAGGTGCTTTAACCAAGACCAATTGAAATTAGAAGGATATTTTGCAACTGGAGATTATTTCACTTCACTGCAATATTTACATCAGTGTTCTGCTTTCCACTTCCTTCTAGCCATATTTACCAAAAATAAAACTCACAGGTTAGTAGCTCCACCGAAACGGAATCAAACTAAAAACATCGTTTTTTCCGTGGATTTGTGTCTGGTAAAAAATTAAATTCTAGCTGCCCTCCTTGGGTCAGTCTTAACTAGTAGAAGTGTCATTTATGTGTTTTATATTATATTTTTTAAACAATACCTTCTTTGCGACACCGTCTGTGTTGTGACGCCTGAGTGTGAACAAGTAAGCGACTATCGCTACCGCACCTAACGCGAAACTTCCGCAATTAAAGCGAATCCGCGACAGGCACGAATAGTTCGCGCCAGTCTGCGAAAGCCTTTAGTGATTGTATGACCTCACATGCGCTTTGATCTCTGACAGAACTGGGCGTTTCAAGCTCCATCGAAGATTCATCATACACCAAGAGTAAAGCAGCAATAAAAGTACGGAAATATGATAGAGCGTGATACTCGAAAACATAAAGTGACATCGTATATTGGCAATGGAGCAGTAAACTTCTTGCTCCTTAAAGAAAAGGCGTTAGGTAATAAAAGAGGCGTTTACGCCGCCTGATCAATACCGGTTTTATTTGCCGTGCGATCATAAAATGTGCTAAAGTAGAGAGACGTTCTGTCAATTCGAGAGCTACATATATATATAATGCTGTCCAGAAATCCTTTTATCTGTATGAAATTGTGCTTTTTACTGTTATTGCTCTTTTTCCGCTTCGGCCCCTTGTCTGCCTTTTAATAGAACTGTCTGTCCCTCGATCTGTCTCTTCGTACAGACACGGACGGAGACGGTGCCTGTCCAAATAAACAGTTTATTAGCTTCGGCCGTATGTTTGTGAGCTTGTAACTCTCCTTTGGATTAGGAGGCCGGACCGAATATTGAACGCTCCAGCTTTGCTGCGAAATCGATCTTGATCACGGAAGTCGACAGCTATAATTATCGTTCATGCAGGTAATGATTAGGCTATGAATATTGATAAAAAACAATGGTTCGTTTCCATTAAACAGAGTATTAATAAATACAGTTAAAAAGGTGATCGGTCACAAGCGGGCATGGTTTGATCTTTACCTGTTTTCAGAAAGGGTGCCTTAATCGGCACCGGTCACTTGCGTGCCGGAAGAAAATTAAGCTTTGATGTTCTTAATGACAATGTACCTTTTATTCTTAATCATTAATGCGATCATTACCTAGTTGTATTTTCTTTCAAATTTTCTATGGTCCTGTAATAAGATATACCTAGATGGCACTTTTGATTACTGTACAAAAATGTTTTAACAATTATTTATAATTCACGCTTTTAAAAATGGTCATCCTTATATTTGCCTGTGGTGCTTATGTTACTTATATACCTAACAAATTAAGTTCTACATATTTTTTAGGTTTTAAATTGTTAGTCCATTATTGTGGAGAAAACAATGTATTTTTAACCCCTCACAAATAATAATTTGTGATTTTTAAATCGTCATCCATTTAGGAATAAAGCAAGTTTGGCCTAACTGTACAAGGGTGGGTGGGTGTAGATTTTCCTTCGCTTGTCCTCGATATAATTATACGTTGTAGTTTCCGTGAAATCTACTTGTCAGCACGATGTTCCTAAAAATAACAATAAACGAATAATCCCCTCTCTATTTCCTCCGCCTACCCTAGACGGTACTGCTACCGCTCCGAGGACCGACATTCCGTTATTCGTGCTTGTCGACACAACATGTTCCGCAGTTTACAAACTCTTTAGGTGTTTTGCAATAAAAATATGTCGAAAAGGGCAGTGTGCGTGCTCCACATAAGGAAATCAAGAGGCATAGGAGGAAGCTACTACAAATCCAGTGTGAAAAGAATTATTAGGTTTGCCTATCGTCAGACAGTTCATCCGAATCATCAGGTAGGCCTTAATGTTGTAGACAAATATACTCTTTTTAGGTACGGAGGAGTCATCTATAGTGTTAATGCAGCAACCTCCCGTAAACATATATGCATCACCGCGGTCGCAGTGTGGTGCATATTCATTCCCACTTAAGATAACGTTCGTTGTCTTTTTAGCATAAATAGAATCGTTCGATTCTATTTATATGTGGGGTAGTAGAATTCATATGCATGGGAGCATAATATCTCCATATCTCCGAATCATCAGGTAGGCCTTAATGTTGTAGACAGATATACTCTTTTTAGGTACGGAGGAGTCATCTATAGTGTTAGTGCAGCAGCCTCCCGTAAACATATATGCATCACCGCGGTCGCAGTGTGGTGCATATTCATTCCCACTTAAGATAACGTTCGTTGTCTTTTTAGCATAAATAGAATCGTTCGATTCTATTTATATGTGGGGTAGTAGAATTCATATGCATTAGCATATCTCCAGAAACTCGTTCAAATAAGTAAAGTCGTTCGATTTTATTTATTTACGGCCTTGTATTGGCTCGGCATTTTTTGCTAAACAAAAACAGAATTAGCGTTCGTTAGTTCTGGGTAAAAAATCGAGTTGGGAGAGGTGATGAAATTATTTCTTTGTTCATCTGTTGATCCTGTTTTTTTCTGGATTAATGTGCGTTGGTCCAAAAAACAGTTAAGCTGAAGGAACACTTCGTAGGAAAGATAAGATTAGCATGCGTTAGTCTTTATTCCTTTTTTGGTAATAAGTAGTAAGCAGAAGGCATATATTCTTCGAACAATCCTCGAAGCTGGTGGTTTCCTGTTCTAACCTCAGACTCATCGGCAGATCGGAAAAAGCAAAAAGTGTTCCACGGCTTGTTTAGACCAACGAGCATGGACACTTCACGCCTCAAAGCCGGAACCGTTTTTTTGAATACCTCGGCTTCAAACCAAATTTTGAATATAAGGTAGGCAGCCAATACATGACGAAATACCATTTCGTTCGAGTAGTTTTTTGCAGAAATGGCTGACAAAGAACCAAAGAGAGGACTTTTTAGGAGAATATAAAGTACCGAGCAACTGTAAGGCATTACCTTCTCCTCAAACTAGTGGCGAAATTATTCACTGTATAAAAAAAAAGACAATGGTCATTATAGATTCCTAAATCACTTACAACAACAAATGACTGTAGGGTTAGGTGCATAGGTGCAATCGCAAATGTTATAGAAGCATTAAGGTTTGTGCAGGAACAATTACGCAACCTCATACTTCCAGCTGAAGCTCACAACCTATTTTGCTAACGTGCATTATCCGTTCGTTGCACCGTCAATTCAATTCATCGTCAGAATTCAGACTGTACCAAAGGTTAAAAACCTGCTAACTTAGCTAGCACTCAGCGGGCATACACAATCATCGTTACTGAAACTACAACCTCCCTCAACTCAAATTCAAGACAAAGAGGAGAGAAGGGGGAGAGGAAGTCGGGTCCATCCACCATCAGCATATTGTAAGAAAGAAGCCAGCTAATGCTACAAACAAAGTCATACAAAGTGTATACATGCATGTACATATATATTACTTAATCTGGCAACCTATCAAAATATTTGCAAAATTGGAAAGCCAGAAAGTCTTAGTATGTGTAATATCCACTCTTTTTTTTTGTAGAAAAGAAAAACCAGAGCTGTTATTTACACGTTTATTCACACTAACACAACAACCGCCCATACATACTGACTGCGCGCCTAACGCTCGGACGCCAGCCGTCAAGTAGATAGTGCTTACTCACTACACTACAGATTGGAGTGATATCTATTCCTTTTCAATTTATGCCAATGCAAAATTCCGAACTTACTATGTAAGACTTTCGGATAACCTATTTCCTGAATACCAAAGTTAATTGATAAGTTATTCAAGATTGGGGGTAGCAAAATATGTCCTCCTACTCTAAAATTCACTTCATTTTAATTTATTTTTCATTCCAAAACCACAAGGAACATATAGATTTAAGTTGAATTTAATTAATAGATTCAGCCACGCCCCCCACTTCAAGTGAGCGTCATAGAACAGTCTTAAAATTATTAAACAAAGATGCATATCTTTCCAAAAGAGGCTCGAAATCCTTCGTTAAAAAGAATCATGAAATATTTTTAAGGTTCAGATTCGACAATAAATTGTATTAATCCACTTGTCTTGCCTTTGACTTGAAGGTAGCTCTCTATATGTTCATCAAACTTCTCAAACCAGGGGCGGAAAGACTTACACTCAAAGGCGTATTGACAGTTTTTCTATTTAGACGATATCCTAGTAATAGGAAAGGATAAATTCCAATGTATGAAGAATACTCGGGAGAATACTGGAATAACCGTAATCCTCTTAAAAGGTTAAGGTTTTTTGATAAAATTAGGATCTGCTACTACTTAAATCGGCTACAGGCCAGTTTTTGAGTTTTGAATGTGATGCAGTAAATATACAGATCTCACTGCAAAAACAAAAAAGACATTAAAAACTGATTTGCAGATTAAAAAGAAGACTAAAAAACGAAACTTTTAATGGAAAATTGGTTATCTCAGAAAAATTATTGCTAGAATTACAATGGTGATATACCTACAGAGATTGGAATATGGCAAGATATTAAACCTAGATCTTCTTCTATGGACATTTTTTCGGATGCATCTCCAACAGGTGAGGGAGCCTCTTGTGGAGAAATTACTCGCCATGAGTTTTAGGATCGATGCAAGCATATTAATTATCTAGAAATTAAGGCGGCATAATCAGGTCTTGCGATCAAAAAAAAAAACTAATATACTATTAAGAGTTGATAACCAAACTGCCATTTCTTGTATAAACAAATCATGTAGTATTATTAAGTATCCACAGTTAAATGAAACCGTGAAAGCGCTTTGGCAATGGTGTGAGGAGTAAAGTATATTAGTAGTATATGGTAGCTATACTTGTACGTGGAAAACAAAGAAGCTGATAAAGAATCGAGGTCGCTTTCTGTAGATACAGAGTATGTAATCAACAAGTTACATAGTTTCGAGCAAAAAAAAAAACTGATAATCCCGGAATAAACTCATTTGCAAAAAAAATATATATAATTCAGAAATTTATGTCCGGTTTTCCAAACTGCCATTTCTTGTATAAACAAATCATGTAGTATTATTAAGTATCCACAGTTAAATGAAACCGTGAAAGCGCTTTGGCAATGGTGTGAGGAGTAAAGTATATTAGTAGTATATGGTAGCTATACTTGTACGTGGAAAACAAAGAAGCTGATAAAGAATCGAGGTCGCTTTCTGTAGATACAGAGTATGTAATCAACAAGTTACATAGTTTCGAGCAAAAAAAAAACTGATAATCCCGGAATAAACTCATTTGCAAAAAAAATATATATAATTCAGAAATTTATGTCCGGTTTTCCGGACCCAGAATCCTTCTACTGACACATTTACAATAAATTAGGCTACACATACTACTTGTATGTTTTCCCCATATTCAATAGAGTTCTGAAAAGAGAGAATCTTCAAGAAAGGGCTTCAGGAATTGTCGTTAATCTAGATTGGACAATACAACCTTGATATCTCCAATTTTTTTTTTCACTATAAAAAAAAAAGAATAATAATGGAAATAATAACGTCATTTTTTAGCCTAATGAGTATGTATACTCAGTTCTCCTTTTTAACAGAGTGATCCTCTGTACAAGCAGATTTTTCCTACTTCAGACAGGTACCAGAAAACGTTATAGAAATGATGATGATAGCCTCTTTAGTAGAGGGACCCCCGAAACAGTACTCAGCTTGTTTTCAGAAACTACTGGAAATTTTGTAATTACAAACAAGACAACAAGTATACCTATAACTTTGAAGTATATCTAGGTTAATTTCACCGAGAGTGAAACTCCTCAGTTTTTAAATTCCTAATTCTAATCAGTTCTAGCGAAGAAAAGATAATATGTAGAATCTTTAGAGGAGTTTTTTTATAGACATCCATCAAGACCCAAACATGGCAGACCTGGAATCCAGATCTCTAACAGGGCAAATGTTATCCGTCACACAGCTTATCATTTGAAAATCTAACACATAAACATGTTATACGTGTGGCTCTGATACTGCTAGAAGAATTCAAGTCAACTTTATCGTCGGTGGTTCAAACATTAACATTAATGGAGTTTGAAAGCATACAGAAATTATCTGATAAAATTAAAAAAAAAATAAAATCATATCAAAAACATCTAGACTGGGCAGATATCAACCGAATCTATCTATCTAATATTTTCTTATTTTAAAAATAAACCGGAATTGAATATCGCGTCTACTATAGAATTTTGCATGAAAAAGAGTACCATATCGCAAAAAAAAACAACTCATGCTCACTCATGAAGAAGTATTCCATGCAGCTTGGTCACAGATCAGTATAAATTGGTAAAAAAAAAAGAAAAACGAGATTTAGCTCGAATACATACATCAAACATTGTCATAATTGTTCATCAAACTCTAATGACTTGTATTTGCATTTCATAATAGGTCCTTGGAAGATCCTAATAACTTTGCCGAGACAACTGTTAGTATGTTTATTATATGTGTGTGTATTATACATTTGTACACACGTGTATAATATATATTTTTTTGTTTCGTTGCTGTGTGATTAATGCTGTGAAATTAATGTTGTTGGTATCAGAAATACATATGTAGGGTGTGTATGTTATTTACATTCATAGACTTATATTTGGTACATATAATTATGTACGAATTGATGTTTTCATTGTAAATTTATATTAAAAAGGATATATATTGTTCCATATTGACCTCGGATGATATTCTATATACTAACATATTGAATTAATATATGTTGTTCAAAAAAAAAAATCGCCCTCTTTACTCTGAACCGCTACAACGTATAATTATATCGAGGACAAGCGAAGGAAAATTAATAGATTAATCGACTTACCTTAAGGAAGATTAATCCTAATTTTCCGAGCTTGTCCGAAGATATAATTACCCACCCGCCCTGTATCTCCCGTTGGTTAGGCGATTTTTTTCTCAATAGCACTTCAACGGAATGTCGGTCCTCGGAGCGGTAGCAGTACCGTCTAGGGTAGGCGGAGGAAATAGAGAGGGGGTTATTCGTTTATTGTTATTTTTAGGAACATCGTGCTGACAAGTAGATTTCACGGAAACTACAACGTATAATTATATCTTCGGACAAGCTCGGAAAATTAGGATTAATCTTCCTTAAGGTAAGTCGATTAATCTATTAATTTTATTTAATACAAACCTGGTTCAAAAAAGTACAGAACTTAAGTTTAATTATAGCATATAAAGATGCTAATTCTGAAATCGGGCGTAGGTTGAGATGGACTTTCAGTTTATTACTTCTAGATCATGAGTAGGTTGCGGAATGCTTTGTAGAAGACTTTTATGCCATTATTCACTGAGTACAAAACATGTATTATTTATTTAAATACCTAGAATTTGAGTAAATTTTCAATGTCTGGAGAAATATAGGTTTGAATTAACTGTTTATGTTATTTCTAAACGAATATGACGTTCTGCTAATCTATGATATTACCTATTACCATTTATTTTAATTGTGGGTATGACGACAAAAGTAAACAAGTGCCGCCCTGCGCGCTTGTGTCCACATACCTGCCTCTCATCCGAAATTCTTATTTTGCGCGCTTTTGACCGGTGGTATTAGGACCAATCTGACCGCGGCGCGCTAGTGTCCTACGTTAAAAAACTAAAACAAAACGCTCTTAAAGAATATCGGGCTAAAAAGTTAAAACATACGTACTGTAAAATTAGGTAGTAGTATAGTAAACCTCAAAAAGCAAAATGGATGGACACACGAAAGCTTAGAAATATGAAAAAGGCCTAAGAATGTAATCAGTTACAATGATTTTCCTGATACGATACCCATCTCTTCTCAACCTTCCGATATTTCTTCTTCTAGAGCATTTAAGAAATCTCTTATTTTTTTCTTTATTTTTTCATTTATACTGAAGATCTTTAATTCCACGCTTATACGTCTGTTTCTTAATCTGTCTAATTTTTTCTAACTTTTCACTCTTCTAAGAAACTTCATTTCTTGTATTTGTATCCTATTTTCTTATGTTTCACTACCGTATAAGAGGGTTGGAACAGCTTGTCTTGTAGAATTTCATTTGAGTATCTTGTTTATTCTTCAATGTTCTGCTAATAGTTGGGCAAATATTCGTGAATTTGTTAAGTTTCTCTTCTATATCTATGCTTCTGCCAGAAGATATATCGCTGCATAAGTATTTGAAGTGTTTTACTTGCTTCAGTACTTCATCGATTACGACAATATTTGAAAATATTTTCATGTCGTATTTTTGATAGATTGGTTATATATAGGGTGTATATTTTTCTGTGTAGATCTTCTTCAGTTTCGGCTAAAAGTACTATGTCATCGGCATATCAAATAGAGTTTAGGGTGGTATTATGGTCAAGATGTATACCATCAGGGCATTTCGTTTTCCACTCTTTTATAACGGCGTCTATATACATGGTGAGTTTTTAGTACCGGCTCGGTCGATAACTCCACTAGTGAAGAAGATAACGAAAAAAGTTGTACATAAAAGTTGTAGCTCCTTGCTCAGAAAATATATTGATTCATACAGGGTGATCCATAACTACGTGGTGATGCAAACATATTTTTTTAAATGACACACCCCATATATTATCCCATTTTTAGATTCTACTAATAATTTCTCCTCTCCTCCTCCTCTCATTTTTATATCCAAATCGCTGTCAAACGAACGTACTTTATATCAAAAAGTATTGAATCAAAAGTTATGTTTTTACATGGGAAGATTGAAAATATCCTCTAGTTTTGAAATCGGCAATAAAAAAAGCCCGTGATGCATATTCGTATATAGGGTGATGTAGAATGCAAAATCCAGATTTTCTCTTTTTTTAAATGTAACCCCCAATATTTTATAATACCAAAGAATTGCTTTTAATATGCTCTTTCATCTTTATATAGCACTTGTTGTACCTACGTCCATTTTCTACATTAGTGGAGTTATTGACCGAGCCGGTACTAAAAACTCACCCTGTATGTGTTATTAAGAAATATTATCTTATCTCCCTTATTTACTAATATTTCTCGAGTTCATTTTTCCCCCATAACTATAGCAGTTTTGTGGTAATCACGACACCTTAGGTAATGATTAGGAGTTTACATGTATTTTAAATCTTTCCCTGAAGATATTGTCATAGTTAAAGTTAGCGAAACACTTGCCGCGCTTGAATAAATCGGTTTGGTCAGTTGTTTGACTGCGAAACATCAGTGATTTTGCGAAAATGATACAATGAAAAATGCCCCCCGGTAGTTTTTGAGGCATGCAGCGCAGGTATGTAGGCGGAGGTTTCCGCAAAAGCACCCTTCGCGATATGACACAGTAGTGCAGCGTAACTAACCCCCATAGAACATCGCGCCGTAATTAATTCTGATGAATTTGCATACCGGTGGCAGTGTGTACCGCAGACAGTCGGAATTATGTACGCGAGCGGCGTCTTTGTGCGCGATTTCGGATTTTATGGGGCAATGAAAATGCACTTCCTGCGCTCTGAGCAGGGAGGCGGACACTGTCGAGCAGGCCATCCGCTTAAATACACAATATACGCCGAACAGAACTCCGCGGAAGGCTAGAAAGGATGTGTAAAAATGTCGAGTTTTAGGATGAACAATGTAGTATTATTTACGAGTAAGGTAAAGTCGGGTAAATTGTACCACATTGCACACTTTATCAAATATCTCGCTATTGACTCGATTTGAATTTAACAAAACTATGAATTACAGTTGCTTAACATATCCCTATCAAATTGCATAATAGAAAAGTTACATAAAGACTGACAGTTTGACATAATAAATGTTTTTTTAAAATGTTGCAAACGGTACAATCTACCCAACTATGTAGTTCGTTAAATTGTAACACCCGGTTCGGTAAATTGTACCATGGCAAAATGCATTAGATGATCGTTGTTGATAAAACGACAGATTTATAATACAATACATTGCAATGAATTAAACTTTTTATTTGTAAAACTTAAACACATAAATCACAAATTAGGAACCCATTGGGTAAAACAAAATATTGTCGTAGCAAATAACTAATACTCAATACTTATTTAACTCAAACACAAAAGTCACAAATATAGTCCAGTCTACTGGGAAACGAAGCACAGCTTTCATGCACCCAATTTGCACAAAATTTCCAGTTTTATAGTTCCTTATAGCTGCCTCCATATCTTGCTCTGACCATTGGCAGGATTTTGTACCCTTGCGAGGCATGACTGAAAAAACTACTGGAATTTGGTAAATTGTACCGATACGATTTAACAAACTAGGTGGCGGTCTAAATTAGCAAACCGATCTTATTGACACAAATTGGTTTATTTCTTTTAAAAAAGTGACGTTAGGGTAAATATAAACCACCTAAACTATTTCCAAATGTCTAATAATTACGAAGAACGCCACCCCAACTACCGAATACTAATCATTCGGATACAAAGGCTTATCTAAAGTTGTATAATACTTACTGCGTAAAGTCGTTTTTCAGAAAAACACAAATTTTAAGTTCCACGAGAGACCGCCGTTTACTCGTCCTGGTAACTAATGTTTTGACAACAAGAGGTATCAAAAGAGCAAACTAGATGTTAGAGGCTTACAATTTAATAAGCAAACAACTAATGCTAATAGGCCAACATCTTTTCTTACGTTGTCATATTGACCACCAGATACGGTAATCATAATGTTTACTATCGTCTTAATTGTATAGTAACCAGAAATGTTAGCGGCTAATTTACTTTGACTGCCTTATAAACCACATGCGCCTGTAAAATTTATATCCTCACACAGGTTTACAGGGACTGGGGTGAAAAAATTCAGAAAAGTCATTGCCTGCAGGAAAAAAGTTTGTATGTGCTCGTATTTATACTGGGCGCTCCAGAAGTTTTGACAAGTTGTAACATTGAGAGTAGTATATGCTCACAGTAACAACTGAACATAGAGGTAGTAAACAACTAATCCTAACAGGCCGACATCTTTTCTTACGTTGTCATATTGACCACCAGATACAGCAATCATAATTATTTACTATCGTCTTAATTGTATAGTATCCAGAATGATTCCATTGTACGTTAAAAAAGACGGTATTTTGATGGTTTAGGAATGATTACAGCAAAATCACTAGATATGTTGACCTCTACTGCGTTACTGCAAGTTTCTTCATCATAAACGCAAAATCTCTCTTACATAAATTTTGAGGAGCTGGCAACGCCTATATAATTTTCCTGCGATTTGTTTACGGTAAACCCCGACTGTCAAACGTTTGTTTTGTTTGTGCGTCTGTTATGCTTGGTCAGTAAAATCGAATTCGCTATTTGTTGGTAACTGTAGTGAAGCTTGACGGACTTGCTGAGCTATATTCGATTGTAGTTAAACAGTTTTTCGAAATGGGACAGTGCAGAACAGTGTTTGTAACATGGGTTGCATTGGAAGAATGTTCAAGTTAGTTGGCAATGTTTCGAGGCTGAAGTGTCGAAAGATGATGGCTTTGAGCACGAAATGATGAAGTAGTTTGTTCACTACCTCTATGTTCAGTTGTTTCTATGAGGTTCCAATAGTTCATGCATGTCAAATACTTCATACAGCAGTATTTCCAAAAAATTTAAATAAGTCGTCTACAACTACGGATACTGATCCTAGAACATGTATCCATCCGAACTGCAAATCTCGATACATTGTGACGAATGAGGATTGAGGTTGACAACTCCTCTTTTGAAAATTATTTAAAATTATTGCCTACTTGTCGCCAGTACAAAGCGCAGTGTCGCATTATCCAACAACCAAAATTCATTTTCACTGTCTGAACACATTTTAGCAATTGAAAATGACTAATAATACATTGACGTCTTAAAACGTCCTACATCCTACATCAAATGCTGCCTTCAATCTCTCCACTATATACCCAACCCTCGCGCAATACCGCTACACTCGCCCCTTGCCTTTTATCTCGCCGCTTGCCTCTTACCTCACCGCTCTGCTATGTTTCTACCCTTAGATAGTTAGCCGAGAGTTTCGACGCCGGCCTAAGAGCCTAAAATCCAGCAGTTCATCGGTGTACCCATTCCCAGACCAGGTTTTCCCTAGACAGTGAATCACCACGCTCTACCTATCCTTATTTCGTGGCCTTACATTATTCGCGATCTTCATCGAAAAAATGAAGTCAAGTTGATTGACTCAGTACTTCCCACACATTACGGTGATACCAGTATATTATGTTTTCATAGCACGAAGATGCTCTGAGATGCCCTCCAAGTCATCGCCAGCCCCCCCTTCCCCCCAAATTGTGTTGCCGCTAGGTCTTTCCTTCACAGATCAATGGACAGCCCATTATCAATACTACAAACTTTTCAGGGTTGCAACCGCCCCACCCCTCAACCAGCCCAATTTCACCCCCACCACGGTAATAATACGGTGTCAAATTTTTATTACAATCAATTTAATAGTTTCACGTTACAAAATACAAAACGATCTAAAGCAATAAATACTCGTAACTGTATACAGAAGTCCCTTAGTTTTAATAATGGAAAGGCAATGTTCAGATGCGTCTAAAAAGGTGATTTCTGTCACTAGGTCTGCGTTCACATATCATAGTGGACAGACTATTATGAATACAACAAATTTTTCAGTTTTTTAACCCCCCCACCCCCCGACCACCCCAATTTCACCCCCACCCCAAAAAAAGTAAAAAATGATCAGGAACTCCTAAAACACGTAAAAATGAAGTTTGAGCAATATTTCATTTTTTTTATTTTTTGCTAATTGCTCCGCCGCCCATGCACCGATTTTCAAAATTATAGGAACATTACCTACTACTACCCCACAGCATATCGACAGACAGACCGACAGACTGACAGGCAAACAGACCGACGGAAATGAGTGACGTACATTTTAGTTATGTAGACATCATAAAACGTCCAAAAAACGAATTCTCTCAAAATACAGAACGATCTAAAGTAATACTAGGTCCTTTGGTTTCTGTAATAGGCAAGGCAATGTTCGGATGGACCTAAAAACGTCATTTATATCGCTAGGTCTTCCTTCACAGGTCAGCGGACAGTCCGTTACGAAAGCAACAAACTTTTTCAATTTTACAACCCCCCACCACCCAACCACCCCAAATTTCACCCCACCCAAAAAAGTAGAAAATAATAAGAGACACCTCAAACGCCTAAAAACGTTTGTGGAATATTTGAAATTGTTTTTTGCTAATTACGCCGCCGCCCATGCACCGATTTTCAAAATTATAGCAGCATTACCTACTACGACGCCACAGCATATTGCTGCCCAAATTTCATTACAATCCACGCAGCGGTTACTGAGATTACGTGGCTAGAAAGACGCGTACAGACAGACTGACCGAAAGACAGACAGACCGACGGATATGAGTGACGTGGATTTTCGTTATGTAGACATCATAAACCGTCCAAAAAACGTATTATCTCAAAATCGAAAATGTTCGCGATTACAATACTCCCCTCATCTATCGGTGTGGGAAGTAAAAATCATCATAAAAGTTATAGAAAATAAAAAGAAGGGGACGGTATGTGGGTAGAGATACGAAATTCCGAAGTCGTTTGAGTTCCGCCGGATTAAATTCAATTAAGGCTTACTTTCCGTCGTACACGAACAGCAAATCCCCTGAATATTTCATGAGGTTCATTTGGCGCATCTTAAAAATTCATACAGACGGAAAAGGAATCAAGTGGGTGCTGCTGCGACATACTACGTAAACTACAACAACGGCTGTTGTTCGACACGTGCGCCGGAGGAAAAATATCGGCACATTTAATATCCGGAGCTTACCGGGCTTGACTCTGGTCCTGGACCAGTAGTTCTCAAACGGTACCAGAAGGTGGCGGAAGAGAGTTGTCTGCTGACGGGATGATTTCGAGTATCTAGTAGCAGTTTTCAAGGTTGAGCACATGTGGTGACTGTAGCTCAACTGGCGAGAATGCACACAGAAAAATCTGTCGTTTTGTCACGCTTGGATTCAATGGGACGTTACACTCAGCATTCCTCAAATACAGCGATGTTTTATCCAATGGGAAGTGTATAGTTGGTAACGAATTATATCGTATTGTCGATTCAACTACAATATGTTATTGGATTCCAATGAATGATTCAATCGCAGCCTGTCGTTGAATCGAATCTGTGTTTGGTAATTGATTCTAAACTGCTTTCTTTTCCTTGGACCAACAGATTTTATTGCGAGGACAGCTGATCGATTCGTTTGGATGTTTAATGGTGTGATTTTGTATGAAGTTATAAGGAGCATGATATAAGAATTAGACGTAAGCCAGCACCAGTTGTTGCATTTTTACCTGAAATATAACTGTCTGACTAATCTAAAAGCCTACATTCAAATTTGATGGGTGTTAGCTCTTCTAAGCCCCAATTTCTCAGTAGGCCCTCCATTCAATATATCGTCCCCTATCTCACGAAAAGACGTAACTGATAAAAAATGAAAAAATGAGATGTCACTGGAAGGTGTCCCATAGGCACAGCTTTTTTCTAACGAAGTATCATAACTGTATCGCGGTATCTAAGCAATAGTGCTAATTGCTTTTCACATGTTTGAAAATCCACGACAACGTTAATGCAGTCAATGTCTTAGTTTCTTCTCTCTATTGGAAAATGTATTAGATTCTAGTTACGCCTGTACGTGAGATTGGGGACGATATAACTGGACACATTTAAATCACACAATTGCTGATGCAAAAAGCAAAAACACGAGATGACACAACACGGCTAACACCGAAACAACACAACGAAATACAACGAACCAACCTCGTCCATGTTGGCGGATTGGCGCCGATAGTAACACTAAGATGATCCCCCTGTTCTTTCTTTTTACGTTCATTGAATCGGGACATCAGTCCCGCCGAATACTGATTATAGTTCAGCGAACAACAAGGGCCATTGATTCGATATATGATGATGTTGCTACGATAACACTACTTACCAATTTCTTTAACAGCATAGACAATGTTTTGAAAGCAAGGGTTATTGTTCGCGTAATACATACCTTTTGAAACAAAATTAATTTTTATCAGATGAATTATCACGAACTGCTGTTGCTGTAATAATATTGGAAAACGAATAGATTGTATGCTTTGATTAAATGAAACATAGGGTAAATTTCGAAAACAAAAGGATCTTTTGATTGCATTATATGCCACTACTGGTATTAGAAGGATTATACATATCGTAAGAACGAATATAAAATTATTTTGAATTTAAATGGCGTACCTGTGATTACTTCGAATATAAGGATTAAATTCTTTCAACGACATGGATTTGAAACAACTGTAAATATATCTAAAGTGATGGAAAACCATCCAACTACTAACAATTAATTGAAAACGCAACAGTATTTTTTTCTGTGTGCGCCGCGGATTCGATTCCCACCGATCACCGCGCCGGTTTTTTCAGACATTTTCTGGTACGAACTTCTATGGTGCTAATTGCCATCAATTGTGAAACTCGCTCAAACACATAAACTGTGTAAAATATGACATTTTTACGATCACAAATTTCTCGATAGTAGATAGAAATTGAAGATATTTTCTATACAGCTTTTCCGCCAAAAGCAAGTCATCATAACCTTCAGATTAATCTGACGAAGCTTCTTAGAGATAAAGTCCTATCCGAGCAAGTCGTGCGCAGTCCTATAAAATAACATTTTCTCGACGAATTATTTTCCCGATTCCGGAGGGGACATTTCCTTCAGCTTTCCCGTCCGGCGCGTCACCATAAAATCCAACTAGCAGTTTTCTAGGTCTTGTTAACGTTGGTTTTATTGCTGCGGCCGCCATCTCGCAGCCTGTCCCGCCGTCGCCGCTATGTAGCAACAGCGGCCGCGCAAAGTGGATTAACGGCCGAAAATGTTTCCCTTTCCGCCCTGTCATTCTCAAATTGCGCGCACAGACTGGATTAAACTGTATAAATCGGCAGAGAATTCATTTCCGACGAGGGCCATTTATCCACTGCGTCTGCTGGTTATTCGCAGATGAGCCATTTCCTCGTCACCAGATTCTCTATCAATCTCGTTACGGATGAGACAAAAAGTCGCTACGCTACGCTTTACGTATGTCATAATTTACAGGTTGAAATTAAACAGCCCACAGTTGTTCAAGAAAATATTCTAGATTCAAAGAGAAACTTAAACTTATGACTATTCTGAATACTTCCGCAACTTAGGGCCGGTTTCACAATGATGGGTTAACTCAAGGTTGTGTGTTGACCGGAGGTTAACCCTAGATGTCATGCTTCACAAACGGTGGTTTCCGATTTTACTTGAGGTTAACTCTGAGATAACTTGACCCCAAGAAATTCTTGAGTTAACCCCAGGTTTGCGAAGACGCTTGCGCATTAGGTTATGTCACTTTCGTTTTGCTAGTTGCTAGGCGTTTGAAGTTTCATATTTTATCGTTTACCTTAACGCTTTCCATCGTTCTTTCTATTTGAAATGGATGGTTATGATGTAAATGCGTATAGCAGTGATGAAGAAGAAATGAGACCAAGAATATTTCGACCTAGAGTCAATTATTTTGAGGAATATGATGATCATGACTCCTTGGTCTTTTTTAAATTTTTTTATTCTTCTTTCAGCACCTTTACAGATCTGCGGCTATTTTTTGCACATTTGCAATTAAGTACTTCTCCTATCTTTTCCCAGGCGTTGTCTTTTTCACGCCATGTTGTTGCACCTTTTGTTTTACATTCCATTACATGCCTGTACTTTTCTACTAACGAAATGACCAAATATTCTTCATCTTTTGAACAGTTGTTCGCTCTTTTTGGATTTTTCATGCTGACACACGGGTACATGCATGGCTGTTACACCAAACACCAAATAACCAGGGGGTGTTCACTCTTATGGAGCCAAGGTGGCCGGTAATTTTAGTTCTCCCCCAAATTGATAAGATGTCGCCAGGAACCGTTTGGTAGGTAATGCGTATATGTGGTTGCCTGACATTCTAGTATGAAGACGAAATTAACCTTAATAACTTTTGAAACTTTGAAATTATCAACTGTCATGTGAGCGTCATTGGTCTTGTTTTTGTGTATTTATCGAAGTTTTTAGTGTTCTCGCATTTCCAGTGAACATTTTCAGTGTTTATCGGACTTTGTTTGTAGTGATAAGTGTTTGTTTGACTTTTTTCGCCCAAAAGTGACTATAAATAAGCAAGAAGCAGGCGAACTCATCGACCTTTCGTCGGTCCTGACAACAAGGATTTTTAGTTCCAGTTTGTAAGTAAAATTATCATGCTGTAATCTAGATTTTAGATAAAATAATAGGTTCATGTTAGTAAGATGAATATGTTCGTTCATCTCTGCAGTACATACATAAGTGCAGTTAAATGTGGTTTAGGATGTTACCAAAATGAGCAGTTTGTTAACTTTGGAAACTATCGTATGTAAAAAAGCATCAAGTGAAAGAATGCCAAATATCAAATTAAAATTATCAGGTGTTTATTAGAATTGAGGAATTTATGTGTAATTTACATACTTGTTGCATTACATGTTCATAATTGAATATTATTTTTTTAGCAATACTAAGTTCCTGTCCAACCTAAAGGCTGACTTCATACTAGTCTACCAAATGCCATCTCATCACAAATGTGCAGTCAAGGACTTCCAGGATAGGGTCTCAGTGCGCCACAGATTTCCCAACCCTAGGAAATGCATGACTTATCTTCAAACTATGGATGAACTGTGTTGGAAATGAAATACTTCAACATCTGAATCTAATATATTCATCCACTGAACAAATCATAGGTATGTTATTCTTCTTTGGTTATTATGAAACAATTAATAGTACATTATATTGTAAGGTGTAAAAGGCACTTATTATGTGTTGAGCTCAGAAGTGTAATTCTGAGGTACCAGCTGAGGCCATGTAATCTGAGCGAAACAATTATTGGAGATTTATACTCCAAATAGGATTTACTATCTTTTGAAAAATAAAAAAAAATAATTCAGAGGTGAGGATCGAATCTGAGACCTTCAGGCTTTCAAGCGTAGCTATTCATTTTTATTTTTTCAAACGCTTGACACATGGTGTACAATCTCTTACACAAAAGTTAAGATTGGGTGAAAGAGATACCCAAGTCAAATAAAAGTAATATCTCAAAGAGAAGTAAAACGGTGATGTTTTGGAATCTTGTTGTTAGACCCTGTCTTTTTTCAGACACTTGTTTTAACTGTATATTGTTGTATGTATCACTGGTTCTCTGGCTTAAAGGTTTCGTTTGTTTTTAGATCAACCTCCAACTTCTGCAATGCCACCAACACAGCCAGTAGTTAAAATGCCACTGATTGCCACCACCCCCACTACAGCTCAACAAAATCTGAATCAAGTGGAACAGATAGCGAAGCAATCTTCTAATCCAAGTAAGTACTACACTAACCAGGCATGCATCCAGGATTTGGATTTGGGGGGGGGTCCAGATTATGGCTGTCAATTGCTTGACCTTTGGGTGGGGGAACAGACAGCATTATATGATGTTTCGGGGAGGGGGTCCGGACCCCCTGGACTCCCTCTAAATACGTGCCTGATCACTTTCAATGGATGAATCAAACTTATGTCCCAAAAACTCTCATAACAAATGACAGATTCTATAACCAAACCGTAATAAAAAAACATATGTTGATTTACTGTATGACATGTAATACTGGCACTATCTGCATCATGTAAGAAGTATTAGTATTCTGTTTCAAGTTTCAAATATTTTAAAATATGAATTATTTTTATTTTTTTTTAATTCCAGGTTCCTCTAGACAGGATTCTTGAATTATATGCCTGTGAGCAGAGAGTCGCAATTAAATCCAAGGGCTTTAGAGGCTATACAGGGTAAGAAATCGTTTCTCCCGAGCAAATAGGAGATTAAAAGCTAGAAGATTGTTTCGGTGTGCCCAGCAGGCAAGAGAAATATATCTCAAACACAGGAGGCACAGGAAGTAGCGATGTCTGACAGAAATTTAATCAATTTTATGATTCCTTCTCTCATGTGCCAATTCATTATTCATATTCCAGTTTTTAGTATTGATTCCGCCATTTAGAAAAAAATCCTAGTTTAATTTAATGCCAGTCTTTGTAGCCAAAACTGGAAGATCTGCCTCGTTTAGTTCAAGCAGATTAAAAATGGTAAGCCATGAAAGATACTTTATTATTAATAACTGGAATTTATTTGATTACTTTCGATAATGTTTAAAAGCCGCGTACATTTTAAGTTTATTAATTTATATAGCATTAACAGCTTTTTAACAAACTACTTTGAAATGACAATGTATTGACAATATCTTGAATGCTCATCTGGTATCCTTTTCCTGTGGCCATCAAAATAAGGGCTTCCAAATGTTCATGCAGATTTTACATGTAAGATTGTAAATATTTTCAAGAAGGTCTCTGTTCCAGGCGGCCCCGATTGTTTTAAGGTGAGAACTGGAGTTTTTATCTTAAATAAAGTTGTTACATTTTAAACAAGGCCCGTTTTCAACGGGGTCTCAATTAGTTTATGACGCTACATATATGCCACTAAATGAGGTTTTCACACTTGAATTTGTACATTTTTTTAATAAGGGCCGTATTTTATGAGCCTTGATTGCTCTGTCGTTGTAAAAAAAATGGATATTGCACCGAAAACAGTTTTGGCTCTCACTGTAAGAGAGCTTATTCAGAGCCTCTGTCTGTCCGTCCGTCCGTATACAAAAGATAGCGAAAACTACACCTGTTAGAGGAAAACTAAATACAGATTCGGAATCGGCATGAAAAAACTAGTCCGGGAAGAATCTGGTCTTTTCAGTATCGCTTCCGGTTCCACAGTGAGAGCCCCGTTTGATTAACCTGAAGTTGTAAACATATTAAACTAAAATTGTAAATATCTTCAAATATATTTTCAAAAAGGGTCTCATTAACGTGCTTCAATTCTACGTTATTTAAATACTATTAACTGGATATGAAGAGCTTCAATTTGGCAAAGTCAGCATAAACAGGTTTTACGTGGAGTAAACACAATTATATTTAAAGACTTCATTGTTCTGTGATTACTTATTCCTAATTATGTATGGATTATAATATAATGTTATATGTACCATAATGTTCAATTTAATATTGTATCCATCCAAACAAGGGCCCTTCTACCCTACAGGCCTTCCAGTCAGTTGCCCGGTGGGTCTGTTTGAGTTTACTAAGCTTCTTGGCATGTAAATTAATTTCGAAACCCTATTATATAACTATTTTAATGTACATGATCATTATTTTGTCATATTGATAAGTATTTTTGCATTTGCTGTTACCTCAATTATAAGTACGGGTATGTACAAGTAGAATATAAATTGCTTCATTTATCTGATTCTGTACATGTAATTCTAACTTATGCACTGTATATTACATTACAAGTTAATAAACCTTCATTCATAATTACTTCTTTTATTGCATAAAATATTTTGAACATTTCAGGTAATGCAACCAAATGTGAAAAGCCCCATTACATTCCCTACTCGAGCATTGTGGGAAAGGCCCATTCAGCTTTTATACTCCCCCAATCCGCAAGGGGGCGCAAAAACACGGTTCCTTCCATCATTATAGAAGTTTCCCATCTATAAGAGGGGGTTATCTATGCAAATAACTGCGAATGAAATGAAAAAACTTCAGTGGACAAAACCAAAATGAGGTTGGAAATCGCATGGAACTGACAATTCAACGAACTCATTCTTTGACAGTCTTGTCAGGAAAACACAGAACACCAGCACGAAACACCTAACGAAGGAAATAAGAAGCAGAATTTTAAATATCGCGGACACAGCACCACCAACCGCTAAAAATGATATACAATTCGCGGTCAGTTAACCCTACGTCATTTCATGATTGTGAAACAAGAGGCGTTCCATTCTGCGAGTTAACTCGCAGCTCGAGGTTAGTAGACCGTCAGAGTGACCACTGATTGTGAAACTGGGCGATTAATAATAGTTCAAACACCCCTGCTCCTCCTTTTCCACGCACTAATCAAAACAGTTCCAATATTGTAACGTATTCAAAAATTCCATATGTCAAGGGACTTTTAGAGAGAGTTAGATATCATCTTGCTGATGACACACATAAGATAGTTTTTACCACACAAAAACTGTATTTTCATTTTTCTGTTCGCAAAAAGATAAGCTTGATACCAAGTATAAATCCAATGTAGTCTATTATAAAATACTTTGTGAGAAATGTGATGCTGTATATACATATAGGACAAACAAAACAAAATTTCAAGAACTGGATTTCAGCCCATAAGTCATCTTGTAAAGATACTCTTAAAAATGATCATACAGCCTTAGTGTCTCACCATTTCGAGTATAATCACCATTTTAAATTCTGTCAGTATACTTTACAACGAAATTAATAACAAGAAACGACTGATCAGCGAAAATGATTTACATCTACAAGCATGACAAGGTTGTCAATAAGAAAACTGACACTCTTGATGAGTCAGATTTATAATTTATTGATTACCAATTACATTAAACTCAAAAGAACGTAATCAAATAATTGTTTCACTTTATGACTGAACTTGGTATGTCCATTAAATAATATTAAGTATAAAATATCCATATTTTTCTCACACTGGCTTCAGTGTACAGCAGCATATATCAATGAAAGGTGTATTTTGTTGTTTACTGACACAAAAGGATATGTTATTCCTTGTTCCTATAGGGGTGTGCTCGATAGGTAAGGATGTATGCTTTACATTTTAACGTACTTCAACACTTGAATGGAAATGGTATTATATTTTTAACTTTTTTATATTTTTATGCAATGTACCAATTTTTTATTTCTGATTGTTTTGCCGAGTTACTTTTTTTTGTTAAAATCTTGTAAATTTTAATTGTAACTTTATGTGTAAATCATTTTTTAAATTTGTTTGTTAGATTGAATTTGGCATTTTAGCAGACCATAGGTCGTAAGTCTATATATCAGAGCCCTTACGGGACCAGCGTAGATCTAACATGTGGCACCAGATTAGTAAATACCAGACACCACTTTTTATGAAATGTAATGAGAGAGTAAGAATGAAGCAGGTTTCTCAATGCTCAGATAAAACTGTCAGTTTGGTAGCGTCGACTAATATCAACAAGCAAACAAACACTTGGGAAAGCTTAAACAATCAGTTTTTTATGATTGTTCAGCCTAGATATTCACTAGGAAACTTTGGTTTTTGTTCTAGAACCATCAACTACACCTTTTCCAGCTGTAGTTTCTAAAGCGTCAAGTGATAATTAAAAACGGCCAAGTTAATTTTCCAGCTCGTCATTTGTAATTTCAAACTGTCAGGTGTAATTTATACTAGAATCACCAAACATAAACATTTTTTAGTAGTTTCGAAAACAACCAGAACACTATCCATTCTGTTGAATTACGCCATTACATCTTAAAGTACATGATGATTAAACTAAACCGAACAAGTCGTTAATCCTTCCGACTCATTTAATCCGTACCACAAGATGTTCCTGAAGTTTTTTATCGATAAGAAGATTAATTGCACTTCTGGAGTTGTCCTTGTAAGTAGAGACAGTCAGTGGTTGCCCCGAAATTTACGACGACTTATACGACAATCGATTGGAATTGGCTTGCACAGAAGTTCGTCAATGTTTCCAGTTCCGTAGATAAGATTCCCTTATTCTCTTGATGAACTCTACCTTAAGGGTCTAGGGTATAGCGCGCGAAATTGAGAATCCAAGAAAAGACGTATTCCCGTGTTAGCGAGGAGGCGTGGCTGCCTGTTCCCTTTCTCCAGTGTGTGTGTCTAAGATGAAAGGAGATAAGTCAAAAAATCCAAAGGTAAGGTGAAAATGTCCAAAGGTAATTTGGAAGGCATTTCCAAGCTGCTGACGTTACCTTTAAACCTACAATAATGATTCAAAAAGCAAATTGAAGAAGAAAGCTTGCGCTTTGTCACCTATTTGGCCTTTTTTTGATATCGTGTTTGCTTGCTAAATTACAGACATTTGAAGAATGTATGATTTTGCATTGCAGTTTTTTGCATACAAAATTTTTTTTTGAGAAAATCGCAAACAGTTGTCATTCATTAAAGTCTTAACTATCACCTTCTGAAATACTGTGCATGTAGTTTGAAAAACAAGTGAGTTCTGCTGGAAATGGGAATCCGTGTTTTAGCATGGCAAATAACTTTGTATACCGAGGCCCCCTAAGACTATTCATCACCGTTTTAAATTATTTTTTCACATTTTATTACTTTGAAAATCTTTGTTGAAATAATCAATTTTCATAGACGTGTTATAGGTGAACGCGAAATATAGTTGACAGTCATTCTTCTCTACAAGTAGACAGAGCTTCCTAAAATCAACAAGACAAAATTGGAGATAATTTAGAATAAGTTATCGAAAAAAAAAATTCGATAGGTAGGGGTACACCTTTTTAATTCTTCCATTATGGATTACAAGATTTGACATAACACCGAATTTTGGAAATTTGTCAAGTGAAGTCGAGCCTTTGGATTCCTGTAGAAATAGTTTTCAATAAGAACTTTGTTTTTATTTATTCACACTAAATTTACATAGGCAAGGCGATCATTCATTATAATAATTTGAATTAAAACAAATTGTATTTTCTAAATGTTTCCCCATAGGCGCTTTTGAGGATTGAGAGTTTATTTTTTTATCAATAAATCACTCAGCAATCACCGTACTTTACTCATACTTATCAGCTAATTCCGCGTACAGAATTAAATCAGTTGGGATCATATAGAAACTCAATAAACTAGAATAAACTATTGGAGCAAAATCAACACTGCTTAAAAACAATGAGTAGTATTTTTTGGACTGTATGAATGGTGGTGGGTCATAATAAATACGTGTTTCATTGTCATTAGTATACTCACTAGGGATGCATTTTTATAGATATGTCTATTTATTTTAATTTTATTATCTTAAAAAAACGTGATATATCACGTTTTTGAGTTATGCCAGCAAATAAAAAGACTACCGTCTTATATTGATTCCAGGAACTCTTTACAGCGTTATTTTCTGTCCTGCGGCTTTTCCATATATTTCATAAGTTCTACCTTCAACCAAAAAAGCTTGTACAAACATATTGAAACTAAAAATGAAAAACACTTACCTCTCCCAAATTGACTAAATGTTGATATGAAAGTTGGAAAGCTCACCTGCAAGAAAAATCTGCATTAATGGCAATCATCAACGAAGGAGATACAAAAGGTAATACTTGAAGCATCATTTAATTGAATTATAAAAATAAAATCATTAGCTGACCGTCCATAATACGTATTTATTTTTTAATAAAAAAAATGTTATTTTATGGTGACATGGAAAAATGCAAAATAAATATTAGAATAAATTTGAGAAAAACTTCGGTACTATCAGATTACAGGTCGTGGAATTTGCGATCCACCAAGACCAATTGCAGCAAGCACTAAGACTTCTCTTGGTTGTAATATTACATCTCACCATTTGAATTTACAATTGACGCTTTAAAAATATAATTTGATCCTCTTGAAACAAATGCTGGAAGTCGTATAGAGTGGTGGTATATGTAGGGTGTGCTGAAAGGATTTAGTATGTGTGCCAAGTTTACAAACTCCTAGACTTCAGGAACAAAAGGCTCACTGAACAATTGCCCAGCTCCTTCATCTGAGAATGGCGATATAAACTTCTTTTCCATGTCTAAGGGCCGTATTCATAGCCGTCTCTTGACTAATACTAAAGGTTCCCTTAAGTAATACTCAAGGGATACTTAAGGGACAAGTGTCGCCTTCCTTGTGTATCTGTTTCTAAGACGACATCTACGAGACGGCGGGATTCATTTGGCGACGTTGTCATATTTTTTTTTACTTCTGTGTCATCGGCATCGACTACTTTGGTCATTAGCCTCCGTTGTCATATTTCAAATATAAGTCAATTTGTCATGCCTACGCCTACGCATTTTGATGTTCTGTTGTCTATTTTTGTTTTGTGCTGGACATTTTTCCGAACAGAAACTGACAATACCGTCACGGCTCAACAATCAGCTGTCTTACTCACGGTCAGTCCCTTTGTGATGACATGTTGCAAATATCTGACGTCAGCGACGCCATTTTGGAGTAGTTTCATTCACACTGACAGAAACAATAGGTACTCAACCCATATGCGGTGTAAAAGGAAGGTAAACATTAAAGATAACATAACGTTTATGTTCGCCTTAATTTTACCTCCCATAAAGTACTAGATTTGCGCTGAGATCTATATTATTTATCTCTATACTCATATTCTATGTAGATAGCCATGACTCTGCCGCGCCGCCGCTCTTGCAATCAGAAGAAATCTAACTCAAAATGTCGATGCGCAAAGGGATCGGCGTAAAGCATCCCCAGACCTTGAGAATGACAGCTGATTGTTGAACCGTAGTCAAAAATTAACCTACAAAATCGCCTTGACAGGAAATCTCATATTGACATGTCATGTTGACATTTCGTTACTGCAATATTGATCAAGAGAACCTTACGTAAGGGACACTCAAGTAGCTGTCGAAACACAAAACCTTACTTAATAGACCCTCAAGTATTAAGGGACCTTCAAGTACTAAGGGACGCTGTAGTATCGACTATGAGTACGACCCTAAGAAATATCAAATACGCATTGTATGACATAAAAAGTGACTAAACATGAGAAATGAGAAATGTGTGACTAAACATCAAAATTATTAGAGAATGGCTCAATTTCGCGAGCATATGTAGATTCCGCGACATGCCTTATGTGATTGCAGTATTATCTCTATTTTGCCAACACTACGAATTACGCTTGCAAAAAAAGCAAAACTGGACAATGTTTTTTACCATTATTTGTTTATTTACTTCAAATAATATTTTGCTTTGCACTTTGGTATAAAGTAAACACCAACCCTGTATTTCTCGCATCCATAGAAATACGCTTGCTAACTTCGATTGTGTGATATGTAAGATATCTTTCTCCAAAAGTATACTCGTCTTTCCTAACTTAATTTAAAAAAGGTGAAAAGTATACTTCAAGTTTTTATGATGCATCCTGAAAGTTTTAGAATCGATTCTACATTCTCTGTTATCTTATGTAAATATCTCTTTCTACAATCTCTTTCCATTCAGTTGATACTTCCGTATTCTTCTGCCTACTCCCGCTGAAAAAATATCCTTCAGATATGTAAAACTCCTAAAGTACTATAGTGATAGAAGTGTATGTAAGTTGAAAAGTACACGTGCATGGAATATTTTAGTAATTTATTCCATATATTACACACTCCTTGTAATGAGACGGATATATTGTAATGAAAGTATTTGCATTGAAAAATTCACGAGAATAAATTTCCTAATATCTGTTTTGGCACGAACAGTTTAGATAAAAACATCACTACATTTTTTGAGTTATTGATCAAATATAGACTTTGAATATGTGTACTAAAACATAGAAAAACTTGTTCCCCTACACGCTGGGTGGATACGATGAAACAGTTGCTGGATATGAGTATCAAGAGCGTCACTGAAATGACAGTAAATCGCGAACGATGGCGAGTTACAGTTCTCAAAACTATTGATAATATTCGTCTGGGCAATTCTAGCTCCGACTTACTGAATTTTAAGAGTTCAAAGCATGTCTGTTAAGACATTCTGACCATGATGATGATGATGATGATGATGATGATGATGATGACCGACCTTTTGCTGTCAAAAGCTTTTTTTACGACGTAACACTTGGACTATCTGGTAAACATGTTTCTTTCATGACTATTTATCTCGTCCTCGTGGCTTCTTCATATTGGTCGGTGTGGCCTGTTCCTGCTGTGCTGACACGGTCCTTACTGCGTCTTCTTTAACTTTGGCCTGTCGAATCGCGGTTTCCAATTTTTACTGTGAATGCTAGGTTTACTCTATATGTTTTTGCCGCTGGTGATATACAAGGGGAGTAGTCACTGCCGAAACAAGAACCAGTTAGGCCACAAAGAACGCTAAGATTTGGCAATGCGCAAAGTAACGCAAAAGTCAACTCATTAAACTTTATTCCAAGCTTTAGGAAACTTACGATTTCATCATCAGGGCTACAATGAAATGTACAAAAAGCGGACAATCTTAACCAAGATGACGATTACTTACAAAATTGCTGCGAAAAGGTGTTACAAGTAATAGAAATGACACAAACAACACAAGTTACGTGAAAACACAGCTACATTGTCCTAAAAACATTGGAAAATAAAAAAAACAAGTTACATGACAACAGAAAAGAAACAGAAAACAACCTAAAACAACACGAAAAACACAAAACAATACAAGCAAACACAAGAGAAAACAGCAGAATACAAAGGGAAACAGTATAATACAACCTAATGTAATTAAAGACAACACAAAATATCAGAAAACGAAGAAAAAAACAGCCAGAAAACAACCAAATGCAACAGGAAACATAACAAAAAAGACGTAAAACATCAGAAAGCGACAGAAATCAACCCAAAACAATAGAAAACGATTAAAAACCACAGAGTATAACCGAATATACAACAGAATACAACAGAAAAGAATCGATAACGACAGAAAACAACTCAAAACAACAGAATACAACCAAGTACAATAAAAAACAACAGCAAACAGGCCGAAAATAACAGAGAACAACAAAAAACAACAGAATATAACAGAGTACAAAGAAAGATAACAGAATACATACAGAAAACAGCCGGAAGCAACAGAAAGTAATCAAAAACAAGAAACGGCCAAAAACGAGAGAAATTAACCTAAAACCACAAAATACGACAGAATGCAACAGAATACAGCTCAAAACAACGTGAGCATGAGAAAACAGCCGGAAACAACAAAAAACAACTTAACACAACAAAAAAAGAAATAAAAGGACAGCATACAATCGAATACAACACAAAACAACAGAAAATAGCCCCAAAACAACAGGAAACAATCGAAAACAATCGAGAACGACAGAAAACAACCTAAAACAAAATAAAACAGCCTGAAACGACAGAAAATAACCAAAAGCACCAGTAAAAATAACAAAGAACATAAAACAGCGACAGAAATCGAAGATTCGGTGTTACATACCGATATCAATTATTACAATAATCTACCATTATTTCTGTTAACTATTGAATGTTTAATTTTGTTTTGTTTACAGATTCAATGTTTTGAGCATGGTAGACAGTCCTGTCTGGCTACGAGGTCATGGGTTCGGAGACACCTGTATGTATGTATATGGCACACCATTTCGGTGCTAATTGCTCAGTGCATAATTTCTGCTGGTAACGCTGGCGGTTAATTTTCATGAAAAACATCATGAATTATTAATCCCACTACTATGCACCTGAAACCCTTAGCTTTAGCTATGTATAAAATATAAAAAAAACATGCAAGCGTGAAGCATTTTTTCCCTAATTGGAAAATAAATTATGTATACCTTACTATGTAGAGTTGTGAGTAATGAGAACTTCGGGAAAAGCTTAGGTCTATGCTCTCTTCTTTCGTCGCAGCAAGCACTTTTTAAGCAAAATCTCAATATCCATACTAGAACGTTGAAGAGACTCACGACACTGCTCTCTCAATTTTAAAGGCCTTCGGTCAACTGGCATGAGACTATCCAAGCCTCATCGAGAAGCTTCGGGGTCTTGAGTTCGTTTTAGCGAAACTTAGTTATCCCAACTGGTCGAATTATTGAGGTCAAACTGAGGGTTGATCAAGTGTTAAGATCTATGGTGTTAATTAATCGAATCGCCTTGATATCCTGACTCGAATTAGATCACTTTCAGACTGAGGAAACATTCCAGGACGAAAATCTGCGCCACTTTGGAATTTCAAACCTAAATTAAAAACGACTTCGAAATTTCAATACTTTTTCATGGAATATAATAATATAGTCGAGCTATATATCATTCGAAAGTGCTCGACTGACATGAGTCGCAAAATCTGGAAATGTAAAATAAAAAAATGAAGTCAAGTTGATTGACTCAGTCCTTCCCACACATTACTGTGATAGCAGTTTATTATTTTCCCATAGCATGAAGCTTTAGTCTGAGATCCCCTTGCAACCATATCATCGGCAGCCCTCCCCCTAAAATTGTCTTATGCCTTAAAACATCTAAAAATGAAGTTTGAGTTGTTTTCACAATTTTTAGTTTTTTGATTAATGATACGCTGCCACTTACACGATCTAACAACCATACGCGTTTTGCATCCTCACCACGGTAGTAATACTGTGTCAAAATTTCATACGAATCGATTTAATAGTTTCCACGTTACAAAATACAAAACGATCTAAAACAATAAATACTCGTATGTATACAGAATACTAAGTCCCTTAGTTCCGGTAATAGGCTAGGCAATGTTCGGATGGGCCTAAAAAGGAGATTTATGTCACTAGGTCTTCCTTCACAGGTTATTGGACAGCCTATTATGAATACAACAAATTTTTCAGTTTTTCAACCCCCACCCTCCCAACTACCCCAATTTCAGCCCCACCCAAAAAACGTAGAAAATCAGGAACCTCTAAAACGCTTAAAAACGAAGTTTGAGTTGTTCTTATATTTTTAATTTTTTTATTATTTCTGCGCGCCACTGGCACATTTTCCATCCTCGCCACGGTGATAATACTGTGTCAAAATTCCATTAATCAATTCAACTGTTTTCTCTTTACACAATATAGAACGATCTAAAGCAATACTCGTATGTTTACACCAGAAAAAAATTCCTTTGGTTTCTGTAATAGGTAAGGCAATGTTCGGATGGACCTAAAAAAGTTATTTATGTCACTAGGTCTTCCTTCACAGGTCAGTGGACAGTCCATTATGAAAGCAACAAATTTTTCAATTCTACAACCCCCCACCCCCCAACCACCCCAATTTCACCTCCACCCAAAAGAAAATGATCAGGAATCCCTAAAACGCCTAAAAACGAAGTTTGAGCAATATATATATTTTTTGTTTCTTGCTAATGCCGCCCATACACCGATTTTGAAAATTGTAGGAACTTTACCTACTACGACCCTACAGCATATTGCTGCCCAAATTTCATTACAATCCATGCAGCGGGTGCTGAGATTACGTGGCTAGAAAAACGCGTACAGACAGACCGACGGAAATGAGTGACGTGCATTTTCGTTATGTAGACATCATAAAACACCCAAAATCGAAAATTTTCGCGATCACAATACTCCCCTCACCTATTGGTGTGGGAAGTAAAAGGAATCTCAAAGTTGTTGGGAAAGTATAGATAACTAATAAACTAAATTAAGCATCTAGACTGCCTAGATACATACCTATACTAGAGAGGTATAATACCGTTGAACCATTTAAATAACGTACGACCATACCTTTATTTATACGTTATTCATAACATGGAATAGTTTATCAAGAGATGCCTTATCTGGGTCTGTGAAAGTTGATCTGTCCAAGGCTCACAACAAACCTACTCTAACATAACCTCATTATGGCACGCACTTGCGGTTCAAGGTGATGAATGGTATTGTGTAAGGCTTTCGAGATCATGGTTCGATGAATTGCTGGTTTTTGGGCTGTTCAGCCGGCGTTGACACACATGGCAAGCAAGTTACCTGTTTGTTACCTGTTTCCGGTGGGAGTACTCCTTTCTAGTTATGTACTTGTATGAACAAACGACTGAAATGAATAACATAAAACAGAAAAACCCATCAACTGAAGTTCTAAAGTTCTACCGGTTACAATAGCCAGGCGCGTACACAGGATTTTTGTTCGGGGCAAAATCAATAAAAAGCAACATAGCACATATATGAGTGGATAGTTATCAGTGCTAAACCGGTCAATCGATAGAGGTCCACATCCAGCCAACAAAACAGCAAGTTTTAGAAAACAAATACAAACTGTCAACTGCTGTCCACATATAGACCACAATTAGTCAACTTCGTGGCCCATGATAGCAAAAGTGACCGAATCGGGTTTTCTATCAATAACTCAAAAAACGAAAAACTTTTTTGGGTTAGACCCAGCCTAAAGAACCAACATAAAAGCTATAGTGAGGAATTATTGAAAGATTTACGAAAAGGTGATGTCGGTAATGTCGGTATTAGTAGAGAAATGCGGTCTAGCTTTAAAAACTGTATAAGAACGTATAGTACTGATAATGAAATTATAATACAAATCATCGGACCCTCGGAAGCATTACAAAATATTCCTAATTCCATTACGACGTCTGCCCTTTTATAGCGATTTTATCATCAGATTACATAAAAAACTAACTTCTGAATGAAGTTCAATTAATTTGTCTGTATTTTTAACACTCTATTTCATTTTCTCACACGACATAATCCGTAGCACACATCAACGGGACAAACTGAACCAGGAATTGAATTTTATCTTCCTCTAATTGAGACCGTACACATCACCAGTCCAACACAGTTTCCAGAAACAGTATGACATTTTCCGACCGGCGCCGGCGACACGAAAATGAAGAGTTGCTGAAAACACCAACAAGGCAAAATGTTTGCCTGAATGTTTTGGTTTTGTTGCCAAAAGTTTGGGAAAAATTGAGTTGCTGTTTTCTTTTGTTGGTTTGATGAAATGAAGAATTAGTGCATCTTTCTGTTGTCATGATTTTGTCCTCCAGTATATACACTATAATAGTCTAAAATCCGAATATAAGCCGACCTTCACCGAACTGCTTAATGGATGAAAAGCATTTTATATTAAATTTAATATGTTAAAAAACATATCGCGAGTAGGTTGGCTGAAAAATTTCAGTCCAGGATATGATTAATTAAATATTGAAAAATTATTTTTTTAAACACTGGTTTGGTTAATAGACAAATCACATACCAATCGAAAGTATGAAGCCCATAGAATACGCAAACTTTAGGTTGGCTACGTTTTTCCCGTCCCAACTATAGGGTAGGCAGGTATAAACAGGTAAATCAGTAATAGTAATTTGCACCGGTGTGGTTAATGCATGAAACTTACATCAAAATAAAGATAATTTTATTGCAAACACGTTGATATAGGGTTGTCTGCAAAAAATCAGTCTGGAATTCCGGTTGTCGAATTTTAAAGATCAAAATATTGCTGCCAGTGAACACGTGCGCCAGAGAGGTCCGAGCGAACTATCCCACGATAGATATACACTGAGAACTATCCTGTGTATTAACAAAGGACGCAGCATAGTAGCTGCGTGTAGCTCGGCCATTGAATGAAAGAGAGTGCGCATGTCATGTGTCCGTGAAATTGAAGCGATTTATTTGAATGAAACATAATCAAAAATTTAAAAGATGTATTTACTAAGAAAGTTTTGAAGGTTAAATTATTATGCACTCTCTTTCCTTTGTTAATACACGGGATAGTTCTCAGTGTATATGTATCGTGGGTTAGTTCGCTCGGACCTCTCTGGTGCGCGTAATCACTGGCAGCATTATTTTGATCTTTAAAATTCGACAACCAAAATTCCAGACTGATTTTTTACAGACAACCCTATATCGACGTGTTTGCAATAAAATTATCTTTATTTTGATATAAGTTTCATGCATTAAGCACACCGGTGCAAATTACTATTATTGATTTACCTGTTTATACCTGCCTACCCTATAGCTGGGACGGGAAAAACGTAGCCAACCTAACGTTTGCATATTCTATGGGCTCCATACTTTCGATTGGTATGTGATTTGTCTATTATCAAGCCAGTGAAATGTTTAAAAAAAATTAATTTTTCAATATTTAATTAATCATATTCTGGACTGAAAATTTTCAGCCAACCCATTCGCGATATGTTTCTTAACATATTAAATTTAATATAAAATGCTTTTCATCCATTAACCAGTTCGGTGAAGGTCTTATAGTCGGATCTTCTACTATAAGTTTCTCTTCGTACTGCCGCCAGGCTAGAGGCTAGAGCAATTTTGATTCATATTTCGCTGTGATTTGCTAATATTAGTTACTGACAATTAAATATTAATATTATCTTCATTGAAAGTGCGACTTTAGAAATTTCGGGGGGGGGGGGGGCGATTTAACCCGATAACCCCCTCAGGTACGCGCCTGACAATAGTTCACTCATAGGAAGTAAAGACCGACCATCGTAGCGTCACTGCGAGAGACCATCCGCAAAATCAGACACGGGGTTATCACACAGACGGTCTATCGTGTCCCCTCTTTGCAGTTTATTCAGACAATTAGCTGTGTGGCGCTGAAATCAAAGGACAAAGCTCCGGTTTTTCCGGGTGCACCTCATCCGCAGCGCAGAGTGCAGCGGCCAGTCGCAGAGGCAAATGTTGTCGCGACAAAGGGCGCCCATAGGACGGTATAATTAATGGAGAGTTAGTAGCAGAGCATCCCTCTCAAGGGACGCAGGCGAAGTCCTCTGTGCAATTTCCACAGTCCTACAGCCATGTAAGCTGAATGATTGAAGTCGCGTCGAACGAGACCGAACTATCGACATCACTTGTATGCAGGGTGTAAATGCCACCACTTGGCCATGTAATGCAATTAGTTGATGAAAAGTTTCCACTAACTACTCAAGGGTATAGAGCAGTGGTTCCTAGCCTGGGGGCAGAGCTGTCATTACTTCAAGTAAAGTACTTGAAAAATGTATTTCAATTACTTTCTGGTATTTGAAGTACTGTACTTCAAATACATTGTTTTTGTGATATTTGTACTTGATTTCCCAAATACTCTATAAGAAGTATTTGTATTTGGTACTTGTAGCACAAAAAATATATTTCAAATACCTGGCATTTTTATTTGAAATACTAAAGAAGTAAAGTACTTGAAAAATTTATTTCAATTACTTTCTGGTATTTGAAGTACTGTATTTCAAATTAATTTTATTTCCCAAATACTATAAGAAGTATTTGTATTTGGTACTTCCACACAAAAAATATAATTCAAATTTACACATTTATACTCGAAATACTAAAGTGAGTAAGAAATACATATTAGTATAGCTCGATGAAAATATAAAAATACTTGAAATACACATTTCAAGCATTAAATGCTCAAGTCTAGACAAGTATGGACAAATCAACATTACGCATCGCGTCGCCTTGCGCTCTGTCTCTGTCGTACACATAGGATAGTCTACGCGACACTCTGACTCTACAGGACAGTCTCATCACAATCGACACAATCACAAAATATCAGTTCGTCTTGTTGCGTTCAAAAAAATGCGTTGTTGATGTTGATTGAGGTTAAAATAATATGTGAATGTGAGCTGTGAATTTACTGCCATTACAATAACAATCTTCAAAACTCTGTACTTTGTCGTGGTGGTTACGAATTGCAGATGTAAAAAGGTCATTTTTCTCAAGCATCTCTTTATGAAAAATTCATATACCGGGTGGCAATGGAATAGTTATACAGAGCTCCCTTCTTTTACAATCCTAGATGGAGGTTTGAAATTTTGGAGAATTATATGGTTAACGGAGATGCACAATAGCCATGAGAAAACAAATGTATGCTTATTTTGGTTTAGCCGGAAGTGAGGTTAGGCTCTGAATTTTCAATGACACCCTATATATTTTTTCACACATTCGGATTGACATTGCTTGGTATTTCTGTTATACTTTTCACGAGTCCTGTGAATGAATGTCATTCAAACAAAAATCAGTTTCTATTTTTATTGAAATGTATACCGTTTTTCCATTCATAAGGTACTTTTTATTACTCAACAATAATTATGAAGTACTTGAAATATCCATCGCCGTATTTGAAATACTATATCAAGTAATTCAAGTATTAGTATGGTATTTGAATTACTTTTTTAAGTACTTGAAATATCAGTATCGTATTTGAATTACTTTATTTGAAAAATCAAGTACCAAATTAAAGTATTTGATACTTGAAGTACTTTCAAAAATAAAATTACTTGGAATTTGTACTTTGACGCATGCGACTCTGGTAATTGGTAATTGGTATTTGAAATACTATTTACTAGTACTTGCGACAGCTCTGCCTGGGGGTAACTACCCCCGCAGGGGTAGATCAGCTATTTTACGGGGGTAATGAGGAACCTAATAATTAGGATCGTAAAATAAAAAAATACAGAAAAAAGTTAAACAGCACTGCGCAATCTCAGCACATTTTGGCTCAAAGCAGGTGCATATCCTGCTTTAGCTAACAGAGCTTTAAAAATGCTAATACCATTTGCCACCAGCTACAGATGTGAAAGTGGTTTTTCTACTTTAGTAACAGTCAAAACAGAGGCCAGAAATCTTTATGGAACATGATTTGAGATGCGCTTCAAATGAAGCTAAACCTAACATTAAGAAACTTATGAAAGCAAAACAATACCAACCTTCACATTAAGCCAACATTCATTAGTTTTTTATGTTAGAATTAGTTTCACTATTGGTCAGTGTAACTAGGTATTATTAATCCATTCTTTATACATATAAATTAGTTAAAATTGTAATGCTGTTGTTCGAATTACAAAATACATAAAAATAGTGCCTTTTGCCTCGATAATTGAATATAAAACATTTTCATGTTGTTGACCGCGGTGAGATTCGAACCCACGCCCTTTCGGACTGGTGCCTAGCGTTTTAACTGCTCGGCCACGCTGCCGGTGCTTCAGGAATATCAATACACCGTACATAATACGTCGTCAGATACCTGTCGCAATTTAATTTTTTTTATCCCGGAAGTGATATTGACAAAACCGGATTTTTCCCGGACTAGTTTTTTCATGCTGATTCCAAATCTGTATTTAATTTTTCTCTAGCACCTAGGGATTCATCAAGCCAAGTAGCTTGAGTTTTTTCTTAATTACTTGACTTGACTTGAAAGCTCAAGCTTTTGAAAATTTGATATTTGACTTGACTTGATTTTCGATCTGAACTACTTGACTTGATATCAAGTAAAATCAAACTACTTGATATTACTTGATATCGATCTGTAAAATGCTAATCCAAGCGTTAAAATAGGGGAATCACCGAGGTTACGACAGCAAGCAGGGACCCGATGACTTTAAAACTTTAAAGCCAACCGACACAGAATGGTCGCTAATGGAACGAATTTGCCAGTACCTTAATGTTTTTAAGAGTATTTTCATCGTTTTTGCATTAATATACTGCTCGATAGTCTAGATTTGTGGGCTATGGAACTTGACAATAAACCTGATCGGGATGAAACCGATGAATAGATTATAAATAGTATTCAAGCGGCAAGGGACACTACTGAAGATATTTTAGAATGGTGGAAAAGACACGAATGTATTTTTCCAAACCTTGCCGCGATGGCCAAAGACTTTTTGGCAACGCCAGCTTCCTTCAGCTTCAGTTTAAAGGCAGTTATCTAGCTGCCTTAATTCTTCCAAAACAAGAAATCGATTAGGTGATAACTCCGTTAGAAGTCTTATGTGTCTTAAATCATGGATGGCAAATGAGGATATTAAGTTTTTTTTTACTTCTGTGTCATCGACATCGACTGCTCTGGTCATTATAGCCTTCTGTTCTGTTCTGTTTTCCGGTTCCACTCTAGGAACAGCACTGTTAATTAGAAGCAAAGAGTGAAGGCTCAGGGGGGATTCTTCGCTGAGCTTTTTTTATGGATATTCATTTTTGATTGAAAAAACTAGAAATAAATTTCCGCCTCTAACGATAATCGAACCCGGGACCTTCCGGTCACGAGCCATCGACTCTAACCACTGAGCCAACCCACCCCAATTTGAGTTTATTGTTTTTCTATGTATTATTGTCAGAATTCAGAATATTTCGTATTTTTATTTCATATTATTACATTCATTTTTTAACTAAGTTACATCTTTATATACATAGACTTTTATTGTAAATTGCGTTTTGGCAGTTAATCAGATTAATATCAAAAAAGAATTACTTTTTCAAGAAAAATCAAGTAGTTAGCTTGAAAAACCTGATTTTCAAGTTGCTTGATGTGTAACTACTTGACTTGACTTGAATTTCGAAAACAAATACTTGACTTGATATCATGTCAAGTCAAGTCAAGTAGCTTGAAAATCAAGTCAAGTCGTGAATCTCTACTAGCACCTGTAGTTTTGGCTATCTTTTGTATACGGGCAGACGGACGGACGGACAGACAGATGCTCTGCATAACCTCTCTTTAGCAGCGGCGGCGCGTCGGAGGGGGGGGGCACTGGGGGCCGAGGCCCCACACTTTATATGAGAAGTTTCCTGTTTGCTTACGGTCAACCCTTGAACCTCACCCCTAACTTTCGTTTTTCAAATAGCACCAAATAGTTTTTTTCTAAGCAAATTAGGCCTTATATTATTTAAAATCTTGCAGTACCTTTGATTTTATACGCAAAATTATTTTTTTAGTAAAATCACAAGCATAACATAAATAAAATAAAAACTTGCTTGACGCAAAAAACGGATTAAAATAAAACTAGTTGGGTTTTTAAGCGTACTCAATGATCTATAAAACACGGTTTCGAAAACAAATGTCTTTTTTATGCTTTTTTTATTACGAAAATATTATGCCTCAAACAAATAAATGCTGATTTTATTTATTTAATGACTTTATGAAAAAAATTGATTTATATATGAAGTCAAAGGCACTACAAAACATTAAATAAAATAATGACCTCATTAATGTATGAAAAGATGTGGAGTGCTATTTGGAAAAAAGTAGGAGGTAAGTGGTAAGTTTTAGGGGATGAAGTAAAAAAAATGTTCCGAAAGCATGATATGGTAGATCATTCGGTACCCTTGAAAGGCCCACTTAGTATTCTTTTTTATCTTTTTTCCTTAAGAATAAAATTACGCCTCAAACAGACCCTTATTTCAATTATTTTATTCATTTTATGCTTACGAATTTAAGAAAAAATAGTTTTTGTATAAAATCAAAGTTACTACAAGATTTTGAATAAAATACGGACTTAATTTGTGTAGGAAAAACTATTAGGTGCTATTTGAAAAAACTAAGTTGGGGTGAGTTTTAAGGGTTGAAGTACAAAAAAAATGTTTTGAACGCATGCTATGAGAGACCCTGTAGTATTTTCAAACACTCCACTCAGTTTTCGTTTGGACATTTTTTGTTACGAAAATATCACGTGTCAAGGAAATTCATATTGGTTGTTTTTGCCCCCCCCCCCCCCTTTTCAAGGCACGCGCCGCCCCTGCTCTTAAGTGACTTCAGTGAGAGCTAAAAAGTATTTCTATCACAGTATCTGATATACCTCCCCGTCTTGTACAAGGACAGACAATGTAGCTCTGTAAAATTAATATTCCTACATAACAAAATGCAACGTATGCTCTGCGCTATTTTATATGGGAGAGATTGTGCGGACCACGGAGGCACGGACCATCGTGGGTCGTGACATTCGCTCTTAAATCAATGCCAGTCGCGGATATCTTAACACGCGCCGCATACATTACCAGATTACCGCACCGGTGCTGTGTTACAAAAATACAGTTGTGTGGCGTTTAAAAGTAGATCACGTACGTTTGGGTGTGCATATAAATACCGTCCAATATTGAATTCTGGTAACTGGGGGCGTAGCTCAGATGGTAGAGCGCTCGCTTAGCATGCGAGAGGTACCGGGATCGATACCCGGCGCCTCCAACACTTTTTGCAAAAAAATAGCATTGAATGTCACAAACAAATCTTAGCAGATGGGGAAGTGAAGCCAGACAAGTAGGCCACCTTCGATCCTTCCTGCAGATACCATAAAATCAACAGTGAAAGCCCATATGACCTCTTGGAAAACTCCTCCATGTCAGACGTCCAACCAGTATAGTGAGTATAGTTACTCCTCCCCAAACTGCGTCGTGCCGAATATCTGAACGCTGAGGTTGCGATACATAGCAGAACTGCCCAGGAAGTGAAAAGAAGTTTTGTTTTCTTCCTAATATCTAGACCAGATAGGATCTTTGACCACTTCCATGTGTGATAAATGTCTGGCTAAAAAACCCATACCTCTCCCTCTCCAACTAAGCTGTCACCAGTTCATTGTACGCCCACTCATCAAGCGCAACATTGACCTGGAACCCTCTTATGCCTAGCATCGAATCAGGGGTTATCCACAAGATTTTAACTCATATACTAGCCAAATGATACATGCACTCTCTCGTTACCCGGTACCTGAATGTGCTCGAGGAGCCACAACAGGGTCACATTCCTGTGGCGTGCTAGTTTCTGAAGAGCAGCGGAACATCCCTAAACTAGAGCAGAACTAGCTCTTTTAGACGTCACAGCTTTCGGAGCTCATCATCATCATCATCATCATCATCATCATCATCATCATCATCATCATCATCATCAAGTCGGAGCTAGAGTACGGCCGTTACGAATATTATCAATAGTTTTGAGAACTGTAGCTCGCCATCGTTCGCGATTTACTGTCAGTTTAGTGGCGCTCTTGATACTCATATCCAGCAACTGTTTCGTCGTATCCACCCAGCGTGTAGGGGAACGGCCACGGCGCCGCCCACTCGGGGCATGACCCTGAACTACAAGTTTCTCCATATTATCGCTTCTGTGTATATGTCCGAAGAATGTAAGCATTCTCGTCGACACAATGGAGGATAGTCTCTTTGGATTCCCGAGCTCATCCAGTATGGAAACGTTAGTTCGATGGGCGGTATAAGGAACTCTCAGCATTTTCCTCCATGTCCACATTTCAAAAGCATCTATGCGAGCTCGATCTGCCTTTTTAACAGTCCAAGTTTCCGAGGCATACAAAAATATGGAGAACACAAGAGACATTTTTGTAGCTTTAGTCACGCCATATTTTAGTGAGCTTTGTCATGGCCACATGTGCCTGTCGAATGCGCCGTCGAATCTCATTTTCGCAGCTACCCGAATTGTCGATCAAAGAATCGAGGTACACAAAACTTTGAACTAATTCACAATGGCATACTGACTTTCTTTCTCGATGATTGTCGTACTCTCTATCTACGATCATAAGCTTGGACTTATTGTAGTTAATACCAAGACCATACGCTGCACTATGTTATTCTAAGATGTTTAACAGAGCTACTAGTTCTTCCTGAGAAGCTGTATGGCGAATATTTCTTCCTGGATGACAGCCGTAAGTTTTGATCTAACTGTCAAAAAATGAAGAACGGTTAAGGCCGATTCACACATACGGTGCACTGACTGTGCGCCGACTGTGTCATGACCGCGCATCGGCTATGATATTCACACCAGGCACGTCGTGTCCGTACTGTCCGTCAGTTGGCCGTATGGATCGAACAGAGGAGGACGTAATTATAGCGTGCGCAACGTATCTAGTGTTGATGGAAGAACAAAAAAAAAGGAGAAAGATTTGCATTAACCGTTTGTGGAGAGCTAGGGAGGAAGGAGAATTTCACACGGCATTTGCTCGACTCAAAGACGATCCAGAACAATTTGTTCTTCAAATTATTCGCAATTTCTCTCCAAATATTGTCTTTTACTAGATTATTGTCGTAATCTTTATTTTTTAAATCGTATAAACATTCATGCTCTTGCACGTAGATAATCAAACAATCTTCATTAACAGGCATTTTTTCCGCCTCACCAAACGGATTTGCTTGAAATGCTAAAAACAGGGTGCTCCTGTACGAATTCTATAATGACAAATCGGAAATCGGGGCACCCGAAAATCAACGAGCGCTGGCCGAATCATGACGGGCGCCCTGTGGTCGCCTTTCAATAGTTCACACTACGGCGGTTGTGCACGTGCCATGCTCCTACCGTGTCGGACCGTAACCTTGAGCAATCACTTTCAGAGCGGTCGGAAGCAGCACAGTCGGAGCACGATCTGCGCCTAGACCTGTATGTGTGAATTAAAAACAGCTAATCCCATATATTCCAATGAAAACTTTGGATGACCGATTCAGTTCAAATCAACACAGTCGGCGCACAGTCGGTGCACAGTACCGTATGTGTGAATCGGCCTTTATAGTGACCTCTCCCAGAGATCCGCTTTAGGGCAGATCATAATTATGTTCCTTATAGAACACGCAGATGACCTAACTATGGTGAAAAGGTTATTGGCTGCCAAAATCACCAAACTTGCCCCAGAAAGACGAGGCCAGAGTAGTACTTGCTGGTGAAAAGACAAAAGGCAATGAATTATTTGCGCGTGAGTATTTATTCATAGCGATACTAAGATCAATGAACATATAAGGCTCACGAGACTATCGTATTTTTGATCTAGATAATTCCAAGATGTGGAGGTACAACCAGTGAAAAAAAGGATGCTACCAAAAGCAGCAAACTCAATAATGGATTGTAGAGACCCAATATGTGAAACGTATTTAAAAAACTAAAATAGGCGATCAATGTTGGGAAGTCAGAGGAAAACGGTATGAGCGCAGAGCGATCTTATTTTAGAAATTTCCGCAGATAAAATAGTCTCTAGTATGTAATTCACACTTGAGGTTTGTGTAAAAAACTAAAAGTAATCAGTTCTACACAGACTATCTCTAAATCTAAACTAATTTGGGACTACGTAGAAACTCTATATGAGTAGCTTGTATACGGTTTCCCTAATCTAGATGATAGACCGTATATGTATATGGCAAAATTAGATTTAAAGTCAAACGAACTTGCTTTTTTGAAAGGCCCGTTTAAAAGCTCAATAGGTCCAGTGCATGAATAAGTGAACTTGAGCAAGATATCTGTGGAATGGTGGACGAGCAAGCTAAGCATGAGACACCAGGCGACATAGTTCCTAATAGAATGGAAGCCACGAGACAATAGACATCTACTTACGTAGAAAAGCTTATGACAGCCACAATAGGTCTGTATTAATGTTAATACGACGTTGCCTGTCGAACTAACGTAAATAGAAGACGAAGGCACATGCAGGACAATATTGGCAATAATTGGATTGGTTATTTGTCCTTATAGATATTTTTCTGTATTTTGACACTATTTTCTTCCATTCTCTATAATATTTCGTTTTCTCCATTGCTGACTCTTATTCAGGCTGTTTACGGTACTAGTAAGAAGTCTCGTACATTTTTATGGTTTTCCATTTTGGGGTTATCCCTACAATTTTGGCTCTATTAAAACAAGTTCTATTAGCGTTAGAATTTTTTATGTTGACGGAATTTGAGAAAAGTAATTTAATGATTGCATAGCAAATTTTAAGTCGATCTACCTGACACACTGTTTTGTCCTTACTGCATTGACATTCGACAGCATTTTTAAAGTGCTTTCACCGGATCGTTATCAATGATTCGACGTCACAATTTTATCGAAATATGCAGTTGGATCACGTTCGGCGCGCACTGTGGAGACTGGTACACATTCTGATCACACCTTAATTATGTGTGGACTGTAAATAAACAGAACTTCCAACAGGGGGCGTAGCTCAGATGGTAGAGCGCTCGCTTAGCATGCGAGAGGTACCGGGATCGATACCCGGCGCCTCCAAAACTTTTTGCAAAAAAGCAGTTTCAAAAACAAAAAAATGAAGTCAAATTGATTGACTCAGTACTTCCCACACATTACGGTGATAGTTTATTATTTTCCTATAGCATGAAGCTTTAGTCTGAGATCCTCCTGCAACCAAATCATCGCCCCAATTTTACCCTCACCGAAAAAAGGTAGAAAACGGCCAGGACGAACCCCTTAAACATCTAAAAACGGAGTTTGAGCTGTTTTCGTATTTTTAGTTTTTTGATTATTGCTACGCTGCCACTGACACGATTTCTAACAAGCATATGCCTTTTTCATCCTCACCACAATAATAATAATGTGTCAAAATTTTATTAGAATCAATTTAATAGTTTCCACGTTACAAAATACAAAACTATCTAACGCAATAAATACTCGTATGTATACAGAAAATTCTAAGTCCCTTAGTTTCGGTAATAGGCAAGGCAATGTTCAAATGGAGCTAAAAAGCTCATTCATGTCGCTAGGTCTTCCTACCATGTCAGTGGACAGCCTATTATTAATACAGTAAATTTTTCAGTTTTTCAACCCCCCAACCCGCAACCACCCCAATTTCACCTCCACCCAAAAAAAAACTCAGAAAATGATCAGGAACCTCTAAAACACTTAAAAACGAAGTTTGAGTTGTTTTTATATTTTTAGGTTTTTTATTATTTCTGCGCCGCCACTGGCACGATTTATAAAAGCCATACGCATTTTCCATCCTCCCCACGGTAGTAATACTGTGTCAAAATTTCATTAAAATCAATTCAAAAGTTTCTTCGTTACATAATATAGAACGATCTACAGCAATACTCGTATGTTTACACAAGAAAAAAGTCCTTTGGTTTCTGTAATAGGCAAGGCAATGCTCGGATGGACCTAAAAAAGTTATTTATGTCGCTAGGTCTTCCTTTACAGGTCAGTGGACAGTCTATTATGAAAGCAACAAATTTTTCAATTTTACAACCCCCCCATCCACCAACCACCCCAATTTAACCCCACCAAAAAAAAAAAGGTAGAAAATGATCAGGAACTCCTAAAACGCCTAAAAACGAAGCTTGAGGCATATTTAAAATTTTTCGTTTTTTGCTAAGTACTCTGCCGATTTTCAAAATTATAATAACATTACCTACTACGACACCACGGCATATCGCTGCCCAAATTTCATAACAATCCATCCAGCCGTTACTGAGATTGCGTGGCTAGAAAAACGCGTACAGACAGACAGACCGACAGACAGACTGACAAATCGAAAATTTTCGCGATCACAATACTCCCCTCACCTATCGGTGTGAGAAGTAAAAGTTAGGTTTAGTCATCCATAAGAAAGCATACTCGTAGATAGGTAGGTTTGGTGTTTCACCAAAAAATGTGGAAGATGAGATTAAGGGTCGAATTCATAGTCGATACTGAAGGGTCCCTTAATACATAAAACGCCTAAAAAGCGTATTATCTCAAAATCGTAAATTTTTGCCTATCGGTGTGAGGAGTAAAAATAAAAAAAATCAAATATTTCCCCGATTTTAGACCTTTCAGGGCTTCCTGATGAGGGGGGGGGGTTGCTGGATATGAATATCAATAGCCCCACTGAACTGATAGTAAATTGCCAACGATGGCGAGCTAGAGTTCTCAATACTATCGATATATTTTTTTTTATGGTCGGCCTCCCGCAAAGGCTTAAAGCCTATGGCGCTGTAGAAGCGCTGCGAGAGGATAAGTATTGGTTCACGTTAGATTTGAAGCGCTGCAGGTTGTAGCCGTCGGGAAACAAATTCCCCGGCAGCTGATTCCACAGCGTCGAAGTTCTCCAAAAGAAGGAATGCTGGAGGAGACTAGTTCGGGGAGTAAGGACCTCGACCTGGTAAGGATGAGCTCGCAGAGCTTCTCTAGTTTTCCTGGTTCGGACGGCCTGTGGTGTTATTATCTGAGAGAGCTCAATCGAACATAATATTCGTGTCGGCAATACTCCAGCTCCGACTTAACGCATTTTACGAGTTCACTACATGTCTGTTAAGACATTGTGACTATGATGATGAAATTGAGGTGGTTGGGGGTTGATGAGGGGTTATAAAACTAACAAGTTGTATTCACAGTAAGCTGGCCATTGATCTGTGAAAGAAAGATTTGCAGCATAATAAACTTTTAAGGTTCATCCGAACATTGCAGAAACCAAGGGAAGTAGAATTTTCTGAAGTATACATAGGAGTATTGCTTTAGATCGTTCTGTATTGAGTAACGTGGAAACTGTTCAATGTCCATGGAAAAATAATAAACTGGTATCACCATAATGTGTGAGAAGTACTGAGTCAATCAAATTGGCTCCATTTTTTATTTTACACCTCAAATAATCAACAATGAATGAGTTAACTACAAACAGATGTCGAAACTCTGCATACAACAAATGGCTGCAGAAGTCGTGTACGGGAAGTCGCCGTGACTTCCAGCATAGGCCCTTAGGCTAAACCATCTTAAGAAACGTCTAGTTATTGGCCCCACATTCGCATTGAGAAGACGGCATTTTACCCCACTTAAGGGTCTAGGGTATAGCGCGCGAAATTGAGAATCCAAGAAAAGACGTATTCCCTTTCTCCAGTATGTGTGTCTAAGATGAGGACAGATAAGTCCAAAAATCCAAAGGTAAGCTCAAAAGGTCCAAAGGTAAGGTCCAAAGGTCACTATAAAGATGAATTTCGCATTTCCAAGCTCCTGAAGTTACCTTTAAACTTATAGTAATGACTCAAAGAGCAACTTGAAGAAGAAAGCTTGCGCTTGTGCAACAATTTAGCCTTTTTTGATATCGAGTTTGGTTGTTAAATTACAGGCATTTATAGAATGTATTATTCTGCATTGCGAGTTTTTTTGCACATTAAACAAATTTTTTGAGAAAATCGAAAATAGTTGTCATTCATTAATGTCTTAGCTATCGCCTTCTGAAATATGATATATGTAGTTTGAAAACAGAGCGTGTTATGCGAGAAATTGTGAGTCCGTGTTTTACATGGCAAATACGTATGTATAAATGTGTGTATCCAGGCCCCTTAAAGAGAAAAGATTGTATGCTGAGCACCCAATTGTCAGCTAATCCAAATTTTCTGGATTCTAGTTCTGGTCATGCCCAATTTTTGATTAAGGATCTATGACAGATCATGTTATCGTATCCATCTTATTGGTCAACAAATACAACATAAATTTTGAGTTGTTTTTGCGTCTGTTTCTATGTAGCTTGGCAAATAGAGAGGTTAATTGGCACCTTGTTTGATAGGGACTTTTACCAAAATATTTGTCGCAATTCAACTGTAATGTAAGCTCTCTAGCAGTATTTAAACTTTCAGACTCTCGGCAGTTTTTTCGAGGTTTTAAAACTGCTATAATCTTTGCTTCCTTTAACCCCGAGGGGAGAATGTCAGCAAGGAATTTTGCCAGCCATGATCTTGCATATTTGCCGTAATGTTAAGAAAGTTTGGGTGCATTCCATCAAAACCGGAAGCTTGGCTTTTAGCGGCTGTGCAATGTTTTATTCAGGGAACGAACGATGTTCAGTCTCCGGAAAACCAAGGATGAGGCATGCGAATTAGTTAATAACGGAACGGAAGCCAGGTTTAACGAGAAGGTTACTCAGGTTAGGAAGTCTATGAGAACTATAGTAGGTCTGTTAAACCGACCGATGAAGCCAGGTTCTCTGACAATGGACTAGCATCATGGGTTTGAAAACAATGATTAAATCATTATAACTTCTTAGTGTATACAAAAATAGGTGAACTGTTGCATTTCGTTACTCTCTGCATCGTTTTGTTCACCAGTAATTCGATTTTAAAGTAAAAAAAAGGAATTTAAATTTATCCAATCGGTGCGATGCGCGCCATACAAGAGCAGTGCATTGCTGCCTCGTCAACTTCCTAATCGCGGTAGTGACGCAATTTTCACGGGGTCGAAACTGAATGCCCGTGCGCCCGGTGCAATTCAGTCACCCACCCAAGCGCTGACGGCACACAAGCCTGCTGCTCCCCACTATCGAAGGCAGACGCTGTTCATCGCGCAGCCACGTAGGTCCCCTTTTTTTGCCACTTATGCAGGCTCTCAAAATCTTAGGACACGGAACTGGATCAGCTAATATAGATATTTTTTCGCATCAACATTAAAAAAGTCTATATTAAAAAATCCAGCCTCAGTTTAATGGTCCTATGAAATTTGACGTCACCTCCCGAACCATATCGCGGCCACAGTGCGAATCAATTCTTTTAGGACTGTGCAAACAAACATACTAGTACAGGTCATGTTATCATATCCATCTGATTGGTCAACAAATACAGCATAAGTTTTGAGTTGTTTTTGCTTCTGTTTCTATGAGGGTTGACATAGAGAGAGCTTAATTGGCACCTTGTTTGATAGGGGCTTCTACCAAGATATTTGTCGCAATTCAATTGTAATGTAGGCTCTCTAGCAGTTTTTAAACTTTCAGACTATCGGCAGTTTTTCTAGGTTTTAAAACTGCTATAATCTTTGCTTCCTTTAACCCAGAAGGGAGAATGTCAGCAAGGAATTTTGTTAAAAAAGTTTGGGTGCATTCCATCAAAACCGGAAGTTTGGCTTTTAGCGGCTGTGCAATGTTTTATTCAGGGAACGAACGATATTCAGTCTCCGGGAAACCAAGGATGAGGCACGCGAATTAGTTCATAACAGAACGGAAGCCAGGTTTCACATTTATAGTTCTTGTTTACTCCTTCTAACCTATGCGAATTCGTTGGCTTCACTGGCCGTATATATCAAACTATATATTTTTTAACATGTGTAAAGGATCACATAATGGTATGCATTGAATATTGGGACTTGAATTACAACGGCAACAAGGCACACATACCCGTCATCCGATTCGCTATTCTCCTATAGTCTCATGACGTCACGCGACTAGAGGAATTCAAATACTTTCATTTTCTCGACTTTTCCGTGCCCAAAGAAATCGCGGCAAAATATGAGAAGGTTCTCATGCCATACTCTATCATATACAGCCATAAAAAAATTCATGATACTAGTCCATTATGAGAAAACACCATCGCACATATGTCACTGCGAAGGGCTAGAGCGAAAAAGGTTCTATAAATTTAGTAGCTAGTTTTGTGTGGAGTCTTATTAGAGAACTACGACTGGCACTACTACATTGTTGTAAACTTTGGTTCCTCATTTCATATGTTATGCAGTGGATGAAATGTAGATGACTTTTTGATTTGATCACTTCAATTCTGCTGTAGACATGACTAACTCGTTTTACCCGCGTATTTTTGAAATTACTTTGCATTTCGTACTCTATGCTATAGTGATTAAAATTGCATTTTTATTCCAGTTGAAGCTAAATCAGCATAATAATTTATATCTTATGTTATTTAACTACGATCTGGAAGAACATCCTTACGCATTTCAGTGAATACGAATGTACAAAGCTTCCAGCGTTTAAATGTTAGCTGATGACATCATTTTCGGAAAACATTTATTTTTTTGCTTTGTTTTACATACAGGGTGTCCCACGACGATTATGACAAGCAATATATCGGAACTGGGAAGTAGTAGAGAATTATAATTTTGGGGGTGTAAATTAGAGCAAATGCTTTGTCTTTTCTTGTTATTCTGTTATCCAATGAATATTTGTTATTGGTCACATGACGACCAATTCAAAATTATTAATGGGACACCCTGTATATTTGTAGATTTGTAGAATGTCTGTATCATTTGAAGAAATGAATTACATGTGGTTTCATAACCACTGCAGTTTTACGTATAGCCAGACAACTTATTTTGGTGTTATAGAGTTTTCACGTCCACGAAACTTGAGAACTGACTCAATGAATAGCAGGTACGAAGACTACCTACTTGACTCCATTTTTGTGCAGTTACTTATCTGATATTGGGCAGAATGTTCCAAGTACTTTCACCGGTTTCTTTGAGATGATTTGCCTTCACACGCTTATCGAGATATGCAGTTTGATCACGTTCCAAACTCGTTACACAAAACTGGTTCGATTTTTGACCACACCTTGAGTATGTTAAGTCTGCAGATAAGTAGTACTAGCAACAGGGGGCGTAGCTCAGATGGTAGAGCGCTCGCTTAGCATGCGAGAGGTACCGGGATCGATACCCGGCGCCTCCAGAATTTTTTGTAAAAAAGCAGTTTCAAAAGCAAAAAGCAACATATAGATATTGGGAAGCGGTACTTTAAAAAAGTATTGGTTCGCCAACTATGTACCAAAGCCGGTACCTGAGCGTTTAATCTGAGGAACCGAGTACTGTTTATGTGTAAAAGCATCAGGTATAGGAACCTGCGGGATACTACGACAGACTCTTTTTTATGGAAGAGACCTAAATCACACTGAAGAGCTTTAGTAAAAGCGAAACGACGTCGTCTGTGATTGGTTTTCGGATGAATGAATGAAATTGCTACTCTTTAAAAGCAAAAAGGTTAGATTTAGTTAGCAATTTTCAGAGTGATATAAAAAGCTTGGATGAAATGAATAAAAATAATAAACATTTTTCTTCCAAAGTTAAATGATACAAAGGTATTTTGATCACCTAAATCATGCGCCAAAAAGATAACCGTTGTAAGAGTCAAACAAAAAACAAGTCGTGGAGCTCTCAGCATAATCTTTCGACAACTATCCAAATTTTGAACCTTGTTTCGTTATGGAGGTTGGACGTAGCTATACTTAGCTTTGTTTCCTTTTGCTCTAAATAATGTAAAAATAGTTTGGATATATAGTCTTTTGAATTTTTTATGCAAAGGCGTTTTCGCTTCACCTAACCAGATAAGTGCGCTTCTATGCCAACCGCATATGAGGTTCGATATACGAGGGTTGCTCTATATCTCCGTCAATCCACCAGTACGTGGTTCTCATATGCAGTTGGCATAGAAGCGCACTTATCTGGTTAGGTGAAGCGAATGCGCCTTTGCGTTCCGCTGAATGAATGACATTCAGAAACAATTTTATCAATCATTTTAAAACGACATTTCCACGTGGTTTATTCAAGAATAAAATAACCGATTTTATTACAGATATCTGATTTTAATGTGTTTTAAATGTTTCAAGTCCTTTGTATTAATTTCCAATGTTTTGTGACAAAGATCTTGTGTTTTACTCAAATTGTGCTATTATTGTGAAGACTCTCCCATCCAGCATCTTTTCGCATCAATCTCAATAACTTCTTTTTGAGATTGTAGCTCATGCTCAAAATTCTATTGTAGCCCTGAAGATGGAATCATAAGTTTCCGAAAGTTTGGTTTAAAGTTAAAAGAGTCCACTTTTGCGTTTATTCCCAGTCCCAATTATTAACCGTTTATTACCTAACTGGTTTTTGTTTCGGCAATGACTACCCCCCTTCTAAACATGTTTTATCTAAATAAAAAAAAATTGAATCCTCTTACCCGTTCAAAAAATATAATGGGGGGACATTAAACAAACGCACTGTATAACTACTTACTGGTTTCATTACAATACATTTGCCTTAAAACAGTAAAATTCATTCACTGATTTTGCCAGACGAAATGATTTAAAATCTGGAACCTTTGTCAAAATGCTTAACTGAAAAATTATACTTACGGTTAGTAGGCTTTAATTTTACACTGTCACTCATAGATCTTTCACCCAGTACTGAAGAATTTTTTCATACAGCTTTTTATTCTTGCAAAATAAAAGTATCCTCCGTAAAGACAAATTGATTAAATTTTCTAAGCCGTACATCCAAACACTTGTTTTCTTTTTCTTCTCTAGTGGCGGTTTTTAATATCCAAATAACAAGCATCTTCCGTTTCCTTACAAAAGCAACACGAGATCTACCCGCAGACTTGTCTTATAGGAAAAGCTAAAAATAGTAAAAAACCAAAAAAGAGCTAGACCACGCTACTTTCCCGTCTGAACAACTAATTTATTGTCGAAAGATTCAACGTACATTAATTTTCTGGAAGTTTTCGCTAAAACGTCTACATTCCCTTGAATACATAGGCGTGCATGGTTTAACTACACCTTTTCCAACTGTAGTTTCTAAAGCGTCAAGTGGTAATCCAAAACGGTCAAGTTGATTTTCTAACTCGTCACTTGTAATTTCAAACTGTCAGGTCTAAATACAATATGGCGGACCATCAAAGATGTAGGAATACTGCAATATGGATATCAAATGAAAGGGCTTGCCGAAAATTAGAAAAATATTTCGATCACTTTTAATCCAATGCGATAACTAAAAAATGAATAAAAGCTAAAAATACCTTTTTTAAAAAAGCTTTTATTTAAATGCTCTAAAAACAAGAAAGCTTCCTTTAAAAATGTTAACTATCAACTTTTAGTCTCACTATGTACAATTTAACTGATCATAAAAGCCTGTCGCGAGGTTTGCGTTTAAGGGTCTAGGCCCTAGGGTATAGCGCGCAAAATTGAGAATCCAAGATAAGACGTATTTCCGTGTTAGCGCGTGGCCGCCTGTTCCCTTTCTCCAGTGTGTGTGTGTCTAAAATGAGGGGAGATAAGTCCAAAAATCCAAAGGTAAGGTCAAAAGGTCCAAAGGTAAGGTCTAAAGGTCACTATAAAAAATGAATTTCGCATTTCCAAGCTCCTGACGTTGCCTTTAAACTTACAGTAATGATTCAAAAAGCAAGTTAAAGAAGAAAGCTTGCGCTTCTGCAACTATTTAGTCTTTTTTTGATATCGTGTTTGGTTGTTAAATCATAGACATCTATAGAATGTATGATTTTGGATTGCGAGTTTTTTCCCACATTAAAAAACTTTTTTGAAAAAATCGAAAATAGTTTTCATTCATTAAGGTCTTAACTATCGCCTTCTGAAATATTAAATATATAGTTTGAAAATAAAGTGAGTTGTGCGGGAAATTGTGAGTCCGTGTTTTACATGGCAAATACATACGTATAAAGGTGTCTACCCAGGCCCCTTAAGTATTCAATGGAAAAATTCATTTAAAAAAAATAAACAGATTAAGTTACTCAGTTAAATAGGTACTAGTTTATTCACAAAAATACATCGCGCGACAAGCTAAATTGTGTATAATGAGGCTATAAGTTGATAGCACAAATTTTAAGGGAACATTTTACTTTCTCCTTTTTTAGATCATTTAAATGAGAGCTTTTTTTTAAGTTTTTTTGCTTTTAATTTGTTCTACTTTGAGTTATTGAACGGCACTCGTATACACTAGTACCTGTAATGTATTCTATACCAAACCTGTTTGTAAATACGTTATTAATTTTGAGAGGTGTTAGATTTATAAAAATAGTCAGTCATCTGATCTACATTTTCTTCACCTACACACATAACGGCAACAGGGATTGCGAATTATCTGTATCATGTTTATGCCCATCAAATCAAAAAAAACTATACTGTTAGACAGTGATTGATGGCTGGAGATATCGACAGTCTATAAAGCTTTTTTTGCTGGAAAACAGAAAATAGAGATGGAAGTATATGTAACTGAACTAGATATATATCACTCTCGCTCACAACGTGGTTCACAGTGTTATACTTCAGTTAATACACGCAAGTTCAGAAAATCTTGTACGTGAAATGGCATGACTACTAACAAAGAATACAAATTTATTTTTTTAATAAGAATTATCATTTCATATACACAAAACTGCTTTAGAGAAGATTTTTATTTATAAATTTTATATATGTTACGGCTAAAGTGTTTACTTTGATAGTTTATACACTAGTTGGATATTATACAAACTATCCAAATGTCTCGTTATTTTGATGGAAAAGCAATTAAAATAGCTATAAATATTGGTTGGTTTGCATACTATCCAGCTAGCTTACAGACTATACAAGATATGCCGCTAAAGTATAGACCACAAAGGCGCAAGCTGATGGGTCTCGTGACTTGAAGCAGACGTCGTTCCAGGGAAAGGACTGGTCGTCCCACTTTGCTGATCCGTAATGCCAGACCCGGCGAGGCTGTGTATGGTGGAGATCTGGAGAATGCATTCTGCATAGCGTTGAGACGGTGTTATGGTCAGACGTTCGCAGTGGGGCGGTTACTTTCACTGTGTAGATTGCTGTACATCAACGAGCTGTTGGAAATAACATCCAATCCAATCTACAGCTTCGCAGATGATAGTACATTAGTGTCGTGCATGGAACCAGGCAAGCCACTATCATCCCAGGAGACGGTACGTCGACGACAGCAGCATGCCTCACAGATCAACGCAGATATCAAAACAATTGTCGAGTGGGGATTAGCACATAAAGTACAGTTCAACGTACAAAAAACTCAGGCAACAACACTTACAAAGAAGTCTCACGATGGCTTACCAACCGTGGAAATAGAGGGCCACCCCATAGTCGAATCATCTTCCGTCAAGCTTTTGGGGATCAACATCAATAATATCATGTCCTGGCACGACCACGTCGTCAATATTGCTAAAACGGCATCCCAGAAGCTTGGAGCTTTTTTCCGCTGTAGGAAGTTGTATACACCAGAGCAACTGGTGTTGCTCTACAAGGCACAGATCCGACCATCGCTGGAGTATTGCTCCCATGTGTGGGGATGCGCTCCGAAGCACTCTCTTAAGCTTCTGGATACTATCCAGAAAAGAGCAATTAGATTAATCGATACGCCTAACCTCACAAAGGACCTACACAGCCTGGAACATCGAAGAAGGGTGGCTGACCTATCCCTGTTTTACAGATTCTATCACGGAAGATGTTCGAGTGAGCTTTCCTAGATAATAAGGCCGTCCGAATCAGGAACACTAGAGAAGCTCTGCGAACTCATCCTTACCAGTTCGAGGTCCTTACTCCCCGAACCAGTCTGCTCCAGCATTCCTTCTTTTGGAGAACTTCGACGCTGTGGAATCAGCTGCCCGGGAATTTGTTTCCCGACGGCTACAACATGCAGCGTTTCAAATCTAACGTCAACCGGCAATTATCCTCTCACGGCGCTTCTACAGCGCCATAGGCTTTCAGCCTTTGCGGGAGGCTGACCATAAAAAAAAACACATATTAACTAGTGTTTGTGGTCAGTTTACAAACTATCCACATCGTTCGGATAAGGTATGCACCAAATATCTCTAGTATTACATAATAAACAACTCGTTGGTTAGTATGTAAATTAACCAACTTCTTGGTTAGTATGTAAACTAACTAATTTTCTTTGGCCAATTTTTCAGAAAAGTGAGGTTATGTTTATGGCACGTGCAAGTGTGACATGTTGGTATTGCTTACTGTCGTGCCTTGCAAAATTTGTTTAAGAACAGGTATCTAGTTACCAAAAATGGATCAGTAACAGCAATTTGAAAAGTTACTATATTAGAATGTTGCGAGAAAAAGTCCCAAAATTCAAAATTAATGAATGACAGTGATGATAATGTACTTCTGCAACAGAGAATACGTGAACAAGGACCTAACACTAATGATTACCATGTAATGAATACTTATGATTTACAGAGAATCGAATCGAATAACAATTGTATGTTTTATCTATGAATAAACTTTACTTTTGACTAAAAATTATTGTTTTAAACTAAAGTAACCAGAGACGATTGTTTAGTTTACATACTAACCAATAAGTTGGTTATTATGTAGTACTAGAGATATTAGGTGCATAATTTATCCAAATGATGTAGATAGTTTGTAAACTGACCAGAAACACTGGTTAATATGTGTGATATTTTTGTGGTATATACTTCAGCGGCATATCTTGTATAGTTTGTAAGCTAGCTGGATAGTATACAAACCAACCAATATTCATAGATATTTTAGTAGAAATATGATGTTCCATCAAAATAACCAGATATTTGGATAGTTTGTATAATATCCAGCTAGTGTATAAACTATCAAAGTAAACACTTTAACCGTAACATATACACTACTGGTGCTTCAATTCCTATGCTGAGAAATAGGGTAGTTGCAGAAAAAAATATTACGTCGTTTACGCGTTCCTTAGAGCCTAGTAAACATGACAAAATCACTTGTTTGGTTGTTTGTAATCGGCTGTGAGAGATATTCCAAAAATTATTTCAAATGCCGGAAAATGCCGCACAAACAACCTCTGACGTCAGTGGTATCCTATAGTGATGGGATGTAAAGTATTGATATTCGATATCGACAGCCACTGCTAACCTAATATTTTGACATTGATCATTATAACCACAAAACACAGTCACACACAAAAGTACAAAAGTCAAAAGAATAAAAGTTAGGCTAGATTACTAATTCACTTTGTAGGGATGGGCTTGAATTAGATTCTATCTTTGGACTCATTTATAATGAGATGCGTCGAAATAAAATGATAGCTTCGATTAGTTGCGAATCTCGGTCACAAACAGGATAAACTATGATACCTATCAGATATAAAAATGTACTGCAAAGAAAATGCTAGTGGGTTAATTGCCTGTTTCAAATATGTTTAAGTAACAATAAATTGAGTCGCATTGTTAAAGAATTCAGATCATCTCTAGTTTGCAGTTGAATCTCACTGACCTGCGCTGTAGCAGTATCGATTGTCGATATCGATAAGATACCTGTGACGTCAGCCCTTGTTTTAAGTCACGTGGAAAAATTTGAATATATCCCTATTTTATTTTGCAAATATCTTTTTTTGGCCGCCAGTACAATCATGTTTTTTGTTTCCTACTGCTTCTTGATATGGTTTTATTTAAGCTGTGTATACTTCCGAGGTGATTTCACGACCTCTGCAAGTACCCTATTGTTATAGTTAAGTGGCAATCAAAACTAAGCATCTAGTTGTTAAGTAACCATTAATAATAAGTCGGTGCAAACGGGCGTTAGAAGTAGCAAATTTCCCTAATCTCAAAATTACGAAATTCTGATGTGTCGAGAAGTACTAGATTAATCAAGTTGGCTGAATTTTTCCGCGCGCGTGCACATCCCTATGGACCAGCGAGAGCACACGTCAGTTGTTTCCGCACAGACCGAACGAACGCCCTCAAATTTCGATCACTCGCTCGCTCACCTCCGCTGATCCGCTCTAATAGAAAAACTAAGCCGCGCTTAACGTAATTTCCTTTGTATCCCGCGTCCGCTCTCGTCGTCGTTATCAAAGAGTGGCTGGTTGCCGCTTGCCGCGCCGCGGCGTGCAAGAGGACGCTGACGCGGTTAGCCACTCGATCAGGTAATGTGTGCCGAATCAGAAAACGGCCGCCGTCGTCTCCTTCCTTATCCACGCCCTATTTTTAACGCCACATTGTTATGCACTCAAGACACTTAACGAAGGTCACCAGGTCAGGAGCATTGGCACGTCTTCAAGGACAAGGTCCACAGATCAAATTGATTCTGACATACGAAAAGGACTATCAGATACAGTCAGAAGAATAGGGAAACGCCAAAAAGTGAAAAACAAAATCCTCAAGTAGTTCTGACAACAAAACCCGGGAATGTCAAGAAACTAAGATCTACCACAAAAATGCCGCCTCAAAGTCATCATCGTAGTCACAATGTAGCAGGCGACAGAAAGGTTCTGCCGGTGCGCCATCTGGTACCCGAAGGTAACGACAAACCAAGGAAATCGCTGCTGAACAGCAGTAGATTTCTTGGTGGGACACCACGGCGCGTCCGCTTGGCCACTAGAGAGCGCGGGTTCTATATGCTGCTGCATATGAAAGCCGATATACGAGGGTTGCTCTGAACCTCCGTCAATCCACCAGTACGCGGACAGCTGTTTCACGCTTATTAGCGATCATCAGTGCGCCATAGGTATAGAGCAACCCTCGTATAGTCACAATGTCTTAACAGACATGTTATGAACTCGTAAAATGCATTAGGTCGGAGCTAGACTATCGCCGACACGAATATTATCAATAGTTTTGAGAACTGTAGCTCGCCACCATTCGCGATTTACTATCAGTTCGGTGGCGCTCTTGATAATCATATCCAGCAAGTGTTTCGTCGTATCCACCCAGTGTGTAGGGGAACGGCCACGGCGCCGCCCACTCGGGGCATGACCCTGCACTACAAGTTTCTCCATATTATCGCTTCTGTGTATGTTCGAAGAATGTAAGCATTCTCGTCGACACAATGGAGGATAGTCTCTTTGGATTACCGAGCTCATCCAGTATGGAAATGTTAGTTCGATGGGCGGTCCGATTGACCAAGTACCTTATCAATGCGAAAATACATTCTGGCTGAACGCTGGCCTATCATGGCGCCTAAGTGCCTTGATTTTGCCATATTACCCTCCTTCCAATGGCCAAACTTTCTCTTTCTAAATTTGAGTAATGCTTTTCTGTTTCTGAAATGGTGCTTGATGCAAACAACACTGGTATACAATACCATTGATACGGTGACTTAAAACAGCCCCTACTCCATATCCACTTTGCATCCACTTGCATCACATGATGAAACATAATATATTGTTATGCACTCAAGACACTAAGCCAAGGTTACTAGGGCATGCGCGTCTTCAAGGACAAGGTCTGTACACCATATTGATTCTGCCATAGGAAGAGGAAGTACCAGATAGAAGAATAGGACAACAATACGAAACAAGAATTTTCACGAATCACTACACTCCAAAGTGTCCTAATACCCGTTTTACCTCAACAACAAATTCATGGTTTTAATGATCAGTTCGTGGTCAAATTTGACAAATATAAAACAGAAATTTGACATTAAATAAGTCCATGGACTGTCCAGATTTGAAAAAGGTGTGGGTAAACTTCATGGGAGAGCCATTTTACATCTCGCTCAAAAAATGTAGAACATTTTGAACGTGAACCAAATTTTGGTTTCCGAATTCTTTACGGCGTAAAAGTAAAAGATCTATTCACCCACCTATTTCAAAGAAATATGTCTTAATTTTTTAAACACTCTGTGTTCAATATTTCTCTTCAACGATCGAGAAGAATACATAAATATAACTCAGAAGACTAATGTTTCAACATATGATACTTACAGATTTAAGCGTAGACACTTCAATCTTACCTGGAAAAAAAAATAAACCTTAGCTAGATATATACAGAAAAAAATTGGTTACCCGAGAAAATACAACTCGTACACTTAAGGTACACGAACTAAAGGAAAAAACATTTTTTTTTATAAAACAGTTTTATTACTATTTTATTATTCATTTTTGCTTTTCTATACTTTAAAAGAAAATGAAATTTAATAGTAACTTGAAGATTTCATTTAATGGTGAATGTGCCTTGCTATATTTGATAAATGGTGGATGTTTTCAAATTAAATGCTCGTTGCCTGATTTGACGAAACTTATTGCATTTTATGTACCGCCAGCAATTCTTAATACGTGTGAAAGTTCACTGCTCAGTTGGATGCTTTAAAATATTTCCTTATGTCACACCATCAGTCTCTCTATCGGGCAATTCTCAACAACAAAATTATTTGCCATCTAGGTAAAGACGTGAAAGCTTCTTAACAGTCTATTCAGTAGAGAATAAGACTGATTCTGAAGCAAGAAATAAAACGTGTTATACCTTGTCATAACAACAGATGGCACCAAATACAATTGAGCAAAAGTAATGTTAGCACGCACCCTTCTAACAACTCTAGTACAGGCTAACCAATTATTGCAAGCATAAGCTGTGAATGGAAAATTCAAAAGTGTATATATTGTTGTTTCGATTTCCCTATAAAATGTTGGGTTTAGAAATATAACATACTTTTGATTCCCGGCCGAACATGGTATCGTTTATTGTCAAAGAAAGTGATAAAATAATTTTAATACCAATAAAAATCTAATTATGTTATCATATCCTTCGCTTTTTTATGCTCTCCAGGTTGTCAGTATTGTGTATGCATGATCAAAATATGCATATAGAGCAGTAGCATATAAAATGCTGAATATTTTTCATATTCTGTTCTATTCACAATTCCATTCTCGTAAATATTATGTAGAATTTTTTGCTTAAGTAGCTTGACAATGTTCGGGAACTACCGAGTAACTTTCATCCCTAAGTAACAAAAATTATATCGACACACTTTTGGCTAAAAGCAAGTGAAGGGGGAGGAAATTAATTTTTTGTTTTTATAAAACCAGTGTTATTAATGTTTAATTACTTATTTTTGCCTTTCAATTCTTTAAAAGGAAATGAAATTTTTTGTAATGTCAAGATTCAATTTAATGGTGGAAGTGCTTTTATGTATTTCAGAAGTGATGAATGTGCCCAAATTAAATGCTCGTTTGCTCATTTGAGGAAGCTTATTGCATTATTTGTTGTATCGCCAGCGGTTCTTAATATGTGTGAACATTCGCTGATTAATTGGATGCTTTAAATGATGTCGTTAAGTCACTCATTTCCATCAGTCGGTCTATGGGACAATCCTCAACAACAAAATTATTTGCCATCTCCGCAAATACGAGAAAGCTTCTTCACATTCAGCAGAGAAGGAGGAATATTCTGTAGCAATAAAAAAACGTATTAATAATTCTTTTCAAAAGAGTATTGAGTTGTGGCGAAGAAAAAATCAAAAAGCAAAATAAATTAAGAAAAGTCCATACTTTATTTGCAGGTTTGGAATTACTCTGTATCCTTTAATGACACAAAAAGATATGTTTCCTGACGCAAAGTCATTTATTTCAAATTATATATTTGTTTTTATAAAAATAGTTTAATTACTTAATTTTGCCTTTTTGTTCTTTAAAGGGAAATGCATTTTTTGTCAAGATTTTCAATTTAATGGTGAAAGTGCCAGGATGTATTTGAGGAATGGTGAATGTGGCCAACATTTTGTACAATGATAAAAGACCTCAAAAGACGCCAAAACATCAGTAAAGTGTTTATCATTAGACATATTTGTTTTAAATTATGAGCTAGTAAAGCTCGATGAATCCGAGAGACAACCACAGAATAAAATTCAGAAAATATATAAACATATTCTTGCTTTAATTTATCTTCAATCCTGGTTTCTTGTCTTCTGCTTCTTGATAAGCCAATGTGCCTTCGCATTTGTCCTATAGTATATCCATTCACCTTTTGGAGTTGATTTATTTCTTTTTATAGGTGTTGGATTATATATTCTCGCATTTGTACCATGTTCCGATAAGGTTTTCATAATTTTAAGATTCTCGCATGCGTGGTCTTGTGATATTCGGTATTGCTCAGTTAGGCTTTCCCCGTGTGGCAGCGGGTTATAATATCTCCCATCGTATATCCTGCGTGTCGTAAAAGGCGACTAAAAGGAACCGAACTACTATCGGTATAAGCAGTAATTTCTTCTCAACCAACAGCTTTGGGTGGACGAGTTGAGGAGAGCCATGACACCTTCTTGTCCTTGGGGTGAGAAATTGCGCCTAAAGGCGGATGAACCAGTAGATACCATCTGGTCAACGGCATGAGGATCCAGAAAGCAAATGGGAAACTACTGCATTAAAGATCTTAAAGATATCCCAGGAGAAACTCGTAAAATAAGTGCATTTTACGAGTTCACATGTCTGTTAAGACATTGTGACTATGATTATCAGTTGAGCTTCTATACTATTATAACTGTTCACTCTGTATTTTTACTTCCCACACCGATAGGTGAGGGGGTATTGTGATCGCGAAAATTTTCGATTTTGAGACCTTTTTGGGCGATTGATGATGTCTACTTAACGAAAATCCACGTCACTCATTTTCGTCGGTCTGTCTGTTGGCGTTTTTCTAGCCTCATAATCTCAGTAACCGCTGCATGGATTCTGATGAAAATGGAGCAGCGATATCCTATAATTTTAAAAATTGGTGCACGGACGGCGGAATAATTAGCAAAAAACAAAAAAAACTAAAATATTCTTCAAACTCCGGTTTTAGACGTTTTTGGAGTTCCTGATCATCTTATAATTTGCTTTGGGTGGGGGTGAAATTGGGGTGGTTGGGGGTTGTAAAACTGAAAAATTAGTTGTATTCATAATAGGCTGTTCACTAACCTGTTAAATAAAGAGCTAGCGTCATAATCCACTTTTTTAGGTCCATCCGAACATTGCCTTGCCTATTACAGAAACCAAGGGACATAATATTCTGATGTATACTTGCGAATATTGCTTCTGATCGTTCTGTATCGCGAAACGTGGAAACTGTTGGTTTGATTCTAATGATATTTTTAAACAGTATTATTACCGTGGCGAGGATGGAAAACGTTTATGGTTTTTAGAAATCGAGTCAGCGGCGGCGCAGCAATAATGCCTATTCAGAAACCATCGCATCTTTTTTAGGCGTTTTAGGGGTTACTGATTATATTCTACTATTTTTTGGGTGGGGGTGAAATTGGGGTAGTTGGGGGTGAGGGGTTATAAAATTAAAAAAAAATGTATTCATAATAGGTTATCCATTGATCTGTGAAGGAACTTAGCGGCTAGCGGCTTAACACACTTTTTTGGCCGGGCGAGCAATGATTTGGTTGCAAGGGTTGCAATCTCAGACTATAGCTTCATGCTTCTTGTGTGGGAAGAGTACTGAGTCAATCAACTAGACTTCCTTTATTTAATTTTTTGTAGAATTGGCAGAATGAGCGTCACACACCACCGTGATTTTGCAAATTAAGTCAGAAAAAAATTAGAAAGCTCCTCGAAAATGCCAACCATTTGTAAACGTCAAGAAGAACCTTCTCCGCCAGAAAATAAAAAAAATCAACACATAAAAGTCGTGAAAACCTATCTCGACTCATTCATATTCGTATTGTATGGGACAAGAGTTGACGGTAATAGAATGAGAAATGGAAAAAAGGAAACATCGGACGCGATTGAAACAGAAACGTGTGGCAAGTCCGGGCACATTTATAGCCTGTAAACCTCCTGGAGGGCGTAAAGAGAGTATGGAGAGCTCAAAGCATCCATTAATCCGGGCGCAAACACGCTTCCTGAATGCCGCCCTACCAATCAATTTTCCAAGGAAATCGCTCAAAGGTGGAATTAGAACACTTGGACTGGAACATTTTTCTGCAGATACGCTTCCTTGTTACTGCAGTTAAACTAGGTGTCAAAATTGGCGTCGTATTTTTTTTATGGTCAGCCTCCCGCAAAGGCTGGAAACTTATGGCGCTGTAAGAGCGCTGCGAGAGGATAAGTGTCGGTTCACGTTAGATTTGAAACGCTGCAGGTTGTAGCCATCGAGAAACAATTCCTCCGGCAGCCCATTCCACAGCGTCGAAGTTCTCCAAAAGAAGGAATGCTGAAGGAGACTGGTTCGGGGAGTAGGGACCTCGGCCTGGTAAGGCAGAGCTTCTCTAGTGTTCCTGGTTCGGACGGCCTTTAGTTTTAATATCTAGGAGAGCTCACTCAGTAATCAGTAAAACAGGGATAGGTCAGCCACCCTCCTGCGATGTTCCAGGCTGTGGAGGTCCTTTGTGAGGTTAGACGTATCGATTAATCTAACTGCTCTTTTCTGGATAGTGTCCAGAAGCTTAGGTGAGTGCTTCGGAGCGCATCCCCATACATGGGAGCAATACTCCAGCGATGGTCGGATCTGTGCCTTGTAGAGCAGCAGCAGTTGCTCTGGTGTATACAACTTCCTACAGCGGAACAAAACTCCAAGCTTCTGGGATGCAGTTTTCGCAATACTGACGACGTGGCCATGCCGGGACATGTTATTGTTGATGTTGATCCCCAAAAGCTTGACGGAAGGTGATTCGACTATGAGGTGACCCTCCATTTCCACGGTTGGTAAGCCATCGTGAGACTTCTTTGCAAGTGTTGTTGCTCGAGTTTTTTGTACGTTGCTAATCCCCACTCGACTTGGTTGCCTTGACACTTCTAACGTATTTTTTGCAAAAAATGGTCAACGGTGGTCTATTTGGCTTCGTCTCTGCAGCGCTACTACTCCTAGGAACATTCAAACAGTGAGAATATTATGAACATCTACTGTATGACCAACATAATTTCACCAGCGAAGAGAATTCGGTGAAATAAATGAGGACGTTGCCATAACTCTTAGTAATTCTGTCCTATTTCTATCTTTAACGATTTGTTCTATTTGATGTAGAAAGGAAACGGCAAATAATTTATATTAATTTAATATTTTATTTATGTACTTCATAAACCTTTTGTCTACAACCGGCAACAGCAGATTTTATCCCCCACCTTAAAGACGGTCCATCATAGGGATAATCGCAGCAGACGATATATTTAGTGTCCCTTTTATACTTACATTTTCTATCCCCCTTTTTAAACTCGACATGATAATGGCTATCGCTAGCTGAGGGAATATAAATAGTTTTATTACTGTCTTTCTTATTGGGTGATCAAAGTAAACACAACTTTAGCTCAAATTTGCCAACGTTTCGAAAATTACATTTTCATTTCAGGGCTCCTTTGTGTTAAAAGCTGTGGTAGTCACCAGGTTCTTTAAAATTAAGTACATGCGTGTGTCCTAGATATTGGGATTTTGGCCTTTATATTTGCACACACTAACTACAGAAGAAGTTACTTCTCTTAACGTTACAAAAATCATTACTAAATATAAATAGTAAATGAAAATTTTAATAACAGTTAAATAAGCGTAAACTTACTCTAAATGTGACCATTTAAAAATTATCAGTACCTCCCACACACTTTGGGTACTTACAAAAATTTCGAAGCTACTAAATCCCCCACCTTCCCGCTTTCACCATCATACCTGCAGGCATTATCTGTGATCTGTGAACACCACTGAAAATGGATTTTTGATATTGTAAACGGGTTCAGATAGCAAAAAGCGAGACGCCGGGCCGGAGAGGTAAATAAGCATTTAAGTGTAGGTTTTTGTGCAGCACCGATTTTATAAATTTATATGGATCAACATTATGCATAATGATACACGCGAAGATTGGCCGGATACTAAGCAACCACACATAATATGATCTCTATAAAGTTCGGATAAGTCAGTAAAACATAGTTATTTTTGTTACTAACTTTATCCTATTCCAGCAAAAATGGAAAAAGATTACTAACCCGTAAAATGCCTGAAATCGAACACCATTACCATTTACCGTCTCATAGCACATCACACCGAAAATTTCAACAAAATCCATGCAGCGGTTAGTGAGATTACGCGGGTAGAAGTATGAAACAGACAGATAAATGGACCGACGGAAATGATAGACAGCTTTTCATAATGTCCAGCGTACTACCTCAAAATCGAATGTTTTCTCGATTACAATACTTGACCCAACTCGGCACACTATTTCACTATTCCCCAAACAGATGCGAATTAAAAAATAAAGTCAAGTTGATTGACTGACTACAGTACGGTCTGAGATCCCCTTGTAACCAAATCATCGCCCGCCCGCAAAAAAAGTGTTTTATGCCGCTAGGTCTTTATTCCCAGATCAAAATATGGTCTATTACAAATTCAAGAAATATTTCCGTTTTACAACCCCCCAGTCCCCAACCGCCCCAATTTTACCCCCACCCAAAAAAAGAAGAAAACATCAAGAACCCCTAGAAGGCCTAAAACGAAGTTTGAGATGATATTTTTAGTATGTTGATTATTGTTGCGCCGCCACTGACACGATTTCTTAAAATCATTGGCGTTCCTATCCCCGCCACGGAAGTAATACTGCGTAAAAAATGTATCAAAATCAATGCAATAGTGTCCACATTACACAATACAGAACCATCTAAAGCAATACTCGTTTGTATACATCAGAAAAATTCTCATTGGTGTCTGTAATGTTCGGATGGATCTAAAAAATTGGATTATGTCGCTAGGTCTTTCTCCCCCAGGTCAATACATAGCCTAGTATGAATACAACAAATTTTTCAGTTCCAATTCCCCAACCACCCAAATTTCAACCCTACCCAAAAAAAGTAGAAAATCACCAGAAACTCCTAAAACGCCTAAAAACGAAGTTTGAGGAATATTTGAAATGTTTTGTTTTTTGCTAATTAGTCCGCCGCCCATGCACCGATTTTCAAAATTATAGCAGCATTACTTACTACGACCCAGCAGCATATCGCTACCCAAGTTTCATCACAATCCATGCAGCAGTTACTGAGATTACGAGGGCAGCAACAACAGACCGACAGAAATGAGTGATGTGGATTTTCGTTATATAGATATCATAAAACGCCCAAAAGGTGTATTGTCTCAAAATCGAAAATTTTCGCGATCACAATTCTCCCCTCACCTATCGGTGTGGAAAACAAAAAGCATACAACATATTTTCATCGATCCAATGCTTTTCTTCCCTCCAAACTACCCGAGATAATTCGTCACAAATTGAAAGCAAAATTGCCACAATGCTTTGTACTTTCTCTAGTGACTGCTTCACAGTTTCTCGAATTTTTGGAAAATTACCATATAATATGGTCAATATTGATTGTTTAAATGATTTTATATTTTTATAAATATTTTACTCTTCTAAATCTGCAGCATGTAAAAATAATATAAAAGCAATAGAAGTTATACAAAAACGTTTAATAAAAATTTTATATAAAGTGAAATGTACATATCCTAGTGACTTGTTATTTTCTAAAACAAAAATTCTAGATATCCGCCAAACATTTTTCATGTCATTAGGTATTTACCGATATAAAAATAAATCAAACTTGACAAAAAACAAACATAAATATGACATAAGATATGCATGTAATGTTGTACCAAAAGCAAGGAAAAATACTTTATTACGATGTCATACATTTCTTGCTCCAAGACTATACAATGCGATACCAGAAAGCATAAAATGTCTAGTGTCTTTAAATTCATTTAAGTATGGTTTAAAACAATGGATAGTAAATAATAATCGTATTAAAATTCACCAACTTGTAGACATATGTATGTAATACTTATTATTACTAAGATCTATAGAATACAAATATTCCTGAATTAACCCTTATTTGTTGTTTCTATTTTATAGTAATTACCTTGTACACAGTTGTTGTACACTTTTTTGGGGCACTTGTTGTTTATTGTATTTCATTTATTTTATATTTACAATAAACGCTATACTATAATTATGTTCTCCGTTACAAGATTCTCACAATATCATGACTTTAGTCAGCCACGTATAAATATTTTGACTATTCTCTCTTGACAGACATTCAACATTATAGGTGGAACCTATCGCCATAGAATTCGACGTGACTATTTGATAGCTGCTAGCACGGACCGTAATAAAACTGCGATTTCTGTGGGATTGACGCTCTTTTCTGAAATCCTGCAGGAACTTCACATCCATGCGGCTATTCATAGAAAATGGCGGTTACATGTTTTCAGAACTTCGTGAGAGAACTGTGCCACCAAATATTTTGGGAAACATAATGACTACAAAATAACTGTGAATTCGTTATTAGTTTAGCTTTTTGACATTTCCCAGGATTTCATTGCTATGTCTATGCTATTTTGAGGAATCGCATCATCTGTTTCCCAATGTGCAGGATTCACTTCCGTGCAATAGGATTGGGTGAATACAAAAGCTGCGAGGGGCCATATACATTAAAAATTCAGTGACAATTTCTAGATACTAAGTTGAAAGTTCAAATTTCTAATTAGTAGAAATTTTTAGCTAGTAAGTAAAGATTTCTAGGTACTAAGTAGAAATTTCTAGTCACTAAGTGGAAATTTCTTTTTAGTAAGTAGAAATTTCTAGATATTAAGTAGACATTGTTACTTAGTATGTAGACTAGACATTTCTGCTTACCAAGTAGACCTTTTAGATATGCTATCACGACTCAACAAAAAATAAACTGTCTTACTCAAGGTCTGGGGATGCTTTGCGCCGATCCTTTTGCGCGTCGATATTTTGGGTTAGATTGGTTCTGATTTCAACAGCGGCAGCACAGCAGGCTCATGGCTGTCTACATAGAATATGAGTATAGAGATAAATGATATAGATCTCAGAGCAAATCTAGTACTTTATGGGAGATAAACATTAATGACAACATAAACTTTATATTGGTTGAGTATTATTCTTAATTCTGCCCTGTTGTACACTTTTTTCTACTCCGCCTCTGTCAGAGAGAATGAAACTATCCCAAAATGGCGTCGCTGACGTCATATATTTGCAACACGTCATCACAAAGAAACCGACCCTGAGTCAAGCTAAATTCAGATGCATACGACATCCGACAACACGACGGTACGAAACTGTTCCTATTGGTTGAAATATTCAAAACAATGTCAAATGAAAATACTTCAACCAATAGGAACAGTTTCGTACCGTCGTATCGTCGGATGTCGTATGCATCTGAATTTAGCTTAAGACAGCTGGTTGTTTGTTGAGTCGTGATGCTATGCTGTCAAATTCTGCGTTCTGTGATCCCCCTGAGCTGTCAAAGCATCGTCATTAGATACCTTTGATAAGGAAAGATAGGAGATACCGCACGCCCGTTTGATGCTATATGAATTAGCTGTGACTGAAAATGAATAGATGTCAAAATATTTATTTAGCGTTTTTAAGAACAATCATTGTAAAATATTCTGGTGTGTAGCTTACGGTTGTAAAAGCCACAGCAGGAATCACTTATCACAGGTAAATTTTGGTACTTTTTGGTAACAGAAATGTCAGTCGCGGGGTCCGTCCTTTCTCTTTCCTTGTCTAATAGCGTTTTTCACTGGTTGCACTCGGGCTGCACTTCTGTTTTGCATTTCGCTGGCAGTTCCAGTACAAAATTTTTTAAGAGCACGCATTTCACTGGCATGTCTGCACTCGGAGCGGTCGAACTGAGTGCAATAATTTCGCACCGATTCCAAAGTGAGTGTCGTGGTAGTTTCCCATGTGGGGGCGGGTTAGAATATCTCCCATCGTATATCCTGCGTGTCGTAAAAGGCGACTAAAAGGAACCGAACTACTGTCGGTATATACAGTAACCTCTTCTCAACCAACAGCTTTGGGTGGACGAGTTGAGAAGAGTCAGGACACCTTCTTGTCCTTGGGGTGAGAAATTGTCCCTAAAGGCGGATGAACCAGTAGATACATCTGGTCAACGGCATGAGGATGCAGAAAGCAAATGGGAAACTACTGGATTAAAGATCTTAAAGATATCCCAAGAGAAACTTGTAAAATGAGTAAATGCATTTTACGAGTTCACAACATGTCTGTTAAGACATTGTGACTATGATGATGATGTCGTGGAAGTGAACCAAGAAAATGATAGCAGGTTTGAGAGGGAAACTTGAAATCATAGAATTGTGTTTCATTTGTTCAAACTTTCGATCTTTGAATACAGTAACACCTGGTTGATTTTCTCTATTTTCAATCAGAATGAGTCCAGTGAACGAAAAAATCAAATTTTTATTTTCCTTGTTGGAATTGGCAGAATGCAGCTCATTTTCTGAGGATGAAAAAATATGTATTTAGGAAGAAATTCGGGAGAAAAAATTCCCAGAATTAGCAATTACACGGAAACTATTGAACAGTTTTCAGATAAACGAGTAAGTAGTATATATGCAAAGATTGTTGTCAAAACAAGTTGATGTTTCTTGATGTGTATTCCACTGGAAGAAACCAGTGCAAAAATGTTACCCTAGGTGAACTTTTTCAGTATTCTGCACTCGCACGGAGTGCACTAAAATCTGCCCAGTGAAAAACGCTATAAGTTAGATACACATGCTCCCTTGTAACGTTGAAGCCTTGCAGGAGACATCTTAGGCTTAGGTGCATCCACTTATATCCATCAAGTTGGCTAGACATTTGAATTTGATAAACAGAAATATAGATCGTGCACTTGTAAAGTTATTCCATCTTTACAAGCCATAGCTTCTTAAACGTCGATTCAAAGTCTCAGCTTATTGCATCATTATGCCATTTCCAAAGGAATGCTTTAATTTCTTTTTGGCTCAAGCGGAGACGAAAATAGAGCTCAATAGCTATTGTTAAGGACATAGGAAAGACCTTCTGTGTGCAAACTTTTAACTTCAAATAGAGATTTGTAGTTATTTAGCCGTTCTTCAACAAGACAATCCATTGGAATGAAGCCTTCTTCTAAGGGTACGTTCACTAACATTAATATAAGTAACCCATTGAAGTTGATTCCGCAAGTAAACCGCAGAAGCTGACATATTCCGCAAGTTTGCGGACATCAGAAATTGATCATTTCTTTGCTGATGGTCCTTCTCCAACCGGATCTCCTGGTCTTCTGGTTATCAGGCCAGTCCCTTGATAGCGCTGATACATATTTTGTACGGTACATAAGCACTTACTAACAATTCCTGCAGTTATCCTCAACCATCCTGCACTATTGCTACAATTCTAGCCACAACAATAGGATCTAAAGGCATTATAGCCAGTTAAATATAGGCTACAGTGGGAATACACCATGAAAAACGTATGTCTTATGGACCTGACATAAGGTTGCTCTATTAGTGTATCTGCTAGACTTTTTGGTCACGCTGTATGTGCCTGAGGCCGTTTCCTTCGATGTGGTCTCCATGATTCACCCTACGGCCTTTGCATATTTGATTTAAGCTTAGTAAAGGCGAAATATGCTTTAACCAGGGTTAATCTGCTTTGAAAATTCGAGAACTGAGCCGACTATCATGGACTATTTGCATATGGAATAGAACTTCGATAAACCAAAATGAATAAACAATATGTTGCAAAGCTTTGGTGATAGTTACTTGAATTAAGGCGTTCTGGATTATAAAACACTATGGAAAATTAAGAAAAAATAGGGTCAAGTTGTACCTTCTACACATAACGGTGATAACATTTTATTACTTTCTCATTACATGAAGCTATAGTCTGAGATCCCCAAATCATCGCTAGCCCGCCCGCAAAAATATATCCAACACAAAAACTCTCGGAAATAGTTTCTTGCCTTGTTCTGCGTAGGAACTAGGGTAACACAGTTTTTGTTCTGAAAGTTTCAACTGGACGAATCGAAACTATCAGGAATCCCGAAATCGTCTACAAACAAATTTTGTGGCCGTTTTTATATTCTCAGTTTTTTTTTTCATTATTGCTGCACCACCACGGACACGATTTCCAAAACCATACGCCTTTTCCATCCTCGCCGCGGTAACAATAGGGTGACAAAATTTCCATAAAATTTAATATGTTTCCAGGTTACACAATACAAGAACGATCTAAAGCAATACTTGTATGTATACATGCAAGTCCCTTGGATTCTGTAATAGGCAAGGCAATGTTCGGATGGACCTAAAAAGGTGTATTATGCCGCTATGTTTCTTTCACAAGTCAATGGACAGCCTACTATGAATACAACAAATTTTTCAGTCTCACAACCCTCCACCCCAACCACCTGAAATTTCGGTCATACCCAAAAAAAAGTAGAAAATGATCAGGAACCCCTGAAACGCCTACAATTGATTTTGAGGAATATTTTTTTATTTTTTTTTTCAAAATTATAGCAGCATTACCAACTACGATCTTACTGCATGTCACTAACCGAATTTCTTTACAATCTAAGCAGCAGTTATTGAGATTACGAGGCTATAAAAATGCCAACAGACAGACCGACGAAAATGAGTGAGTGGATTTTCGTTATATAGATAGCATAAAACACCCAAAAAGCGCAATAAAGAAGCACTGACTGGATCTATTTTCAAATATCAACACCAGGGGCCTGCTAACGACAAAATTAAAAGTTTTTTCTCAAGCTCCAATTGTGAAGAGGACGGCTATTTTCTTTCTCTCCTGCTACACTGTACAACCAAATATCTCATGCATGTCGGTGTTAATATGAAAAAGCTCATTCGTACAGCAGCGGCTGGATCATAAAGTTCGGAACTGCGTGGAAAACGTAATTAAAAGTACAAACCTACTGCAAAAAATATGCTACAAAAGTGCTGCGGACAGCTGGTCAGGTGGCTGCATTTGGCGCCTCGCGTTTGTTACAGACTATTAAGTTACTAAGGCCCGATCTTATCAACACGCGCATTTTAACAGAGGCTTTGACCAATCAGAGCAGCCCGTTCCAGAACATGCATCTGTCAAAGTTCTCTGAAAATTATTGATTTCTCTTGAAATTTACTTCAAAAAGATGAAAAAAGACATGCTTTATATGCAATCGACACTTATGAACCATCTAGTATCTTTTCCAGTCTGATTTTCCATCCTAAATGGGTGAAAAGTTGCATTTTCTTGATTATCAAAGAGTTTATAGCAATTGCTAATCTGAACCAATCAGATTCAACAAAAGCAGTACATTTGATCACTGGTATGCTGGTCTATCAAATGATAATGATGTACTTGAAAACATCTAATAAAATTTTATTCAAAACATATTTATGTCGATGGTAGAAAAAAAATGTGTGTAACATAAGTAAAAAGCATGCACATACGAGTTTTCGCGTTGACAGCAAGTCCGATAACGATTTTAGATCTTTAGGGTAAACTTGAATATCTGAGGGTCTGAAAATTATTGAACTTCTTTATCTGTGGCTGAAACTCTAAAAAATAGCCGGATTTAAAATTGGCACGCTCAAACTATGTGCGATACGAGTTTTCGTGCTGACAGCAAGTCAGATAACGATTTTAGATTTTTAGGGTAGACTTGAAGATCTGAGGGTCTGAAAATTTTTGAACTTCTTTACCTGAGGCTGAAACTCTAAAGAATAGTCGGATTTGAAATTGACACGCTCAAACTATGCACCATACGAGTTTTGGTGCCGATAGGAAGTCAGATAACGATTTTAGAGTTTTAGGGTAGACTTGACGGTCCGAGTGTCTGAAAATTTTTGAACTTCTTTACCTGTGGCTGAAACTCTAAACAATAGCCGCAGATAAAATTGGCACGCTCAAGCTATGCACCATAGGAGTTTTGGCACTGATAGCAAGTCAGATAACGATTTTAGATTTTTAGGGTAAACTTGAATATCTGAGGGTCTGAAAATTTTTGAACTTCTTTACCTGTGGCTGAAACTCTAAACAATAGCCGCATATAAAATTGGCACGCTCAAACTAAAACTATGCACCATAGGAGTTTTGGCACTGATAGCAAGTCAGATAACGATTTTAGATTTTTAGGGTAAACTTGAATATCTGAGGGTCTGAAAATTATTGAACTTCTTTATCTGTGGCTGAAACTAAAAAATAGCCGGATTTAAAATTGGCACGCTCAAACTATGTGCGATACGAGTTTTCGTGCTGACAGCAAGTCAGATAACGATTTTAGATTTTTAGGGTAGACTTGAAGATCTGAGGGTCTGAAAATTTTTGAACTTCTTTACCTGTGGCTGAAACTCTAAACAATAGCCGCAGATAAAATTGGCACGCTCAAACTATGCACCATACGAGTTTTGGTGCCGATAGGAAGTCAGATAACGATTTTAGAGTTTTAGGGTAGACTTGACGGTCCGAGTGTCTGAAAATTTTTGAACTTCTTTACCTGTGGCTGAAACTCTAAACAATAGCCGCAGATAAAATTGGCACGCTCAAACTATGCACCATAGGAGTTTTGGCACTGATAGCAAGTCAGATAACGATTTTAGATTTTTAGGGTAAACTTGAATATCTGAGGGTCTGAAAATTTTTGAACTTCTTTACCTGTGGCTGAAACTCTAAACAATAGCCGCATATAAAATTGGCACGCTCAAACTAAAACTATGCACCATAGGAGTTTTGGCACTGATAGCAAGTCAGATAACGATTTTAGATTTTTAGGGTAAACTTGAATATCTGAGGGTCTGAAAATTATTGAACTTCTTTATCTGTGGCTGAAACTAAAAAATAGCCGGATTTAAAATTGGCACGCTCAAACTATGTGCGATACGAGTTTTCGTGCTGACAGCAAGTCAGATAACGATTTTAGATTTTTAGGGTAGACTTGAAGATCTGAGGGTCTGAAAATTTTTGAACTTCTTTACCTGTGGCTGAAACTCTAAACAATAGCCGCAGATAAAATTGGCACGCTCAAACTATGCACCATACGAGTTTTGGTGCCGATAGGAAGTCAGATAACGATTTTAGAGTTTTAGGGTAGACTTGACGGTCCGAGTGTCTGAAAATTTTTGAACTTCTTTACCTGTGGCTGAAACTCTAAACAATAGCCGCAGATAAAATTGGCACGCTCAAACTATGCACCATAGGAGTTTTGGCACTGATAGCAAGTCAGATAACGATTTTAGATTTTTAGGGTAAACTTGAATATCTGAGGGTCTGAAAATTTTTGAACTTCTTTACCTGTGGCTGAAACTCTAAACAATAGCCGCATATAAAATTGGCACGCTCAAACTAAAACTATGCACCATAGGAGTTTTGGCACTGATAGCAAGTCAGATAACGATTTTAGATTTTTAGGGTAAACTTGAATATCTGAGGGTCTGAAAATTATTGAACTTCTTTATCTGTGGCTGAAACTAAAAAATAGCCGGATTTAAAATTGGCACGCTCAAACTATGTGTGATACGAGTTTTCGTGCTGACAGCAAGTCAGATAACGATTTTAGATTTTTAGGATAGACTTGAAGATCTGAGGGTCTGAAAATTTTTGAACTTTTTTACCTCTGGCTGAAACTCTAAAAAATGGCCGGATTTAAAATTGGCACGCTCAAATTATGCACCATACGAGTTTTCGCGCTGACAGCAAGTCAGGTAACGATTTTAGATTTTTAAGGTAGACTTGAAGATCTGAGGGTCTGAAAATTTTTGAACTTCTTTACCTGTGGCTGAAACTCTAAACAATGGCCGGATTTAAAATTGGCACACTCAACCTATGCACCATAGGAGTTTTCGCGCTGACAGCAAGTCAGATAATGATTTTAGATTTTTAGGGTAAACTTGAATATCTGAGGGTCTGAAAATTTTTGAACTTCTTTACCTGTGGCTGAAACTTTAAAAAATAGCCGGATTTAAAATTGACACGCTCAAACTATGCACCATACGAGTTTTCGTGCTGACAGCAAGTCAAATAACGATTTTAGATTTTTAGGGTAAACTTGAATATTGGAGGGTCTGAAAATTTTTGAACTTCTTTACCTGTGGCTGAAACTCTAAAAAATAGCCGGATTTAAAATCGGCACGCTCAAACTATGCACCATACGAGTTTTCGTGCTGACAGCAAGCCAGATAATGATTTTAGATTTTTAGGGTAAACTTGGATATCGGAGGGTCTGAAAATTTTTGAACTTCTTTACCTGTGGCTCAAACTGTAAAAAATAGCCGGATTTAAAACTGGCCCGCTCAAGCTATGCACCATACGAGTTTTCGTGCTGACAGCAAGTCAGATAATGATTTTAGATTTTTAGGGTAAACTTGGATATCGGAGGGTCCGAAAATTTTTGAGCTTCTTTACATGTGGCTGAAACTCTAAAAAATAGCCAGATTTAAAATTGACACGCTGAAACGATGCACTATACGAGTTTTCGCGCCGATAAGAAGTCAGATAACGATTTTAGATTTTTAGGGTAAACTTGAATATCTGAGGGACTGAAAATGTTTGAACTTCTTTACCTGTGGCTGAAACTCTAAACAATAGTCGGATTTGAAATTGGCACACTCAAACTATGCACCATAGGAGTTTTCGCGCTGATAGCAAGTCAGATAACGATTTTATATTTTTAGGATAAACTTGAATATCTGAGGGCCTGAAAATGTTTGAACTTCTTTACCTGTGGCTGAAGCTCTAAACAATAGCCGGATTTGAAATTGTCACGGTCAAACTATGCACCAGACGAGTTTTCGCGCTGACAGCAAGTCAGATAACGATTTTAGATTTTTAGAGTAGACTTGAAGATCTGAGGGTCTGAAAATTTTTGAACTATGCACCATAGTAGTTTTCGCGCTGACAGCAAGTCAGATAACGATTTTAGATTTTTAGGGTAAACTTGAATATCTGAGGGTCTGCCGTGCCTCGGTTTTTCAGACCTGCTGACGGGCGCCGTAAATGTACGTCTGAAACATCTGAAATGCATGGCTGCAGCCGTACAAGTACGGCAGTCGTGCTCCGTCGAAAAAATTGGTGGTCCTGAAAGGGTTTTAAAACTTTTATTCGGATCACTCTGTGCTGCTCTCTACTGTGCTATTGTTGAAATGTCAGGATACATAAACCCTGCGTAGGTATATGTACATATATCTGCCCTAGATGCTGACCACCTCCAAGAAACCGAAAAGTATTTGGAAGAGGCAGGCTTTTAAATATTTATCGGAATACCTCCGTGTTTCGGACACCCCGCCTCACCGATTTATGGACGGCAGATCCGAAGCGGTCTAAGTCTGGTGCGCGAGATATACAACGTGTAGCTCGTGCAAATCATTCCCAATGCCGCCTCAGTTGAATTACCTCGAGAGTAAGAAACATCAGGGTGCACCCTGGGCTCCCCATATCATGATGTTATACAGGGTATCCCAAAAAATAGTGTCAAGCGGAAGTCCAGAGATAGAGCACCCCTAGGAGTATCTGAATCACCCCCATATATGTTATGCAATATTTTGTAGTTTTCGAGTTATGAATTTTTTTCTGAATTTTAGAGAATTCTCTACCTCGACAACTTGAAACTGTTCAAAAATGAAAATTAAAAGACTTTTCTAAATCATCTCTTTTGCTAATTAATCTTCAGGAGTTTACTGTTCATACTTGAAGGAACCGACTTAGTGAATCTGATGAGAGTCATAAAAATTATAATCTAAAGTGAAAAATTTACGTTCTGTTAATTACGACTTAAATATTCGACTCGAAATTAAAAAACTAAAGAGGTGACCTCATTATTTCTGTGCAGGTCTAAAAACTTCTTCAGACTCTCAGCTATCACTGTCATTGAAAAAAAGTAGTACTTAATGGAGCTACTTTCGCTCCAATCGACCTTCAAGGACAAGAAGCGAAGATTTCTTGAAATTAGAGATAGAATTTTAAATGAAGCAATAACTAATTTTAGGGCACTAATAGCCGAATGATTGTCAATGCCGCAATAAAAAACATTCAGTGCGATCAGAACATCGATAGATGACCACTCGTGTCACTTTGCTAAGATTTTTTTTACATTTTTTTTGTAAGTGGGAAATTGTAAAATGAAACGAAATTATCAGAGTTCTTCACTAAGTTTATTAAATTACACAAGAAATTTCCAAAATGTCTACCTGCTTGTTCGATGCATAATCTACATCTTCTGAAGAAATTGTTTTTTAAATTAACAAACGCTCTTCGATTGTTTTTTATTGTTTCTTCGGCCTGTGTTAATTTGTTGCGTAATTCGCTGATGTTTCGACATTCTTTAGCATAAACTAGTTCTTTGTAGTAGCCCCAAACAAAGAACTATCGGAATTAAGTCAGGTGACCGTGGCCGCCATTCAGTGAGTCCACCACGACCTATCCATTTGTTGCATAGTCTCTTGCAGAAAACAGCATCGTTAAATCCAGTTGTCGTGCACTCAAGGTCCGTAGGAATAGTCAAGTAGTCAGACAACAGAAGCAACACCAATCCAAACCGATAGCACTCAGAGTCCGTAGGGAAAGCCAAATTTCGAATCTGCGTGCACTCAATAGTCCGTAAAGAAAGCCCAATTGTCAAAATAATTCACCAAATAAGAGCGTACCGTTTTACAGCCACAAAGACTGACAGACGACTGAATAAAGACAACGAAAGACAACGAAAGCAACCTATGCAACGACACCTTTTGAAAAGACACCACAACAATATCTCGTTCTAACATCGTTTACTGCGTTAGCGTTAGCTCTTTTTGTTGTCGCTCAGGTAAAAACCGGTTTTGAAGAATGCGCTCCTTGTGGTTTTTTAGCAAGAACTAGGATCTTTTTTAACAAATCTTTAATTTATGGAACGGTTTTAACGTTTATTATTGCGGTACTGACAACCATTCAGCTATTAGTGCGTTAACATAAGCTATTGATGAATTGAAGGTCACATCGCTAATTTCAAGAAATCTTCGCCTCTTGTCTTTGAAGGTCGATTGGAGCGAAAGTAGCCCCATTAAGTACTACTTTTTTTCAATGACTGTGATAGCTGAGAGTCTGAAGAAGATTTTAGACCTGCTTAGAAATCATGAAATCACTTCTTCGGATTTTTAATTGAGAGTCGAAAATTTAAGTCATAATTATCAGTTTGTAAATTTTTCACTTTACACTAAAATTTTCATAACTTTCATCAAATTTACGAAGCCGATTATTTTACATATAAACAGTAAACTCTTGGAGATTAATTAGAAAAAAAGAGAATTTGGGAAAGTCTTTTAGTTTTTCTTTTGGAACAGTTTTAAGTTATCGAGGTAGAGAATTCTCTAAAATTCAGAAAAAAATTCATAACTGGGATACTACAAAAAACTCCATAACATGATGGGGGTGATTCAGATACTTCTAGGTGTGCTCTATCTCTGGACTTCCGCTTGACACTATTTTTTGGGACACCCTGTATGTCAGGTGAGTGTGTGCTAAAGCATAATATACACTAAGTAAGCCTTTTTGGTTGAGAGTGTCTTTTAGCTGTAGTATGGCATAGAATGCCTTATTTAATTTCCTAAGGCAGGATCAAACAGAGGGAGTTCTAGAACGCGGCGGTCCGGCGTTCTCTAACGCTGCGTTACCGCATTCCGTTGTTTGTACCAAACAGGCCTGCTTGACGGGCTGATCAAAAGCGTTACGCCAATTTGGTCAAGATATCTAGTGATTCAAACGTAGACGAACTCAAGCCATGGCTTCGAATGTCTTCGAAGAACCAGCTATTATTTTTTTTATGGTGGCAAAGGGTGAAAGCCTATGGCGCTGTAGAAGCGCTGCGGGAGGATAGGTGTCGGTTCACGTTAGATTTGAAACGCTGCATGTTGTAGCCGTCGGGAAACAAATTCCCCGGCAGCTGATTCCACAGCGTCAAAGTTCTCCAAAAACAGGAATGCTGGAGGAGACTGGTTCGGGGAGTAAGGACCTGGCAGAGCTTCTCTAGTGTTCCTGATTCGGACGGCCTGCGGTGTTATTATCTGGGAGAGCTCACTCGAACATCTTCCGTGATAGAATCTGTAAAACAGGGATAGGTCCGCCACCCTCCTTCGATGTTCCAGGCTGTGGAGGTCCTTTGTGGGGTTGGGCGTATCGATTAATCTAATTGCTCTTTTCTGGATAGTGTCCAGCGAACCAAAACTCCAAGCCTCTGGGATGCCGTTTTAGCAATACTGACGACGTGGTCGTGCCAGGACATGTTATTGTTGATGTTAATTCCCAAGAGCTTGACGGAAGGTGATTCGACTATGGGGTGACTCTCTATTTCCACGGTTGGTAAGCCATCGTGAGGCTTCTTTGTAAGTGTTGTTGCCTGAGTTTTTTGTACGTTGAACTGTACTTTATTTGCTAATCCCCACTCGACAATTGTTTTGATATCTGCGTTGATCTGTGAGGCATGCTGCTGTCGCCGACGTACCGTCTTCTGGGATGATAGTGGCTTGCCTGGTTCCATACACGACACTAATGTACTGTCATCTGCGAAGCTGTAGATTGGATTGGATTAATACTGTTTAGGTAACATATTTCATCAAATTTCATCACATATAGTTTTCCGATCTAATTTTCCCAATGCCTCATCATCATCATCATCATCATAGTCACAATGTTTTAACAAACATGTTGTGAACTCGTAAAATGCATTAAGTCAGAGCTAGAGTATTGCCGACACGTTTTGAGAACTCTAGCTCATCATCGTTCGTGATTTACTGCCAATTCAGGGGCGCTCTTGATACTCATATCCAGCAACTGTTTCGTCGTATCCACCCAGCGTGTAGGGGAACGGCCACGGCGCCGCCCACTCGGGGCATGACCCTGAGCTACAAGTTTCTCCATATTATCTCTTCTGTATATATATGTCCGGACAATGTAAGCATTCTCGTCGACACAACGGAGGATAGTCTCTTTGGATTACAAGCTCATCCAGTATGGAAACGTTAGTTTGATGGGCGGTATAAGGAACTGTCAGCATTGTCCTCCACGTCCATATTTCAAAAGCATCTATGCGAGCTCGATCTGCCTTTTTAACAGTCCAAGCTTCCGAGGCATACAAAAATATGAAGAACACAAGAGACTGAACCAGCGACATTTTGGTAGCTTTAGTGATGTTATGGTCACGTCATAGTAAGCCTTGTCATGGCCACACGTGCCTGTTGAATATACTGTCGAATTTCATTTTCACAGCTACCCGAATTGTCAATCAAAGAACCGAGGTACACAAAACGTTGATCTACTTCACAACGGCCTACTGACTCTATTTCTCGATGATTGTCGTGCTCTCTATCTACGGTCATAGCCTTGGTCTTGTTGTAGTTAATACTAAGACCATATGCTGCACTGTGTTGTTCTAAGATGTTCAATAGAGCTACTAGTTCTTCCTGAGAAGCAGCAATAAGGGTTGTAGTCGGCCCATCTTAAGTTGGATATTTTGCTTCCACCAATAGTTAAATAACATCAAACATTTGTTTGCTGGGGTGTTTAGGAATTTTAATATTTTTTAAATGCCCATCTACGTAGCGATTTACAAGATATTGAGAAATCTCCACCAGGAGAGAATATCAAACGTATTTGAAAGTCTACTTTCACCACCGATGACGTTTGGATGTTGATAGCACCAAAGCTCCCCTCTTTGTTCCATACATCTCTCCCCCTTTTCTGTTTACTCACACCTCCTGGGGGTCCTTTTCACATGTCAACGCTTCAGAGCGTAAAAATCCGGCATTAGTAGACGTATCGTTACACTTGTCATTTGTATTTACCCAAGAGTATAAAAACTCTTTTAAAGCCCTCTTTACCGGTTTGAAAAACTCCCTTCCGATGATACGAATATGTTTACTTAAGGTTCAGGGCCGCAATAAGCATAACAAGAGCAGGTTTGCCCCACCAGGGATTAAAGTTGGACCGACTCTTTGAAAAGTGCTTATGCTGAGCACCATCAGGTGTTAAGCATATAGGCAAGCACTAGTATAGCCAAATAGAAGGTAGAATTTTGGAAAAATAACAGGCCGATACGTAACATTTCAGAGGACTACGTACACGTAAGATGTGCAAGTAGTAGGTCTCGGTCTGCGAACAAAATTTTTTTGCAAAAAATTGGTTAAGGCGTGATTGGGGGTGGATATGAAGTTCCACTCAATGTTTTTCGACTCAATCAAATCAATTATCGAGGAAGATCGCTTCAGCAATTTTGTCTAGCAAAACGAAATCAGCAAGGTCCATTTATCCAATTCTTATGGAGTTTTTTTACACTATTGATGTGACTAAGGATGAAGCGGGAAGAGAGGGGGGACACAGTCAAGCAAACGTCTGACTCCAGCCATTCAGCTCACGACAGCTTACGGCGTTGCCGGGAGTAGCAGATATCTAAGATACTTTTCAACCCTTTTCCTGTTCCGAAATATTTGTACTGTTGTTCTTTAATAACTATATATTTTAATTGAAAATGCAGTACATGTTATGAAAGTACGTGATGTAGAGTATTTTTATCATCGTTCAGTAACATTATAGGAAAATACAGAAAATAGCAGATCGTGAACTGTATTTCAAGCGGAACATCTGACAGCACTATTTCTCCGCATTCTTTTGCCTCGCATTCTTTCCCTTGCCAAACAATACATACTACATGTCCCAGAATAGTTTTACAGGCTATAACAGCAAAAGAGGATTAGATATTATTTAAAACACCTTACAATTGTTGGTTTGTTATTTTTATTGAACCAAATACCTAAATACATAGATACACGACAAGTCAAAAAAAAGTTTTAACAAGTAATAAATAAATCAACACGTCATTAGGGTGAAAGTATCGGAACCAAATTTACATTTGTTAGGCAAAAAACTATTTCAGGCATTAAAAAGGATGTTTAGCAAATAGATATTTCGGAGTACCTTCTAAACTGGTCTTGGATCTTAGTTTTAAGATATACGTCGTTAAAATGTTACAGATTAATATAAAGCTACATTTTGGCAGGTTTAAATTTTATGTCTGCTTATGCTAATTGGAACTTTGCCTATCTGTCAGATAACGCCATATAAATGATATAAGCCTATCTGACAGATAGGCTATCTGGCACTTATCAGGGTCCGGTGAAACCGGCCCTTAGCCTTTTAGTTTTTCCAAATCTCTTGAAAATATTTACATATGTATATAAACAAATCGAACAAATATTTATGAGCAATTTCCAAATTTTGAGTGGGTAATTTTAGCCAAGGCTGAGAAAGTGTGCGGAAAGGCTCAGCACAAATCAAAAATTACGATCGACTAGACAATATTTCTTTATCCATGACTTTGTCTGGCCTCTGGGTAACCAGACCTGACAGACCGATCGACCGACACGAGCAAAGGTCCACCGGACCGCTCTGGCCAACAATGACGAATTGTACCAATATTTCTTATTATGTGAATTATTTAATTCTGCAACTTCAGTACTTTTCCGAATATTTTTTGATACCACTTAGGAAAGGTAGTGTTTTTCGTATTACTTATTGATGCTTTATTAACCTTGCCACTCTATTTTATTCGGTAATCCTATACATTTTGCAGCCTGTTTTAAATTATTTTAAACATCACGCACGCTGATGGATCTTTCGGCATAGTGAATGAAGTACTACTTTTATACAGCTACATATACTTACCAACAAATGAAATTTTCTTCCCTTAACCTAATACTTGGTAGAAATAAACAAAAAGATACAACTCTGAAGAACTCTGGTGTCTAAAAACCAATTCTAGGTAGCATAATGGACCTATACCACATTTTTGGTTTATTGGCTTCAACGAACCATGACACCACGTAGATGCCATAAATAATTTTACAAAATTTTTTTATCGTATTTATAACCGAAAATAAATGCTCTAAATATTGAATTTTTTGAAGCCATACACTTCCCGCTCAGATCGTGACGTCACCTGTCGGGAACCAATAAGAGCTCACTGGTACAAAACAATAGCATCCGCTCGTAGTCATCAGACCACGAAAGGACGCTTCTCATTGGTTCCCTACAGGTGACGTCATCATCGGCTATTTCAAATTACAGTACAATTTTCTTTTTAGTGTTATTCTCATTTGGATCAAGTTTTCTGCTAACTTTTTACAGTAAACGGTCCTATGTATCATCAAAAATAATACCGCAGTAAATAATTTGATCAATTTGAGATCACGGTATAGGCCCATTTCGTTCTACAGAAATTTTTCAGATGTGGAAGCTCATAGCAACACTAAAACGACCCATTAAAAAAAATAGGGTGGCATACATATCTGGAAGCTATTCGTTAGGCCTATCAATAGAAATAGCCTTTGTTATACTAAAATAAATCCGGCCACATTTCACGCCCTATCAGTCTGTGACGAGCTACACGAACACACTCTTAAGGGTTGGGGTGCTCCCTACAAAACCGCTTTATTGAAAATAGGGTTGTTGTATAAATAGCCTACGAAAAATATGTCAGCCGCAGAAAATGGATGCTATTAATGTATGAGAATTGACGGTTCCATATTATTCCTTGGTTTGTTTACGAAACTGTTTCGGATAAAGGTATACAGGCGAAACAAGTGAACGTTTTCCTGTCGGGTAGGTATAGAAGCATTGAAAAATAGAAGAAACAATTTTTTATCTTTTAATACCTCCAAAACCAAATTCATGGCTTTCAAATGCTTACTTGACGTGATTTACTTGGACAACAAACAATAAATTACATCAAATATAGCGCATAAAGTTCTTAGGTCTAACTATTGATCAAAAATTGAATTTTATAAATCATATTGATAATTTAATTAATGAGTTAGCTAAAGTAACTACAGTTAGAGAAACTTTTGGAAGAAACACCACCAAAAGTTGTGCTATTTTGCATTATTATAAAGTAAGTTGAGTTACGGCATTCCATTTTGGGGTATCTGTTCTCATACCTCCTTAAATAAATTGTTAGTGTTACAGAAGCGAGCAGTTATATGCAGTTAATCGCACCATTTATTTTGTAAACGACATCACTAATATTCAAAAATAAAACAAAATTTGAGACCATAAATATAGAATGTAAGACAAAAGAATGATTCTAAATTAACCACCCCCAAATCGTCACTCACTAGAGAATCGACTATAAACAATGAAGTGAAGATTTATACCAAACCTCCTCACTCTTTTAAAATTCAAAAATTAATTAATTAAAAAACCTTATTACACACTAGATGAGTTCTATGACGAGCTTTAGTGAATATTCCAAAAATTTTGTTTTTTATATAGCTCTCTCAAAAGACTCTTGTAATTTCTTAGACGATAAAGTATATTTATCTATCTATCATATAGCTTTTGCGCGATTTTTGCTTTAGATAGGCTGCCACAAAGCACATCTAAATATCGTCTGAATATTCCAAGAGATAAAACTGTTAGATGTTAAAAGGTTAAATTAGGCTAGTATCACACAAACATAATAAGCAAATGGTAACGGGTAATTTCTCAAACTAAGGAATTTGAAACAAAACACCGATAAAACATTTCTCCAGAAGAATATAAGTAAGCTCGGCATAAATCAATGATCCCAGACGTTTGCAAAAAAAGCCGGTACTATTTATGCCTCTCCAGTGTATCATTCAAATAATAGAGTCGCTAAGGAATTGCTAAATATTTTTTTTAAATCGGCTATGCTGTTTGATGAAAGATGAATTATAAGCCGAGGTAACAGTAGATTAAATAAAAACGGGCCAAACTATAGCTCTCAGAAAAATAGCATCGAGACTCAGTACTTCTCATTCTCTAAAATTACAAAAAAAAAGATGTTTTGAATTTCCTACCCTCCCCACCATCCCAACATTGCTCTCGTACCTGCAAACACTATGTGTAATAATTAATCAAATTAAAATTATTGGACAATTCCGCACAAGCTGTCTTTTGATGAGCAACATCAAAAAGAACCAGATATACTGCAGTGTGTTGATCAAGTGTGATTGGAATAATTCATAAATTTCATTTTGCCGTATAATAATGATCGCTTACTTAACGATTACACGTTAAACACGCCTGGATCCCTCGGTTTCTGTAGTAGGCAAGGCAATGATCGGATGGACCTAAAAAAGGTAATTATGCCGCTAGGACTCTCATTCACAGGTCAATAGACAGCCTTATGATCAATATAACAAATCTTTCAGTTTGGCAACCCAATTTCACACCCACAAAAAAAGGAAAAGATGATCCAGAACTCCTAAAACGTTTAAAAACAAAGTTTGAGGAATATTGTTTTGGTCTTTCTAATTACTCCGCCGGCAATGCACCGATTTTCAAAATTTTAGGGGCATTCTTGGACCCCGCAGCATATCGGTACTCAAATTTAATTACAATCCATGAATCGGTTACTGAGATTACGAGGGTAGAAGAAACGCGACAGACAGACCGACAGACAGACCGGCAGACCGACAGACAGACAGACAGACAGACCAACAGACCGACAGACAGACCGACAGACAGACCGACAGACAGACCGACAGACAGACCGACAGACAGACCGACAGACAGACCGACAGACAGACCGACAGACAGACCGACAGACAGACCGACAGACAGACCGACAGACAGACCGACAGACAGACCGACAGACAGACCGACAGACAGACCGACAGACAGACCGACAGACAGACCGACAGACAGACCGACAGACAGACCGACAGACAGACCGACAGACAGACCGACAGACAGACCGACAGACAGACCGACAGACAGACCGACAGACAGACCGACAGACAGACCGACAGACAGACCGACAGACAGACCGACAGACAGACCGACAGACAGACCGACAGACAGACCGACAGACAGACCGACAGACAGACCGACAGACAGACCGACAGACAGACCGACAGACAGACCGACAGACAGACCGACAGACAGACCGACAGACAGACCGACAGACAGACCGACAGACAGACCGACAGACAGACCGACAGACAGACCGACAGACAGACCGACAGACAGACAGACAGACCGACAGACAGACCGACAAACAGACAGACAGACAGACAGACAGACAGACAGACAGACAGACAGACCGACAGACCGACAGACCGACAGACCGACAGACCGACAGACCGACAGACCGACAGACCGACAGACAGACCGACAGACCGACAGACAGACCGACAGACAGACAGACAGACCTACAGACGGACCGACAGACGGACCGACAGACAGACCGACGGAAATTGTGACGTGGATATTCGTTATGCAGACATCATAAGACGCCTAAAAAGCGTATTATCTCAAAATCTAAAATTTTCGCGATCACAATACTCCTCTTACCTATCGGTGTGGGCAGTAAAAAGAAATAGAGGACTTTGCGCAACCTTGTAAAAACTGAAAATAGCTGGAATATTGAAGAGATATCAAACAATTAATTTATACACAATATGCAAATAATCAATTAGATTGCAAACAACTAAACATGAGAATGTCGGTAACTGCAGCGATTGATTGACTATCTGGATTGAGGTCTTAAACCATTGGGCCACTATAACACCCATAGAAATGCAATTTCATCACAAGGGTCAATTAAATAGCGCCCCTTCTGATTTTCACTACGAAGCTCGCGAATGAAATTAATTATTTTCCTATAGCTCCTATCTATTCTTAAAATCTCCCAACCAGGACGCGAGATTTGACGATTGAATTGTTTGAAAGCAATAACTGGCTGCAAACTTCGTTGAAGACTATAAAGCAAAATCGTAATATCGCGTTCGATTTACACATAGAATTGTTCGGTTTGAGGTTCATGAGGAAATTTATTCACTTTTCTATTCACTTTTCTCATACTTCCTGAGCATTATTCGAAAATAAAGTTTTACTTATTGGATTTAGAGCACGCTGAAGTGGAATAATCAGAACCAGGAACTTTTATGAAAATTTGAATGGATAAAGGAAGTTTTAATGTTAGTTGCAAATACAGTCTAGTGAAATTAGATTTAAAAATATGTGATTTGTTTCAAAAATACCAGGAAAAAGGTAGGAAAGAATTTACATGAGTAAATTCAAACGGCGCTCTCACTGTGGAATTTGTTGGTTTAAAAATTAATTTTTTTATTATATTGACAAAACCGTATTTTTCCCGGACTAGCTATCAATACATTTTAACATTTAATCTTAAAAAAAAGAAAAAAACGTTGCTGACCGCGGTGAGATTCGAACCCACGCCCTTTCGGACTGGTGCCTAGCGTCTTAACCGCTCGGCCACGCTGCTTGTGCTTGAGGAATATCAATACACCGCACATAATACGTCGTCAGTTACCTGTCGTGATTTGATTCAATTTTTTTTAAACCGGAAGCGATTTTGACAAAACCGAATTTTTCCGGACTAGTTTATTCATGCTGATTCCGAATCTGTATTTAGTTTTTCTCTAGCTTCTGTAGTTTTGGTTATCTTTTGTATACGGACAGACAGACGGACAGACAGAGGCTCTGCACAAGCTCCCTTCAGTGTCTTCAGTGAGTCAGTGAGAGCTAAAAAGGAAATAACTTTTCACCTATGACGCGAATCGAACTCTGGCTTCGGCTCTACCTACTGAGCCAATCCACCCCCAATACCAATATGACATGTAAAATTTCTTCTTTAAAAACATCCCGTACCCAAAATCCCACATATTATATTTTCAGCTGTTATGAATGTATATGTATTTTTCTTCATCTTACCTTGATGGAGGTATGCTTTATCTAGGAGTACCCACCTGGAATTAAAAAAATAACAATAATATAATAATTGTTCAGGATCTAAGTCATCGTTGATTGTCTCAGATATACAAGTCTAAGGGACTGACCAAGATATAAATTTATTCTTTCACAGAATCGTGCGAAATCTATAAGGAAGGCACAGAATTTTTTTTCTTCTGTGTCATCGGCATCGACTGCTCTTGTCATTAGCCTCGTGTTCTGTGTAGGCTTTGTTACTGTTTCCCGGCGCCACTCTAGGAACAGCACTGTTAATTAAAAGCCAACAGTGAAGGCTCAAGTGGGGATTCTTCGCTGAGCTTTTTTTATGGATATTTATTTTTAATTGACAAAACTAGAACAACATGAAACATACTTTTGAAAGGACTACGGAATTTATGTACCTAGGGGTAATCATAGAGCAAAAGGGACAGGAGAAACAAGAAATACAGGCAAGGATCATCAAAGGAAACCAGAAGTATGGAGCCCTAAAAAATCTTATGAAATCCAAATATGTATCCAGAAAGACCAAAGAGAAAATGTATACAACTGTTATAAGACCAACAGCGACACATGCTTGTGAGACGTGGACTAAGAACAAAGAGGAGGAAGAAAAAATTATAAGATGGGAAAGAAAAATGTTGAGAGCTATTTATGGAGGCATAAGGACAAACGAGGGATGGAGGAGAAGAACAAACCAGGAACTGGAAGATGTATGGGAACCCCAATATTATAGCAGTCATCAAAGCGCAGATAATAAGGTGGCTGGGACATGTGGAGTGGCTGAATGGGACGAGAATGGCAAAACTAGTTCTCAACCGGAGACCAATAGGAAAAAAAGGGAACGGTAGACCAAGGGAGAGATGGCTGAAGAAGGCAGAAGATGATTTAAAGAAAATGAATATTAAACACTGGAAAGAGAAGACGGCAGGCAGAAATACGTTGCGTGGAATAGTCCAGGATATGCTCAGAAAGAGGTGGTGAAAGTATCCAGTCTGCCCTAGGGCTTCATGGCCTGCTGTGCAAACTAATAACATAATAATAATAAAACCAGAATAAATTTCCGCCTCTAACGAGAATCAAACCCGGGACCTTCGTAAGTCCTCGACCTTAACCACTGGGTCAACCCACAGTATAATTAGAATTATTTCAATTATATTATATTGATAAAGGAAGTTGTGATTACGAGTATGTCATGTTTTGCGTTCATAGCTTAACATCGCTTGTATTATTTCAATTTATTGCGTTATTCACCAACCATCTGATATCATTGTAACAAACCAGAATCTATCTTCAAAATATTCGTGATGATAATTCGTCGACACGTTGTACAAAGTATCTTTCTGTGTGCTTAGTTTCGAATTACTTGAATTATTAAGGTGTAGCCTGTAGCATAAAAACAATCCCTTGTTACAGCATCGAACTAACGTTTCCATATTGGATGAGCTTGTAGTTCAGGGTTCATGCCCCGAGTGGGCGGCGCCGAGGCCGTCCCCCTACACGCTGGGTGGATACGACGAAACAGTTGCTGGATATGAGTATCAACAGCGCCACTGAACTGACAGCAAATCGCGAACGATGGCGAGCTACAGTTCTCAAAACTATTGATGATATTTGTGTCGGCAATACTCTAGCTCCTTCTTCTTCTTAGGGTGCCATGCAGATTCCTGCGTAGGCGTTAATCCTTTCTTTCATCAGATTATCCTATTCATTGCAGCCCTCTGTAATTCCTGGAAGTCGCTTATTCCTGTCCAGTGACGGATGTTTCTCAGCCATGATAGCTTTTTTCTTCCAATTCCTCTTCTCCCCACCTTCGATCTTACCTTGAAGAATGAGACGCAGGAGGTGATAGCGTTCCCCACGCATTATGGTGAGCTATTTTCCTCTTCCTTATATACTATCTTCCTCTTCCTTATATACTCAAAAAGTTCTCGTTCTGCTAACCCAGCTCTTTGGAGAACGTTCTCATTTCTTACATGGTCGACCCAGGACACTCTCAGCATTCGTCGCAGAGTCCACATTTCGAACGCTTCAATCTTATTTACAATGGCTGCCTTTAGCGTCCATGCCTCCACGCCATACAACAGAGTGGACCAAACATAACACTTCATCATCCAGTATCCTAAGACTGAAGTTAAAATTTTTGTTGGTAAGAAATTTTTGAAGTTTCAGGAAAATTGTCCTAGCTTGTTCAATTCTGCATCTTATCTAACCACCATGAACTTGGTTTTATTGATATTTATCTTCAGACCCAGCCTTTGGCTTTCCTCGTTAACGCGACTCAGTAGAGTTTGAAGGTCCTTCACATTGTCTGCTAGTATGACAGTGTCATCTGCATATCGGAGATTGTTGATTGGAAATCCGTTTATGTTAATGCCTATAGGGCTATCTAAGGTTGCCTCAGCAAATGCTCTCTCCACATATAGGTTGAATAACATCGGCGACAAAATACACTCTTGTCTAACTCCCTTTTGTATTTCAACATCATTTGTTGATCTTGCATTATGGACTCGAATATTTGCTTTCTGTTTCCGACTTAATGCATTTTACGAGTTCACAACATGTCTGTTAAGACATTGTGACTATGATGATGATGTTACAGCTTTGTCGCTATTTGCGGAAAAGCTCAAAAAAGGTAACAACCAGAGCACGAGCAGTCAACAAAACCGCGTACTCGTATCTCATGACAGCTGCATAAAACATGTGGTAACACGTATAATATTCGGTTATGCAATTATTTCCGCATAAACATTATGTAAATAATACGGTGGGCTCTTAAAGCTGTCAAGTGCAGCAGTTTGCACGGTAGACGGTCCAGGAATTTCGGTGGACGTTTGGTTCAAATGTAATTTGTATACTCATTTTACACCAGAACTGCTCTTGTTTTCCAATTTTTTAAGGGAATGCAATTAGTGTATGCGATGTAAATCTAAAAGAATTTGAATAATAATTGCAGTATTTTGTATTTTATAGAATAGTTTGATCTATTAGAAAAATATTTTCGACGAAATATCCGCGTGATAAAGAGACGGAAAAAATGGGAGATACAGGTTAATTGAGTCGGTATTTCCTCACTTTCACGCTCTTCACTATGTAAGGGGTGATCGGTCACGAGCGCGCGCGGTTTGATTTTTACCTGTTCACAAAAAAGGGTGCCTTCATCGGCACCGGTCACTTGCGCGCCGAAAAAAAATTAGCCTTGGTTATTCCTAATGACCACATCCCTTTTATCCTTGCGAACTTTCATCTGTCTTTTTACGACTTGCGGTAGCTTACAGCTACTTCTTAGATTATTTAAATGACCACTCGCCTTCTGTAGGTATATAAAATTACCCTCAACGAAAATATTTCAGTAGTTTGCAATCCTTAGTTGCTGTTTGTATTGTTTGTGTTCTACTTTTTCATAATGGAGACTATGTAAGTGTGAAAGGGAAGAAATTAATAGTCCTTAAAGAGTGTATGTTCCGAAGAGATAAAGAAACCACCCGCGGTGTAGCCTACAGATGCTCTAGAAGAGGATGCATAGCATCTTTGCTGATGGATCAATCGGAAGAGATTGTTCTTAAAAGAAATAATGAGCACAACTACGATGCTCCCACAAAAACAAGCTGTGAATGTAAATTTCTCGGATTTTTTTTTTACATCGTCAAGAAATCGATCAAATTTGTGACAAATTAGAACACGTTCGGATTAATTAAAATTTTTTGGAGTATTATAAAGACATTTCGGTCTGCTGACACTACCAACTTCTTTAATTGCATTTATTATAGTGATCAATTAACTTATTATGTTCAGAACAAAATTTCGCATTTAATAATATAAAAAAAGTAATTCATTTCTGTCAAGTTAAAACTAACGATACCTCTGACTGAAGTTCTACAAATTCTTCAAGATAGCAAGATTGCAAAAAATGACGGATGTATTAAAATCTGTTAAAATTATAAGACATAAGTTTACCTCGCCACCCCACGCGCGGGTGTCGACATACCTGCCTATTATCCAAAACATTTTGGGGGCTTATGACCGGTGGGATTAGGACAAATCTGACCGCGGAGCGCTAGTGTCCTATGGCCCATCTGGTGATCGAAATATTTTGCGCGCTCCTGACCGGTGGGATTAGGACAAATCTGACCGCAGCGCGCTAGTGTCCTATGGCCATGTAAGGTAATGCCATTATCTCAACCACAATATTACCTTGCAATAGCGCTATTTAAAAAAATGGAGTCAAGTTTATTGACACAGAACTTCCCACACATAACGGTGATATTTTATTATTTTCCCATTGCATGGACCTGAGACCTGGATCTCCTAGCAACCAAATAATAAGCAATAAACAGCTTATTATGAAAACAACAAGTTTTTACCACCGCCCACCTTCTAGCTACCCCAATTTCACCTCAAGTAGAAAATGATCAGGAACCTCTAAAATGCTTAAAAACGAAGTTTGAGCGATTTCTATATTTTCAGCTGTTTTTTATTATTGCTGCGCCGCCACTGAGACGATTTCTAACAATCATAAACGTTTTCCATCCTCGCCACGGTAATGACACTGTGTAAGAATTTCATTAAAATCAATCCGATAGTTTCCACGTTACACAAAACAGAACGATCAGAAGCAATACTCGCGTGTACATATTAGACAATTCTAAATGCTTTGGTTTCTGTAATAGGCAAAGCTTAAACGGACCAAAAGAAGTGTATTTTGACGCTAGGTCTTTCTTTCACAGGTTAGTGGACAGCCTATTATGAATACAACAATTACAATTTCACCCCCACCAAAAAAAAAAGTCGAAAATGGTCGGGCTCCCCCAAAACGCCTAAATCGAAGATTGAGGTGTAATTATTTTTTTGTATTATGACAATAACTCCGCCGGAAATCAGTGATGTGGATTTTCGTTATATAGATAGGTACCATAAAACGTCCAGAAAGCGTATTATCTCGAAATCGAAAATTTTCGCAATCACAACACTCCCTGCACCTATCGGTATGGGAAGTAAAAATTTGCATCTCAGGTTCTCTTGTTCACTGAATTGCAAAACTCTACTGATGTAAAAATTAAAAAGAGTTCTAGGCTCGAAATTCCCCCGACACCTTGCAACGAACACGTCGCGTCAATTGCATCAGCTGCTGGTAAAAAGCTTGGGTATCTATTCAGAGCCAGAAAGCATTTCTCACCATGTAACCTACTCACGCTATATAAAGTCCAGGTAAGACCTTGCCTGGAGTATTGCACTCATGTCTGGGGAGCTGCTGCCCCTACTACCCTATCTATATTAGATGCCGTCCAGAGAAGGGCAATTCGACTAATTGGCGATCCAGCCTTAACGCGCCACCTTCAGTCACTTTCTCACCGGCGTGTTGTTGGTGACCTCTCTCTCTTCTACCGATATTCCAACGGAATCTGCTCCTCTGAACTATCCTCGTTCGCGCACAGGCAGTGAGGCGGTCAGTTAGAGTCAACCGACAGACAGTGCAAGCGAGCAGTCGAATACGCGATACCCCAGTGGCTCGCGCGAAATGAATGAACTGTGACATAAATTAGTGTAGTTAAGGACCAATATAAATTAGTGTAGTGACTTTAGATAAATTAGACTATTATGTAGTGTACATAGTGAAAATAAATAGTGAAATCCGTACCAAGTGTTTCTTTGCCCAACCGGACTAAAGACTCGTAACAGTGGTGTCAGGTGTGGGGTAGACTGATTGATTGGGCAACGTGGTACGGACAGTTAACTGAATAAACTGCCAAGATGGTGAGTGAACTGAAGGTTGCAGATTTAAGGAGAGAGCTCGATGAACGCGGTGCCGATAGCAGCGGGCTAAAGGCTGTTCTCCAGGATCGTCTTCGACAAATAATGATTGAAGAGGGTGAGGATCCAGATACCTTCGAATTCGAGTCACCTGAATTCGAGTGGGCCAAGAAGCTCGAGTCAAACATCGAAGCAATCTCCAAACAGTCAGAATCCGCCCTGAAGATGGAGATTACTGTTCCGCCGCTCACTGCTCCTATCAGATGTACCCGTGCGACCGCTGTAGCTCATCCTAAGACGGTCGTTCTTCATACATCACGAACTGAGCGGTACAACCGTACATTTATTCCCAAGGTATCCAAGGCTTGGAATGGACTGCCAGAAGATGTATTTATTGGGCCTGCGGGTGTTGGCCCATTCAAATCTCGCGTTAACAAACTTCCCCTAACGTAACCCTTTCACAGCAGCCGCGGTACTCTGGTATTTAGGCTACGCGGTCTGCTCGGTTATAAAAAAAATTAAAAGTGCATAATCGCGAAACCTGACCTTTAAATTATTTCGGAGTGGCAAATTGTCGAAATTGCTTCCCTTCACGCCGTATCTGATATAACTGCAGCATACTGCATGCCGAAACGCCCGCTCCAATTGGAAAACCTTTCTTGGCGCCGATGAATCAGCAATTGAATATCCAACATCGCACTTAGCGTCCGAATACATCTCTATACAGCAACACTGAGAGCGATTAAAGTCCTTTCATGGCGGGGAATGCAGAGTTTCGGGTGTGCAGTTTTACGGGCGGCAGTCGGAAAGTTAACCCCCCCCCCTCCTTCCTGCACCGATCGCAAAGCGTCCGTCCCTCGGCGTCGGTATGTAGCGGAATGTAAATCGTTGTGGCAGATGCATCAGAGATAAGGCGAATGTATGTACAGAGATGTCTGATTTTCATCGGTATTAGTGCAGTGGACTTAGGGGTGCGTTGAACAGATTCGGGCTAATTTCACAGGAAAAAATGAAGTCAAGTTGATTGACTCAGTACTTCCCACACATAATAATGATTTCGTTTTTTTGTTTTCCCATTGCATGAAGCTATAGTCTGGAATCCCCTTGAAACCAAATCATCGCCCACCCTCCCGCAAAAAAAACGTCCAACACAAAAATTCTCGTAAATAGTTTCTTGCGTCTCCCTCCTCAGAAACTAGGACGCCACAGTTTTCATTCTGCATGCTTGAACTAGACGATGCAAAACCATAAGGAGCCTCTAAACCGTTTAAAAGCAAAGTGTGAGCTGTTTTTATATTTTTTGTTTTTTAAATATTGTTGCGCAACCACTGACACGATTTTTCAGACACTGGTGCGTTTTCCACTTTCGCCGCGATAGTCACTTCTGTGTCGAAATTTCATTAAAATCAATTTGATAATAAGGCCCTTGGTTTCTGTAATAGGCAAGAAAATGTTCACATGGACTTAAAAAAATACGCCGGTACGTATTTTTTCCACAGGTCAATGGACAAACTATTATGAGTACAACAAATCTTTCAGTTTTACAACCCCCCACCCTCCAACCACCCCAATTTCACCCCCACCCAAAATAACGTAGAAAATGATCAGGAATCCCTAAAACGCCTAAGAACAAGGTTTGAGTTGTTTTTATATTTTTAATTTTTTATTATTGCTGCGCCGCCACTTACACGATTTTTCCAAAACATACACGATTTCCATCCTCGCCGCGGTAGTAATACTGTGTCAAAATTTCGTTTAAATCAATTTAATAATTGCGTTACGCAATATAGAACGATCTAAAACAATACTCGTACGTCTGTATACACCACAAATTCTAAGTCCCTTGGTTTCTATACTGAGCAAATAGACATAAAAAAGTGTATTATGCCGCTAGGTTTTTCATTCACAGGTCAATGGACAGTCCATTGTGAATACAACAAATTTTTCAGTTTTCCAAACCCCCATCCCCCAACCACCCCAAATTCATCCCTACCCTAAAAAAGTAGAAAATGATCAGGAACCCCTAAAACGCCTAAAAACAAGGTTTGATGCGTTTTTATTTTTTTTATTTTTTATTATTGCTGTGCCGCCACTGGCACGATTATTCCAGAACATACGCGTTTTCCATCCTCGCCGCGGTAGTAATACTGTGACAAAGTTTCATCAAAATTCATTCCATAACTTACGTTACTCAATACAAAACGATCTGAAGCAATATTCCTATGTATTCATCAGAAAGTCCCTTGGTTTCTGGAGTAGGCAAGGCAATGTTTGGATGGCCCTAAAAAAGGGTATTATGCCGCTAGGTCTTTCTTTTACAGGTCAATGGATAGCCTATTATGAGTACAACATTTTTTGAGATTTGCAAACCCCCAACCACCCCAATTTTACCCCCACCCAAAAAAAAAGTAGAAAATGATCAGGAAGCCCTAAAACACCTAAAAACGAAGTTTGAGCAATATTTATTTTTTTTTGTTTTTTGGTAATTACGCCGCCGCCCCTGTACCGATTTTCAAAATTATGGGAACATTACCTACTAAGACCCCCCCAGCATATGTCTGCCCAAATTTCATCACAATCCATGCAGCGGTTACTGAGATTACGAGGCTAGAAAAACGCGCACAGACCGACAGACAGACAGACAGACCGACGGAAATGAGTGACATGGATTTTCGTTATGTAGACATCATACAACGCCCAAAAAGCGTGTTATCTCAGAATCGAAAATTTTCGCGATCACAATACTCCCCTCACCTATCGGTGTGGGAAGTAAAAAGGTTCGGTTAAAAAACTGCTTTAGACTACATCACTATTTTTGAACCAGATTTGGTTGTATTTATGGAAACAAGGATTAGAATGAAAAATAATTTGATACAGCATTTTAACTGTATACTCTAGTTTCTTGGGCTTTGGCGTTTGGTTGTTTTTGTGTAGTTAAATGATTACTATTTATTCAAATTCTACTTTTACGCCAATCGAATTAAGATATTTCCTGGAGTTAATTCCCAACAGGCTGGTTTTAATACCTCTGCTTGGTCCTAAATGCATGTAATCTGAATTTGCACCATTCCAGGTGGTGAGGATAACTTTTGTTCCATTTAATTTTACTTCCCCCACCGATAGGTGAGGGGAGTATTGTGATCGCGAAAATTTTCGATTTTGAGATAATACGTTTTTGGGGCGTTTTATTATATCTACATAATGAAAATCCACGTCACTCATTTCCGTCGGTCTGTCTGTACGCGTTTTTCTAGCCTCGTAATCTCAGTAACCGCTGCATGTATTGTGATGACATTTGGGCAGCAATATACTGTGGGGTCGTAGTAGGTAACGCTGCTATAATTTTGAAAATCAGTAAATGGGCGACGGAGTAATTAGCAAAAAACAAAAAAATCAAATATTCCTCAAACTTTGTTTTTAGGCGATTTAGGTGTTCCTGATCATTTTCTGCTTTTTTGGGTGGAGTGAAATTTGGGGTGGTTGGAAGGTGGGGGGTTGTAAAATTGAAAGATTTGTTGCTTTCATAATAGACTGTCCTGACCTGTGAAGGAAGACCTAGCAACATAAATAACTTTTTGCTCCATCCGATCATTGCCTTGTCTATTGCAGAGCCAAAGGACAAACATACATGAAATTTAATTTTTTTTATGTCTATTTTACATCCATTAGACGTTCATGCTCCATTTTTGGATATACATATCCACTGGATGTACAATGTATATTCTTTGGTATATAAGTATATACATGGTATATGTTATGAATATACATGCTCATTCCTGGTCTATGTTACATATACTATGCATGTACATTAGACGTACATATGTACATTTAATTGATATGCCATGGATGTGGAATTTCGCGACAAACGTACATGAAATGTATATTTTTTGATGTCTATTTGACATCCACTCGACATTCTTGCTCCATTTGTGGATATACATATCCATTGATTCGATATCCACTGTATGTACACTGTAGTATAGCGTTTATTGTAAATATAAAATAAATAAAATACAATAAACAACAAGTGCCCCAAAAAAGTTAAAAACTTGTGCTTGGGTACAAGCTAATTATTATAAAATAGAAACCACAAATAAGGGTTAATTCAGGAATATTTGTATTCTATAGATATTAGTAATAATAGGTATTACATATATGTCTACAAGTTGGTGAATTTTAATGCGATTATTATTTACCATCCATTGTTTTAAACCATACTTAAATAAATGTAAAGGCGCTAGACATTTTATGCTTTCTGGTATCTCATTGTATAGTGTTGGAGCAAGAAATGTATGACATCGTAATTAAGTATTTTTCCTTGCTTTTGGTACAGCATTACATGCATATGTCATATTTATGTTCGTGTTTTGTCAAGTTTGATTTATTTCTGTATTGGTAAATACCTAATGACATGAAAAATGTTTGGTGGATATCTAGAATTTTTGTTTTAGAGAATAAAAAGTCACTAGGACATGTACATTTCACTTTATATACTTTCATTATGAGGGTAAGATCCATCCATCCTATTTGTTAATTTAACGTATCTACAACATTCGTAATTAGAACATAAATATTTGCGTACGCGTGTGGCTCAAAATTACAGCGTTAACCGATTTACCTTTTCAATAATACATTTTTGTTTTGTTTCATATAATCTGAACTGGCCTCTTTACAAGAACACTGATGGCGATTAAAGTGCTTTCATGGCGGCGCGACGTATGCTGATTTTCAGGCATGGGATTTTAGAGGCCGGAGTTAGAAAGTTAACCCTTCTGGCACGGATTGCGGAGGGTCTGTAGGTTTGTAGCAGAATGCAAATTGCCGTAGCAGGTGCATTAGAAATGAGGCGGGAAGCGCCTTTGATTTCCACCGGTGTTACCGGACTGCCGTAGCGAGCTTGGCGCTCTGAAAGCCATACTAATCGACGAATCCGGTTCACGGAAAAAATTACTACAGAGAATTATTGGTTTGTTTGGTATTATGAATTTGTTATGGTGACTTCAATTTCTGCTAACACATTGATACTATAAATGGCCGAGCATTAGTTACATGTTACATTAGTTAGCAATACAAAAATGACTGATATTATTTTCTCCTTGAATATAATGTGAGTATTCAATGATCAATATCCCTTATAATAACCTGACAATAATATTGTTGCCATATTACGTGGTAGATTTCCTGTCATTTCAAAATTCATAATGGTATTGTGAATTGTCAATATTTAGAATATTGTAGTGGCCTAAATGCGTGAAAAATAGCCATTTCTGTCGTACTCCAGCTGCTTTTTGACCTTAGATGTGTTATGTCTATTATTTCTGGTTAGAATTTATTTGTTGTAAGTCATTTTTAAAATTTTGTCCCTTTACTCTAGTTCGTCCATAATTATGTATCAGCTAAGTTAGTTGTTTTGTTCCATCTGAACAGTTTTTTGGTTATATTTCATGGCCCGCTAAGTTGCTTATAGGTAGGAAAATTGAAAAACACCGGTTTCATTGAAAATTTGAAATTAAATCAAAACTACCAGCGACTGATATTTACAACTGCATATCATTAGAAAGTTTATCAAATTGCACATTTGATCGTATAAAAAAATTAAGTATTTCCATTTGAAAAAATCAAGCTATCTCAGATTGAGGCTTCTTTAATTAATCGACCGATTGCTCCAAGCACAAACGCAATTCAAATTTGACTCTCTCAACTAAGGTGACGTATTTCATGCTTAGTAATGTGCCAAAGTCACAGCCTTCTAAATTTGATACTTATACCGCAAATGGTAATTTACACCTAAACGATTCGCTTCAAGTCCCATGTGTGATACATACAGTCATACTAGAATTCAGCAAGGAATCTAAATGTGCAATAATATACAGGGTGTTCCATTTAAAAAAAACATTACTTTGATATGTCACGCTTTTATTAGACACCCTGTATAAAAGTCATTATTTTTAAAATGTAGTCCAACTCCACGAACATACACCCGCGAACTTGATTTTTCAAAAAGTGGTATCGTTTGGTCACAAGAGTCCGAGGCATTGAGCTTGACTCATCCTGTATAAGTATTCAATGATAACTGTCCCTTATGTTAAATGACCTGGCAATAATAGGCCAATGAACAGTAAAAATACAGAGACTGTATATTAATTGTTCATTAACAATATAGAGTTTCCCTTGTTTCAGTGAACGTTGGACAATGATTTTACAAACCCAACTGCGAACCTCCATGAAATCTGTTTCCTGCCCTCTCATCGTTTTCCTCAAATGTTGGAGCTTCCGAGCCTTCAAAGTATTAACTGCTTCCTTCTCCTTCCTCATTATTCTTAAAACTGCGATATTTGTTTTGATCTGTCCATGGTATTTTTAATATTGGGCGATACAATCATAGTTCAAAGGCTTGATTTCTTCATGGTAGCTTCAGTAAGCGTCCATGCTTCAACCCCGTAAAGGAAAACAGAGGATACAAAACAGCGAAGAGTCTTATTTTGGTATGCAACGTGATGTGATGGCTCGTAAACAAATTTCTCATTTTGCGAATATGTTCCTGAGCTTTTCAACTCTGCTTCGTATTTCCTGCGAGAGAAATAGCGTTTATATAAAGTTCCAAGATAAGTAATACTGCTCATTCTTTCTACTGATTTCTTGTTGATTAACAGTTGACAGTTAGTAATGTTGTCTTTGCTTATAACCATTAGTTTCGTCTCTTTAATGTTAATGTCCGAGATATACAGGGTGATTCACGGTTGATGGTAGGTTAGACGTTTCTGGAAAACTAGCCATAGGATTGATTCGAAAACTTGGCAATCTAGGTGTTCGCACCTGCTCTATCGATCTAAAATATTTTCATCCCTGCGACGTTGCCGCTTCTTCGGAAAAGTAGTATCACTTTTGATATTTCAAATAGAACACCCTGTATATTGTTTCATTTTCAGATCCGCCATTGCTTTGTGATTATTTTTGTATGATATGTTCCTATACCTATCTGTAGTGGTTTTCGAGAAAATAATTATTTTCTTTATCTTTCGAAGCAAATCACTTGAAATTGAAGTTTGAGCATTTACTATGGACCATTCTCACCAAATTTAGAATATTGAGGTAAGTGAAAAATGAAAATTTTATTTTTTTTTTGTATTAAACTTCTTAGCCAGCTCATTTGAATTTGAATTCATAGGATTTCAAAAGTAAAAAACTGACATTTTCAGAAAATATTTTTCACGGAGTATGCATAGACTGTCCAAACCTATTTAAACCTTTTTTTTTTTTTGTTTTGTTTATCACTGTCTGCTTTAAACTGTGACTTGCCCATCGTGTCTGTAGGAAATAGTTTTTGTATCATCGCATTGTTAAAAACTTTTGTACTAAATATCTCCCTCTCCGTTACTTGAAAAGTTAACATGGATAGGTTAACGGAGGGGAGATTTTTTTCGTCCTGGTTAAACCAAGACATTTAACTTCAAATACCTTGTTAGAGAGTGCCAAAATTATCCTTTATAAATTACAAATTATGTCTGTTCGTGATTTCTTTGATAGGAACATCTACACAGGTTAACGGAGGAGAATTAGTAGTATGCTTTACACATATAGTTTTATTCACATTTTCTAGGGGAATTTGCAATGATTGTCTTCTAAGCATAGTAAAATCGAAAGAAATTATTCCCATAGATAGCCTCTTAATTCTACTATTGCTCCCCCAGTTGGCGCTGCGTTTATAAGCGAATTTTATGGACTTATTAAATGCGTTAACGGAATAAAGATTTTGGCGAGAGGCAGTATAACTAACACTGAGAAAACGTTATTGAAAATTTTGTCAGTAATATAGCCAACCTCAGACAACAATTATTCAACATCAGGGGTATCACATGGGGTTAGTTCAAAAGAACGAACAACAAATACTGCAAACGAATTCTTCATTGTGTGGAACAACAGGTGGGGGAGACAGCTAACGGAACGAAGATCTTACTCCATTTATTTTTTTCCAATATATTTTCCTCGGTGTATCTTTTAGCTATATCGGAAACATGCAGAAGGCTAAAAACTCCACAAACCACCCTCAATAATACTTGGCTTTTAGTTTATTACACGCGGCGACCAACTTTTTCGTTTTTGGTGAGAATGACCCTTATACGTTTTTGGACTATTACTTTGCCATGATTAGAACGGTTTTCAGAGTCATACTCCTTTTAAGAAAGCAGATAAATCCATCATAGTACCACAGATATATTGTCACGACGGCCTCTTTTTCTTCACCCAGGGAATCAAACTGGACGTAACTTTCACCGTTTTACTTCACAACTCAATACAATATCTCTTAACCTTATCTCACTTATAGTCAACTGAACTACTGCCACGTTACTCGTGGCGCCTTATATACTTCATCGAACCATCTAGAAAAATCCAGACGATTCGAAGACGTTTACACATCAAAAATCTAACCTAACATTTTGAAAGGAACATCAACAACAATACAAATAAGCAATGCTATATACAGGATGTTACAATATAATATATAATTACATAGACAAGAAATAATAAATTTCATACATAATGATTGATAGTGCATTGGTGGCAATCAAAGTATCATTTACATGAAATCCGCTTTCCGTTTTACAAATTGCGTATTCAAATACGCGTCAAACCATGTGAAATATTATCTTTTTATCTTCCGTTTATATCGCACTCCATCTGTAACGCTACTATTAACGCATGATGGATTATAATTGAGTTAGCTGCTAGTGGTAAATGGGGTGTGTTGGTTTAAAGCTGGAGTTCAAGTCGAAAATAAACCCTCCATGCGGTTGCATAATAGTCCAGTAGAAACATATTTATGTATAGGGTGCCCCAATAAGAACGATAGGAAAGAAAAATTAAAACAACAACGGTTTGAGATTGGTTTTGGCTTTATTTTGAAGCTACATCCGCGACATTATGTACGGAATAGCACATCAATCAAATGTCCGCCTTGGGCTCGCTGGCAGTGCTTCAAGCAGTCGGTTCCATTTCGCATGATATTTTGGAGCATTTGTGGCGTTATGGCGTTGATGGCTACTCGAATATTGTTTTCGAGGGCATCCGAAGTTAACTGGTTTGTTGGAATAGACCAATGATTTGACGTAAAATAATCGAGAGGTGTCAAATCACACGATCGCGGTGGCCAATCAATGAACACTCACTCGTCTGGTTATGATCCAGTCGCCAAACTTCTGTCGAACAACTTCGAGCGTTGTGTCGCTTGTGTGGCTTGTGGCTCCATCCTGCTGGAATCACATGTCGGTAACGATCATATACGGGTGCAGTCCCAAATCCAAACGCAAAATTCGTAGAGTTATCTCTTGGGAGAGGCTTAGTTTCGCGGCTCGGTGTCGATAAGACAAAATAGGGCCGCTGGCCGGTTGGGCGGCGATATTTTCTTCACGTCGACCAGTTCGCATTCGTGTTGGTTTCTTTAGGTCCAGTGGAGTGTACTCATGCTCAAATTTTTCCACGTTGCGACGATCTGCCTGCTCACTGAAGCCATATTTAAGGGCCGAGTTCACAACAAAATGCGCGTTGCGAGCGGGAACCTCCGTAGTACTTTTTAATAATTTCCAAACGATCGGCAAGCGTGAAAAGATCCATGATGAATTGTCAAACCTTACTGAATATTTTGACAGCTGGATGACGTTTGTACCTTTGACAGCTGTCTAGATATCCCTTTTAGAAAACCTATCACTTCTGTTGGGGCACCCTATAGTTATATTTTTCCCATAGTTGCCTCAAACAAAACCAATTTAGCAGCGATGCCAGCAGAACTTCATTTCAGCTATGTGCTTGAAAATGTTAGCAGCTTTAAACTCAAAAGCAGCCAAAAACAGTTGCTATAAATGCTAGCTCAAACAAGTATGACTGTTAAGATATTCAATAACCTCTATTAAGATCGTCTAGGTGCAACCGGCTCTTTTCGTTCTATGCGGCATTCTGCAGGACGCCCTAAGACTACAAAAATATAGTCAAGTTGACTGACTCAGTACTTCCCACACATGTGATGATACCAGTTTTATTGTTTTCCCATAGCTCGATCCTCTTGCAACCACATCATCGCTCGCCCGACTGCAAAAAAGTCTGTTATTCTACTAGGTACTTCTTTCACAGGTGAATGGACAATCTATCTTGAATACGACCAATTTTTGAGTTTTACACTCCCCACCCCCGATCCACCCCAACGTCACCCCCACCCAAAAAAAAAATTGAAAATGATCAGGAACCCCTAAAACATCTAAGAACAAAGTTTGAGGTGTTTTTAAGTTTTTAGTTTTTTTATTATTGCCGCGCCGTCACTGAATCGATTTCTAAAAACCATACGCGTTTTCCATCCTCATTAAAGTTAATTCAAAAGTTTCGACGTTACACGATACAGAACAATATGGTATAATACTCGTATGTATTTTGTATACATCAGAAAATTCTCTAAGTCCCTTGATTTCTGAAAACCCTACACCATGTCGCTACCCAAATTTCATCAAAATCTATGCAGCAGTTCCTGAGATTAGGAGGCTAGAAAAACGCCAACAGGCAGACAGACCGACAGACAGACTGACGGAAATGAGTGACGTGGATTTTAGTTATGTAGGCATCATAAAACGCCCAGAAAGGATATTATCTCAAAATCGAAAATTTTCGCGATCACAGTACTACCCTCACCTATCGGTGTGCGAAGTAAACATTTAATAAATATCGGAACACTTTTCTCCAAGTTATTTTATTACTTTATCACTAATAGTTGATTTTTTTTAAAAAGTAGGATAGAATTTAGTTGAGGTAAATTCAAACGGCGCTGTCGTCGTGGAATTTTTTTTAACGGAAGCGATATTGACAAAACCGGATTTTTCCCGGACTAGTTTTTTCATGCCGATTCCGAATTTGTATTTAGTTTTTCTCTAACACCTGTAGTTTTGGATATCTGTTGTATACGGACAGACAGACAGAGGCTCTGCATAAGCTCTCTTGAGTGAGAGCTAAAACTAGACATCTTTATAGTACTGCTTCTACAACTGTGAAAATTTCATCAATATTTGGACAAACACACATTTAGAAAAGTACATGTATGTGAAATTCTACCCTTTAGGGTAGTATGGGGTACATTCAAAGTTTCAAGGAGCCAATGATTAGATAGACGACAGACAGATATGCCGACGGAAATGGGTAAAATGGTTTTTTCGTGATGTAGACGTCACGACACATTACCTATATTTTTACTTTCCACACCTAAAGGCGAGAGGAGTATTGTGATCGCGAAAATGTTCGATATCCTGATAGTACGCCTTTGGGCGTTTTATATCTACATGACAAAAATCCACGTCACTCATTTCCGTCGGACTTTCTGTCGGTCTGTATGTTCGTAATCTCAGTAACATGGATTTATTATCATGAAAGTTGGAAAGCGATATGCTGTGGGGTCGAAGTAGGTAATGGTGCTATATTTTTGAAAATCGGTGCATGGCCGGCATAGTAATAAGCAAAAAACAAAACATTTCAAATATTCCGCAAACTTCGTTTTTTGGGCGCTTTAGGAGTTCCTGATCATTTTTTACTTTTTTTTTGGTTGGGGGTGAAATTGGGGTGGTTGGGGGGCGGAGGATTGTATAACTGAAAAATTTGTTGTATTCATAATAGGCTCTCCATTAACCTGTGAAAGAAAGACCTAGCAGCATAGTACCCTTTTTTAGGTCCATCCGAACATTGCCTTGCCTAATACAGAAATCGAGGGACTACTGATCATACGAGTATTGCTTTAGATCGTACTGTATTTTGTAACATGGAAGCTATTGAACCGATTACTACTACACCAGACGACCAGATATTATTGCCTTAGCGAGGATAGAAAATGTGATAATGGCGACGCAGCAACTATTAAAAAACTAAAAATACAAAAACAGCTCAAACTTAGTATTTAAGCATTTTAGGGGCTCATGTTGGGGGCTGGGGGGTGTAAAACTGAAAAATTTGTTATCATAATAGGCTGTCCAATGACCCACGAAAGAAAGATATACAGAATACTGAGTCAATGACTTCATTTTGATGACTTCATTTTTTACAATTACAATACTTTTTGCGTCTATTTGCGCGAGCAGTCTGATTTTTGCAAAATTGTCACGTCCAGAAAATCGAAAGTGCCTTGAAATAACCATTTCTATAGGATTAATAAATATTCTAACGGCAGTTAATGTATATGTAATTTTTAAATACCCACAACCCTGTTAGCTTCAAATTCTTTTCGATGGAATATATACATGAAATCGCCATAATTCTTAAGGGCCTTTATTCTCTGAGGCGTATAAATTATCACCAAAACCCAGCCATGTCTGAGTATAAACTGCCGACAAAAAAAGGGGACTCCAGGCAGACAACGACCTTATGTTCTTATCCTTTTACTCTCCAGCCCGATAAATATCCATAGTCTGCTTCTTCTGACTATAAAGGGCCCGAAAAGGTGGCCGGAACGATGTAATTTTTAGAAAGGAGGCTCATTCTCCTTTCCATAATACCGAGAATAACAAGTAATATGTTTGCTTAAGGAGACCGGAGTCAGGTAGATTGCCTTGGTACTTTACACGTAGACTACGAACGTGAGTATAGATCATACTTGAAGAATAATTTAGCCAATAGCCAAAGAAACAGAAACCAGATACAAATTTCATCACTTTTACTTCCCACACCGATAGGTGAGGGGAGTATTGTGATTGCGAAAATTTTCGATTTTGAGATAATACGCTTTTTGGGCGTTTTATGATGTGTACATAACGAAACTCCATGTCACTCATTTCCGTCGGTCTGTTTGTCTGTCTGTCTGTCTGTTGCGTTTTTCTACCCTCATAATCTCAGTAACGGCTGCATGGATTGTGATGAAATTTGGGCAACGTTATGCTGTCCTAGCGGCATATTACGCTTTTTTAGGCCCATTCGAACATTGGCTTTCCTATTACAGAAACCAATTTTGTGATCTGTACATACGAGTTTTGCTTTATTTTGTTCTATGTATATTGCGCAAAGCACAAATTATTGAATTGATTTTAGTAAAATTTTGACTCAGAATTTATTACCGCGACGAGAATGGAAAACGACTCCGTTTTTGGAAAACCGTGTCAGTAGCGGCGCAGCAATAATCAAAAAACCAGAAACATAAAAATAGCTCAAACTTCGCTTTTAGACGGGTTGGAGGTTCTTGATCGTTTCGCATCATCCAGTTGAAGCATGCAGAAAAACTGTGGCGTCCTAGTTCCAAAGGAGGGAGACGCAAGAAACTATTTACGAGGGTTTTTTGTGTTGGAGGTTGTTTTTGCGGGCGGAAATAATAAAATGGTATCATCATGTGTGGGAAGTACTGAGTCAATCAACTTGACTGCATTTTTTATTTCTTCATTTGACTTGGTACAACTCTGATAAAGTGATGTCCGTATCAGTATTATGTTGAGGTGGTTGGGGTGGCTGTAAGGTGGGGAGGGGGTTGTAAATCGAAAAATTTTCATAACAGGCTATCCACTCACCAGTGAAAGAAAAACCTAGCGGCACAATACTCTTTTTTAGGTCCATCGGAACATTGCCTTGCTTATTACAGAAACCAAGGGACTTTTTTCTTATGTATACATACGAGTATTGCTTTAGATCGTTCTGAACTGTGTAACGTGGATTGGTTTTAATGAAATTTTGACACATTATTATTAGCTTGCCGAAGATGGAAAACGTGTATGGTTTTTAGAAATCGTGCCAGTGGCGGCGCGGCAATAACAAAAAAAATTAAAAATAAAAACAGCTCAAACTTCGTTTTTAGGTGTGTTGTTAGGGGTTCCTAGTCGCTTTCTACTTTTTTGTGGGCGACTTCAAGTGTTCAAGTGTTCTTTGTGTATTGTAGTTTTTATTAGCCAATTTAAAAATGTTTTTTAAGTTTTATGTTTTACTGTATTGAATTAGCATTTTTTAATCATGTTTTAGCTTTTCTGTGGTGTGGAACTTAAGATTTACACAATAGTTTGACTTATTTATTTGTCTCTTTTTACGTACAGTGAACACCAAAGTATTGACCTTTTAAGAGAAACTCTGCATTTTATGTTTGTTATCCCTAAATCCGAAGACCGCATATTGTTCTTTGGATCAATAACTATAGGACAGGAATATCTCTTTATTGGAAAACAATATTAGATACAGAATGTATATGCCACAGCATAGTAAAAAATCAGCACAATATCTCAGTTTGGCGGCAACTACACGCGCGGCCCCTCCCTATCTTTTGGATGATTATTTGTAGCGATGCTAACGATACTTCGATACTTGAGTCGCCTAGTTCCAAAAGTCGCTAAATCCTTCCAAGAATATTTTTAAGGAAACGCGAAAATTTGCTGTTAGTCTCAAAAAGCAATGGGAGTATTTGTAACTATAGATATTGATAGACAGTAACATAGTGCTTTAAAAGGTCTTTGGGGCAAAAATCCTACTTTAATAGTTTTGTGAAAAACTTGAAAAGCCTTCTGGATTTAGATGTTTTTGGAAATACATTTGGATTTGGAGGGATTTGCTTAGAAATTTACATGATATGACTGTATTTCATGGCATATTTTGCGCAGTTGGATTATACAAAATAAGATGAAAACTAATATTAAGTCAAAAAAAATTCATTACAAAATAAAAAACAATTATTTGTAATGAATTGTACAAATAAAATGAAATAGAATAAAATGAAATATAAAATATAGTATCTTTACTTATTATTGTGTCACCCAAAGAGGTATTTGTTTTTGGTCACGTGACGTCCGATTCAAAAATTTTAATGGGACACCCTGTATATTTGTGACTTTTTGTGATCTTCCCGATAAAACAATTCCAACAAACTGCACACTTGGGTGAGATAGTAATAAGAAAAGATACTACATTTTTCTCTAATTTAAACCGCCAAAATTATAATTCGCTACTAGTGCCCAGTTCCGATATATTACTTGTCTTAATCGTCGTGGGACACGCTGTATACATATAAATCAAATTATAGGTTAGGTTAATTATATGCGTTAACTTATAGATAGTACGGCTGTTATGCAAGCAGCAGAAAACTTACTTATCGTCCTATCCTGGATTTAGGGGGTTTTGTTCTCAAGGATCATGGTTCACATGTAAATGCTAATGTGGATTAAGAGGTTTTTGTTATCGAATGGATTTAGGGGTATTTGAATCTCATTCTCTCATGGATTAAGTGGATGTTGTTTCCAACCTTAAGAATCCACATTGATTTAGACCAGGATTTAGACGGTTTTGAAGGATATACTATGTTCTAAAGCATTACTGAGGCCTCTCCCAATAAGATGGCGCTACTATTTCAATTTATTTGACAATTGGATTTAGCGGTTTTTGAAACTAGACGACTCACTTGTACTTCTGCACTAATATCGAGTATTTTTATCTTATATACTTTTTGAGCGATTATAAGCTGGTATCGCTACTTTTGTAATGGTATCGGTATCGAAAATAATTATATAATAATTGAGGGGTGAAATCAGTTGCAGAAAATTCTCTGTACGAACCGAACAGGCCCACTTGGCTAAAAAATATCGAATTGGTACCGGCATCAATATTTTCATTTTTGCATCTCTACCCAGACTTCACAGCCGCAAAATCATCCCAAGGTCAAATTCTGTGGGAACCATTTCTATATAGGAAATCCTCAGAGATATTCTGCTGGTTGTTTACTATGCTGTTGTGTATGTTGATCAGAAGCAGTTCAATTAGTATTTTTTTATGAAGGTATATTGTTTCACGCACAGCTGACCCGCAGATAATAGGTTTAAATCATAGACTCACCTGGCAACCAACGCCAAAATTATCCGATTAGCTCGAACTCCGGTGCCTAAATAAAAAAAAAGTGGGAGCTGCGTGGTATCGCCAGCGTATAGGAAAAAGATGATAAATGGTTTTGGAGCAAATCCAAACGGTGGTATTTACATTTTTATTAAGTTTCTGTCCCACGAGAGCCGTTATTCACGTATATCTTGAATAAAAGGTCTACAGCTACTTTTTGTTTCCCATTTCCAATAGGCGAGGAAGTATCGTAATCACAGGCACAATCAAATTTGATTTGTTCCGTATCTGTTTCACGAAGCGTATGCCATAAAAATTATTAAACTGACTTCTGCCTATTTATCAGGTAATGCCTGCCCCTGTCTCTAACACTACTTGGTCAGTATGTCAGCATTAACATACAGGGTGAGTTTTTAGTACCGGCTTGGTCGTTAACTCCACTACTGTAGAAGATAGCGAAAAAAGTTGTATATAAAAGTTGTAGCTACAGATATGCCCCTTGCTTAGAAAATATTTAGATTTATACAGGGTGATCCATAACTACGTGGTGAAGCAAACATGCATGTTTTTAAATAATAATAATAATAATAATAAATTTATTAACCATTGGATGTACAGACATCATTGGCACGTCACTGTAAATTTACAATTACATAGTTTACAGAGACATGAAATGAGACACCCTATATATTATTCCATATTTAAATTGTACTTATGATTTCCATTCTTCCAATATAGAGTATTATTACATTATACAGGGTATTTCAAACGATATGACCATTTTTATATCCAAATCACGGTCAAATGAACGTACTGTATATCAAAAAGTAATGAATCAAATATAATTTTTTTACATGAAAAGATTAAAAATATCCTCTAGTTTTAAAATAGGCTACAAAATAAGACCCGCGACGTATATTCGTATACAGGGTCATGTAGAAAGCAAAAACCAGAGTTTTCTCTTTTTTTTTTTTTAAATGTAACCCCCAATATTTTATTATCCCAAAGAATTGCTTTTAATATGCTCTTTCATCTTTGTTTAGCATTTGTTGTACCTACGTACATCAGTTTCCGAGATATTTCGATTTTTTGGTTAATTTAAAATATAGCTTCTATTTGTGTACTGAAATTTATTTATTTTGAGAAAGTACTATCGAATTTGTTTTCTATTTAACGAACAACTAAATTATAAGGTCATGATACTATTTGACGAAGTCAAAACTCTAAATCATCGAGATAATAAAGTCATGTGTGCTGAGGAAACAATTTTGTAGGCGTGATGCATAATTATCAAGCAGATTTATCAGGCAGGGTTTGAAAAATTGACGGTTTTCATAACCTGCTCAGTAATTGCGTACTGTGTGAAAAACCAGCTTTAAAAATTAATTTTTCCATTGAGGGTATTTAGGAGAATCTTTGAGAAATTGTCTACTTGCCTCTAGAATATGTATATCAACTATGAACAGCAATATCTAGAAAGGAGGTAACCTAAAACTAATGCGTTTGAAAGATTGAAGAATTGTTTTATTTGTACTGTGTCGTTTCATATTTCATAGCCCACCTGATAGATATGCTTGATAATTATGCATGACGACTATAAAATTGTTTCCTCAGCACACTTGATCTAGATTATCTCATCGATTCAGTATTTTGACTTTACCAAGTACTATTATGGCCTTATATTTTAGTTGTTTGTTAAGCAAAAATAAAATTTGATAGTATTTTCTCAAAATAAATAAATTTTAGTAAACAAATAGAATGTATATTTAAAATTAGTAAAATCGAAATATCTCAGAAACTGATGAATGCAGCCATAACAAGTGCTATACAAAGATGAAAGAGTATATTAAAAGTAATTCTTTGGTATAATAAAATATTGGGGGTTACATTTAAAAAAAGAGAGAAAATCTAGATTTTGCATTCTATATCACCCTGTATACGAATATGCGTCGCGGGCTTTTTTTATAGTCGATTTTAAAACTAAAGGATATTTTTTCTCCATCCGTGTAAAAAATGGTTTTTGATTCATCACTTTTTGATATACGATCATTTGACAGCGATCTGGATATAAAAAAGGGTCATAACTTTTGAAATACCCTGTATAATGTAACAATACCCTATATTGAAAGTACGGAAATCATTAGCAGAATTTGAATAAAGAATAATATATAGGGTGTCTCATTTAAAAAAATGCATGTTTGCATCACCACGTAGTCATGGAACACCCTGTATAAATCTAAATACTTTCTGAGCAAGTGGCATATCCGTGGCTACAACTTTTATATACAACCTTTTTTCTACAGTAGCGGAGTTATCGACCGAGCAGATACTAAAAACTCACCCTGTATATGTCACTCAGAAAATACTAATCGAATCTTAACGAAGTTCTACGATTTGTTTTGAATTTGTTATATTCTTTCATAAGGGTTTTTTCTGGAGGGATGTGTGGTGGAGCTATTTGGCTGAGTGTTGGTAGCCAGTAAATTGGGATTGATTTGATGCATCCCATAATAGTTATCATAGAAGGGTTTAACTGAGCATTTATCGGTCTAGTATGTGGGCTGTTTAGCGGTCTAAAAAAGACGACCACTGGACGACCCATTTGTGGTGTTCCAAACCTTCGCAAAAGAAGCCGAGTGGATGTGAGTCGACCACGTCGCTGATCGATTCGGGTACGAAAGGGCTTACCTCAGAGTAGCAACTGAACGTAGAGGTAGTAAACAAACCACTTCAGCATGGCGTGCTTAAAAAGCCATCATGTTTGACACTTCAGCCCCAAAACATTGATCAGCTGTGACCTCGCAGTGACAGTTCAAATTGTAAACAATGCTGTGTAACGTCAACTAACCTGAAAATTCTTCCAATGCAACCCATGTTACAAACACTGCACTCTTTGAGTTCTATCTCGGAAAACTGTTAAACTACACTCGAAGATAGCAAAGCAAGTCCATAAAGCTTCACTACCACAGAGTTAACATCTCTAGAGGGAATGTAAACAACAAAATGCACAGGTCGCTGACCAGCCAACATGTAACAGAAATTTTGACAGCTTGAGGGTATTACCAGTGGCGTACAATTTTATACTAAAATTGGATGTTCATTAATAGATTCAATTATTACTGTGATTTTATAAACTGATACAATAAGCTGTATTAGTATTTAGCTATACATAGAGAGTTACTCTTATTATAACTTGATTGTAACAGTTGATAATTTATTATTACCAAGAAGTGTTTCCCCATATTTTACGCTACTGAAAACCAAAAGAAAACCTAAACTAACCTATGATAAGTGGTGTTCACCGATTCGTCGCTATTGCAGTAAACTATGCACTTTTTATTTCGTCCCATCATGCAATTATGACAGTATTGTTCATAAATAATTTGATTCACACCACAAATAGTCACTCAAATATACATTAAAACAACAAAAATCTCAACATATGCAATAAGCACAACTACAATGACAGCCACATGACAGCTTAAGGGGACGCCGATTGTAGGTTGCCATATTTACAACCTTAGAAGTTATTGCGACATTCCGCTATGAAATTTACCATTTTTGAGATTTCGTTAAATCAATACAAATTATCCTCACGTAAATCAGTTACATTGCAAGTATATTTTAATGTATAGTTAAATACCCAGTTAAATATTTTGAGGAACATGTATTCAAACTGCGGAAACTGCCAGATTTTGAAGAAACTGGAAGGTCCTTAAGCGGACGAAGAAGAGCGGCAATAGCGCTATAGTTGTTGGCTGGCCAATATTCAAATTAGGCTCCCTCTAGAGATGTTAACTCTGTATTCACTACAGTTACCAACAAATAGTAAATTCGATTTTACTGACCAAGCATAAAGTACGCACAAACAATAAACAAAGCAAACGTTTGACAGCCGAGGGGAGGTTGAGGGCATGCGACGTTGCCAGCTCCTCAAAATTATGCAAGCCTTCAGAATTTGCGTTTATGATGAAGAAATGTGCAGTAACGCAGTAGAGGTCAACATATCTATTGATTTTGCTGTAATCATTTCTGAACCATCAAAATACCGTCTTTTTTAACGTAGAATGGAATATTTCTGGATCCTATACAATTAAGACGATAGTAAACAATTATGACTGCCGTATCTGGTGGTCAATATGACAACGTAAGAAAAGATGTCGGCCTATTAGAATTAGTTGTTTACTACCTCTATGTTCAGTTGTTACTCTGAGGGGCTTACTAATCCTGCTTATGCCCCATTCGTTATCGAGATATCATTCGAACCTCATCATCCCTCAGACGTTCTATCCAGATCATATACGAACACAAGTTGCTTTCCTATGAGCTCGCTGAGAAGTGCTCATAGGCATTAATTAGCTGGTGTATCCTTCACGGTATCTTACGTGCACGTATCGTAGCGAGGCGGTCGTTATGCCACCAGAAACTTAATAAAGCCGCTTTTAATTAATTACAAGAGAGGGCGATGCATGCCGTGCCGCTTTGGGCGCAGCTTTGAATCAAAGGAGCATTTTTTAAATTAAAAAAAAGTTGCTGCCGCCGGCGTACCCTGGCCTGGCCTGGCCCACCGACATACATTAATCCGCCGTATTACCGGGCAAATTAGAACGTTAATTTCTTCACCGTCACCGGCGTCACGTCATCGCTATGCTCCGCTGCATCCGTATACGTCCTATGGGACCCCATGGCACTATTTGTCCCCATCAAAAGAGGTGTAGATATGGATAGTATAATTTAAAAGATAGGTTGGTGGAACTGCTTTGGGTTTTTTTGAAGACAGATCGAGGTTAGGAAAACGGGTTGGATGCGTATAAGCGGTTCCACAACTGAAGTTTTGAATTACGAAAAAAAATTTTTTTTTGTGATAAATGGAGAGATCATATATAAGTTTTATAACAAAACTGTTTTTGTTTTCTTTTTTTCCGCAACAATTCAAAAATTATATCAAAATAAAAATGGGTTTATGAATCGAGTACCTACCGAAAACACGCCGACGGCTCCCGAACCCGCGTGACGTCACCATGGCGGTCAAGATGCTCCTTTGACCAACGACGTCCTACATCGATACTAGAACCTAGATTCCCAGCCAATCGCGAAAATACGTACTGGTAAACTGGTAACTAGTGTATAATTGTTGCAACACAGTCGATGAATGAAGTTTGCAGCTCGAGTCGAAGTCTACAATCGAAATAAATATGTTTTTGAATGTTTGAAGTTGAAGTCAGATTACAGATTCCAGTAAGTAAGTACCTAATCACTTATGCTTCGTTGAAAAGATCTCCTCAATCGAAGGATGGCCCAGTGGTTAGAGAGTCCGATAGTGGATCTCAGGGTCTTTGGATCGAAACCCCGGCCTTCCAACTATTTTTTATTTTTTTTTACCAAAAAATTTATTGATGTGCTTTTTGCACATTTTTTCTACCATCAACATAAATATGTGTTTGAATCAAATTTTGTTAGACATATTACTTGCAATGCACAGTGAAAACACTAAGTATAGGAGGCGGTGGACAATTCAAAAAATCAGTGGGAATGAGGTTTGTCCGTCAATATCCATCGCCATGAATTTTTTTAAATGTAATAGTTCGTTAATAAAACAAAACCCCTTCATCCATTCAATTCATCCATTTTTAAGTTTTTTTTAATGTAAACAAAAGTAACTCAAACTCGTAATCACATTCTGTTTGTCACTTGGTATTATTATTTATTTAACTTTGGACAATGAAGCTTAACAATTAAATTTTCATAAAAATTTAATAAGCACTGTGCAGTGTACGTAATATGTCTAACAAAATTTGATTCAAACACATATTTATGTTGATCGTAGAAAAAATGTGCCTAACAAGTGCAAAAAGCACATCAACAAACTTTTTGATAAAAAAAATAAAAAAAAAGTTGGAACGCCTGGATTTCGATCCAAAGACCCTGAGATCCACTATCGGACTCTCTAACCACTGGGCCATCCTTCGAATGAGGAGATCTTTTCAACAAAACGTATATGATTAGGTACTTACTTACTGGGATCTGTAATCTGACCAAACATTCCAAAATATGTTTATTTCGATCGTAGACTTAGTCTCGAGCTGCAAACTTCATTCATCGTCTATGTTGCAACAAATATACACTAGTTACCAGCAAGTGTTTTTACGATTGGCTGGGAATCTATAATCTAGTATCGCAGTAGGACGTCGTTGGTCAAAGGAGCTTGACGTCACACGGCTTGGGAGTCGTCGGTGAGTTTTCGGTACTGGATCCAAAAACTGATTTTTATTTTGATATAACTTTTGAATTATGGCGAAAAAAAAAAGAAAACAAAAACAGTTTTGTTATAGAACTTGTATATAATCTTTCCATTTATGACAAAAAAAAATTTTATTCAAAACCTTAGTTGCCTGGGAACTAAGGCCCGGTCAAACGGAGGGCGTTCTATAACGCGGCGTCACGGCACTCTCTAACGCCGCGTTACAGCATTCCGTTGTTTGTACCAAACAGGCCTGTTTGCCGGGTTGAGCAAAAGCGTTACGCCAATTTTTATCAAGATGTCTAGTGATTCAAACATAGATGAACTCAAGCTCCGGTCAAACAGAGGCGTTACGGCGTCCTCCAAAGCCGCGTTACAGCGTTCCGTTGTATTGGCAGAGAACGCCGTAACGCCGCGTTCTAGAACGCCCTCCGTTTGACCGGGCCTTTAAGGGTACAAAAATAGTGGAGCGTCGAGGCTAGAGAATAGCGGCGAGGCTAGCGACGCCATGAAACACATATTCTATAGTAGAGCGATACGTTTTGCGATTTTACCTAGACAAAAGTTGCGACTATCTATACTCGTGCCCTATACCGCTGTTTCTCAAAACTAAACTATCAACGTGACAGTTAATGCCAAATTTTATCGCGGGGCAAGTCTCGTCGCTTGTCTCGTCGCTTAACGCTGCGGTAACATCTATACTATGTTTGACTCGGCTAGAGTTCGTCTTGGCGAAACTCGAAACGAGCGTTGAGATTGGTGTCAATAGACGCGGATTGACGCCCTGAGTCGAACGACATCACTCCTCGACTTAGGAAGCGCCCCGGTATAATTCTATGACACTTTAAAGTTTCAGTACCTAACCTCACTTATGCCAAACGGTCAACTTATTGAGGTCAAATTCGGTTTAATTGGTGGTTAAGTGAGTGTTATTCGATTCTGCTTGATGTCCTGAGTCGAATTAGACCTCTCTAAGACTGAGGAAACGCTCCGATGAAAATCTGCGCCACTTTAAAATATCAAACCTAACCTCAAAATTACTTCGATATTTCGATGATTTTTCATGAAATATGTGGTCAAACTATATATCGTGCGAAAGCACTAGATGAGTACAACACAACGCCACCAGTTGCAACATCTTAAAATGGAAAATAAAAAAGTTATGATACTTTAAATGTTTAATGTTAAAGCTATTGAGGAAATATGAATAACCGAAAACCAGGTTAGTTTATGTAATTCAGGTTCACTGAAGCGTTTCCTCAGTCTGGGAGTGGTATAGTTCGACTCAGGGCGTCAATCCGCGTCGATTGACACCAATCTCAACCCCGTTTCGGTTTTCGCTATAACGAACCCTTACCTTTGACTCAATTCCAATTCAAGTCGCGTCGCTCACCTCGTCGCTGTGACAAAGGTCGCGAGCATGAACGGTGTTCGCTGCGTTTTAACTGAGACTTCCACGCGGTCATATTGTGGTATATATTTTTTTATTTATTTAACCAATGTTAGGACTGCTCGTCTGAATTATTCAAAACGAAAACTGAAGAAGCGGCTTCTGGAGAAATAAGGAGAGGACGATGAAATTGTGATGGCGTTACTTTTTACAAAAAGGAATAAAATCAATCGATTATGTGAATCGAGCCTTGACGAAGGCTACTTCTAGATATTGATAAAAATAAACTTGAATGGTAGCGAAAAGCAAATTTAGGCGGTACTGTCGATTGAATCAAAAACAGTTAGATTTGTATTAAGTTTATAAGTCAATAATTTGAACTACAGTCTTTTTCACGACGTTTCGGTTTATTATACCTAAACCATCATCAGGTGTAATTATATGAGATGTAGGTTAAACAATTTTTTGTGAAACCGAAACATCGTGAAGAAGAGTATAGTTTAAAGTACTGACCGAAGTCCACGAAAAACAGCCATAATTTCTGGTCGCGGTCACTAGAAGAATAAGATTAAATTTGATGGTTTAAGTATAATAAGCCGAAACGTCCTGAAGGAGAGTGCAGTTTAAATTACTAACCGAAATCCACAAAAAACTCTATAATTTATAGTTGTGTTCACTAGAAAAATAAGTTCAAATTTGTATTGAGCTTAATTGAGTACGAAATTGAATCAAAGAAAAAGATACGATCACATTTCCCAAATATTTCAGTCTAGCATCATCGAGAAGCGAATTTTTGCAGTCATTTTCACCATAATCTCATCATCTGCATCGCAAAAAGATGCCATTTTTGTATTCAGCCTTCACTCTGTCCCATTAACAGAGGTAATTTAATAAAAAAAAGGTCCGGGACCTAATTGCAACTGTCAATAATAGAGGTTTCTTATTTATCCAGGTCCCACTTAACCAGGTTTCACTGTATTTGTTCATTACAGATATTGCAGGTATGGAATGGTGGGGATGGTAGTAAATCCAAAATTTTCTGTTATTATGGAGAATGTATGGGAAGCTATTTACGCCATTTTTAAAATTCCAAATTGAATTTTGGCGAATTATATGTTAACTCGCTATCCAGCCTGCATGATCATCGTGCCAGAAGAGTCACTTCCTGGATATTTATGGCGGCAGCCCGGAAACAAATACGTACAATTAAAGTTGTTGGTTCAGAAAATTAAACTTCGGCTTAAAGTATGCGGAGGCTTCAGCCAGTTCGCGGGCCGATGCCAGCCAAACTGGTACACAGGGTCTTCCAAAGGATTCCCGTGCTCCGGCGAATAATGAAAACTACTTCGAAAAGTAAATTCTCCTCTGTCTCCGGCACCGCAAACAGTATGGTCGCGCAGTAGAACCGCAAATCTAACACAAAGCACCATTAGACCAAAAGAAAAAATGAAGTCAAGTTTATTGACTCAGTACTTTCCACACATTACAGTGTTACCACCTTATCTAAGGTTACCACTTTATTATTTTTCCATAGCATGACGGTATAGTCTGAGACACAACACCCCCAACCACCCAAATTCCACTCCCACTCAAAAAAAAATCAAACACGATCAGGAACCCCTAAAGCGCCTAAACACGAAGTTTTTACATTTTTAGGTTTTTTAGTATTGCTGCGCCGCCACTGACACGATTTTTAAAAATCATAAACGTTTTCCATCCTCGCCGCTGTAGTAACACTGTGTAAAAATTTCATTAAAATCAATTCAATCGTTTCCTTGTTACACAATACAGAACAATTCCCTTGGCTTCTTTAGTAGGCAAGACAATGTTCGGACGGACCCAAAAAAGTGTATTCGGACGCTAGGTCTTTCTTTCACAGGTTTGTGGACTTCCTGTTATGAAAACAACAGCCCCCCCCTCCCCCGAAGCATCCCAATTTCACAACCACCAAAAAAAAAAGTAGAAAATGATCAGGAACCTCTAAAACGATTAAAAACTAAATCTGAGCTGTTTACATATTTTTAGTTTTTTCATTAATTCTGCGCCGCCAGTGGCATGATTTATAAAAGCCATACGCAATTTCCAACCTCACCACGGTAGTAATACTGTGTCAAAATTCCATTAAAATCTTCCACAGTTTCCTCGTTACATAATACAGAAGGATCTAAAGCAATACCTACTCGTATGTTTACACCAGAAAAAATTCCTTTGATTTCTGTAATAGGCAAGGCAATGTTCGGATGGACCTGAAAAAGTTATTTATGTCGCTAGGTCTTCCTTCATAGGTCAGTGGATAGCCTATTATGAATACAACAAATTTTCAGCTTTTCAACCCCCCACCCCCCAACCACCCCAATTTCACCCCCCACCCAAAAAAAAAGTAGAATATGATCAGGAACCCCTAAAACGCCTAAAAACAAAGTTTAAGGAATATTTAAATTTTTTTGTTTTTTTTCTAATTACTCCGCCGCCCATACAACGATTTTCAAAATTATAGGAACATTACCTACTACGACCCCACAACATATCGCTGCCCAAATTTCATCACAATCCATGCAGCGGTTACTGAGATTACGGGGCTAGAAAAACGCGTACAGACAGACTGTCGCAAATTAGTGACGTAGATTTTCGTTATGTAGACATCATGAAACGCCCAAAGAGTGTATTATCTCAAAATCGAAAATTTTCGCGATCACAATACTCCCCTATCGGTGTGGGAAGTAAAAGGTCACGTGAGCTAAGGACGCATTTGATACGGTGTCTTCCTAAAATAAGTTGCATCATTCATTTTTAGGAAGGACTGCCAATACGAAATACCTAGTGAGGCGGTAAAAATGGAGTTAGGTGGATTGACTGCCTTCACATTCGGTTCTACCGGTTTCGTTTCGCCCAAATAGAGCAATTCCACGACCATAACCTCAAACGACTTGATCAGCTGATCTTGGGCAAACATGGCTTGTTTGCCGTATACCGCCATGTAAAAGTGAGGACTTTTATTTGTTTTTTACAGTTTTTTGGACAATTTTTTCCATAATTGTTGTTGTGTTGTGTTTTTCAAGGAACCTTATTTGGCAGCTAAGCAGCTAAGTCAATTAAAATGATGTAATTTATGAGATAATGCATGATGAAAACTTGAATGCATATTGAAAACAGCAAAGAAAAAAACGTTTATTCGAAAATTACAGTTATCTCATTCATTAGGGCGACAGGTGTTATAGTCATTTGTATTTAATAAGGTGCATAATAGGTATATGAATAGCTGTCACAGTAGTAATCATTATTTAAAATATTAGAATGAAAGTTCTTACTTGCATTATGTTTAATGCATTTTCATCACTCATCAGTTAGCTTTCTTCTATTTTTCATTTTTGTTAAAAATATGATTTCAGGATGTCAGATGGAAGTGAATAACTACTTTAACGAACTGGGCAAAACCTGAAGCATCTTTATGTTTATAGGCATAAACTCAATCGTATCAATAATACTGGCCCATATTGTGTGACTGAGGACTGCAGCAGCACATCACTGAATGGTTTTTTAGATAGTCACCCTATTTGATGAGATACAAATTAATCACACTATGTTAAGCAAAGTGCCATTTAAAATACATATTTTCACCTCGCTGTAGCTAGACACCATTTCATGTTACATATATGGAAAAAAGTATGAATGTGGGTATAAGCTAATGATATGAAAATTTCAATTTGATTATGTGAGAAGCATACCCTATAATAATAAATAATTCATTTTTCTCCACCATTTATTAAAAAATATATAAATAGATAACATGAGCATTTATTGGTGCTGTTAGTATACACAGTATGTGGAATACTAGGATCTACTTTCTAGAAAGTCATCACACTCTTCGCCTCCTAGTATCGGTCTGCCTCTTCTGTCTCGAATACGTGGGAAGCTGAAGAATTTTTTCCACACCTATAATGACAAAAAGGAAGCATTTTGAAATAGTGCACAAATTATTGTAGTAGAGATGTGAATAGTCATAATATAATGTACCTATTTTTTTGGTATATCTCTTGTTCCAGAAACTCAACTCGCGTCGGAAAAATTTTCATACGTTATAATATTGCGGTCTAGGACTTTTCAACGCCGCCGTTTCATCGCCGCTGTTTCATCGCCGCCGTTTCACCGCCGGCCAGTTCATCGCTGGCCGATTCATCGCCAGACCGTTTCATCGCTATCTAAAATATTTATCTAACAGTGCGAAATTTGGTGTGTGTCTTTGTTGCATGATAACGTCAAATGAATTTAGACAGTTATTTGTGTCTATATATATTTTTTCTGACTCTATGAACAATTCCATAGAAATAATTATTGTATATTGTATCCAATTTTACTTCGTGTTTACAACTTAGTCCCATTGTATATCTCAACACTAGGTATGTCCCAGATGGACATTATTGACAAAATAATGTATTTTCTGCACAACTGTTATTAACCTAATTAGCAAGAGCAACTATGTTAACAAAAAATTATGTAAAATATCTAAGCTGGAATGAGAATAAACTGACACTGTATAGTTCTTGTATTTAAACCTACCATTTTATTTCTTATAAAAATTATAACTAACAATAGAAGTAAACAATATTATTAGCATTCAAAGAAAGTAAAGTACTAAAGTATTAAGAAGCATACCTGGAATTCACTAACCCATGTTACAGTGTATTACTTTAATTATATTCATATTTCTTGTGTTCGACGATATAAATTTTTCAATTTTTGTCAATTATTATGCATTGCTTGTAAAAGTTATTTAAATTGAAATCGGTAAATGTTTAGTTTTTCTTATATGATACTCTATAATTTGTTGTAGTGTGATTTCTAAATATAGGTAATGTTTCATTGAAAATATTTAATTGTTTTTTTTTTTTGGTTTTGTATTTCACAAGCAGTAAACCTATAAGAGGTTTAACTCGAACGTAAATTTTCTTTGTTAAGTTAGTGATAACGGGTAGTGTTGTCGCTAAACGGTGACGAAATAACGATAAGCCAAAATAGGCCGGCGATGAAACGGCGGCGATAAAACGGCGGCGATGAAATGCCCCCTGGCGATGAATAGGCGGCGATGAATCGGCGGCGAGGAAACGGCGGCGATGAAACGTCCCATTCCCATAATATTGGCGTATTATAATCCTAACTTCAGCCTCTTCCAGACGTCAAAACTGAATGCGTGGCTGGTTTCGGGGGGGCCCGGGCCCCCCCTTATATACGCCACTGCCCATATGTACATATAAAACTAGCAATTATTACCTACGAATGGAGGTTTTTGCTACTTTAACATAATCCATCAAAGGTTGGCCACTGCAATGAACTACTTCACTACTTCTACTTCACAAATAAAATTTCAAGTAAAGAAATGCATTACTTTCGAGTATCAAGTGACAAAGATGTAGTATGACTATAACAACTGTCGCCCTAGTGAATGTGATAACTGTAATTTGCGAATAAACAATTTTTTTCTTTGCTGTTTTCAATATGCATTCAAGTTTGTATCATGCATTATCTCATAAATTACATCATTTTAACTGACAGATGTGCTTACCTGACAAAAAAGGTTCCTTGAAAAATACAACACAACAACAATTATGATAAAAATGTCAAAAAAATTGTAAAAAAAACGCAAATAAAAGTCCTCAATTTTACGTGGCGGTATACGGTAAACAAGCCATGTTTGCCCAATATCAGCTGATCATGACAGCACGCCGCGTCATCATGGAAGTGCTCTATAAAGCAAACAAAGGGCCAGCAAAATATAGAATCGTTGCGTCTGTTGTTTATCGATATGCATTCACATACAAACAAAAAAATCAAGTCAATGAACTGTTGGTTCTTAGGCTGTTCGGCCGGAGTCAGCCCGATTCGCTGCTTGACGTTTCGTCAACACGAGTGGTCCGCATCCTCAGAAGCTGATGTCACCTGTTCGACGCGTTCCGAGAGACTGAGTCTCTAGTTGCGGATGCCAAGGTGGCGGAACGTGTGGACCCTGGCCGAACAGCCCAAGAACCGACAGTTCATCGGATCATGGCCGCGAAAGTCTTACACAGTACATTAAATCAAGTCAAGTTGATTGATTCAGTACTTCCCACACATTTCGGTGATACCAGTTTATTATTTCCCATAGTATGAAGCTATGGTATGAGATCCCCTTGCAAAAAATGTGTTATGCCGCTAGGTCTGTCTTTCACAGGTAAATGGATAGCCTATTACGAATACAATAAATTTTTCAGTTTTACAGTTTCCCACCACCCAACCATCTCAATTTCACCGCACCCAAAAAAGTAGAAAATGATCAGGAACCCCTAAAACGCCTTTAAAGGTTGATGGACCATTTTTGACTATGTGAACATGATTCATAATGCTAACGAATGACTATCACAGTATCAGGTACTTATTAAGGTACGTTTCTTATAACTCGTTCGATCACTTTTTGCATATTACTGATAGAGCTACGAAGAAAAATCTCAATTTCGAGTACCTATGCCAAGACTTCCTCCACAGTTTATAGAAATGAACCAAAAATAATTAAACTTTGCAGATGAATGGAAATGGGACTCAAGCTACCTAATCACGGAAATTTGTAGAGGATATTATTGGACTGGAGCAATTTGTTTTTTCACAACTTTAGGAACGAACAGATCGCCCCTTCTTCACACATTTATTAGGAATGGTTTCTGTTTCGTTAATTATTATATGGATTATTCTAAGAAAAGCACTGTCCATTTTTACAAAAAATATATATTCCACAGGAACAAATTCGCAAACCATTCAGTATTCAGTGATTTACAAATTGACAATAGCACCACAAAATTACCAAAGCGTCTTTAAGACGTCATCCAGTCGTTGTGACAGCTGACGCAGGCTTACAAAACTACAAATTAACTATTCGCGCAACTTAATTGACAACGTTCTAATGCTGTTTGGGTACCTCTTTATAATTGGCGGAGTATTGTCATCACAGAGTTAACATCTCTAGAGGGAGTCTAATTTGAATATTGGCCAGCCAACACCTATAGCGCTATTGCCACTCTTCTTCGTCCGCTTCCAGCTTCTTCAAAATCTGGCAGTTTCCGCAGTTTGAACACAAAGTATTTAACTGGGTATTTAACTATACATTCCAATATACTTGCAATGTAACTGGTAATTTGTATTGATTTAATCAAATCTCAAAAATGGTAAATTTCATAGCGGAATGTCGCAATAACTTCTAATATGTCATAAATCTAGCAACCTACAATCGGCGTGCCCTTAAGCTGTCATGTGGCTGTCATTGTAGTTGCGGTTATTGCGTGTGTCGAGATTTTTGTGATTTTAGTGTATATTTGACTGACTTTGTGACTATTTGTGGTGTGAATTAAATTATTTATGAACAATATTGTCATAATTGCATGATGAGACAACATAAAAAGTGCATAGTTTGCTGTAATAGCGACGAATCGGTGAACACTTCTTATCATAGGTAAGTATAGGTTTTGTATTAGTTTTCAGTAGCGTAATATATGGGGATAAGTGGGAACAAAAGTAACTTCACTCCAGTTTGAGGAATAATAATGGTTGTTTAACGTATGTTTTGTGCACGTATTACATTCATGTCAATCAACACGAATTTTCCAAATTCCATTCTTTAAACTATTTGAGGACGTGAAATGCAAAAATGTATGCCACATTTATTACAGAAAATCTATCTATGAGAATTTTATAGAACTGGATATTACCTTATGCAATTATTATATTTTATTGCTGAAGTAAAAATACGATGCAGCCATTCCAACAGGCTACCTTTCAGAACACTGTTAGATATGTTTTGAAAAACATTTCATGGTAATAATAAATTATCAACTGTTACAATGAAATTATAATAAGGGTAACTCTCTAAGTATAGCTAAATACTAATACAACCTATTGGTATCAGTTTGTAACATCACAGTAATAATTGAATCTATTAATGAACATCCAATTTTAATATAAAATCGTACGCCACTGATAATGCCCTCAAGCTGTCAAAATTTCCGTTACATGTTGGCTGGTCAGCGACCTGTGCATTTTGTTGTTTACACTCCCTCTATAGATGTTAGCTCTGTGATTGTCACGCATTTTTCAATATTTTACCAAAGATCAATTGAAAATACTTTTTCAGAATTGTTTATAACTAATTGTTATCGCCCTTGGTTATCTGAGCCTCGACTCCTTGTTTCACTTGCGTATCCGTTATTTTTGTGTAGGGACTGTTTTTTAAGCTGTATAGAAGTTATACAGGGTGTCCAGTAAGTGTGTAATTCTTCGATACCTCGCAAAGTATACCTGATAGAAGAAAATGTCAAATACAAAAGTTATTTGGTTACTTAAGGCGCATATTCTAAAAATATTTTGAAATATACAGGGTTTTGCGAAAAAGTAGGATAGTGATCAACTTAATTTTTTTATATGAAACTACACATTTTTTTTTAAATTCTTCTAGTTTACATCGTTGATCTCTATTTAACCCTAAAATATTTTTGGGATCGGTTGCGACGTTGCCAAGTTATAATTTATTTTCTATTTATTTCCGGATTTGCAAGGTCGCAAGTAATACGTCCAAATTGATATATTCCTTTAACTTTTCTTGATAATATTATACAGCGAGTTGCAATTCATTGCAATAAAAATAAGTAGAGGATTCTATTTAAAATAAATTAAAGTCGGGGATATTTGTTTAAAAATTTGGAAAAATAATTTACAACTTGGCAACGCCGCAAACGCGAAAAAAAATATTACAAGGCGAGATAGGGTATTAGTAGATATTTTGATTTAAAATAAAATATACAGGGTGTTACATTTAAAAAAAAAACAAAGTAAAATGACCTTCAAATTGCCGTAATTTAAAATTCTACCAGAAACACCCTGTAGATACAAATTGCGGTAACATTCAAAATAATATCCATTTAATATTCAAGTAACTCGCTGTATAATATTATTGAGAAAAGTTAAAGGAATATATGAATTTGGACGTATTATTTGCGACCTTGCAAATCCGGAAATTAATAGAAAATAAATTATAACTTGGCAACATCGCAACCGATTCCAAAAATATTTTAGGGTTGAATAGAGATCAATGATGAAAACCAGAAAAATTTAAGAAAAAGTTATAGTTCCATATAAAGAAACCAAGTTGATCACTATCCTATTTTCCCGCAACACCCTGTATATTTCAAAATATTTTTAGAATATGCGTCTTAAGTAACCAAATAACTTTTGTATTTGACATTTTCTTCTATCAGGTATACCTTGCGAGATATCGAAGAATTACGCACTAACTGGACACCCTGTAGATCAGGAGATCGCAGAGTGGCAGCCAAAGCACCCCGTGCTATACAGATGCTCTTTAAATTACGCTGTGAGGCGAATACTTAGAGATTCTTTGATGACATATTTCACAGCAATCATGTCAATTTATAAAGAACCATTCACTTTGCATAATATTCAGCTTTCACAACGGCAACTGTCAGATGCTACCATGTCGTTTTATATGCAAAAGAAGAATTCTCGACATCAGAAGCGAAGCAGAACTCGTCGTAAGAATTCCGGAACAAATTTCTTGTGCTCCTGAGGGACCCTCGCTGCGTCCCTTCGGCATTTCGACGTTATTTCGGATATTCAATGTTTCCATTTTCGCCAAGGTAGGATCTGGAAGTTTACATAGTTTTCCAGAGTGTCGTTCCGGGGTTGCAAACATCCGGTTATAGCCATTGGCGTATACGTACACTGCACGAAAAAATAACACGATATTAATAACATTGTGCATCAAATCAACGGATCTAAATCCCAATTTTGCGTCCATGACGTGAGTCGTTAAAAAATCAAGTTTCGGTTACTGTATATTGACTACCGCGCATGGTTGCATGTTTGCTAGTCATTAACAGGATTATCCTAAATACATCAGCCTACTACTATGCATTGATGCTTTATGCGTACTGAATTCTACAAATGGGCCACTTTGAAGGGCACACCTTATACAGTAACAGGGTGTTTAAAAAAGATGCGGCAATATTCAAGAGGGTGACTCCTCAGGTCATTCCATGAAAAAAAGTTTATATAAACATATGTCATAAAATGTATGGTTTCTAAAATACAGGATGTTATTTTTTTTAAATACCTAACTTTTTTTTTAATAATTCTATCATCTTCTAACCGATTCTGTTGAAATTCAGTAGCGTTGTTTTTAGTAGTAAGGGGGTGATTTTGCCCTAACTAGACAAAAAAATGATGTCCAGTGGCGTTAGAGGTGGCAATTTAATAACAATTATAAGCGGAAAAATGTACGCCACTGACACATTTAATGTTAATATTTCTTTGAGGTAAAACAACTACAACTACAACTTTTTTGTCTCCTGAATTTTTCTCGTATCTTGCTTTGTTTGCGAAATAAAAAATAAAAACTATTCTATCATCTTTTAAGATTCCAAGAATACTTGCGAATTGCACGTCAGTTTAAAAATCAGTAACGTTGATGTTATTTGAATGCTTTCATTCACTTTGTCAAATTTGTTGAAGTTTCGTAACATGAATCGCTATACGAATGCCGACATGACCGACATGCACTTCATTTGCATTGCTGGTGGCAATGCATTAGAAGCTAGGCGGTTATACATCGAAAGATTTCCTGCGCGTATTGCTCCTGATAGGAAGATGTTCGAAAGCATTCATCGACGCCTTCAAGAAACAGGGACATTAAAACGAAATGGGGGAGCGGGAAGACCAAGGACGACAAGAACGGTAGCGCTGGAAGAGAATGTTCTGAACGTGGTTGAAGAAGAACCAGGTACTTCTACTCGAAAAATTGCTGAGGTTCTAAATATTTCTAATGGTACTGTTTGCAAAATTCTTAGAGAAAATATTGTAACATACTGTATATTATGGTATTCGTGTATTTGTATTACTTGTCATTGGTTGTCAAACATGATGTAAAGTCAAAGTGCTAGGTTAGATCTTTTGAAGTGTAAACGTCACCGAATCGTCTAGAGTTTTCGAGAATGACGGATGGATTCTAGAAATGTGATCGAATCCTCTAGATGGTTCGATGAAGTATATATAAGGCTACGGGTAGCGTAGTTGAGTCAGTTGAGTTGAGATCTAGTTGAGATAAGGTTGAGGTATTGTATTAAGTTCTGAAGTAAAACGGTGAAAGTTACGTCGAGTTTGATTCCCTGGGTGAAGAAAAAGAGGCCGTCGTGACAATTGGTGTCGGAAGTGTGGGATTATCCATCGAATCAAACCAAGAAAAGGAATCAAGAAGTGAGTACAGCGTCAGTCAATGCCAGTAACCAGAGCTATGGCGTCCGACATGAGTGCATTGATGACTATGCTACAAGAAATGAAGGCCCAGCAAGACAACCAGGCAGCTGTTATGCAAGCAACAGTCGTGAACCTTGAAGAAAGGCTAAAGAACCACCAGGACGAGGCAGTCGTGAACCTTGAAGAAAAGCTAAACAACCACCAGGACGAGGCAGTCGTGAACCTTGAAGAAAAGCTAAAGAACCACCAGGACGAGGCAGTCGTGAACCTTGAAGAAAAGCTAAGGCTCCACCAAGACGAGGCAGTCGCAGGTTTGAAGAGTGGGCAGGAGCTGGTAATGACTCGGTTGGATGAGCAGAAGCGCCATCAAGACGAGGCAGTCGCAGACTTGAAGAGTGGACAGGAACTGGTGATGACTCGGTTGGAGGAGCAGAAGCAAGCCGTAAGTCAAGCATTAGAGAATCAAGACCACCGTATTAGTGCAATTGAGGAGCAGCTAGCAGCATCAGAAAAACACGTTGAGGAACAGCTTCAGCAAGTGAAAGATCAGGTCAAAGAAATGGTCAGAGAGGAGCTGCGAGAGTTAAGTGCAGGTGAGCGTAGTTTAACAGCTGCAGCACCTGCTTTTACTGATAGACACAGTGGCGTAGTAGCAAAGCCCTATCCATACAATGGAAGAACGTCATGGGACATTTATCATATGCAATTTGAAAACATCGCACGTATGAATAACTGGTCGAATGAAGAAAAAGCTTGTGTGCTTACATCCATGTTAAGAGACTCTGCCGCAGCTATTTTGGAAAATCTCTGCGCATCAGACCTACGTGACTATGATAAGATAACATCTGCACTAAAGTTACGCTTTGGAGATGCACACTTAACAGAGCTGTTGCATGGCCAGTTGCATAACCGGACACAACAAGCGAAGGAAGATTTAACCACATTTGCATACGAAGTCCAAAGCCTAGCTAAACGAGCATTCGTCAGCAGTCCCATCGAGACACAGGAATACGTCGCTGCTCGCCAGTTTGTCGAAGGCATTGCAGACGCGGAAGTTCAACGAATGGTAAAACTATCCAGTCCCATAAATTTACAAGATGCTGTGATCAAGGCTTTGCAAATTGAAGCTGACATAAAAGCCATGCGAATGACAAGGAGGGTGCGCGCTGTCGAGCAAGATACAGAAGCAGAAGTCAGGGCCACACCGTTTATTTCAGGAAGAAGAGGTGCTAGCTTCCAAAGAAACCCAGTTCGCACAAGCCTAGAAGGAGCTGAAAAGTTTACATGCTGGAAATGTAGACAGAAGGGGCATCTTAGGGTAGGCTGCCGCACCCAGGCTGATAAGATACAAGCGGATGTATAAAAAGCAGATGAATATGCGAACAAAATAAAATCTATGCAAGACACGATAAACTCAATGAAGGAGCAATTTGACAAAGACATAAAGAATTTAGTAAAGAAGAATGAAGAAAGTATTGCCAAACTTCAACAACAACACGGAGTAGCCATGAGGGAACTTAGAGCAGACAGGGATAGGATGAAGCAGTTGCTTGCCTCTCAGGAAAGGAGAAGTATGCATATTAAAAGCAAGTTTGAAACGAATAGAAAGAATCTGCTGAAGAAGGACGAACAACACGAAATAGCCTTGAGGAAGCTCAATAAAGAAGTCTCTGCTTTGAAGGGCGAAATCAAGAGATTGAAAGCTTTGAATCAGTTGAAGAAATCAGAGAGGGAATACGACCAAGTTAAAGATGAAAATGCAATGCTCAAACAGAAGATAAATCAGATGGAGGCTGAGTATGCATTCTGTAAAAAGAACTTGAACAAAGCGAATGACAAAGCCAAAAGGGTCGGTATCAAGAAGAATGAGTTGAGAGAAAGGTTGGCGCAGCTTGAAGCAGAAAACAAGAAGCTGAGAACAGATTTGAGCGCCGAGGTCGATGATGTGAAAAAGCGAAAGGAAGATTTGTCTAAAGCAAGAGAAGTTGATAGTAAAACTAAACAGCGACTGATGAATTTGGAAAATGAGAATGCTCGACTGAAAAAAGAGCTGGAAAACGCATTGACTGAAGTAGAGTATGGTAGCTCCAAGATGAAGCATATGAAGAATGAAAACAGTAACGTGGAGCAGAAGACTACACAGCTGGAAATTGAGATCGATAAGAAGAAGAGAGAACTGAGTAAGGTTACTGAGGATACAAAGAAGGGTGTGTCCGCAATATTAGCGAAGCCATTTTACGATGTAAAGTTAGAACAGAGATTGGCACAACTGAGGAAAGAAAACCCGAGGATAGGAGCAGAGTTTGGCGCTGCACTCAAGGACGCATCATGGGGTTTGGACCAGACCACGCAACTCAAAAGCGAGAATGTTAAGCAAAAGAACAGAATTGTGCAGGTGGAAGACGAACTCAGCAGGCTCATAGAGGAAGTGGAGAATAGCCTGAGTGATGGGAAGAAGGAAGTGTCGAGAGGTGACAGCCGTCAAGGCGAAAAGGTGCAACTGAAGAAAATGATAACAGAGCTAGGAAAAGAGAATCCTGCTGGAGCTGAAAATGAGAATCGCAAGTTGGGCAAAGAATATCGCAGTTACGAGATGATCTGGTATGGTCTTGCAACAGACGACGGAAGGAAGGGTAGATGTCCGAAGCCACAACGCCATGAGAAGGAACCCTACGTGGTGATGAAGCGCCTCAACGACGTAGTCTACAGGTTATGTACGGAAAGTGGAGAACCGAAGGTCGACTATGCTGATGTCTGTGGTGATACAAGAATCGAAGTTGTTCGTCGAGGACGCCGAACGCTAAGGGGGGAAGAATGTAACATACTGTATATTATGGTATTCGTGTATTTGTATTACTTGTCATTGGTTGTCAAACATGATGTAAAGTCAAAGTGCTAGGTTAGATCTTTTGAAGTGTAAACGTCATCGAATCGTCTAGAGTTTTCGAGAATGGCGGATGGATTCTAGAAATGTCATCGAATCCTCTAGATGGTTCGATGAAGTATATATAAGGCTACGGGTAGCGTAGTTGAGTCAGTTGAGTTGAGATCTAGTTGAGATAAGGTTGAGGTATTGTATTAAGTTCTGAAGTAAAACGGTGAAAGTTACGTCGAGTTTGATTCCCTGGGTGAAGAAAAAGAGGCCGTCGTGACAATATGTTATATCCATACCACATCTAACGCGTTCAGGCGCTTCTTCCTACTGATTTTCTTCCACGTATTGAATTCTGTCGATGACTTCTACAAAAAATGGTTGAAATCCCTCAACTACTGATGCTGATTCTGTTTACAGAGGAAGCGAGTTCTTCAAGGAATGCGATAAGGAATTTCCATAATAATCATTTATGGTGTGATGAGAATCCACACGTAATATTTAAAGACCATTTTCAGCATCAGTTCTCGTTGAACGTTTGGATCGGAATTGTGGGTGACTGCCTCATTGGACAGGTGTTTCTACCTGCAAGACTTACCGGAGCCACTTCGCCACTTTTTGGAACATCTCCCTGGGTTCCTGGAAAACGTACCTTTGGCACTAAGACATGCAATGTGGTTTATGCACGATGGCGCACCAGCGCATTTTAGTCGGTTTGCTCGTGAGTTTTTAACTCAAACCTACGGAAACCGCTGGATTGGCCTAGGTGGACCTCACTTATGGCCTGCACGATCCCCGGACTTAAACCCCCTGGATTTTTTTCTGCGGGGCCTCCTGAAGTCAACAGTGCACGCTACTCCTGTTGAAAATGTGGAGTATCTGAGAAATCGAATCATTGCTGGCTGTAACTCAATTAGAAATGACCCCGGTATTTTTGAAATATTAACATTAAATGTGTCAGTGGCGTACATTTTTCCGCTTATATTGTTATTAAATTGCCACCTCTAACGCCACTGGACATAATTTTTTTGTCTAGTTAGGGCCTTACCTTACTACTAAAAACAACGCTACTGAATTTCAACAGAATCGGTTAGAAGATGATAGAATTATTTAAAAAGAAGCTTATTTAGAAAAATTAACATCCTGTATCTTAGAAACCATACATTTTTGGACATATGTTTATATGAACTTTTTTTCATGGAATGACCTGAGGAGTCACCCCCTTGAATATTGCCGCATCTTTTTTAAACACCCTGTATAATTCATAACTGCAATTTATGTGCCTACCTATTTGCTGCCCATCTGCTTCACGTGAGTTTTTAGCAGTAATGTTGGTCTATACTCGTATAAGCAATCAACTATCTGGTGTCACCTAGCTCCATAACCATTTACCAGGCTCAAAGGTAAACTAAATTCCAGACAGCGAATCATTTCTCTCACCTTCGTACAGAAGTCTACACCGGTGATATTCCAGCTCCATTTCTCATAGCGGCGACACAGTAAGAGAAAAAAAATATAATTTTTTTCCGAGAAATATTTGACACTGTGCTCACTCTAATGTCCTCTCCGGCAGCCAGACAAGATTAATGGTGATCAAATTCCGCGACGGTGTGATTTTTCGTACGTGGAGTTTCATTATCAAAATGTCAGAGAGGAAGACTTGGCGGTTCACACCCCCATTAATTGCAACTGGACAATAGGGGTGGTTTCCTGCGCAATACGGGTTGTGCACCCCTTTTTATGTCAACGACATTTACAGCGCCACAATGCAAGCGGACAATAAATTGCGCGTGAAACCAGCAGGGTTTCTCGGGGTGCACTACAAGGCACTCAATTGGGACTACTAGTTACCGGATTCACCTAGAAGACTTCTTTGGAAGAATGGGGTATTTTCCGACTTGCTAATATTGCCTGTTTAATGGCTGAAATGGATTGCTTGTATCAAATTTGTAATGATGGTAGTGTTTGCTCAATTTTTTTTCTGCCCACGTGGAGTAAAGATAGACTTTGAAAATCATCCCTTTGAAAAGAGCTCATTTAAATCTCTTAAACCTCCCGCCTAAGAAATCAACCAATCAAAAGTGATTTTTATGCCGGATGTAGATATGATGTGTCTATTTTAATTTGAATTGAGCGTAGATTCAAGGTTGTCATGTTGCTAATATTTTGCATAGTTTTTCTATAAAGGATGTAAACTTTATTTTATGTTTATTTAGTTTCCCTCTTTCTCTAGACTATAAATGTTATATTGCACAGCTATTCCATTTTTACTTCCCACACCGATAGGTGAGGGGAGTATTGTGATCGCGAAAATTTTCGATTTTGAGATAATACGCTTTTTGGGCGTTTTATGATGTCTACATAACGAAAAACCACGTCACTCATTTTCGTCGGTCTGTCTGTCTGTCGGTCTGGCGACATAAATAACTTTTTTAGGTCCATCCGAACATTGCCTTGCCCATTACAGAAAGCCAAGAACTTAGAATTTTTTCTGATGTAAACATACGAGAGTATTGCTTTAGATCATTGTAACGAGGAAACTGTTGAATTGATTTTAATGAAATTTTGACACAGTATTACTACCATTGCGAATATGGAAAACGCGTATGGTTTTGATAAATTGTGCCAGTGGCGGCGCAGAAATAATAAAAAAACTAAAAATATAAAAACAGCTCAAACTTCGTTTTTAAGCGTTTTAGAGGTTCCTGATCATTTTCTGCGTTTTTTTGGGTGGGGGTGAAATTGGGGTGGTTGAGGGGTTGGGGGTTGAAAAATTAAAAAAATTCTTGTACCCATAATAGGCTGTCCACTAACCTGTGAAGGAAGATCTAGCGACACAAATCACCTTTTTAGGTCCATCCGAACATTGCCTAGCCTATTACGGAAACTAAAGGACTTAGAATTTTCTGCATACATACGAGAATTTATTGGTTTAAATCGTTTTGTATTTTGTAACGTGGACACTATTAAATTGATTCTAATGAAATTTTGACACAGTATATTGTTGCCGTAGTGAGAATGGAAAACGCTTATGTTTGTTAAAAATCATGTCAGTGGCAGCGTAGCAATAATCAAAGAACGAAAAGTATTAGAACAACTCAAATTTGGTTTTTTGATGTTTTAGGGGTTCCTGATCATTTCCTACCAGTTTTTTTGGTGGGGGTGAAAGTGAGGTGGTTGGGGGGGTGGGGGTTTGTAAAACTGAGAAGTTTGTAGTATCGATAATAGGCTATCCATTGACCTGTGAAGGAAAGACCTAGCGGCATAAGACAATTTTAGGGGGGCTGGCGATTATTTGGTTGCAAGGAATCTTAGACTAAAGCTTCATGCTATATATATAAACCAGCGCTACAGGCCTTGTAGGCCCTTGGCTTCTATCTTCTCTACTATCTGTCTCCATATTCTTCTATCAGCTGTATGTTTTCTCCAATCGCCAGAAATGACCTCTTCTATGTCTTTTTGTGTCTCGTACATCCATTTTTTCTTTGGGCGTCCCTGTCTCCTTTTACCCCCTTCCGCCATGAACAGCACCTTTCTGGTGCATCTTTGCTCTGGCATTCGCATGATATGTCCCAACCATCGGACTCTTTGGGCTCGTATTTTTCTCGTTATTTTTGGTTTCCCATATAAGCTCATTATTTCCTCATTTGTGCGCCTCCTCCACTGCCCTTCTTCTGTTCTAGTGCCTCCAAAAATTTTTCTCAACATTTTTCTTTCCCAAACTTCAAGCTTTTTCTCATCTTGCATAGTCATTGTCCATGTTTCACATGCGTATAGGGCTACTGGTCGTATTATCGTCTCATATATTCTAATTTTCGCTTTTCTTGATACTTCTTTAGCTTTCAAGATTTTTGCTAACGACCCAGCAGATCTACTACCTTTCAAAATTCGTTTGTCTACTTCATAACCTTCTTGGCATCGGTTTGTTATAGTCACCCCGAGATATTCAAACTGCTCCACCTTTTCAAAATTATATTCTTTATTTTGTGTTTCGAATTTGATACTTTTATTTTGTTGTAGTACATCAGCTTTCATTTCCATATATTTGGTTTTCTCTTCATTTATTTGCAGTCCAAATTTTCTTGCTTCACTTTCAAATCTTCTGAATACTAATTCTAAATGCTTTTTTGATCTTGTAAGTAGTACAACGTCGTCAGCGTATGCAATACATTGTTCCTTATGATGGAAAAGTAGCCCTGATCTTTGTATTTGACTTTTTCTTATTATTTGCTCTAGCACCAAGTTAAATAAATCTGTAGCTAGTGGATCTCCTTGTCTTAGACCTTTTTTTGTAACAAATTGGTTCGAAAGGCTCCCTTCTATTAAAATTCTATTGCTTGTCTCTTTTAAAGTCATTCTTATTAGGTCGATCAATTTCTTTGGTATTCTCAGCTCCATCAACGCTTCGTAAAGTTTTTCTCGGATAATGGAATCATATGCTTGTTTAAAATCTATGAAAAGTAAATGTAGTCCTAAATTTTGTTCATAGCTGTTGTTCTGTATTGCTTTTAATGTGAATATCTGGTCTACAGTTGATCTTCCAGCTCTGAATCCTCCTTGATAATCCCCAATTAATTCTTTGTCATATATTTTTATTCTACTACGTATTAATTTTGCTAGAATTTTGTATGCAACATCCAGTAATGATATCCCCCTGTAGTTCTGGCAAAGTGTTCTATCCCCTTTTTTATATATTGGGCATATAAGGGCAGTGTTCCAGTCAATTGGAATGTTGTTCTCTTTCCACATTCGTAGAATCACATTGTATAGTTTTTGTAGCAGCTTTTGTCCTCCTACTTTCCATATTTCTGCTGGTATCCCGTTTTCGCCTGGGCTCTTATTGTTTTTAAGTTCTGCTACTATGGTAAGAAATTCCTCGTATGCTGGTTCCTCTACTTCATGCTCCTTATTTTCTTGTTGAACTTTTTGGTTTTCCTCTATGTGTTGCCCATGTTCCAATTCCCCACCTAACAGTTCTTCAAAATACTGTGACCATCTATTTAACTTATCTGTTGTTCCACCAAGCAGTAATCCGTCTTTGTCTCTACAATAGAATGCCTTATTCGTTGTCTGCTTTGTCCTTTTTGCTCCTTGGTAGAAGTTTCTTATTTCCTTAGCTGCATAATCATTTTCTAACCTTTGTAGTTGCTTTCCTAGGTATTCTCTTTTTTTCTGCCGACAAATTCTCTTTACTGTTTTTCTTTCTTCATTATAATTACCTACTGTTTTTTGTGTTCTATTTCTTTCCATTTCGTTTTTTGCTTTATTCCTCCTTTCCAAGGCTTTTCTGCAATCTCCGTCAAACCATTCTTCTCGCTTGTTTTGCTCTACTGTTCCCAAGCAAAGATTTGATGCTTCTTTTATAACTCTTTGTATATTTTCCCACTCCTCGTCCGTAGTTAAAATCACCGAATCGACTTCAGTCAATCGCTTTTCAATTTCTCTTTGTAATTCAGTTACTACATTTTCATTTGCTAGCCTGTGTATATTGTATCTCTGTCTCTGATTGTTTATTTTCTTTGGTGCTAGCTTCATGCTATGGGAAAATAATAAACTGGTATCAGCGTAATGTGTGGGAAGTACTGAGTCAATCAACTTGACTTCATTTTTTGCATTGTTATGTACATAATTAGCAGTTTACTCTGAGAATGTTTCATAGTTACTTTTCACAATTTTACTCGTCATTCGGCAACACTCGTCTTTAACAGCCTGTCACTAGTGTCATACATACATAACCTCCCCTGGTGTCACGACTGTCACGGTGTCTCATTTAACCAAGATAGATCATGAAATGATGTAAACAAACATCTGTCAATATCAATACGAAGCGGAGGTTATGTCTGTAGATGGAGAAAAGACGACAAGGACACTCACATCCTAAGGATATCTCCACGAAAGACTTATTACGTCACGCTTAGACTTATTACGTCACAGCTTTGGCGCAAAATTTTATGTTTGAACTTTGCAGGTGCTTTTAAGCCACTTCGCGTTCGCAGTAAAAAGTAAAAATATTAGTTACATGGTTTTTGGGGACGTAAAATCAATATTCCGTCATAAAATTTTGTTCGGAAAATACCCTATTATTCTTGAGGGTACTGGGTATACACAGTTATATGTATACGCCATGTTAAAACACGGATTCCCATTTCGAACAGAACTCACTTGGTTATCAAATTACATACACAGTATTTCAGGAGGTGATAGTTAAGACCTTAATGAATGACAACTATTTGCGATTTTCTCAAAAAAGGTTTTTAGTTTGCAAAAAGCTCTCAATGCAAAATCATACATTCTTTAAATGTCTGTAATTTAATAACCAAACCCGATATCAAAAAAAGGACAAATGGGTGACACAGCGCAAGCTTTCTTCTTTTCTTCCATTCGCACTAAAATCTGGTCCCATTAGCCAGCATCATATTCTGTAATAGTTTTGAAATCATAGTTTTAACTGGTTATGAATAATAAAATAAATAAAAAAATAAGGCGAGAGTGAACGCTTACCGTGGGTACACCATCTGTTGAAAAAATATGTATAAGGCATTTAACTGACTATTTAGTGAAATACTAACTACTTTGGTGTCTAGAAGTATAAAAGATTAAGTGAGACATATATTGCGGAAGTTCTGAAAAGTTCGGATGAGTAGCTTACATAGTTTTCATGAACCATGGGAAGAAGACTCAAAGACCAAGCACTTAGTTACAAAAGAAAGGGATGAAACTAAAAGCAATATCGATATTTATTTGAACAAATCTGGGAAGGAAGGGTACGTGAGTTAGACAGGTGACACATTCTTCTCGCCTAGGGGCCCGGCAAGGCATTTCAAACTTTCACACACATCAATTAGCTTTCTTCTTAAATTTGCTTTTTCAATCATTACTGTAAGTTTAAAGGCAATGTCAGGAGCTTGGGCGAAATTCATTTTTATGGTGACCCCTGGACCTTACCTTTGGATTTTTGGACTTATCTGCCCTCATCTTAGACACACACACACTCGAGAAAAGGAACAGGCGGCCACGCCTCTTCGCTAACACGGGAATAAATCTTTTCTTGGATTCTTAATTTCGCGCGCTATACCCTAGACCAACCACTCCACGTATCATTTCACCAGGCGGAAGATCGGGTAATATGGAGGAACACGGTAGAAAAAGGAATAGAGGCATTCCAAAGAGGTCACGACCCTCATAATTGAGGAAACGAACAGAGAGAGAGACCCTAGACCCTTGAGGTGCCATCTTCTTATAGAAGGTTGGCTACAACTTCAGCAAATCGTTCTCCGTCTTTCGCAATGCTGAGCAGTGTCTGTGTATCAAGACCAGTCCAGTCTCTCACATTCTTTACCCATGAACAGTGTCTTCTGCCCGGACCTATTTACCTTCGACTTTGCCCTCTACTATTAGTCTTAACAACTCATATTTAAGACCCTTGTTGTTGAGATATATGCCAGAAACGTCACTACTAGAGAAGGTCGGCACGTTGACGTCTGTAAAATAAGTGGTGGTAAACACCAAGCACAAAACTCCAACAACTCTAACACAAATAAGACTCACGTTGGCTTACCAACTGTGGAAATGAAGGGTCACCCAATAGTCGAGTCACCTTCCGTCAAGCTTTTGAGGATCAATAATCAACAAAAACATGTTCTATCACAACCACGTCGTAAGTATTGCTAAAACGGCATCTCAGAAGCTTGGAGTTTTGTTCCGCTGTTGGAAGCTATACCGGGTGTCCCAGAATTTCCTTGACAAGTGATATTTTCGTAACGAAAAATGGTTCAAGCAAGAACTGAGTGGTACTTTTGAAGGTACTATAGGGTCTATCATACCATGCATTCAAAACATTTTTTTTGTACGTCAACCCCCAACTTTTTTTCAAATAGCACCCCATAGGTTTACCTACATAAATGATATCCCGATTTTATTTAAAATCTTGTGGTGCCTTTAATTTTATATGCAAACTCATTTTTTCAGTAAAATCATAAGCATAAGACAAATGAAATGATAATTTGTTTGACGCCTGTTATTTTTGTAACAAAAACGGATAAAAAAGAAAAGTAAGTGGGTTTTTCAAGGGTAGTGAATGACCTATCATTCCTTGCTTGTGAATTTTTTTTTTCTTACTTAAAAACCCCTGGAATCCACCCCTAGCTAGTTCTTTCAAATTTCAATCCACAATTTTGCCTGGAAAAATAAATTCTTTACTTGAATTTAATTATCGTAGTGCCTTACTTTTTATGCCCCTACTGCAATTTATCGTTAGTTTTGGCGCCCGTGTGCGGGGCAAACCCTGCACACGGGGTTGGCGCGGCCCGATGTAACCATAAAACTTTTCCACGTTTTTGCACTTAGTTTTGTTGTCACACTTTTTTTATTAGTTGATTCATGATAATAAAAAAATATTTTCCATATGTGTTTTAATTAATTTATGCTTACGACTTCATGGATTAAACAAAAAAAATTAACGATAAATTGCAGTAGGGGCATAAAAAGTAAGGCCCTACGATAATTAAATTCAAGTAAAGAATTTATTTTTCCAGGCAGAATTGTGGATTGAAATTTAAAAGAACTAGCTAGGGGTGGATTCCAGGGGTTTAAGTAAAAAAAATGGTTCATAAGCAAGGAATGATAGGTCATTCACTACCCTTGAAAAACCCACTTACTTTTATTTTTTATCCGTTTTTGTTACAAAAATATCAGGGGTCAAACAAATTATCATTTAATTTGTCTTATGCTTATGATTTTACGGAAAAAATAAGTTTGCATATAAAATTAAAGATACCACAAGATTTTAAATAAAATGGGGACATCATTTATGTAGGAAAACCTATGGGGTGCTATATGAAAAAAAAAGTTGGGGGTGAGTTTTAGGGGTTGACGTACGAAAAAAATTGTTTTGAATGCATGGTACGACAGACCCTATAGTACCTTCAAAAGTACCACTCAGTTCTTACTTGAGCCGTTTTTCGTTACGAAAATATCACGTGTCAAGGAAATTCTGGGACACCCGGTATACACCAGAGCAACTCTTCTGCTCTGCAAGGCAGAGATCCGATCATCGTTGAACTATCGCTCTTATGTGTGGTGATGCGCTCCGAAGCAGTCTCTGAAGCTTCTGGATACTAACCAGGAAAGAACATTTAGACTAATCGATACGCCTAACCTCCACAGCCTGGAACAACCAAGAATGGTGGCTGACCTGTCCATGTTTTACAGATTCCATCACGGAGGATGTTCGAGTGAGCTCTTCTAGATAATAAGACCAAGGGCCGCCCCAACGAGGAACACTAGAGAGATTCTGCGAGCTCATCCTTACCAGGTCGAGGTCACTACTTCCCGAACCAGTCTCCTCCAGCATTCCTTTTTTTTGGACGCTATAAAATGAGGTGCCGGGGAATTTGTTTCCCGACGGCTACAACCTTCATCGTTTCAAATCTAACGTGCACCGACACTTGTCCTCTCGCAGCGCTTCTACAGCGCCATAGGCGTTCAGCCTTTGCGGGAGGCTACCTTAAAGAAAATTGTATATCATTTTTTATACATTAATGAAATAGATGAAGCTCAAATATAAAAGTTCCCACCTGAATACATAATAAACATATGTGATCTTCGTTGCCCTACACTTTCTTTGCGTCTGCTTTCCTGAAAGAGCAATCAATGTCACATTTTCAAAAGTGATTTTCTGTCGAGTTTAAAGCCCTCCTGGCTAACCAAAACATCAGTAAAAGTTAACTTTATTGATCGGCCAGTGAAACTAAATGGAACATAGCAACTGACGGTCACATCCTTATACTCGGCGTTGCTAAACTTCAAAAAAATATCAAGAACGTTGGAAATAAGTATCAATGCTTGGATATTACCGCGGTACCGGAGCACTTTGCTTCATTCTTTTTTAGGTTACCAAATTTCACCCCCACCCAAAAAAGTAAAAAATCATCAGATCATAAATCCCCTAAAATGAAGTTTGAGGAATATTTGAATTTTTTGTTTTTTGCTAACTACTGCTCCGCCTATGCTCCGATTTTTAAAATTATAGCAGCATTACCTACTACCACCCCATAGCATATCGCTACCGAAATTTCATCACAATCCATGCAGCGGTTTCGAGGGTAAAAAAAACGCCAACAGACACACCGATCAACAGACAGACAGACCGACAGACAGACCGACCGACAGACAGACCGACAGATGGACAGACGGTGACCGACAGACAGACAAACCGGCAGGCAGACAGACAGACAGAACGACAAAAATGGTGACGTGCAATTTCGTTATGTAGATATCATGAAACGGCCAAAAAGTGTATTATCTCAGAATCGAAAATGGTCGCGGTTACAATACTCCCCTCACCTATGGGTGCGGGAAGTTAAAATGAAAATTTCGCCAAGTAACCCATGTACCATATCATAAACCGAGTACCGCCTGCGATTTGTGAACCTAAGCAGCGGCGGGTGCAGTTAGTACTAGGATGGGTGACTGCGCTGGGCGATTTTTATCTTTTTTTTCAGCGTTAGTACCCCCAATCCACCAGATGGCGCAAAAAGACGGTCTCATCCGTTACTACTGGACTTTCTCATCTGAAGGTTTGTCTATGAGCCGGACTGCAATGCATGTCGCACCTGTGTATTGCATTTTTTATTAGCCAATTATAAACTTCTAATTTCTTTATCTAAAAATTTTTATAATTATTATAAAATAGTTTGAGAATGTTTCTCAATGAACATTCAATTATCTACGTGTTCTCCCTTACATATGTTTTAGAGCTAAACAAGGCGTACACGCCGAAACATGGGCCTTTTTGAGGAAAAAAAATTATATTTATTTATGTCTTCTCTCTTTTTTTCTAAGTTTTGTAAACACTTACCTAATGCAACTACATTCCCATGCGGTTTGACAATGCTCACCTAAAAAAAAAGTTCATATAAACATCATGGCTACAGAAAATTTAAACACAGCACAGTAAGTGAAACTTACAAATATTGAAAATAATCATGAATATGAATAATAACCTAAATCTTTGTTGACAGTCACCAAAATACAATGCGCGAAAATATTCTAATAATACGCAACAATATTATTAATCAAGGTGCTACCAGAAAATGCCGGAAAAAGAACCGACTGCCAGCGGGATTCGAACCCGCGCCTCCGAAATTCTAGTCCGGCACTCTTACCAGCTGAGCCATGGCGGTCATGGCAATCCAGACCGCGAAGCGATCTCAAGAAGAATCTTCTGGTAGTAAGGAGCAGCTCGTATCTGTGACATCGAAGGAAATCTGCTCGGTCAGTATTGATCTCCGACCCCGTTCGACTCCTGACGCCACCAGGAGTGCCGTATCAGAAATTTCGGAGGCGCGGGTTGTCAATTAATTCAAATTTATTCGAGCAACTGTTATTATGTATTTTCTCTAAGGCATTTAGCACTAGTACTTTTAATCCTACTTCTTGTTATGATGTGAGTTATACAGGGTGGGGCAGAAAGTACGCCCCGATTTGAAAACCGTCTAGCTACGGCTATGGTGGTGGTAGCGGAGTGGGGGATATATCATTCGACAGGTGTATCCATGGCTCATGCCAACATGCCATGCTCAGTGTGAACCATGGCTTGGTTGGGACTGCACCGTGCTTTCGCCGTGGTAGAGTTTATTCGAAATGGCGGTTCGACGATAAGTACTCAGCGTGCCTTTCGGATTCAGTTTGAGCTCGGGCGACATGACTCCGTTCCCGATAAAAAGACAATACGTAACTGGGTGTCAAACTTTCGAGCAACTGGATCAGCATTGAAAAGAAAATCTCCTGGTCGACCTCGGACAGCCACAGAACTAGCAAATGTAGCCGCTGTGACATCTGCAATTCGGAAGTCTCCGAAACGCTCTGCACGCAAACACGCGACTGCCTTGCGCTCATCAAATCGAAGTGTTCAGAGAATTCTGCATCGGGATCTTCATATGTATCCCTATAAAATTGCCACTGTACAGGAGTTGCGTGAAAGAGACCGTGAAATCCGTACCACTTTGTGTCAAGAACTCCGCAACATTCCTCGGATGGACGTCTTAATCTTCAGTGATGAGGGACATTTCCATCTCTCAGGAGAGGTGAATAAACAAAACTGCATGTATTGGTCTGAACATAATCCTTGGAAACTGCACGAGCGACCACTTCATAGCTATAAGGTTACAGTCTGGTGTGCCATTTCTCAATGTGGTGTATGGTGTCCATACTTTTTTGAAGAAAATGGTGCTACTGTTACGGTGAATGCAGACCGGTATACTATGATGTTAGAGAGTTTTCTACGGCCCAGATTAGATGCTATTGTCAGTGAATATGGACAAGAACATGTATGGTTTCAACAAGATGGGGTCACAGCCCACACAGCTCGTCGTTCAATGGCAGTTCTGAGAGAAATGTGTCCTGGACATGTTGTCTCTTTTTTTCTTTGGGGTTTTTATTAGCCTTTGAAATCGGGGAACTCTTTCTGCCCCACCCTATATCTTTTTTACACTCCCATTGTATCTATATATAACTTTGTGTTTGTCACTGTGAGTTAATTTGAGGCCCAGCACAAGATTTTTCTTTTTGGGCATTTTTCAAATTTATTCTGAAACTTTTATCTATAATTGAAATGTATCCACATATCTGTGTATTGATTCTTTCTCACAATAAACCACTACTACTACTTATTACAACGTATTTTTCTATAGACTTCAAATACAGTCACATTTTTACAAAGTTTTATATGAAATGTGAGAAAGGTCGCTTTTATAATTTTGTAGGTTGTGCCGTGCCGTGAAATACCGCTGCGGTATGAACCGTCGGAAAAACTTTTATAATTTTACGATAAAATCGTTTCAGTCTGCTTCAATCAGTGATCAGTCATGGACAAACGGCGGTTACTCCTTTATTTGTTGTATTTAAGACGTACATAAAAAGAGACAAATCACAAGGAGGTATTGGAGACACCCGTTACTAAAAGTAAAATACCTCGAAGGGTCGTAAGACTACAGTCTTTTTGAGAAACTCAAAAAATACCCAGAGAAGTTTTTCAATTACTTCCGGACGTCAATGAAAACTTTTCATTATTTTCGGTCACTACGATTCGGTCTTCAAATTCTGATATAGATTTATCCTAAATACAGAACCTAGCTTCAATGAGTTCCAACAAAGTTATTATATCGTACTTAAACGCCATTTTGTTTGTCACAATATACGCATACTTGTTGCAAACACGCTTCTCCCGCTCGGCGGCACGATAGGGAGCTAAGACAGCTACGACGACGGCACGGCATAACGTTGACATTCACGGCATGCCGTTACCGTCGACGGTAAATTAAAAGCATCTCCATACTATACATTTTGCTCTCTCATTTTACCGTAACGACAAAAACGTGCCGTACCGTGCCGTGTGACGGCACATTATAAAAGCGACCAATATGACAAGTAAATCGCTCTTGTTATCTTGCGTTAGTTGCAGTACATTTTTTTTATGTTTACATACTGTTGTAAAGCAGAGTGAACCTCGTTCACTACGTGCAACTGCAACTGCTTCAGAGCTAATCTAATAATTCAGCCGGAAAACCCACCTGTATAGCGGAAACTATTTCAATTTGATCCTATTGTCAGTTATTTACGGGATGCCGCACACTACTGGCATTTTAAAAAATCCGCACGCTGACGTTAGCGCGTCGTTATGTGTAGCTTTAATAGAGGAAAACTGTGACCGAATTGCTCATCCAACCGGATTTTCACTCGATTTTCACACTTCTGTCGGTTCGTTACCACATGTTAGCGGCTAATTTACTTCGACCGCCTTATAAACCACACGCGCCTGTAAAATTTATATCCGCACACGGATTTACAGGGACTGGGGTGAAAACATGCAGAAAAGTCATTGCCTGCAGGAAAAAAAGTTTGTAGGTGCGCGTATTTATACCGGGCTCTCCAGAATGTTTTTGACAAGTTGCAAAAAAAGTTTTTTGACGCTTCAGGAATGACTACAGCAAAATCCATAGATATATTGACCTCTACTGCGTTACTGCATATTTCTTCATCATAAACGCAAATTCTGAAGTCTTACACAGAAAAAAATACTGTTGCGTTTCAAATTAATTCTTAGTATTTGGATGTTTTTCCATCGCTTTAAATATACTTACAGTTATTTCAAATCCATGTCATTGAAAGAATTCAATCCTTATATTCCAAGTAATCACAGGTACGCCAATAAATTCAAAATAATTTTATATTCGTTCTAACGATATGTATAATCCTTCTAATACCAGTAATGACATATAATGCAATCAAAAAATCCTTCTGTTTTCGAAATTTACCCCATGTTTCGTTTAAGCAAGGCATACAATCTATTCGATGTACAAAAATTATTTCTGCAACAGCAATTCGGTATAATTCATCTGATAAAAATTAATTGTGTTTCAAAAGGTAACTATTACGCGAACAATAACCCATGCTTTCAAAACATTGTCTATGCTGTTGAAGAAATTGGCAAGTAGTATTCGTAACAAGAACATCATATATCGAATTCAATGGCCTTTGTTGTTCGCTGAACCATAATCAGTATTCGGTGGGACTGATGTCCCGATTCAATGAACGTAAAAAGAAAGAACAGGGAGATCATTTTAGGGATATTATCGGCGCCAACCCGCCAACATGGACGAGGTTGTTTCGTTGTGTTGTTTCGGTGTTAGCCGTGCTGTGTCATCTCGTGTTTTTGCTTTTTGCATTAGCAATTGTGTGATTTAAATGTGTCCAATTATATATTAAATTGAGGACCTACTGAGAAATTGGGACTGAGCTAACATCCACATTTGAATGTAGGTATTTAGGTTAGTCAGACAGTTATTGTTCAGGTAAAAATGCAGCAACTGGTGCAGGCTTATGTCTAATTCTTATATCATGCTCCTTAGAACTTCATACAAAATCACACCATTAAACATCCAAACGAATCGATCAGCTGTCGTCACAATAAAATCTGTGGGTACAAGTAAAAGAAAGTAGTTTAGAATCAATTACCAAACACAGATTCGATTCAACGACAGGCTGCAATTGAATCATTCATTGGAATCCAATGACATCTTGTAGTTGAATCGACAATACGATATAATTCGTTACCAACTATATCCTTCCCATTGGATAAAACATCGTTGTATTTGAGGAATGCTGAGTGTAACGTCCCATTGAATCCAAGCGTAAGTCTTTGACAAAACGAAGATTTTTCTGTGTGTACATAAATTTTGAGGAGCTGACAACGCCGATATAATTTTCATGCGACTTATTTACGGTAGAACCTCGACTGCTACAACGTTTGTTTTGTTTGTGCGTCTTTTATGCTCGGTCAGTAAAATTGAATTTGCTATTTGTTGGTAACTGTAGTGAAGCTTTACGGACTTGCTGTGCTATATTCGAGTGTAGTTTAATAGTTTTTCGAGATAGGACTCAAAAAGTGCAATGTTTGTAACATGGGTTGCACTGGAAGAATTTTCAGGTTAGTTGGCAATGTTTGGAGGCTGAAGTGTCAAAAATCTGTTTACTTAAGATGATGGCTTTGAGCACGCCTTGCTGAAGTGGTTTGTTTACTCTGAGAGTATATGTTAATAGTCAATGAGCGGTAACTCATGGGGTATTAACTCTTTATGGAGTAACAATGCAAATATGATATCATGGAGTTTTTTGTTATTACTATCCTATCATTTAGGAAATTCTGGACCTTTCTTTGTGTTACTAACTTTTTTTTATTAAATTTAAACGTCTTATAGCTTCAATTGCTTGTTTTTTATTATTGTTATCATTGTTATCAAGAAATGGTTAGTCTGCTTTTACATGATGGAGAAGCGGCACGATATGCAAGCGGATTGTCGGCGTGATACTGCGTACGCTAAAGGCCCCCACAGACGTCGTTCTTTTTTGGCAGTTTTACTCGCGCGGAAAGGTACAGGTAAAACTAAAAACCGTCCTTGCTTGCGTTCAAAAATTGATTTTAACCATCCGTTTTTAATCATGCTCGTTCAAGTCTGCCTGTGTGTGTTTACGAGGCAATTAAGGAGGATGGATTTGTTCAGTGTCTTTACGTTTCTTCGTCCATTCGTAAATAATTATACCAATCTCCACGTTCTAGTAGTAACTCACTTAAAAGATATACGTGTGAAAATTGTTTAAGCTTAAGTAACCATTTTGAACGTATTTTCCTTGAATATTCTAACTGAAATTTTTATACAGGGTTACTGGTAACTCGACCACTTTCCTGCAGGAAGTGATAGAGGGACTCAAATGCAATAGATTCAACCCTCCATATGTAATTCCGAAAACCGATAGTTTTCGAGATAATTAACATTTAATGTTTTTCAACGATATGTCCAAATTTCCACACTACATCCCAAATTTAGGAAAAACCCTGCTGTCGATTTTAGTAAATTCCAATTTAGTTTTTTACTGACACATACGCAAATCTGATTTAGTATTTAAATGTATAAAAATACTGAACAGTTTCAAACTACATACAATTATTTAAAAAATAAAGAACAAAATTTTTACATTCACCGCGAAAGAAAATTGTCTAGCTCAAAAAAAGACACACAACCAGTCAAACAAATTATTTTAAAAAATTCCTTATCTGGTGGCCTATTCCAAGGACAAGAATGACAGTACAACCACAAGTAACTATTTAACAAAATTTATCAACACAATACAGAATCATCAACAACATGATATTCCAGCATGATGGTTGTCCTGCACATTACCGTACACAATTCGGCAGTTGTTGGACAACACATACCCGAACAAATGGATAGGGAGGGGTGAACCCATCCCATGGCCTGCGTGGAGCGCAGATCTGACACCTCTTGATTTTTACGTCTGGGGTCACATGAAGGCATTGGTCTACGAGGAGACTCCAGTTAATACTGCTGACGAACGAAGGCAAAAAATTATCAATGCGGCGGAGGAGATGAAACGAACTTTTTCAACACGAGTTACAAAAACCGAAGTGAGGAAGCGGATCCGTACTTGTATTCGAAATCAGCGAGATCTCTAGAAACTTTGAGTGGGTTTAATTTGTTTTACTTGGATAAAATTATCGACCGCATTTGCAAACATTCTGGTATGTAACTGAGTTATCAATAATGATTGTACTGTCATTCGTTCTTTTTGAATAGGTGATTTTTATTCATTACTGTTTATAATCTTTCTGAAAAAGTTATTAGGTGGGAAAGTTTTTTTAGCGATTTGTTCAATCGTTTGTATAATTTTTTTTGAGCTAGATAATTTTCTTTCGCGGTGAACGTAAAAATTTTGTTGATTAATTTTTAAATATTTGTATTTAGTTTGGAACTGTTTAGTATTTTGAAACATTTTAATACTAAGTTAGCCTTGTGTATGTGTTAGTTAAATACTAAAATAAAAATTATCAGAATCAACAACAGGTGTTTTTTCTTAGTTTAGGATCTAGTGTGGAAATTTGGACATTTGGTTGAAAAACATTGAATGTTAATTATCTCGAAAACTATCGGTTTTCGGAATTATATATGGGGAGTTAAATATATTACATTTGAGTCCCTCTATCACCTCTTGCAGGAAAGTGGTCGAATTACCAGTAACCCTGTATATTGGTTAATGTATTTTTATTTAGTAACTGATATTTCTTAATCTGCCTGTTATAAAATGTATATATTTTCTGAACATATCATCAACTTCAGGTGAATCGGCAACAACTCACGAATCCTGTCATCCAACGTCTTGTCGGGGAACCTTATTGGTTGAGGATCTACTACCATGCCGTTGCCATGGTGATTAAATCTTGCTATTGGCCGCGCGGCCACCAACTTTATGTTCCTGTCTCTCTCTCTCTCTATCTCTGTCTGAAAATATCGAAATACCAGTGGCGTTTTGTATTTCGTGTTTATAATATTTCTACAGATTGTCCCAAACTATTTGAATATCTGTTTTGTCGAGTTTATTGTCTTGTCAGCTTGTTAGGTACACTGTTTTTCGTCGTTACTGTCCTATTTAAAAATGAACATTTATACAAAAGGAAAGACGCTTCATAGCCAAAATATTTTATGAATGAAATCGGCCTTTTTTACAGCTATACCCCTCAGAACCGTTGGCCAGATATTAGCTGTTCCACGCGTCGTAAAAGTACCAGAACAGTACACCAGGTTGCGCCACCAGTGTCTGTAAACGCCGCTGGCTGAAGCCCGTAGCAAGTTGTAACCCGATTGCGGTTGTGATGCTGGATGCATCTTGGAGATGAAGGCGTATAATGTAGCCGGTAATTATAAGGGCATCGGACACATCCGCCAGACGCGATAATGCGATTACGGAGTACACATGTATGCAGATGGTGTACATACGTAACGGGGTTGCCATCTGATATGAGGAAGTTATGCGTGAAGTTGGATCCGCTTATCCCGTACGGATATTTCTAATTAGGACTCTATTTCTGGTAACGATTCCTTATTGAAAATTGGGGACTTGTAGGCTTTAGATATCCAACAATTTCCTAGCGATTTTACTTTTTTCGTATAGAGGACGGTCTAATATGTCACTTTCGACAACAAAATTCTTGGCATTTTCACAACAATTTTTTTTTAAAAACACCGATTCTCACCACATATGGAAACCAAACAACAACACAAAACAACCAAAATCACGACAGAACGGCAAAGTTATGATATGACACAGAACGTGTTAGCACCCACCGTCCATTTTGCGACGTTGCCATATCTCGCTAAGACGCGATCAGCCATGGCCGACTCTACACTAGGCCGGAGCCTTAGATGTGGCAACGTGGCTTAGCTGTCAAATAGCGGCCCTATAGTTTCAGAATAATTACTACATTTTATATGAATTAGAGTTCATCTCGGTTAATAAATTAAGAAAAATACTTTTTAGAACTACTACTACTAATACCACTTACATCTGATGTCTGTTTAATCACAGTCAGACACTACAAAATAAAAATAAACGCAACCTGTTTCCTGCTGTTACTTCCACTTCCACTTAAATTAACACTCGATTTACTTTGGAAATTGTCACTTGAGCTAGAAAAATTCACTATTAGGTCACTGTGAAGCCATTCTTGATAGTCTTGATTTCCCTTTCACTATCAAATCCTTTCGTAGGTATGCCCCAAGCCATGCCCAGATGAGTTCTATTAACTGTATTTTTCTGTGATATTTGGGAGGTCCAGAAAACATTATAAGTACCACATTGTGCTTTAAAATAGGTCTTATCCTTTGAAATGTTTGTAAATTATTGTCTTTATCCTTATAAATATAACTAGCCCTTCCGAGGAATACCTTTCACCCAGTTCTGTTTATGTCCCTTATTGGACGCACAATTGCTAGTGCAACCTGGTACTACACACTTTGCAGGCATCTTTTTATCTTTATAGTTTCATTTGTGCAGGTCAATAAGTAGAAACCCATTAAAAATCACCTTGCAACGTTCTTTTTAATCTGGAATAAGGTTATGTTGGGCCATGGTTTGGTAGTCCTCTACCCATGCCTCTACTGGGCTGCAACCTGGTACTACACGCTTTGCAGGCATCTTTTTATCTTTATAGTTTCGTTTGTGCAGGTAAATAAGTAGAAACCCATTACAAATCACCTTGCAACGTTCTTTTTAATCTGGAATAAAGTTATATTGGGCCATGATTTGGTAGTCCTCTCCTGGGCTGCAACCTGGTACTACACGCTTTGCAGGCATCTTGTTATCTTTATAGTTTCGTTTGTGCAGGTAAATAATTAGAAACACATTAATAATCACCTTCCAACCATATTTTCTGCACCTGGAAGAATACACATGACATAACAACAAATGCAAACTCGGCCCCCAGATTCAATGTTGCCATATTTCATGCTCCGGCCTAGTGAGTACAGTCGGTCATGGATCAGCAGAAAAGGCCCATGACGTAGTTTTATGAATACAAGAAAAGTTTTAGTGTTCAAATACGTGTCAAATACTACCCTCCCCAGCAATCCAATTATCGCACGCCCTCTCCAAAACCCCTAATAGTTAAACTCTCTAGGTATTATACATATATTTTATTATCATTCAATTTCCCATTAATATATAGACTGCTATGATGTTTGTCGCATTTTTATTCATATTTATAAGTTACTATTCCCCTGCTATTCCCGAGTAGTGGTATAACACATTGGAACACCATTCATTCGGCAGGCATCAAGATTAGCGAGATGTGGCAACGTCGCAGAATCTGAGTGGACGATGGTTGCTAACACGTTCCGTGTCATATCATAACTTTGCGGTTTTGTCGTGGTTTTGGTTGTTTTGCGTTGTTGTTTGGTTTCGATATATGGTGAAAATCGGCGTCATTAAAAAAATTTTTTTGGGTGAAAATGTGAAAATGCCAAGAATGTTTTTGCCGAAAGTGACATATTAGACCGTCCTCTATACGAAAAAAATAAAATCGCAAGGAAATTTTCGGATACCTAAAGCCTACCAGTCCCGAAAATTGATTAGTGGAGTCCTACTTTTCTGTAAGAAGTATTTTTTTAGAGGTTTGCCATTTATTATGTTTACACGTCTAAGATGAGGGGAGATAGTTCCAAAAATCCGAAGGTAAGATCGAAAGGTCCAAACGTAAGGTCCAAATTACACCATAAAAAAGAATTTCGCATTTCCAAGCTCCTGACGTTACCTTTAAATCGTGATATCGTGTTTGGTTGTTAAAATACAGACATTTGAAGAATGTATGATTTTGCATTGTGAGTTTTTTACACACTAAAAAACTTTTTTGAGAAAATTGCAAATAGCTGTCAGTCATTAAGGTATTAACTATCACCTACCGAAATACTGTGTATGTATGTAGTTTAAAAAACGAGTGAGTTCTGTTCGAAATGGGAATCCGTGTTTTAACATGGCAAATACATATGTATAACTGGGTATACCCAGGCCCCTAATACATACGTATTTGCCATGTAAAACACGGACTCACAATTTCTCGCATAACTCACTCTATTTTCAAACTACATATATTATATTTCAAAAGGCGATAGTTAAGACCTTAATGAAGATTTTCAATTTTCTCAAAAAAAAATTTTAATGTGCAAAAAAACTCGCAATGCAAAATCATACATTCTATAAATGCCTGTAATTTAACAACCAAACATGATATCAAAAAAGGCTAAATAGCTGCACAAGCGCAAGTTTTCTTCTTCAATTTGCTCTTTGAGTCATTACTGTAAGTTTAAAGGTAACGTCAGGAGCTTGGAAATGCGAAATTCATTTTTATGGTGACCTTTGGACCTTTTGACCTTACCTTTGGATTTTTGGACTTATCTCCCCTCATCTTAGACACACACACTGGAGAAAGGGAACAGGCGGCCACGCCTTCTGGCTAACACGGGAATACGTCTTTTCTTGGATTCTCAATTTCGCGCGCTATACCCTAGACCCTTAAACCGTTTTTACTTTGAAACGATTCATCTAAAAATGCATTACTTAAGGGTTTACACATCAATTTGGCGAACCGATTTAAATCGGGTGATTGAAAATAGTAATAGTGCTGCCAACCTATCACTTATTGGGCCAAACAATGTCAAAATGAAAATGCTTTAACAAAACTAACCCCACTTTTTAGTAAATAACCGTATCTATTTTGTGGTGTGGTTGATTGCACAAACGCGCAGAAACCATAAGAATAGAAGAAGAAGAAGGAAAAGAAGTGCTAAAGCTGTCGTTGCAAACTGTTAGACCCCCGGTTAGACCTTAGAAATAAGGTTAACTGTCTGAAATATCAACCTTGAATGTCGCAAGAGGGACTTTGGATTTGTAAGTGGTCGTTGGCACTAGTGCATCTAAAGCAAATTAAACCGTTTTTTTCTGTTTATACGGCATGTAAAACCGGTTTAAGCCATGTTAAACCTTATTCTTAAAACTCTTTGAGTTAAACCGTTTCAACGCCTCAAATCGTTTTAACCAGCGTCCATACATAGGTTTTAACTAAAGTGCTTTATAGTAAACCGTTTCAAGGCAAACGTATAAACGTAGTATTTGACTTGGTATAACACCGCTTTTAGTGAAAGTTAATTTAATAATAATAATGGGAGGGCGTGGACTACTGAGTTTGGAGCGTCTCCACAACAGAGTAGTACTGGCCACTGCCTGCTATGTAACGAACAGCACCGATCCCCTGATCCGCTTCGTGCGAGAGCACGAGAATGCGGGAAAAGGAGCCTTTCTTTTTAGCGCAGCGAAACGAGCAGCCGAGGAGCTCAGCCTCACACTCGACTTCAAGCGGAGGTGTCAGCAGTCCATTACGGAACTTGCTCCCGCAGAACTAAAAGCCGACATTAAAACTGCCGAAGTCGACTTCCTCTTAAGACTTCATAAAAATAAGCCAATGCATGGTATCTTCTACAAACATCGAGAAGAGCATGGCTTGTCTGAGCAGTTGACCTTCTCTTTCCTAAGGTCTAGTGGGTTGAAGTCGGAGACTGAGGGTTTTATAATGGCTTGCCAAGACGGTGTCTTCAACACCTTGGTTTACCGTAAAGGGTTATGGGTGTAGATGTACCCGACACCCATTGTAGAGCTTGCCGACAGGCGCCAGAGACGCTTATGCATCTCTTGTCGGCGTGTAAGACGTACGCTGGGACGGCACAACGCGGCTCTACGAGTGCTCTACTATAATTTAAGGCACTCATACGGTATCGATGAGACACCGGTGCTGCCATACGCTCCAGGGGATATAGAGTCCGTTGTGGAGAACGAGAGATGCCGGATTTACTGGAACTACTCGTTCCCCACGCTCGAGCTTGTACAGGCAAACAAGCCCGACATAGTCCTTCTCGACCGCCAACAGAAGACGATGTTCGTTATTGAGTTTTCGGCACCTGCCGAGGTGAACGTCGTCTCTAAGGAGGAGGAAAAGCGGACCAAGTATCGGACAACTTCGCAGGCTCTGGCCAGACTACACTGTAAGTCTGCTGGTTATGGTCATTGGATCCCTAGGTGGAATGAGGAATACGCTGCTCTCTGCCCTGCGCAAAATGCCGGTGTGCCGTGCGGCGGCGCACATCTTAGCCGCCAGAATGCAGAAGGCAGTCATCCTTGGGTCCCTTCGTCTACTTAGGGCGCACGATTCGCGGGCCCAGTGATTGCTCACCTCACGGTTGTGAGGAGTAGTCATTAGGTAATGGAATAGCAGCTCGGTGTGTCGGAGCCCGGGCTGCACTTTTTTGTGTTTTGTGAATAATAATATTAAAAAAGACCGTCTATACAAACTATACTGGGACGTTTTAAATACGTACAGACAAAATTATCCCGGTCAATAGACCAGATATAGTTTTTCAGTCAAAGCCAGACCAAGTTCCCCATGGCTATTCCCAATGATACGACTATCCAAAACGCCTACGCTGGAAATATATCCAAATACCCGACCTTGTCATAGAAATAAAACGGCTCTGGAAACAAAATAAAGATCTTATTGTCCCCCTCATCATGCCGGTCTCAGGCATTACACCCAACACACTTAAACTACACCCATGCTTGTTGCTACCGTAAACATGTGAGACAAATTTAGAAAAGCAAAATATAGTGATAGTACCTTATTATTCAAACAGATAAAATCTATAGGACTCGTCACCGTAAACATTTATACGCTACCAATTACTAACACCACCACTTAAACGTAAACAAAGTCTATCATTTAGTGACATTCATTAGTGAAACGCAGTATAGCAGTAGGTATTCATGGCATAAGCTACTACAAGGCAGGTACGAATTATAGAGATGGGATTAGTGAAAACCGTCCTTAGAGGTATGGCTTAACGACTATATATATCATTTGACAAACTAGTGGTTGAATTTGTGGTTGTTGGGCTTTTAGGCCAGCGTCGTCTAGCGTTGAGGCTTGACGTTTCGTCGCCACGAGTGGATGACATCTTCAGTGGGTGAACTCTGTAACTCTAAGCGATGCGATAGCGAAGCGATAGCAACATTCTTCCAACGCTTTCGCTCATTTCGATATTCCATAAATGTCTTCGTTCCGACTCGGACATAACGAACGCAGACGAACGGTATAAGCGATAGTGAAAGATTTTGGATCTCGTTTGTCGTTATTATTGCTGTATGTCAAAGTAACAATTTGCTTAAATTTATTTGTGTACTTAATTAACAATCAATGAATCGAAGAGAAAAACTATCCTTCGCAATGGTCGGCATCTCTGGATTTTGCAGTCTCATCCAGAGATGTTTAAGCCAACTCGTGAATGCTCGTGAGTCATCGAGCTCCATGCCAAAAGCGTAATGAAGCGTTAAACTTTGGTTATGGAATGCCATCAAAAATCGTTTTCGCAAATGATTAGCTTCGTTTTCGCCTGCTTTCGTTGCTATAGCGAAAGTTACAGAATCTACCCACAGAAGCTATTACTAGTATCTTGGAAGTCGCCGAAGTGAAATAGCTTCTGAAGATGCCATCCACTCGTGGTGGCGAAACATCAAGCTATCTAAAATACTCGTATTTTGGAAATCGCCGAAGTGAAATAGCATCTGACGATGCCTTCCACTCGTGGTGACGAAACGTCAATCCTTAACGCTAAACGACGCCGGCCTAAAAACCCAAGAACCACAAATTCATTGGACGATGGCAGCGAAAGCCTTACACAGTACAAACTAGTGGCTATTGGGCTATTCGGTCGGGGTGATATAGGTACTTCGCTACCCTGCCGTCACTGCTTGACGTTTCGCCAACACCAGTGCAAGTCAACATCATAAGCTGTTACCTGTTGGGTGGTTGGAAGCTTGGCAACTCGGGAAAATACGACAGCTAACGCAGACCTCAAATATCCTCACGATGGCGATGGTCGGTGGCCACTTTTACTTCCCACACCGATAGGTGAGGGGAGTATTGTGATCGCGAAAATTTTCGATTTTGATATAATACGCTTTTTGGGCGTTTTATGATGCCTACATATGTGGAGACCGATCCAGGCGCGGCGGAGTGGAGAGGCAGAGAGATAGCGGTGGCGGTACGGCGGTGAGGAAGTGGAGAGCGGGGAGAGGAGCGGTTCGACCAGGGGTACGGATTGGACGGCGGGACAGACAGTTACCGGCTATTGTTTATGAACATTGAGATTACGTTTGAAGGTGTTAATTACGTGTTTATGGATTTTGGGGAAATAAAGTTATTTGTGCTAAAGTGTCGTTGTGTCTCCAGATCACAAACCTAGGATAGCACAACACATACATAACGAAAATCCACGTCACTCATTTCCGTCGGACTGTCTATCGGTCTGTCTGTTGGCGTTTTTCTACCCTCCTAGTCCCAGTAACCGCTGCACAGATTTTCATGAAATTTGGGCAGCGATATGGTGTAGGGTCGTAGTAGGTAATGTTGCTACAATTTTGAAAGTCGGTGCATGGGCGTCAGAGTAATTAGCAAAAAATGAAGTCAAGTTGATTGACTCAGTACTTCCCACAAATTACGCTGATACCAGTTTATTATTTTCCCATAGCATGAAGCTTTAGTCTGAGATCCCTTGTAACCAAATAATCGCCAGCCCCCCCCCCCTAAAATTGTCTTATGCCGCTATGTCTTTCCTTCACAGGTCAATAGACAGCCTATTATCGATACTACAAACTTCTCAGTTCTACAACCCCCTACCCCCCAACCACCTCACTCTCAGCCCCACTCAAAAAAACTGTTAGGAAATGATTAGGAACCCCTAAAACATCTAAAAACCGAATTTGAGTTGTTTTCATACTTTTCGTTCATTGATTATTGCTACGCTGCCACTGACACGATGTTTAACAAACATACGAGTTTTCCATTCTCACCACGGTAACAATATGCTATGTCCAAATTTCACTAAAATCAGTTTAATAGTGTCCACGTTACAAAATACAAAACGATTTAAAACAATAAATTCTCGTATATATGCAGAAAAGTCCCTTAGTTTTCGCAGTGGGCTAGGCAATGTTCGGATGGACCTAAAAAGGTGATTTGTGTCGCTAGATCTTCCTACACAGGTTAGTGAACAGCCTATTATGAGTACAAGAAATTTTTAATTGTCCAACCCCCAACCCCCCAACCTCCCCAATTTCACCCCCATCCAAAAGAAACGCAGAAAATGATCAGGAACCTCTAAAACGCTTAAAAACGAAGTTTGAGCTGTTTTTATATTTTTAATTTTTTTATTATTTCTGCACCGCCACTGGCACGATTGATAAAAGCCATACGCGTTTTCCATCTCCGCCACGGTAGTAATACTGTGTCAAAATTTCATTAATATCAATTCAACAGTTTCCTCGTTACAGAATATAGAACTATCTAAAGCAATACTCTCGTATGTTTACATCAGAAAAAATTCTAAGTCCTTTGCTTTCTGTAATAGGCAAGGCAATGTTCGGATGGACCTAAAAAAGTCATTTATGTCGCCAGGTCTTCCTTCACAGGTCAGTGGACAGTCTATTATGAAAGTAACAAATTTTTCAATTTTACAACCCCCCACCCCCCAACCACCCCAATTTCACCCCCACCCAAAGAAAAGTAGAAAATGATCAGGGACCCCTAAAACGTCTAAAAACGAAGTTTCAGCAATATCTAATTTTTCTGGTTTTTTTGCTAATTACTCCGCCGCCCATGCACCGATTTTCAAAATTATAGGAACATTACCTACTACGACCCCACAGCATATCGCTGCCCAAATTTCATCACAATCCATGCAGCGGTTGCTGAGATTACGAGGCTAGAAAAAAGCGACAGACAGACAGACAGACCGACGGAAATGAGTGACGTGGATTTTCGTTATGTAGACATCATAAAACGCCCAAAACGCGTATTACCTCAAAATCGAAAATTTTCGCGATCACAATACTCCCCTCACCTATCGGTGTGGGAAGTAAAAATTAGCGAAAAATTTCAAATATGCCTCAAACTGCGTTTTTAGGCGTTTTAGGGGTTCCTGATCATTTTCTACTTTTTTTGGGTGGGAGTGAAATTGGGATGGTTTGGGGGTGGGGGGTTGTAAAGCGGAAAAATTTGTTGTGCTCATAATAGGCTGTCTACTGACCTGAGAGAGAAAGACCTAGCGGTGTAATACACTTTTTTAGGTCCATCCGAACATTGCTTTGTGTATTACAGGAACCAAGGGACTTAAGAGAATTTTCCGATGTATACATACGAGTATTGCTTTAGATCATTCTGTACTTTATAATGTGGAAATTACTGAATTGATGTTAATGAAATTTCGGTACGGTATTACTACTTTGGTGAGGATGGAAGACGCGTCTGATTTTTAGAAATCGTCTCAGTGGCGGCGCAGGAATATTAAAAAAACAAAAAATATGAAAACAGCTCAAACTTCGTTTTTAGGCGTTTTAGGGGTTCCTGATCATTTTCTACTTTTTTTTTGGGTGGGAGTGAAATTGGGATGATTAAGAGGTGGGGGGTTGTAAAACTGAAATTTTCATAATAGGCTGTCCATTGACCTGTGAAAGAAAGAACTAGCGGCATAATACACTTTTTTAGGTCCATCCGAACATAGCCTTGCCGATCATAGAAACCAAGGGACTTAAACTTTCTGATGCATACAAAATACATACGAGTATTACTTTGGACCGTTCTGTATTTTGTACGTGGAAACTTTTGAATTGACTTTAATGACATTTTGACACCGATTCATTACCGCAACAAGTATGGGAAGCGCGTACGGTTTTTAGAAATCGTTTTAGTGGCGGCGCGGCAACAATAAAAAAAATAAAAACATAAAAACCACTTCAAACTCATCATTTAATTTTTTTTGTTTGATGGTGAAATTGGGGTGGTTCGGGGTTGGGGGTTTGTAAAACTAAAAAATTTGTTGTGTTCATGACAGATTGTCCATTGAACTGTGAAAGAAACACCTAGTAGAATAAAATACTTTTTTTGCGGTCGGGCGGGCGATGCTTTGGTTGCAGGGGCATCTAGACTATAGTTTCATGCTGAAAGATAATAAAACTGGTATCGCCGGAATGTGCGGGAAGTATTCAGTCAATCAACTTGACTACATTTTTACTTCCCACACCGATAGGTGAGGGGAGTATTGTGATCGCGAAAATTTTCGATTTTGAGATAATACACTTTTTGGGCGTTTCATGATGTCTACATAACGAAAATCCATGTCACTCATTTCCGTCGGTCTGTCTGTCTGTCGGTCTGTCGGTCTGTCGGTCTGTCTGTACGCGTTTTTGTGTCCTCGTAATCTCAGTAACCGCTGCATGGATTGTGATGAAATTTGGGCAGCGATATGCTGGGGGGTCGTAGTAGGTAATGTTCTTATAATTTTGAAAATCGGTGCAGGGGCGGCGGAGTAATTAGCAAAAAACAAAAAAAATTAAATATTCCTCAAACTTCGTTTTTAGGCGTTTTAGAGGTTCCTGATCATTTTTTACTTTTTTTTGGGTGGGGGTGAAATTGGGGTGGTTGGGGGGTGGGGGGTTGTAAAATTGAAAAATTTGTTGCTTTCATAATAGACTGCCCACTGACCCATGAAGGAAGACCTAGCAACATAAATAACTTTTTTAGGTCCATCCGAACATTGCCTTGCCTATTACAGAAACCAAAGGACAGAATTTTTTCTGGTGTAAACATACGAGAGTATTGCTTTAGATCCTTCTATATTGTGTTACAAGGAAACTGTTGAATTGATGTTAATGAAATTTTGACACAGTATTACTACCATGGCGAGGATGGAAAACGCGTATGGTTTTTATAAATCGTGCCAGTGGCGGCGCACAAATAATAAAAAAAAGTAAAAATATAAAAACAGCTCAAACTTCGTTTTTAAGCGTTTTAGAGGTTCCTGATCATTTTCTGCGTTTTTTTTGGGTGGGGTGAAATTGGGGTGGTTAGGGGGTGGGGGGTTGAAAAACTGAGAAATTTCTTGTATTCATAATAGGGTGTAGGGTAGGGGCTCTGAAGGAAGACCTAGCGACATAAATCAACTTTTTAGGTCCATCCGAACATTGCCTAGCGTATTACGGAAACTAAGGGACTTAGAATTTTCTGTATACATACATACGAGTATTTATTGCTTTAGATCTTTTTGTATTTTGTAACGTGGACACTATTACATTGATTCTAATTAAATTTTGACACAGTATTATTACCGTGGTGAGGATGGAAAACGCGTGTGTTTGTTAAATATCGTGTCAGTGGCAGCGTATATAGCAATAATCAAAAAACTAAAAGTATGAAAACAACTCAAACTTCGTTTTTAGATGTTTTAGGCTGTCCATTGACCTCTGAAGGAAATACTTAGCGGCATAAGACAATTTTAGGGGAGGGAAGGCTGCCGATGATTTGGTTGCAAGGAGATCTCAGACTAAAGCTTCATGCTATGGGAAAATAATAAACTGATATCACAGTAATGTGTGGGAAGTACTGAGTCAATCAACTTGACTCCATTTTTTTGCTATAGCAGAGAGCGGTTGTTGTAGTTTTTATGAGCTCAGCTCAATGTTTATTGAGACAGTAAAACAAATGAAGCTAATAGAATTATGACATATTATTCGAAATAAAAAATGTATAAAAAAGTATAAAACGGTAGGTAGCGGGAGTGAGAAATGACGAATAGCAAACTACCAGAGTACTGGTAAGCACTGTCAACAAAATGTGCGAAGGTTCGTTCAGGTACAAGCTGGATCTTCCAGAGGAAACGTTTGCTTCCTATATAGATGCACTGTTGCCAGTTTCCAAATAAATATGGAAATAAATCAATACTAATCTTACAAGTGATGAAGACTTTTTCGATATTTATATCTTCATACTCTTTTGAATATATTTTAAACAATACATCGTAAATTATGAATAGAGATATAGCACAGCGATAAGATATTACGTTTTTATTTTAGTTTTATGGAACTTTAACATATTTAATCGCAAATGCAATCAAAGAAACTCTGGATTACAAAAATAAATGTTTACTGAGAGCTCATGGTAATGGAAGTGGATCTTTCCATTATATTTAAGTATCAAACAAACCTTGTCTTAGTCCCTATTACAGATGCGAGGTAAGGTTATATAAACTAATTTTGATCGGTATTCAGTCCATGAATATCTGTGGAACATCCCAAATTTAAAATAGCCCAGGCCCAGATAAGAGAACATTTCAGATCGTAAGGGGAGGGAGGGAGCTCACTAAAAAAATGAGGATGTACATACAATCAGAATGATATTGATTTTTGAGCAATGGTCATATCTTTGATAATATTCTCTGAATACATTGTATGTAATATACAGTAATCGAAAACGACAAGTTGCACTTACTATTATAGGCTTATTTACGTTACTTTATCCCAGAAAACCAATGTATAAGAAAACATTCTTGGTTCATTGCACTTTGGTAGCCTACAAATAAAACCTCATTTGTTAAACTAAACTACCTAACAGTGGCGGCTTGTGCCAATTTAGAAAGGTTGTCCCAGAACGAGTGTCACAATTTTGAATCGATTGTATCAATTTTCACTCCAATGAAAGAGATAACGATTCCGGAGTAGCACACAATAGCAATAGCGTGGTCATGCAATCAAAATTAATCTGAAATGACCCTCAAAATTAAGCATTTCTCGCGGCCTTTCGACCAGTCTGGTATACAGACGGCTCATTCACCGATGAAGGCTCCGGCTCTGGGGTCTGCGGGCCAAAAACAAAGCTCCTCTTTCTTGAAGCGTACGACACCACGGTATTACAAGCAGGAATATACTCGATTTTAGACTCACATATTCACGGAATGTGTAACAAGAAAGCGCCGTCAAACAATATAATATGTATAATAAAATAATTTTTCGACAAGATGTACACGAGGTGAACATAAAATCTAAAGCTACCATTACACCGCCACTTCACCATACAGCTCTATTTGGAAGGTTTTTTCGTTAGATAAAGAAAGAGAGGGGATACCGCGCGCCTGTATGAGCTTATATGAACTAGCTGTGACAGAAAACGAATAGCTGTCAAAATTTTGGTGGAAATCAAATAATTTGGTACCTTAGTATTTTTTGTGATATTTAGCGTGTTTAAGACAAATTATTGTAAAATATTGTGGTGTGCATAATGGTAAAGTGTGCAGCTTACTGTTGTAAAAGCCACAGCAGTAGGAAGGAGCCAGGAATTTTTTGGCGCATTCGAAGTTTACGCAAATATCTCAATATTCTAGTTCAGAGATATATATGTATCCAAAATTTAATTTCAAATGTACCACTTAACATTCGATTCATAATATTTTTGAGCATATAAAGTGTAAAAATTATATTTTTTAAGGCATGTTTTGGTTCATACAATCAGTTTTCCAGTGACGTATCTGTTATAGCTTACATTTTGCAAGACAAAATATCGGTCAAATGGAAGTTCACGGTTAAGTTAATGTGAATTACTTAAATTTGAACTGTGGATGGTGAAATTGGCCATACAGAACTTGTGAATAACAATATTTTAATACATTTTATTTGAAAACAGATTATTTCTCCAAATAGCTTAACTATAATGTTAATCCCATTAGTTACGGCACTGGGACTAGCACTTTGGTACTTTTTGGTAACAGAGATGTTAGCCGCACGTTCTTTCCTCTCTCTTTCCTAGTCTAAGTTTTGTACTACACCTCGAAAACTTATAGTTCGATCCCTCAATGATTAAACTCAAAGTCCTTAAAAGCCTTCACAAAACATTACGCAATGCCTCAATACAGTACAACATTAGACTAATTCTAATCCTAGGCACATATTCTATGTCGCTGTGACGCTCTTGAGTATCACAGGCAGACTATACAAAGTTCAAGGTTCCTTGACATGAGCTGGAAAGATACCAAGTCCATTCTCACCTTTGCTATGAGGGCTGGACTTAGCAATAAAGAGAGGTGCAATAGGGCCTAATTGCAAGCATTACTCTGTGGGCTTTTGCGGCCATCGTCCAATGAATTTGTGGTTCTTGGGTTTTTAGGCCGGCGTCATTAAGGCTTGACGTTTCGCCACGCTAAACGATGACAGCCTAAAAACCCAAGAAGCGCAAATTCAAGCATTACTCTGTTAAAAAGTAGTTCTAAGTAAATCGGTGCAAATGGCCATGAAATGAAAAATGAAGTCAAGTTGATTGACTCAGTACTTCCACACATCACGCTCATACCAGTTTATAATTTTCCCATAGCATGAAGCTATAGTCTGAGATCCCTTGTAACCAAATAATCGCCAGCCCCCCCTCCCAAAATTGTCTTATGCCGCTAGGTCTTTCTTGACAGGTCAATGGACAGCCTATTATCGATACTACAAACTTCTCAGTTTTACAACCCCCCACCCCCCAACCACCTCACTTTCACCCCCACCCAAAAAACTGGTAGGAAATGACCAGGAACCCCTAAAAAATCTAAAAACCGAATTTGAGTTGTTTTCATGCTTTTCGTTCTTTGATTATTGCTACGCTGCCACTGACACGATTTTTTACAAACATACGCGTTTTCCATTCTCACCACGGTAACAATGTACTGTGTCAAAATTTCATTAGAATCAATTTAATAATGTCGACGTTACAAAATACAAAACGATTTAAACCAATAAATTCTCGTATGTATACAGAAAATTCTAAGTCCCTTAGTTTCCGTAATAGGCTATGCAATGTTCGGGTGGACCTAAAAAGATGTTTTGTGTCGCTAGATCTTCCTTCACAGGTTAGTGGACAGCTAATAGTAGTACAAGAATTTTTTTAATTTTTCAACCCCCAACCCCCCCAACCACCCCAATTTCACCCCCACCCAAAAAAACGCACAAAATGATCAGGCACCTCTAAAACGCTTAAAAACGAAGTTTTAGCTGTTTTTATATTTTCAGTTTTTTTATCATTTCTGCGCCGCCACTGGCACGATTTATAAAAACCATACGCGCTTTCCATCTTCACCACGGTAGTAATACTGTGTCAAAATTTCATTAAAATCCATTCAACAGTTTCCTCGTTAGACAATATAGAACGATCTAAAGCAATACTCCCGTACGTTTACATCAGAAAAAATTCTAAGTCCTTTGCTTTCTGTAATAGGCAAGGCAATGTTCGGATGGACCAAAAAAAGTTATTTATGTCGCCAGTTCTTTCTTCACAGGTCAGTGGACAGTCTATTATGAAAGCAATAAATTTTTCAATTTTACAACCCCCCACCCCCCAACCACCCCAATTTCACCCCCAACCAAAAAAAAAGTAGAAAATGATCAGGGACCCCTAAAACGCCTAAAAACGAGGTTTCAGCAATTTTTAATTTATTTTGTTTTTTGCTAATTACTCCGCCGCCTATGCACCGATTTTCAAAATTTTAGGAACATTACCTACTACGACCCCACAGCATACCGCTGCCCAAATTTCATTACGATCCATGCAGCGGTTGCTGAGATTACGAGGGTAGAAAAACGCGACAGACAGACAGACAGACCGACAGACAGACAGACCGACAGACAGACAGACCGACAGACAGACAGACCGACAGACAGACAGACAGACAGACCGACAGACAGACAGACCGACAGACAGACAGACCGACAGACAGACAGACCGACAGACAGACAGACCGACAGACAGACAGACCGACAGACAGACCGACGGAAATGAGTGACGTGGATTTTCGTTATGTACACATCATAAAACGCCCAAAAAGTGTATTATCTCAAAATCGAAAATTTTCGCGATCACAATACTCCCCTCACCTATCGGTGTGGGAAGTAAAATCAAAAACAACAACCTACATTTCAAAAATATTTTACTTTCCGGCGAAAATTAAATAATAACAATACGGCTCTGTACAGTCACACAATCTAATAATTCTGCTATTTGCGTTTGCTTCATTCAAACTACATATCTCTGCGGGGTGATAAAACCAGTTCTCATGTAATCACACATACTTTACATTTTTTTTTCCAGGAGATATCATAGTTAGTTCAAATAGAACAACTGAAGCAATAACACATATAGATGCATGTGTTGTACGTACAGACATGCCACTCAAAATAGTATATGTGTTATTAGTTCTTTCGGTGATTTGCGGTGGTGAAACGCACAACATATTAGTGGTAGTGAGTCATCCTGGAATAAGTCACTTCAAAGCGTTCGAAAATCTATTTGTAGGCTTGGCTACGAAAGGTCACAATGTGACGGTGATTAGCCATTTCCCACGGGACAAACCTATACCGAACTACAAAGATGTGAGCATCAGAGAAGACCGCACTTACAGGTACAGTGGCAACAAAATTAAACACTACACGGTGTAACTACTTATCAACCTAATTTTCCTCAAACCAAAAAATTATAAAGCAGTGGCGGCTCGTGCCAGAGAGGTAGTGCCAGAATGACAGCCAACATTCCAAACCGAGGTATAAAATTGAAAAAAAAAAAACTTATAACTAGGCGATAAGCCGAATTTAGCTGAGTCTTTATGTTCGACTTACCCAGCATCGATAAACTGAAAACATTATTCATATGCACTTTAGATTTTTCATGGGTCTTCATTTTCTCCCATATATGAATAAGATCATCCGTGCCTTTTTTCGCCCAAGTGTTATCGCCTTCAAATAGAACACACACAAATCAAAACAGTTTGTTAACTTCTTCACGGTCACTCATCCAATTGTTTTCATCATAAATAGTTTTATTAAATTTATGACAACGCGATTTCTGTCCACTACCAATAAGTTTTTAATTTTTCTTCCAGCGGAAGATTACTAAATGAGTTTATTAATGCGCCAGTTTTATTCATTTTTGATTCAATGATATATTTTAATTAAGCACAAAAGAGATACCGATCCGAAAACAGCGCACAACCCACTCTAACTAAATGTCAAACCTTTAACGAGAAAATCCGACACCAGCATCAAACATAAACAAATCGAAACTGCTGAAACAAAACAAAAATAGTGAACCATGAATGAAAATATGAGTAATGTACCTGGCACGATCTACTTCGGATTTTCGTATTTAAAATCTATCCAAACGTCCAGCATGGCGTTCTCTCTGTCACTCATAAGCGTTTGTGATAAGACGTCTCTCACTCTGTTCCTTATAAGAAACGGCACGGTAGGCTGTTGCCACCTCGCCGTTTCGTCGCGTCGACAGCTCTCATCATGTGAGTTACGACATGCCACATGTTGCCTGGTGCAAGCATTTATGCGCTGAGGCGCTATTGCCATTTCATATAAAACAGAAAAAGTCGTTGGACACTAACATAGAATAAGAAGAGTTTAAGAGATAGATAAATATGTTTTTGTTGAAAATTAAGGTAGTGCCATGGCACTGTGGCACTACCTCACCAGCCGCCACTGAATATAAAGTACTTGACAGGTTTAATATAAATATTTTTGTCATGTGGTTAAACTGAAAAGGTACGTGACGTTAATAGAAAAATACAACATAATTATCAACTAACTTCAACACGTATGTTGCGCCGACGACCAACGTTCCTCAATTTTCATGTTCTTCAACGATTGCTGTACATAAAATCAATGACTTCTGCTCATGCAATGTTTGCTGTGTTTTTTTAACATATTACCTAACTGAAATACATCAGATCACGGCTGTTGTGCATTTCTAATATTAATATCTAATAATGCAGCTGTGTCGCTGTGATAAGAAAGTTAAAAATAATAATCATTAAGTGGTACATTTGCTTACAACAACAAATACCCGTTAATGATCAGGAATAATGTTAAGGCGGCGCCAGACATGCGGTATTTCCGCGTACCGAGCGACTGCTCGCCCAGTGGCAAGTGGTATGAACAGATTCGCACTTGCTTGACGAGTTGCCGATGACCAGTTTCAGAAAGATTAATTTGTCAGTTTACTATTTATTCGAAACCCCAGGTAAACGTAGTAAATTTAAATAGCCTTTTACTGCATGGATCCGCGCCTGGAAATTGCTGTCAGTCGCCAATGGCTCCGCTACGTAGAGGTTATTGACCTCGATGCACGCGGCTGTAAATTAAATCGAGTAATCGAGCGCAGTTCCTACGCTGGGCAGCGATCTTTTCGCCGCCTTCCGCGACTTCTAGTTTACTAAGGGTACAAACATAGTGGAGCGACGAGGCTAGAGACTAGCGGCGAGGCTAGCGACGAGATGAAAAACGCGATGAAATACATATTCTATAGTAGAGCGATACGTTTTGCGATTTTACCTAGACAAAAGTTGCGACTATCTATACTCGTGCCCTATACCGCTGTTTGTCAAAACTAAACCTAAACTGTCAACGTGACTGTTAATGCCAAATTTCATCTCGGCGCATGTCGCGTCGCTTGTCTCGTCGCTTAATGCTGCGGTAACATCTCTACTATGTTTGACTCAATTCCAATGCACGGTTAAATTCAAGTCGCGTCGCTCACCTCGTCCCTGTGCCTCTAGCCTCGTCGCTCCACTACGTTTGTACCCTAAGGGCTAGAGGCAACTTTTGTCTAGGTAAAATCGCAAAACGTATCGCTCTACTATAGCATGTGTTTCATCGCGTTTTTTATCTCGTCGCTAGCCTCGCCGCTAGTCTCCTAGCCTCGTCGCTCCACTATGTGTGTACCCTTAGCACACCATAAGTGAACTCCCTTGGTAGCCTACCCTAAGACTGAATGTACATTCTGCAAAACGTTCGTGTGGTCTTCGTCATACCCTTTCACGACTAAATCTGGATTCATCAGTAACCAAAATACGCCCTCATTCATTTTCACCACAGTGTTCATGATTTCTCGCAAATTAAAGTCGCGCTACACGATGACGTCTAAGAAGCTCTGGACATGTAGCGGGTCCATAACTACCAAGATTGGCTTCTTCCAACAGGCCGTTCATATACTGATTGATATTTCGGACGTGATGAAGTCGATTTCTAATTTATATAGCTGTAGCATGACGATCTCGTAGACTTTGTAAGAAAGCGATCATCATGAGCGTTAGACCTTAGTTGGGAGCCAGTGCCAAGTCGTCCAGTGTAACATCTAGTTTCTAAAAAACGTGTATAAATATGGTGCACACTACCATTCATACGAAATGATCACGCTGGTAACATATCGCACACTTATTCAGCAAAATTTGTAAACGACTTACTGACGCACATGATGCCATTTTATATTCGACACACAATAGTAACTGTTGATATAGCCTGATACCATTTCAGTGGCCTTCAGACCATCAAAAGTAGCTTAAGCTTCGATTTTCTGGGTATAAACGATCAAGCCTTATTAATGCAGTATGGAATACAGAGTTGTGAAAGCATGAAACACAAAAACTTCCAGAAGTTCCTGAAAGAAAAAAACCATTTCGACTTGGTGATTCTCAATGAATTTAGCACACTGTGCTATAGAGGACTAGCCAAAAAGTATAAGGCACCTTATATAGGTAAGAAAGGGTGTTCTACTATAGATCATCTGAAAATATTTAATTATTTCCATCACGTTTCACATATATTTTGTTAGTTACAGAAATATTAGTGAGTTCTTTTGATGACATAATGTTTGTCCAACTTCTTTGATAGCTTTGTATTTCTGTAATTGAAACTATAAAAACGCTTCTGCTTAAATATACACTACGTAATATATGTAATACTAATCCGCATAAGATTATAATATAGTATAAAATTCTCTTCTTCTATAGTGCCGTCCCCTAACGGAGGTTGGCGACCACTTCTCTGAATGCATCTTTGTCTTTTGCAATGTGGAACAGTTCTCCTACACTCATATTAGTCCATTCTCTAATGTTTGTCAGCCAGGATTTCTTTTTTTTTTCCTATGCCCTTTTTTCCTACTACTCGTTCTTGCATGATAGTCTGCAGTAGTTCGTATTTGTTATTCCTTAGAATATGGCCGAGGTATATTGTATAAAATAGCACACAATAAAAAAACTATAACAATTTGTTACCTTGTTGATACGTAAAGAGATAGTGAACCCTATTTATCTCCTATGACGCCAATTTTAAAAATAAACATCATTTTCTACTTTTTTTTGGGTGGGGGTGAAATTGGGGTGGTTGGGGGGTGGCTGGTTGAAAAACTGAAAAATTTGCTGTATTCATAATAGCAAGTCCACTGACCTGTGAAGGAAGACCTAGCGACATGAATCACCTTTTTAGGTCCATCTGAACATTGCCTTGCCTATTACCAAAACTAAGGGACTTAGGATTTTCTGTATTGTACATCATAGGAGTATTTATTGCTTTAGATCGTTTTGTATTTTGTAACGTAGAAACTATTAAATTGATTCTAATGAAATTTTGACACATTATTATGTGGTGAGGATGGAAAACCCATAGCTTGTTAGAAATCGTGTCAGTGGCAGCGTAGCAATAATCAAAAAACTAAAAATATGAAAACAGCTCAAACTTCGTTTTTAGATGTTTTAGGGGTTCCTGACCCTTTTCTACCTTATTTTGGGTGGGGGTGAAATTAGGGTGGTTGGGGGGGGGGGGGGGAATGGGGGTTGTAAAACTGAAAAGTTTGTATTATTGATAATGGGCTGTCCATTGACCTGTGAAGGAAAGACCAAGCGGCATAAGACAATGGGGGGGAGGGGGGTACTGGCGGTGATTTGGTTCCAAGGGGATCTCAGATTAAAGATTCATGCTACGGGAAAATAATAAACTGGTATCACCGTAATGTGTGGGAAGTACTGAGTCAATCAACTTGACTTAATTTTTTTAGTATGTGTAAAGGATCACATAAAGGTATGCATTCAATATTGGGTACACAAGTTAGAACGGCAACACGGCACACATACCCGTCTTCCGATTGGCTGTTCCCCTATAGTCCCGTGACGTCACGCGACTACAAAAATTCAAATATTTTCCTAATTTTCTCGACTTTCCCACGCCCAAAAAAATCGCGGAAAAATATGAGAAGGTTCTTATACCATACTCTATCATATACAGCCATAAAAAAAATTCATGATATACTAGTCCATTGCACTGAATGCAATTGGGCAAAAATCGATGTTACTATACGTTATATATTTATGATGCTGCATATACGATTTACTTCCTGCTTCACTGAAATCCATAAAATCTCATATTGTATACAAAAAAAAGTCAAAAAATGGATAATGGACACACCCAGAGATTTTTTTTCAAATATTTTTTACACGATTTTGAACTGACACACTTACAAGTTTTTAATATACTTAGTATTAGTTTTAATATACGTATTGTAAAATATATGTATGTATTATAACCCACGCACAAGGTCAGCGTGGGTCAAAATATTTATTTGTCCTGTATTGTTGGTGAATAAATTATTATTATTATTATTATTACGAGGAAATTTCAATGGTTGTTAAAAGTGTCAACAACAAATTTTCAGCGTAAATGTATTGTTTCCAGGTTTTTCGGCAGGCAGCCTTTTTATATGGCACGCTCTCCATACTGGCTCCCCAGAGCATCCTGCTTACATGCCTAGACTGGCCAGTCCTTATTCGGATAGAATGACGTTCTTCCAACGAGTGGATAACTTCTTATCGTTGGCCCTCTTCTACCTGTACTACCGATACAAGTATGAGTCATCTGGCAATGAGTATTCGAAAAAATACTTAGGTGTGGATTTACTGGAAGACAATTTCCTGTACAACATGAGCCTACTGTTCACCAACAGTCACTTTTCTATAAATTTCCCTAGACCCTTGGTACCGAATATAATTGAATTAAGTGGAATGCACATTAGAAAACCAAAGCAGCTTCCAAAGGTAAATTCTTAACCCTAAATACAGGGTGGCCAATCGGGTGACGATAATAATTTTTTTTTAGATAGCCCGTACAGAGACCTATCCAAAACACCCCCATGTATGTGTACCGATTATTGATAGTTTTCGAGTTATGATTTTTTTTTGAATTTTCCAGTTTGTCCAAGAAATCGTCAAAAACAAAAAAAGGAATGCTTTTTGGCTTCTATTTTTTTCAGCAATTATACTCAGTATTAAGCCTATTTTAATATCCAATAAAGAGAACCTGTACACCCGAACAATAATTAAGTACATTTTGGGCCGAAAGTTTGAAATCTCTGTTTTTAGTCAGGAGACCAAAACCTTCAAAATAAAATCAAAAATACTTATGTCTGGTTCTGGAGCTCCAATCTAATCTTAAAAACTCTGCAAGATATTGCACTTTCGAAATAATAATAAGAAAATAGAACTTATGGGGGCATTTTGCGCCGTACGTGACTGTTAAAGGTAAAAAGGTGATAATTCACGAATTTCCAAAATTATTTAAAAAACTATTATTTTACTTTATTATGATAAATTAAAGAAAAAAAACTCATAACAACTAACAAACATGATAAACATTGATGTTTTAATCACTTTTAATAAATAAAATAATTACTTGTGCTTTTTGCTGTGTACTATTGAACTTCTGCTAAATTAAGTTGTATGGAAAGTTAACAAAGGAAAAGAATAATAAAACAACAATCTGACTTTTAATTCCATGGCGGAATTACCTGGAAGCGTTATCGTAGCATACGCCATCCCTTTTACTTCCCACACCGCTAGGTGAGGGGAGGATTGTGATCGTGAAAATTTTCGATTTTGAGATAAGGTTCTTTGGGCGTTTTATAATGTCTACATAATGAAAATCCGCGTCACTAATTTCCGTCGTTCTGTCTGCCTGTCGGTCTGTCTGTACGCGTTTTTCTTTCCTCTTAATATCAGTAACCGCTGCATGGATTATGATGAAATTTGTGCATCAATATGCTGTGTGGTCGTAGTAGGTAATGCTGCTATAATTTTGGAAATCGGTACATGGGCGGCGGAGTAATTAAAACAAAAATTTCAAATATTCCTTAAACTTCATTTTTAGGCGTTTTAGAGGTTCTTGATCATTTTCTGTCTTTTTTTTTTTTTGGTGGGGGTGGAATTTGGGTCTTTGGGGGTGGGGGGTTGAAAAACTAAAAACTTGTTATATTCGTGATAGGCTGTCTACTGACCTGTCAAGGAAGACCTAGCGATATAAATCACCTTTTTAGGTCCATCCGAACATTGCCTTGCCTATTACCGAAAATTAATTAACACAACTGCACTTCGCCGTCACACAGATAGAAAAGATTGTTTGAAACAAAAAAAAATTATTCACCCAAATAAATTTGTGCTTTGGTATAGGGCCAAGTAAATCAGTTTTTCAATGAAATAACTACTTTGTTTGACTTTCCAAAGCACATATTTGTTTCCCTGAAAAATATGGATTATTTATATCAATGTAACATATTTTTGAAGGTATCACTATAGTTTAGTAAAGCAAACAAATAATTGTTTATATGGAGTAAACGTATTGTTATATCCAGGCTACTATAGCTTTCATGGAAATGTTAGTTGGTCATAGTTAAATAATAATAATATTTATAAGAGGTAGTCAACTATAGTCCACATTTCAATTAAAAAATGCATATAGTTGTCAAGATTTATGAAGTAAAAGTATTGAACTAGTTAACTATATGTATATTCATCTAATAACAGAGCACATACACAAAAGACAGTAGTGTAATTTCAAGTTTAGCATAATGGAGACATCGGGTTTATGAGTAAAAATCATAAATCAATAAAAATATTTATTTTCAGCGATAACATAAATATAAATATCTCTATAATTCCAATAAAAAATAATTACTTTAAATAAAATTCCGGTCTTCTAAAAAAATAGCAGAAAAATATATGCAATTATGTATGCAAGTGATATGGAAACATAAATAAACTAAAATGTGCTTACTTATATTTTTGTTAGTAACGTCCTTCTTATCATCATTAAAAAATGTTGAACGACAAGAATTTGAGTATTAATTTGTTTAGTGTTTATCTATTTATTACATTACCTAACTAATGGTGATTAACTAAATTTTGTTTCTCCACAATGTTAAAAAGAAAACAACTGCAACATACTCACATCATTTTGTGTATCCTTTGGATTATTCACATGTGAAATAAATTTTTTCCTGTCTCCTAGTGCTGGGGTCAGATCCTTGATGTCACTTGTTTCCAAAGATTTCACTACTGCCAAGTTGTTAATTTTATGTTCTAAAAAGAATGTTTGAATTGCTGATTATAATCGATAAACGACTTGAGAATGCAAACATATGTATAGGTATACAAACATCTGTGGAGTAGACTGCCCTTCCCCTGGTTGTTTATGAATGGGAATTTGAGCCAATCAAAGTACACCACCTAAGTATTCTGTCATACCTTAAAAATCATAGACAGTTGCTTTCAACACTGTGGATTATATTATGTCGGTGATTATAATATGTATATAATAAAAATATTTGATGAATATAGCCTTATCTCAATAATGAAAAATGCGAGTGCAAAAATCTATAGTGAATAAAACATGAAGAGAATCTTTTTGACAAATAACACAGGGGTCAAATTAAATAAACATTTGTTTGGGTTTCATAACAAATCTATTAACTTCAACAAAATATGAGCGAGGTATGTACCACCAAAACATAATTTGTTTGAATTCCAGGGCAAATTGGTCACAAAAAAATAATATCCGCGCAATCTGCTTGCTTATAAATGCCTGCAATCTTAACCAGAATGGATTTAAAGTATGTATAAAATCATTATGTACTTTGGTTTGGATAATCAACAGCATAACATATATTGAATTTGCTTAGTTCAGGACATATTCAACAGGTGTAGGAAAAAAATCACTTCTACCTACCTTCAAAACGAGATATCAAATAGTCTAGTCCCAACTGAACTAATAATGACCTGACATCATCCATGATGAAATATAAGATGTTCAGTGCAGAACTGCAGACACCAGACTTGGCTCAGGAACTTCCACAAAACTTCTATAAGTTCTATAACACTGAGCTCTGCAAATATTTCAAAATAACTTGACGGTGAACAGCGAAATGAAAGACGTCTCACTTGTTTTGGCAGTCGCCCACTCGGCGCGAGCATGTACTGATGCGCAGCGGTTCTGTCATGGTTCTGTGACGTGCCCCACTATAGCCAGTGTTGCGCACGCACTTGGAAAGATCTTATCATATCAATTCTATTCAATTAAACAACGAATTGTTTATATCTAACGGTTCTAGTTATAGTCAAAAAAATTCAAGTGAAACAAATCATAGGGCTCATTGAAACAACACGATTTACTGTTATCAAATAATGAAATGGCCATCGAAACAACAAAAGTTTAAGCAAAATAAATGTTGTTCACGTCAACAAAATAACATTCAAACAATAGATATTCTTATATTCCGATTTCAGATTTCTATCTGTGCATGAGCTCGCAAAAAGCTACTCTGAAAGAAATGGATGGCGTATGCTACGACATCGCTTCCCAGGTAATTCTGCCATGAAATTGGAAGTCAGATTACTGTTTACTATTCTTTTGTTAACTTAATTTAGCAGAAGCTCAATAGTACATAGCAAAAACACTTCAAAAATCACAATTTGTGAATTCGTTTTTTTATTAAAAGTCATCAAAACATCAATGATTATCGGGTTTATCAGTTGTTACGAGTTTTTTTTCTTTTATTTGTCATAATAAAGCAAATTAATAGTTTTTTAAATCATTTTGGAAATTCGTGAATTATCACCTTTTTACCTCTAACACTCACATACGGCGCAAAATGTCCCCATAAGTGCTACTTTTTCATTATTATTTCGAAAGTGCAATGTCATGCAAAGTTTTTACGATTAGTTTGAAGCTCCAGAACCAGGCATAAGTATTTTCAATCTTATTTTGAAGGGTTTGGTCTCCTGACTAAAAACAAGGATTTCAAACTTTGGGCCCAAAATGTACTTAATTATTGTTCGGATGTACAGGTTCTCTTTATTGGATATTAAAACAGCCTTAATAGTGAGTCTAATTGCAGAAAAAAATAAAAGCCAAAAAGCATTCTAGTTTTTGTTTTTGACGATTTCTTGGAAAAACTGGAAAATCTCTAAGTTTTCAAAAAAAAAATCATAACTCGAAGACTATCAATAATCGGTACACATACATGGGGGTGTTTTGGATAGGTCTCGGTACGGGCTATCTAAAAAAAAATTATTATCGTCACCCGATTGGCCACCCTGTATATACAGATGCCGCAGGCATAAAATATAATGCTTTATTTTGCTTCTCTCTCATTATTTTGGAATTCTAGTTAATTTTTTGGGATCTAAAATCATATTATTTCCGTCAATGTCATTTTGTTTGCAGTTGAGCTTCGCGATCTGAGAGTGTTTTTTATGATTTTTTTTAAAGCTATGGACCTTAAGTAAGTAGTTCTTTGGTGCTCAACATCGCTTTACTCACAGAATATAACCTACAAAAAACTGAAAAAAATACACGGGCAATAAATCGCTTATTGGGAAATTCTGGCGAAGTTAGGAATAAGTACTTCGGAGAGTACTGGGTGTGATTGGTAGTTGAAACCCAATCAATACTTATCCACTAGTTAATCACTTATTGCTGCTTCTCAGGAAGAACTAGTAGCTCTATTAAACATCTTAGAACAACACAGTGCGGCATATGGTCTTGGTATTAACTACAACAAGACCAAGGTTATGATCGTAGATAGAGAGCATGACAATCATCGAGAAATAAAGTCAATAGGCCGTTGTGAGGTAGTTCAAAGTTTTGTGTACCTCGTTTCTTTGATCGACAAATCGTAGCTGTGAGAATGAGATTCGACGGCGCATTCAACAGGCACGGGTGGCCATGACAAAGCTTACTAAAATAGGCCGTGACCATAACATCACTAAAGCTACCAAAATGTCGCTGGTTCAGTCTCTTGTGTTAAAAAGGCAGATCGAGCTCGCATAGACGCTTTTGAGATGTGGACGTGGAGGAGAAAGCTGAGAATTCCTTATACCACCCATCGAACTAATGTTTCCATACTGGATGAGCTCGGTAATCCAAAGCGACTATCCTCTATTGTGTCGACGAGAATGCTTACATTCTTCGCACATATTCACAGAAGCGAAATTATGGGGAAACTTGTACTCGTATTTCAGGGTCACGCCCCGAGTGGGCGGCGCCGTGGCCGTTCCCCTACACGCTGGGTGGATACGACGATACAGTTGCTAGATATGAGTATCAAGAGCGCCACTGAACTGACAGAAAGTCGCGTACAGTTATCAAAACTATTGATAATATTCGTGTCGGTAATACTCTAGCTCCCACTTAATACATTTTACGAGTTCACAACATCAAGACATTGTGACTATGATGATGAGTTAACCACTAGTGTCACCTGAGATAGCTATAACAAGAAGGGTCAATTGGCGTCGGTCCTGGGTCCCATAGAGACGAACCGCCACAAATCTCAATTAACAAGCCATCGCCGATCAGGAGCTGTCGTATCGCATGATTTAATTACATCATATTTAATGTACGAAGTGCACACACAAGGGTAACATTTCGAAACGTTAATTTCAGGCTTTCATTATTATCTATACAATTTTTCAATCTCACAACAATTCTCACCTGAAAAGGATTGAAGATTCTAAATCAAACGTAACGTTCGAATTCTCAAAAGCCGTATAAACAATAAAAGTCCTAAATAAACATCTTCCCTTTACAAAATACTAACATCAAGCCAATAACAATATAAACAGCCCCATATAAATAACTCCTGTATACTTCTTGGGAACTGAAATCCGGCAAATTTGTCGAGAAAAACTTAAGAGAATCAGCAAGAAAGTGACATTGCTTGTTACGTATATGATCGAAGCTAGAGTGAACATTTTGGAAAAAACACTTTTCAAATAATCTTTGTCCATTTCAGCATCTGGAGCAGTACATCTCGGAGTCAACCCATGGTGTGATATACTTCAGTCTTGGTTCAACACTGAAGGGACATTCACTTCCCCCAGAAAAGAGAGGTGTGTTCCTTAAGGTTTTCAAGGATATGCCCGAAAGGATCATTTGGAAGTGGGAAAATGACACCATGGAAGGAAAACCGGAAAATGTCTTGTTGCAGAAATGGACGCCACAATTTGATATTATATGTAAGTATCACAATTTGGTACATATAGGACTGTAAATGCTATTGCCAAACTGGCAGATGATATCTCAACCTCAATTATTGCTATTTGAAAAATATATTTATTATATTCCAGACAACGGTATTGTTAGATGAAATTTTCAGTGTACAAGTATTATTTACGACTCTTGGAAGAACCTTAAAAAGCACAAGTTTGCGTTTAGCATTCACAGAAGATTATCGATGAGTGAGTCATCGGTATATGAACAGTTTCCGGTTTATATATCATTAACAAACAACACGCCTGAGGAACATCAGTTAATTTCAACTATTCGTTGACTAGAGGACAGGACCGCAATTAAACTTATATTTTTTCTCAACAACTGGTATCTTAGGTATCCCAAAGTACTTTAATATATGTTGCTGGAAAAACTGCTTAATTCGGCGAAGTCAGGGAAAATCTCAAAACTGAGAGCGCCCTAAACATAAGTAGTTAGTTAGTTTAAAGTTAGCAGGTTGTTGATCGGTTCTGCAGCGACTCTATCTATTGTGGCTCTCACCTAATCTTATTTCTTCCAACAGGTCGCCTTTCTTTCCATTTTATTGGAGGAGGTATTTTTCAGCTGGTTTACCCGAAGCACTGTGACACCGAACAACTTATATCCGACCCAACCCATTCCAGGTGTATTTTTGCCGCTTCTTCCTCTTCCAAGCACATTCTATTGGCAATTCCAAAAATCGATGAGACCTCTAGCGGCAAAAATCTACACTGACAAAGCAGGTACTCGAATTTCGGACGACACACAATTAACATGCCATTAACCGTTTATATGCCGTTTATGTTTCTTCGTTCAGTCGTCTTTTCGAGTTTGTGCCTTGTTAATTGGTATACAGTGTGTTAGAATATTTCTTCGGACCTTCTTCATAAGCTATTGTCAAGAATATGGCATCTACATCAGGCTTCAAATCAAGAAAGGCTAGCAAGTTTAATACAAACTGTAGCGTTTATGGTTGCCACTCCAAAAAAGACTATGATGAAAGCATTCATTGCTACGCATTTCCTCCAAAAGCGTGTCACAGCGTGCAGGATACCTGCTATCCTCCATGTTTGTTTATAAACGCGAGCGCCCTCATCGGTAATTGGAATCGCCAATACTCGGCAACCTCTAACAAACCCAGCTTGCTCAAGCGATGCCGCAATCTGTAATAGCTCTATACAGTTAACCATATACTACTCGTAAGTGAAATCCGGCCAGAGAAAAAAAAGGGATGCGATTCATGAAATGTGGCAGGCCCAAAGACCTTAATAAACGAATTCATTTACCATAATTACTTTATAAAAAAAACAACAGGTCAATAATTAGTGGGCCCTCCATGTTGACCAATGCACTCTTCTAGCCTACGGCACATGCTCGTAATCTGGTTGTTAATAATCTCTAATGGTACAGCCTCCTGAGCTACAGCATGTTCCAGTCCATCAAGCGTGGTTGAATGTAGCGACCCATCCAATACCATACTTTTTCAATTTGCGATAGATCGGGTGATCGTGCAGGTCAGGAAGCACCCTGATCTCAGCTTCCTGTAGGAACCTCATCGACACCCTTGTTATATAAGATAATTATTGCTAGAAGAAGCACCACGTTCTCGTTGGCCTACAATCCGACCCAGTTCAAAGGGCGTTAACTACGTAAACTGGGATTGTGGTCTCCTAGGAGGCAGCTTTACTCAACCAAATAGTATCTTGCCACATGTACAACAGATATCTACCAGATATATTGGATCGATAAAGAAAGCCATGCTTTGTTTTACACGTATAAAGTTGTTTGGAGGTGTCATGTAGGTTTACAGCGTCTCAATGAACAACGAGCTGCTGGAAATAACATCCAATCCAATCTACAGCTTCGCAGATGACTGCACATTAGTGTCTTGCATGGAACCAGGCAGGCCACTATCATCCCAGGAGACGGTACGTCGGCGACAGCAGCATGCCTCACGAGTGAGGATTGGCAAATAAAGTACGGTTCAACGTACAAAAAACTCAGGCAAAAACACTTACAAAGAAGTCTCACGATGGCTTACCAACCGTGGAAATGGAGGGTCACCCCATAGTCGAATCACCTTCCGTCAAGCTTTTGGGGATCAACATCAACAATAACATGTCCTGGCATGACTACGTCTCATCGTCAGTATTGCTAAAACGGCATCCCAGAAGCTTGGAGTTTTGTTCCGCTGTAGGAAGTTGTATACACCAGAGCAACTGCTGCTCTACAAGGCATAGATCCGACCATCGCTGGAGTATTGCTAGCATGCGTGGGGATGCGCTCCGAAGCACTCTCTAAAGCTTTTGGACACTATCCAGAAAAGAGCAAGATTAATCGATACACCTAACCTCACAAAGGACCTTCACAGCCTGGGACATCGAAGGAGGGTGGCTGACCTATCCCTGTTTTACGGATTCTATCACGGGAGATGTTCGAGTGAGCTCCCCAGATAATAACACCAAAGGTCGTCCGAACCAGGAGCACTAGAGAAGCTCTGCGAGCTCATCCTTACCAGGTCGAGGTCCTTACTTCCCGAACCAGTCTCCTCCAGCATTCCTTCTTTTGGAGAACTTCGACGCTGTGGAATCAGCTGCCGGGAATTTGTTTTCCGACAGCTACAACCTGCAGCGTTTCAGATCTAACGTGAACCGACACTTATCCTCTCGCAGCGCTTCTACATCGTCATAGGCTTTCAGCCTTTGCGGGAGGCTGATCATAAAAAAGATGTGTTCTAGAGAGGGTACTGCCACAGCTGTGCACACATCTTTTATGCGAATTTCCATTTTTGTCTTTCGAATTTTACTTGCAAGTAGCATATTTACCTAGATTTAGCATCAAAATGCAATAGAAAAGGTTTTTTTACATGAAACCACCATATTTCAGGTCACCCTAACGTGAAAGCTTTCATATTCCAAGGTGGAATTCTGTCCCTAGCAGAGGCAACTCATTGTGGCACACCCACTATCCTCATACCCTTGTACGGTGATCAACCCACAAACGCAAAAATCCTGGAGTCCAAGGGCGGAGGTGTTGTTTTGCAGATAGATGAACTCAATGTAGAGAATGTCAAGAGAGCCCTAAAAGAGGTGCTGTCTCCAAAGTAAGTATTTTTTTGTGAGCTATCTGAAAGGCAAGTAGCCGCTATACCTCAAAAATACTGTGGGATTGCCATAATACCCTAAAGACACTGCCGAAGATCAACAAGGTAGCAGTGTCTTGGGAACCTTGTTACATAGTAGGTAGTAATGAGAGGGCCGACATAATTATGTGTCACGGAAGGTGCAGAACTCCCTCGGGCCAGAACCAGCATGTGATACACGGTACGGACAGCTGTTACCAGATGGTGGCAAATGAGCACCAGAAGCGCTGGGACAGAGTAGTGGGAAATCTTCAGTCTAAGAAGATGGCGAGGGGATCTTCGTGTTCTAATACCGCAGACGCAGGAAGGAGCTACGAAAGGTGGTTGCATATATAACTGGATATTGGACGTTCAGTGCACACCTGCTAAAGCTGGGGATTGACGAGGCAAACCCATTATTCAGGAAGCAGGGTGTGGCAAAGGAAACAGCTAAGAATGTCATCTTCGAATGACCTGCGCTGACCTCCTGATGCAAATACTCATCGGACATCGCTCCTTCCGAACATACACAAAAAGAATAGAAAAAACAGCAGATAAAAATTGTATATATTGTGGACTAGCTGACACCGTGGAGCATACGGTATTTCACTGTGACAGGTGGGCCGCTGCACCAATAGAAGCACAGCTAGAATTAGGAGCTACAGTAAATGAATGTAACTTCACAATACTGCTATTAAAAGACAGATCAAGTTGAAGAATCCTCAACAGAATGGTAAAAAAAGTTATGACCTATAAAGGAATGGAGGAAGAAGAAATAGAAACGACAGTAATACTAGGTGTATCCACTCCGAACCCCTAATCACCAATGTCGGGCGGAGTAGCAGGCGAGAAATACGAAGAACAGTGACAAGAGGTCAAGGTTAACAGCTCTAGTCGAGAAGATATGTCTTAACGATGGAAATAGAAACAGGATAGAAATGGTTTCCAGAGGGGGCACTTGCTCTGGTTATCTAAGGCGCCAGCAACGCCCCCTATAAAAAAGAACTTCTAGCCCGCTGCATTCGACCTTCTGCGATACAAGCGCGCCATGCTGCAACAACTGTAGCCACGCTACGCCCCATGGTTACAGCAATTGCTCTGAAATAAGCACCACGTTCGCTTTGGCCTACAATCCGACACCGTTCAATGGGACTGCGTAAACTGGGGCTGTCGTTTTCTAGGGGCATTTTGCAACAATATTGGGCGCCAAACTATCTGGATGTATGCCAGGAGGGAAAGCAGGAGTGCGTAGTCCAATGTATCTCAAAGTTCGCAAAGAACTAAGGATGGAACTTTGTTTGACCCCTTCGACGGGGGGGTGCACATTAAGCCTTAATGCTGATTAGGGCAACTGAACCCTAACGATATCACTACAAAAAAGCTGTCTGGCATCCATTAAGCTATGTACTTAATAACTTGGAAGTTTGGATGCTGCTTTTAAGAGTTATTCATAAGTGTGCGGTAGTATCATAACATCGATGATGCGTAAAATCTAAACCCAATATAAATAGGAAGAAATAAAAAAAATTATATTAACTATGAGGCGAGTCACGTTCAAGTTCGTCCACTGAACCAAAATTCGTGCATGGAGCATTTGCTTGAACATTATTGAGGAGTTATACAGTATGCAACGAAGCCATCTCATTAATCGATTACGCCTGACCTCACAAAGGACCTCCTCAGCCTGGAACATCGAAGGAGGGTGGCTGACCTATCCCTGTTTTGCAGATTCTATCGCGGAAGATGTTCGAGTGAGCTCTCCCAGATAATAACACCAAGGGCTGTCCGAACCAGGAAAACTAGAGAAGCTCTGCGAGCTCATCCTTACCATGTCGAGGTTCTTACTCCCCGAACCAGTCTCCTCCTGCATTCCTTCCTTTGGAGAACTTCGACGCTGTGGAGTCAGCTGCCGGGGAATTTGTTTCCCGGCGGCTACAACCTGCAGCATTTCAAATATAACGTGAACCGACACTTATCCTCTCGCAGCGCTTTTACAGCGCCATAGGCTCTCAGCCTATGCGGGAGGCTAACCATAAAAAAATCAAGCATCTACGTTTGAAATGATCTGCGTTATTGGAATATTATTATTAATTAGAAACTGCGTTTGGCAATATAATTTGCCTTGATCAGTTGTTGGTGTTCGCCCCTACTACGTCTAAGGGGTCACTTTCAGAGACAAAATCAGAACTTGTAGGCTCTAGATAATGATAGTATAAGTGCAATGTTATCCAGTCATATCAACCAAAAACGCAATGTTGTAGCCTTTGAATGAGCATCAAAAATGAAACAGCGCAATGACTGTGTATAAAATATTCTCAATAGCTGACATAATCAAGTTAATTCGGCAGTTTAACATATACAGAGCAATGATATTTCGGTTATTGAGTTATAAGTACTTTCTGCACAGATTTAATTCTCCATCATTCTTGGTGACCAATACATCTCGACCCAAAATCGCAACTACTTCTGCTTATAGGTAGCTGGTAACACGATTTATTTTTCAGGGTAAAAAATCAAGCCAAAGAAAATTCAGAGATCTTCCGAGACAGACCGCTGTCACCCCTGGACACAGCGATATACTGGGTGGAATACGTGATACGACACAAAGGAGCACATTTCATGAAGACTGCTGCTGTCAACATGCCGCTGTATCAGTATTACTTGATCGATGTAATAGCATTTTTGATAGCAGTATTAACTAGCATTATCTTGTCACTCAAATACCTTATAAAGCTGTTAATCAAGGCCTGTACACGTTCACGAAAAAATAAAGTCGAATAGGAAATCCAGGAGTATTACTATTAGTCAATATTTTACTGTGAAATTTAGCGCTGATACCAACATCAGTAGATTACAGCGATGCACTGCAACACTATCTTTTGTACAATTCGACAAATATAGGAAGAGACTTGGGAATTTCGCCGGTTGCGCCCACGAAAGAGTGAGAATGCATTCGGCGAAAAACAAATAGAAACAGTGTACGCCTACACTCTTAGTAAAAACTTAGGAAAAGATTTGCTTTGTTAAGAAAGATCCTCGATGTTGATGACAAGTAATAAATCATTATTAGGTGGCATTAAAATGTCTAGTTCTGAAAGTTCACTTTCACCCTGAATCACTTTCCGAATTTGAAATTAGATTTTCTATAAATTCTGCATCATCACTGTCACTGTCTTCCTGCAAGTTTATTATTACATCCAGAAATGTTTTTTTTCAGTAAAATAGCGCTCGTAGGAAATTGTTCACACCTTTTTTTTCCACGCTTCTTGATAAAATATGGAAAAAACTCATCACAATATTTTTCTAAGTATTTAAAATTTAAATCCACGTTTTTTCTGCCACATTTTACTTTAGGGATGCCCATACCAATTCAGATGGATTTAAGTCGGGGTGATATGGTGGAAATCGTAAAACAGAATGATCTGCTTCAGTCATAATTTTATCTATTCGATAGGTTTTGTACCTGGGTTTATGCATTTTTATTAAACCGTATAGTTCAGCTTTTAACATGTCTTCTGATAATGGAATATTGGGCTGTCCTAACCATTCTTTCATATTATTTTTCCTGGTTGCCATAGTAGGACATTTGTTCACTTCAACATTATGATAAGGCGCGTTATCTACAGGGTGGGGCATAAAAACCAAGTGTTTTTGAAATAATCATAAAATTATTAGTTTTTTCTCTAAAAAAAATTATTGGTAGTAGAACATAGCTGATAATATACCATTTTGAAATATCTAAGTGCAAAAATTACATCTGGCATATGATGCAGCCGTTCACGAAAATTGCACTCCACTGTTTCCAGCATGTCTTTTTGAGAGATTCCATAGCGAATCGCTTCCTTCTCTGCGTCTAACGTACGGGGCTTGGCCCTTTAAATACGTGACTTGACTTACCCCCATAGAAAAAAAACACAAATTGATAAGTCGGGAGACCGGGAAGGTCATGAAATGCCATCAAACCTAGAAATTGAACGATTTGGAAACAGGTGCCGAAGAACAGCCATGGATGCTCTGGCGGTGTGTGCCGTGGCCCCATCTTGCTGGAACCACAAATCTTTGATATCCACACCTTTTCTTTGAAATTCAGGTATGAAAAAGGTATTCACCATATGAATGTAACGTTCAGATGTTACTGTACCGGTGACCCCATTTTCTCCAAAAAAATATGGGCCAATGATGCCACGCCATATGCCACGCGTTGTTCTAGCGTCTACCGCTCCATGATGGCAAGTGGCAAGTAAGAAAGTGAAATGGTTTGAGTCAAGGAATAGATTGTAATAAACCGCGCGCTCCTCCCTTTTCTAATATATGAGTACTATTCAAACCAAAAACACTTGGTCTTTATGTCCCACCCTGTATAACCAATACACTGTTGGCTGCTATATTTGGAATAAGTTTTTCTTGAAGCCATTTTTTAAAATTACTATAATTCATTTCGGTGTGATAATCCCCCGACTTAGTGCCAGACTTATTTTAAACACGCATTTTCTATAATATCACCCATTCACCATACGTGATTTTGCCCAGAGTGTACCGTTCCGCTACGAAATATCTGATGTAAATGGCAAATTTGTTCGCTGTCCACTGCGCATCGAGGGGCGTTCCTTATTTCATATTTCTCACGCCTCTAGCTATTCTTGTCGAGTTGTACTATTTTTGAACTCATCGGGACTATCGAAATGTTTTAACTGGCGCGTCTATACACCAGTGGCTCTACTGCTTCTTCTTCGCAGCATATATTATATAACAGCAGCGCTACCCGATATAAGCTAGGCAGACTTTTTGTCCGGCTATTCATGACCTTGCGCAGGCTGATTAAACGTCTCCACATGCATATTTCAATACAAAGTCGATCAAAAAATTGAGACTGGTACCCAGCCCCAACGAAACTGAACCTTCCAGATTCCACCAAAATAAAAGGCTAAGTGTGAACTGCAGGCACTGCAAGTCTTTAGACAACCCCTAAAACATAACCATTTCTCAAAATATCTTGGAGTAACGTTATATCGCACCATCTGCTACAAGAAACAACTCGCAAATAATGCGAGAACACGCAACAACATTATACAAAAGCTATGTGGAACGACGTGGGCTCCAGCTCTACAAACCAGTGCCCTAGCTCTTGTCTATTCGTGTTCTGAGCACTTTGCGCTTGTCTGGATAAACAGCCATCATACCAGACTAGTTGGTGTCCAAATAAACCACACTATCAGACATCACAGGTGCAATAAAATAAAAACGCAACTCAACGGCTGCTTGTACCCTCTGGAATAGCCCCACCGCAGCTCCGAAGGACTGACACATTTCTGAGGGAGTATAACAAGATTACGGCTAACAACAGCCTGACCATCCACCGAGCAATACCACCGTTGCTCCCATAAGTAATGCAGAAGCACTTAAAACCAATAACTTCGCCTCCTTAAAACAATGGCGCTCCCAGTGAGAAGATTTTACAGAACATCACTCATAGTGCTCATTTATGGGGGTGCCTCGGTAAACTATTGACCTTATCAGGAACGACTGTGAACTGCGTGCGTTTCGGAGAGCGTGAGAAGATTTCCTCAGAGCTACACTCGTCGTTAACTGTCAAGGCAGTCAGGAGGACCCGGAGGACCTTTGCCTTTATGTCATAGTTTGTCAGCCAGTTGTCAGCCTGGTCACCCAGAAACCGGACAATGTTATAGAGAAAAAAAATGGAGTCAAGTTGATTGACTCAGTACTTCCCACACATTACGGTGATACCAGTTTATTATTTTCCCATAGCATAAAGATTTAGTCTGAGATCCCCTTGCAACAGAATCATCGCCAGTAACCCCCCCCCCCCAAATTATTGTGATATGCCGCTAGGTTTTTCCTGCACATGTCAATGAATAGCCTATTATCAATAATACAAACGTTTGTATTGAATTTCACCTCTTCAGCTGTGGCAGTTTTGGAAATATTTAAGCGTTCCGGCACCGTTTACTGAAAAAGCGGTGTTGCCGTATCTCATTAATTAATAAAAACAAAATTTTGAAATTGTGAGATCTTACTAAATTCGACATGCGCAATTCATTGCAATAAAAAGAAGTAGAGGATTCTATTTAAAATAAATTAAAATCGGGGATACTTGTTTAAAAATTTGGGAAAATAATTTATAACTTGGCAACGTCAAAAACGCGAAAAAAATATTACAAGGCGAGATAGAGTATTAGTAGATATTTCGATTTAAAATAAAAAATACAGGGTGTTACATTTAAAAAAACAAAGTAAAACGACCTTTAAGTTGCCAGAATTTAAAATTCCGCCAAAAACACCCTGTAGATACAAATTGCTGGTAGCATCCAGAATAATATCCGCTTAATATTCAAGTAACTCGCTGTATAATATTATTGAGAAAAGTTAAAGGAATATATCAATTTGGACGTATTACTTGCGACCTTGCAAATGCGGAAATTAATAGAAAATAAATTATAACTTGGCAACGTCGCAACCGATTCCAAAAATATTTTAGGGTTGAATAGAGATCAATGATGGACACTAGAAGAACTTGAGAGAAAGTTATAGTTCCATATAAAAAAATCAAGTTGATCTCTATCCTACTTTCCCGCAACACCCTGTATATTTCGAAATATTTTTAGAATATGCGTCTCAAGTAACCAAATAACTTTTGTATTTGAGATTTTCTTCTATCAGCTATACCTTGCGAGATATCGAAGAATCACACAAATTGGACAGCCTGTATACATCGGAAAAATTCTAAGTCCTTTAGTTTCTGTAATAGGAATAAGGCAATGTTCGGATAGACCTAAAAAAGTTATTTATGTCGCTAGGTCTTCCTTCACAGGTCAGTGGGTAGTATATTATGAAAGCAACAAATTTTTCAATTTTACAACCCCCCACCCCCCAACCACCCCAATTTCACCCCCACCCAAAAAAAAGTAGAAAATGATCAGGAACCCCTAAAACGACTAAAAACGAAGTTTCAGCAATATTTAATTTTTTTTGTTTTTTGCTAATTACTCCGCCGCCTATGCACCGATTTTCAAAATTATAGGAACATTACCTACTACGACCCCACAACATACCGCTGCCCAAATTTCATCACAATCCATGCAGCGGTTGCTGAGATTACGAGGCTAGAAAAAAGCGACAGACAGACAGACAGACCGACAGACAGACAGACAGACAGACAGACCGACGGAAATGAGTGACGTGGTTTTTCGTTATGTAGACATCATAAAACGCCCAAAAAGCGTATTATCTCAAAATCGAAAATTTTCGCGATCACAATACTCCCCTCACCTATCGGTGTGGGAAGTAAAAGGAAAAGAAAAAGAAAGAGAGGAAGAAAGAAGAAGAGCAAAGAGAGAAGTGCAACTGTTAAAATATGCATCGTTAAAATAACTAGGGTAATTCACAGCTACACCGTTAGCGCTGAACTGGGTAGAACTGGACCTGTAAATGCCAAAGACTATGCACCTTAGTTTGTAGCTGTATATCTTTTATTATAGGTTATAATCTTTTTTTCTTTATCTATACTTACTATTGTTAAGTTTGTGAGCCATACGATAAATAAAATATATAACTAACAGGGACGGTTTAGAAATATTCTCGAATTATGGAGGAAGTGAAAGTAACTGCTCGAGGGCAACACATTTTTGGCATAAGGGGGAGGTAAACCTTTAAACACCTTTTTTAAATGCCAATGAAGAATAAGCATTTTATTATACCTGTATTTATGTATTTATTTAAGGCAAAATAATTTAAGGATCGTTCCCGACAAAAATATGAAAAAAATATGAAAACAATGCCATTTCACTACTGAGCCGCCCCAAACAGTTTACAAAATCATCTAGAACCCATAAAAACCTGGTTGAAGAAGTGGAAAATTGTCCAGCAGTATGTCAATAATATCCAAAGTTCCACAATCCGTGAAGACAAAATACCTCAGAGTCCATTATTTGGTTAGCACGTTTTCATGGAAACAACATACCATGAAAAAAAAGGAAAAGACTTATGTATAAAAGAAATATACTGGTTAATAGGGAAGAAATCCAGCTTATCGCTGTCAAACAAGCTTTTACTTTATAATACCACAATAGAACCAAAATGGGCATATGGCGCAGAACTGTGGGTATGCGCAAGCAAGTCAAACATCCAAATGATCCTAGGAAGTCATTTAAAAATCCTCCGTATGATTACTGGTACGTTTCAAACTAGACCGTACACGAAGACCTCAAAATACCACTCGTCAAGGATTTGGTCTGAGATAGAATCACAAGCTACCACCACAGTTGGAGAGACACAGTAATTAATTTCTACAACCTCTACTGAATATATAAGTATATAACTCAAGGCGACTCAAAGAGATACTGGCCATTCAGACCTTCTGGATGTTTGAAAAGGGCTCGTCGCAGGAAATCAGATCAAATATTGAACTCAAATAACTTTTTTGTCTTATAATCGGTTGCAGCCTTTTTAAGCAGTTCGTTGTAAAACTCCAGGAACCTAGATTGATTTACGTAGTTGGTAGGGACAGCAAGTTATGCTCTGCCAAAATCAAGTTAGCTTTGGATGATGGTTAACTGTTAAGGGTCTAGGGTATAACGCGCGAAATTGAGAATCCAAGAAAATATAGATTCCCGTGTTAGCGAGGAGGCGTGGCCGCCTGTTCTCTTTCTCCAGTGTGTGTGTCTAAGAGGAGGGGAGGTAAGGCCAAAAGTCGAAAGGTAAGATCAAAAGTTCCAAAGGTAAGGTCTAAAGGTCGCCATAAAAATGAATTTCGTATTTCTAAGCTCCTGACGTTACCTTTTAACTTAAAATAATGACTCAAAGAGCATGCTGAAGAAGAAAGCTTGCTCTATGTCACATAATTGGCCTTGTTTTGATATCGTGTTTTGTTGTTAAATTACAGACATTTAAAGAATGTATGATTTTGCATTGAGGGTTTTTTGCATACTAAAAAACTTTTTTGAGAAAATCGCGCATAGTCATTCATTAAGGTCTTAAGTATAACCTTCTGAAATACTGCCTATGTGGTTTGAAAAACAAGTGAGTTCTGTTTGAAATCCGTGGGAATCCGTGTTTTACATGGCAAATACATATGTATAAATGTGTACCCCTGAACGGTTGTGGGGATTTTGTCGTACTATCAGGGACTATGGGATATCTCTAATTTCTGTGAAGTTTTCCGCCAGCAGATATAGCTCGTATATATAGCTAGCTGCATAACCCATATTTTTTCAAGTTACATGTCACCTATTCACATTTGGGTATAGAGAATCTAAATGTCGTCACCATTCCTTCAGCGTGGATTAAATCAATTTCAATTTGTTTTATGTTGTTCTAGCAATTTATTTAATAATCCATTGTATTTAATGCCATCGCTGCATAGTTTTTTGGCATATTTTATCTAAACTACTGATTGGCTTAAATTCATCGTTTTCACATATAGCTTATTGTAATACAATTGGCTTTAAAGTTTTTATGTTTATATAATGTATGTTGCATATGCATGTTCGTAATTAAATAGATAATTAATTACGAATTTACCGTTCTACAAAATTAGATGTCTATATTTAATTTATCAATAATAAAGGATATAAGTGTAATTGGTAATACCATGCATTTAACTAACTTATAATAAAGGCCCGGTCAAACAGAGAGCGCCCTAGAACGCGGCGTACGGCGTTCTCTAACAATACAATGGAACGCCGTACGCCGCGTTCTAGAACGCCCTCTGTTTGACCGGGCCTTAATAGTAACTAACATTAAGCCTGTACATTTAAAAGTACCAACATCTGAATACGGAGCTGTGCAGTCGAACGAAGATGAACTTTGGGATTGTTGATATTTTCTCTGTCTGTTAGCATTTCATCAAATGATAAGGTACGTCATGTGTAAAGAAGCAATAATAGCATTTAATTAGTCAAGTAGAAATGTTATCGAAATTAATCTTTCTAGTTTTTGTAATTTTGGCATTTGACGGTTGTAACGCGTCCAAAATACTAGTGGTAGTGAGTCATCCTGGTGTCAGCCACTTCAAAGCATTCGAAAATCTATTTGTAGGTTTGGCCAGGAAAGGTCACAATGTGACAGTGATCAGCCATTTTCCACAGAAAACTCCTATACCCAATTACAGAGATGTGAGCATCAGAGAGGAAGGTGCCTACAGGTAATGTGGTAACCGAATTTATGATTCATGTAGTATACGGTTTTTTTAAACGCTATTAAGTCTTAGAGCCTGCAAGTTTTTATACCTTGAAGCGACCGATACTTTTGAAATCACGTAATGGATTTGTCATGAAAAGACATTTTCAAAACGACAACAGCGCCAAGAAGAAGGAGAGAAAAACATACTTATACCCTGTTACCCGATACTTTAAACTGTCAGCCGTGTCAAAAGCGAACAGCTGTTCGGCTAGTGATAAATAAAAATACCCCAGATTGAGTCCTTACATATCAATTTTAAGCTTTGAAGGAATGCAGGGCTGTACTGAATGCAAGTACTACTAATGACGAGAATTGACACTTGGTGACGTTTTCGTGTATGCTGTGAGGTCTCTATGCTTATTTTCATGGCCGACTTTACTCACTAGGCCGGAGCATTGAAATATGGCAACACTGAATCGGGAGCCGAGCTTGTGTCATTAGTGTAATTCTTCCAGAGTAAACAATAAGATTGGAAGGTGATTTTTAATGTGTCTCTAATTATTTACCTGCACAAACGAAACTTAAAGATAAAAAGATGCCTGCAAAGTGTGTAGTACCAGGTTGCAATAGCAATTATGATTCCAAACAAGGATATACCAACCTAACCTTCCAGAGTAACAACGAAGAGTGGAAGGTGATTTTTAATGTGTTTCTAATTATTTACCTGCACAAACGAAACTATAAAGATAAAAAGATGCCTGCAAAGTGTGTAGTACCGGGTTGCACTAGCAATTAGTGCTTCCAATGAAGAACATAAAGAGAAGTGGGTGAAAGGTATTCCTCATAAGGGCTGGTTATATTTATAAGAATAAAGACAATACTTTACAAACATTTCAAAGGATAAGACCTATTTTAGAGCACAAAGTGGTACCTACAATGTTTTCTGGACCTCCCAAATATCACAGAAAAATACAGTTAATAGAACTCATCTGGGCATGCCAACGAGGGCATGCATCTGAGCATACCTACGAAAAGATTTGATAGTGAAAGGGAATCAAGACCACCAAGAATGGCTTCACACTACCTAATAGTGAATTTTTCTAGCTCAAGTGACAATTTACAAAGTAAATTGAGTGTTCATTTAAGTGGAAGTGGCAGCAGGAAACAGGTTGCGTTTATTTTTATTTTGTAGTGTCTGACTATGACGAACAAGACATCAGATGTAAATGGTATTAGTAGTAGTAGTTCTAAAAAGTATTTTTCTTAATTTATTAACCCAGATGAACTCTAATACATATAAAATGTAATAATTATTCTGAAACTATAGGCCCCCTATTTGACAGCTAAGCCACGTTGCCACATCTAAGGCTCCGGCCTAGTGTAGAGTCGGCCATGTTATTTTACATTTTCTCGGAAAATCCGGCGATTCTTTCAGTATGTCAGTATGACTGGTCTGAATGATGATGATTACGCTTCAAATGAGGTAAAAATATTACTAATACTTTCTTGATCGCAGGATTGCCAACCAACACCACTAGTAAAAAATTAAATTTGAGATACATTCTTCGTCAGCTGATACATATCAAATAGACGTCAAGCCAGTTTAAAGTATCAGGTAACAGAGCATAACTCATCTCGTACTGCGCAGGATATCGTTCACTATGATGCCCGGTGCAGATGAAGATTGAGCAGAGGTAAGAAAAGAGGGAACGGGTTCTAGCCGGTCGAGCCGAGGTGTCGGATGGACGCGTTTGAGTCCGTGGGACATGACATCAGAGGACTCAAGCTGATTCAACGTCAGGCGGGCACTATCTCTCTCATACTTCTGGGTATGCGAGTGCTTCTGTTCGTGCGATCAAGCTGATTTCCTAAACCCTCTACAATAAAAAAAACCTCAACAGCACCCAGCTTAGATGCATGAATGAGTCCATGACACACCCACGAATTAGTTTCAGGAAGCATCATCATAGTCACAATGTGTGAACTCGTAAAATGCATTAAGTCGGAGCTAGAATATTGCCGACACGAATATTATCGATAGTTTTGAGAACTGTAGCTCGCCATCGTTCGCGATTTACTGTCAGTTCAGTGGCGCTCTTGATACTCATATCCAGCAACTGTTTCGTCGTATCCACCCAGCGTGTAGGGGAACGGCCACGGCGCCACCCACTCGAGGCATGACCCTGAACTACAAGTTTCTCCATATTTCCATATTATCGCTTCTGTGTATATGTCCGAAGAATGTAAGCATTCTCGTCGACACAATGGAGGATAGCCTCTTTGGATTGCCGAGCTCATCCAATATGGAAACGTTAGTTCGATGGCTGGTATAAGGAACTCTCAGCATTCTCCGCCACGTCCATATTTCAAAAGCATCTATGCGAGCTCTATGTGCCTTTTTAACAGTCCAAGGCATACAAAAATATGGAGAACACAAGAGACTGAACCATCGACATTTTGGTAGCTTTAGTGATGTTATGGTTATGCCATATTTTAGTAAGCTTTGTCATGGTCACACGTGCCTGTCAGGCAGCAGAGTGACGAAAAAGAAAACATTTTATTTCCTTGAATAGTTCAGTGTGAGATGCATAGCTGCGATAAGTTTTTGTTATAAATCTCTGTGGGATCTAGCATCACCAAGGTCGGCCGAGCGTGAATCTACATTATGTGAAATGCTTAACTAAGTGTTTAACCTAATAACACCTACTAATACACCCTTATTCTATTGTAGTGGCTTAAAGGATATAGAACGCAGCAGCAGGTGGAGGGATTTTATTATAGGACCAAACGACCTACTGCTCCAGTATGGAATCCGCAGCTGTAAGAGTATGAAACACGAAAACTTCCAGAAGTTTTTAAAAGAAGATAGTCATTTTGATTTGGTAATACTCAATGAATTCAGTACTTTATGTTATAGAGGATTAGCCAGAAAGTATAACGCACCTTATATAGGTAAGTTTGCTACCACTTCCCGTCTTTAAATTAATATAAATTGATAAAATGATGCTATCATGCCTTTTCACTACGTGTGAAAAAATGTCGAAAGTATTACACAACAGTTTATTTTGAGCTAATGTACTGTTCAAACTACGCTTGCAACGGATACTAACTTTGGAGGCATGAATAAATTACGTTAGATGGCATTCTGGAAGCCGCCTACCACGCAATTCTTCCTATCTTCACTTTGAATTTTTTTTAGTTTTAATCTTAACTCCGCTACCACAAGACTTTCAAAATTTTGCGCGTATTAAACTATCCATGGTCATTGAAAATGTTTCACATCATACTTTATAGGAAAATGAAAGCAAGGTCAGCAAGGTCTGAAGAGAACAAGATATAGGGTAAACTTTTATACTAGAAAATAAGCTGTTTTACACTAACTTACCCCCCATGAATTTCTTGTAATTCCACATCAACCCAAATTTTGTGCATAAGAATTAGGGCTAAGCCAAAGACTTCTAGAAACGGAATTCAACACAGTCGACAAAGGAAACTGTTTCACTTGACTTAATCCAAAATTTTTTATTTATCTTTGAATTGAATTGAAATCTGGAACTCACTATCTTTAGAAAATGTCAGTTATTTTTAGATTTGGATATTATAATGTGCAAGAAAATTGAGTCAAGTTGATTGACTCAGTACTTCTCTCAGATAACGGCGATTTTATTTTATTATTTTCCCATAGCATGAAGTAATAGTATGAGATCCCCTTGTAATCAAATCATCGTCCGCCCGACCAAAAAAGTGTGTTATGCCGCTAGGTCTTCCTTTCACAGGACAATGGGCAGCCTATTATGAATACAAAACAAAATTGAGCTTTACGCCCAACCACCCCCCAACTACCCCAAGTCCCTTGGTTTCTATGATAGGCAAGACAATGTTCGGATTGACCTAAAAAAGTCTACTATGACGCTAGGTCTTCCTTTCACAGGTCAATGGAGAGCCTCTATTGTGAATACAAAAAAAATTGGGGTTTCTGACCACTCACCCCCCAACCACCTCAATTTCACTCCCATCCAAAAAAGTAGAAAATTATCAGGAACCCCTAAAACGCCCAAAAACGAAGTTTGAGCTGTTTCTATATTTTTAGTTTTTCTATTATTGCTGCGCCGCCACTGACACGATTTCTAAAAATTAAAAATATTTTCCATTCTTCCAGCGGTAATAATACTGTGTAAAACTTTCATTAAAATCATTACAATATTTTTCTAGTTACACAGTACAGAACGATCAGAAGCAATACTCGTATGTATACAATATCAGAAAATTTATAGTCCCTTGGTTACTGTAATAGGCAAGGTAATGTTCGGATGGACCTAAAAAAGTGTATTATGACGCTAGGTCCTTCTTGCGCAGGTTAGTGGACAGCCTATTATGAATACAACAAGTTTTTCAGTTTTACAACCCCTACCCCCAACCACCCCAATTTCACCCCCACCCAAAAATAGTAGAAAATGATCAGGAACCCCTAAAACGCCTAAAAACAAAGTTTGAGGAATATTTAAAATTTTTGATTTTTTGCTAATTACTTCGCCGCCTCTGCACCAATTTTCAGAATTATAGGAATATTGCCTACTACGACCCCACAGCATATCGCTGCCCAAATTTCATCACAATCCATGCAGCGGTTACTGAGATTACGTGGCTAGAAAAACGCGTACAGGCAGGCCGACAGACAGACAGACCGACGGTAATGCGTTACGTGGATTTTAGTTATGTAGACATCATAAAACACCGAAAAAGTGTATTATCTCAAAATCGAAAATTTTCGCGATCACAAAACTCACCTCACATATCGGTGTGGGAAGTAAAATATATCAACTCATACTCAAACATTTCTCAAGAATGGGGTTTCGAAACATTTTATATCCAAGCGATTGTCTCAAATGAGATTATTTTCAGGTCTGGCACCAACCAGCCTTTTTGTATGGCATGCTCTCCACACTGGGTCGCCAGAACATCCCGGTTACATGCCTAAAATGGGCACCCCTTATACAGACAAGATGACCTTCTTGCAACGGGTGGAAAACTCATTATTAATGGCTGTGGTTTACCTCAAGTACAAATTCTTATACCAGCCAAATGGTAACGAATTTTCAAGAAAATATTTAGGTGTTGATATATTAGAAGATAATTTTCTTTACAATATGAGCCTGTTATTCACAAATATGCATTATTCTTTGCATTTTCCTCGACCTTTGGTACCCAATATAATCGAAACAGCTGGGCTCCATATAGGAGAACCAAAGAGGCTTCCTAAGGTAAATACTCAGTTTACAATATATCGAAGTGCAGTACTGGTAAAAAGACGTAAAAAGATTTTGATACCTAGCATTTATTTTATTATGCTGGATCGCAGTAACATGCGTTAACATTTTTCTCGTTATTAGTTATAAAACTGTTTATTTGGATCTCAGATAGAGAGAAGAATTCCCAACTGACCCTTCTGTGAAAACGAACGTGCCTTTTGAAAAAGCCAAAGAAAACGTCAAATTTATTTTTGGGAGCATATTCAATAATAAAAGACTGGAATAGCGACAGTTTTCAGCAAGGTATCACCTAGACCTAGTCCCCGTTATCATTCAAAAAAATTGGAGTGTGAAACCTCCTCTTAAGTTAAGTCTTAAGTTAAGCTATAAGTTTTTGATCAAGAATAAACATAACATGTTTCACGACTTCTTCGAGAAATTATTTCTCTAGGCGAATATTTTCATTGGGCCACCCTTCCAGTTCCTCAATTATATTTTTAGAAAACAATTCTAGACCACCTTAAACTAAATCTAAAAATTCTTTAAAATCTGGAACATAGTAAAAGAGTTCCAAAGTTGTGTCGGTTTTGGTAGTGAAACATATTTTTGGGTTTTTTACTCTTTTTCTAACTTGCGGTAACTTGATTTTTTTTTGTATCGAGATATCTGAAATATCTTAAAGCTGGTTTGAAGAACTGAGAATAGAACTATGAATTAATCTAAATGAGGCGCGCTTTTTGTTGCTCCAGTCAGAACCATAATATGGTAGATGGAGCGTGTTGCCAAAACAGTTCTTGAGTCTACATTATTCTGTTTGAAGACTGAAGACCAGAAAAAAAGAGACTGCACTCAAAACCTTAATACATACTTTTAGCAATTAAGATTCTATCAGTTTCATCTAATGCGGCAACTCCAACTGCACCCCCTCAGTGTAATCGAACCCTTAAAAGAAAAAAAACATGCTCCGGCTCTGAGATCTGCGATCCTTCAACGAACAATAGAAGAGTTAGGCCCGGTTGTACAGTCTCAGTTCAAGCACAGTTCAAGGTTGAACTCAGTTCAAATATGGAAGTCCAGTTGTACAAGGTTAGTTCAACTCTAAGCTCGGTTCACTAATTTATATCTAAGGTTCAGCTGAGCGCTCGAATTTGGGCGCTTAAACCGAGTTCTAAGGACCTAATGTGTCGTAACCTAATTTAATAATTTGATTTAGATAAAATCTTGCAAAACCATTTGTTGTAAATTAAAGTACGTAATGGCTCAGCAGCTCAGAGAAAATCTCCTGGAACTAACAGATGATGAAGACTTCGTTGAAGCAGTAGAAATATTAAGAAACGCAAGAAGGCGTCAAAAGAAATACAGAGATAGAGTTGATCATTTTTTGGTGTGGAATGACAATGAATTCATTCAAAAGTTTCGACTTTCTAAACAAGGTGTTCGATTTGTTATAAACCAGGTTAAAGCACAAATAAAGTCTCCAACAGAATGGTGAGTACTTTTTTGTTCATGTAATGAATCAAAAGTATTTTGTAATCCTATTGTTTTTCAGGAACTGTGCTGTAACTGCTGAACAAATGGTTCTCGTCACATTGAGGTATTATGCGACTGGAAACTTTCTTTGAATCATTTCATACGTATCTTTACCTGAAAAACTATTGTTTATTACAATTACCATCGACCCATAACCAACAAAACAGCATTCAAACAACTAATTTTTGACAGAACAGACTAACTACGCATGCGTTAATGTTACCAACCTAACTACTTCTTTCTTGAACCTGGTTTTGTAGAGCCGGGATTATAAATAGGTCGTACAACGGAAATGAATTTTTGAACCAAGTTCATCACTGAGCATAGTTTAATAGAACTGTGGCTTGAACTGAGACTGTTGTGCTATAGCCTCAATCTCGTTATCAACGAAAGAGTTATAAATACAATATAAATCAATCTGACCATTAATTCCAGCACTTGCAGCAGTACATCTCAGAATCACCTCATGGCGTCATATACTTCAGTCTTGGTTCAACTCTGAAAGGACACACGCTACCGAAAGAGAAAAGAGATGCCTTCATCGAGGTTTTCAAAGATATGCCTGAAAGGATTATTTGGAAGTGGGAGAATGACACAATGGATGGAAAACCTGATAACGTATTGCTGCAAAAATGGACACCGCAATTCGATATTATATGTACGTATGCTTTTCACGACAGCTCTAATTATTAATACAAATCGTAATGGTTACAAATTAGACCATAGTTTTTCGGTGTTTTACGATAATTCAAGGTAATTAAATTCAGAAAAGTTGTTATTATTTACCCAAAATGTAAAAAAAGCTTCACGTTGGTAGCAGAAAGGTGATTTACAATCTACGTTATTCAAACAAGCTTTTCCGTGCAACTTATTAGAAGCATACGTATACTGAAAAATCATGAAGATGTTCCACTCATTTAGGAGTAAAAAGCCATATTTATTTTAGACATTATTTTAACAATTTTTTAAGCTCTTAATTTTTTCACTTTATTTCATATCGTGAAGTCCCGAGAATCTATTTCATTTTATTTGCAAGAATCACTATTTAAAGGAGCCCGTAGTAAATGACTAAATGGAAGAACGACTTGTAAAATGTTATACCCTGATCAGAGCATATTACATCGAGATGTAAAAAGCACCCTCCAAAAACTAAACACACAGAAAGCTACTGGTCCTGACCAAAGTCCAGACATTGTACTTAAACGCTGTGCCGCTGAGCTTACACCTATTCATTGCAAGCTCTTCTGCCTATCGGTGATGCGTGTTTCCCGCTACAGGCGGAAAGGCAAAAAACCGGTCCTATTAATTATAGACCTGTGGCTCTTCACAGCATCAGTAACGTTATGGAAACTGTCACTAACACACAGCTCCTGAAATACCTAGACAACGATAACATCATAAATTATCGCCAGTATGGCTTCCTTAAGCATAGGTCTAGGGGTGACCTCCTGGCCTACGTCACTCACTTATGTAACCGAGCAATAGAAAATTATGGCAAATCCCGTATTATTGCACTAGACATATCGAAAGCCTTCGACAGAGTGTGGCATGTTTGTTGTAGTCGAAGGCTGTTCGTCAGACGTACATATTTTCAATAAACGCCGGTGTTCCGCAGGGATCCGCCCTATCCCCTACACTATTTCTGCTGAACATCAACGAGATGCTGGAAATAACATCCAATCCAATCTACAGCTTCGCAGACGACAGTACATTAATATCGTGCATGGAACCAGGCAAGCCACTATCATTCCAGGAGACGGTACGTCAGCAACAGCAACATGCCACACAGATCAACGTAGATATCAAAACAATTATCGAGTGGGGATTAGTAAATGAAGTACATTTTAACTTACAGAAAACTCAGGCAACAACACTAACTGAGAAGTCTCACGTTGGTTTACCAACTGTGGAAATGGAGGGTCATCCAATAGTCGAGTCATCTTCCGTCAAGCAGCCTTTGAGGTTCAACATCAACAACTACATGTCCTGACATGACCACGTCGTCAGTATTTCTGAAACGGCATCCCAGACGCTTAGAGTTTTGTTTCGCTCTAGCAAGGTGTATACACCAGACCAACTACTGCTGCTCTAGAAGGCACAGATTTCACCATCATTGGAGTATTGCTCCCATGTTTGGGGATGCGTTCCGAAGCACTCTCTAAAGCTTCTGGACAGTATCCAGAAGAGAGCAAGTCTAATCGATAAGCCTAACCTCATAAAGGACCTACACGGCCTGGAACATCGAAGAAGGGTGGCTGACGACCATTCACTGTTTTACAAATTCTATCACGGAAGATGTTCGAATGAGCTCATCCAGATAAACACCAAAGGCCGTCGGAACGAGGAACACCTTGAGAGGCTCTGCGAGCTCATCCTTACCAGTTCGAGGTCCCTACTTTCCTGAACTAGTCTCCTCCAGCATTCCTTCTTTTGGAGAAATTCCACGCTGTGAAATGAGCTGACGTGGAATTTGTTTTCCGACGGCCACAACATGCAGCGTTTCAAATTTAACATGCAACGATACTTATCCTCTCGTAGTGCTTCTACAGCGCCATAGGCTTTCAGCCTTTGCGGGAAATGGAATATTTAGTACTAGTATGAATAACATCAGTATTATCTTACATCCAGATCATACTATCAAAAGATGTAACAGCAGATATTTATTAATACTTTGAATAAAAATGATTAGGCCCTTCGATTTTAGAAAATTGTGTTTACGCCTACTAAATTTTTTTAATGTATAACAGGAGTCCCTAAATATCTATCACGCTTGTTTTTTAAAAGAAAAAGTTAAACGCCACTGAAACACAACTTCATAACTCAGAGACTCCACACTTTTCACGCTTTCTCAAATTATTAAAGCAAAGAAATATGATTCGATGTTTTTTACGCATTTCTTGGTTTTCTCGAACTTTGTGACTTCTAAAACTTAGTGACCACAGAAATAGAATTATTCACAAAATATTCAGGAAACATTGGAATGAATTGATTTTTTCTCCCAACAATGTCTCTCCTTCCACATTTCCCCACTTTGGAAAATTTTACTCAAAACGCCCAAAAATGAAGTTTTTTTTAGTAGAAGGATAACTTTATTAGAAATGAAATGAATGATTTTCGTTAATGCTCGTAGAAGTACTGTGAACAGCACCGACTTAACAGAACGCTGCTATAAATATACGAGTTGGTAGAGAATTCAACCGGTTCGCCTCCATGGGACACACTACAAAGGACCGCCGTCAAGTGATCCTTCTTGTTGCAACAGTTGTATTTAATTTTAGTGAATTTGGTTTTTACAATAATTAGATATCCATTGAAGGTTCGATGACATTTTAGGCCACCCTGGAGTCACAGCGTTCATATTTCAAGGTGGGATGTTATCCTTAGCCGAGGCACTTCATTGCGCAACACCTACTATCCTCATACCGATTTATGCGGACCAATCGACAAATGCGGCAAGCCTCAACGCTAAAGCCGGCGGTGTTATCTTACAGTTAGACGATGTCAATGTGGAGAGTGTTAGGGAAGCTTTGACGGAGGTTTTATCTTCAAAGTAAGTATTGCTATAAATTAACGTCACACCATATTTGAGAGCGTATGAGGATTATCTTTTTTATCCTCCTATCTCTGCAAAGTAAAACATCAGACAATACAAGCTACTCTAAAAAAACATTAAGATAACAGCGTCGTTTGTAAATTTGGACTGAGCCTTTGTAGTCGTGTACAGGGTGTCCAGTTAGTGTGTAATTTTTCGATATCTCGCAAGGTATACCTTATAGAAGAAAATGTCAAATATAAAAGTTATTTGGTTACTTAAGACGCATATCCTAAAAATATTTTGAAATATACAGGGTGTTGCGGGAAAGTAGGATAAAGATCAACTGCATTTTTTTATATGGAACTATACCTTTTTTTTTAAATTCTTTTAGTTTCCATTTAACCCTGAAATATTTTTGGGATCGGTTGCGACGTTGCCAAGTTATAATTTATTTTCTATTTCCGGATTTGCAAGGTCGCAAAAAATACGTCCAAATTGATATATTCCTTTAATTTTTCTAAAAAATATTATACAGCGAGTTACTTGAATATTAAGTGGATATTACTTTGGATATTGCCAGCAAATTGTATTTACAGGGTCTCTTTGGCAGAATTTTAAATTAAGGCAAATTGAAGGTCATTTTACTTTATTTTTTTAAATATAACACCCTGTATTTTTTATTTTGAATCGAATTTTTTTTCGCGTGTGCGACGTCGCCAAGTTATAAATTATTTTTCCAAATTTTTAAACAAATATCCCCGATTTTAATTTATTTTAAATAGATTCCTCTACTTATTTTAATTGCAATGAATTGCGCATGTCAAATTTAATAAAATCTCACAATTTCAAAATTTTGTTTCTATTAATTACTGAGATACGGCAACACCGCTTTTTCGGTAAACGGTACCGCAACGCTTAAATATTTCCAAAACTGCCACAGCTGGAGAGGTGAAATTCAATTCTTGGGGGTTTTTAAACATACAGAATTCAAAAACGCTAATATAGGTGTTGTCAGATTTACCAATTTTACGTCATAATTTTGAATAGAATGCCCTATTTATGAAGTCTAACGTATACCAGTACATGTACATTTAAACTATGCAACAAGTTTTATAAATTTTTGTTTCAAAACAAGTTTATTGAAACATATTGCTTTAAAACATGTAGCAAAACATTAAGGCGGCAACGAAAATATTATTATAAAATAAGAAAATTGTTTTATCAGTAGGATTTACAGCTTATTCCAAAACACTGTTTTGGAACACGTTGCTTTAAAACTTGTTGCCTAATCTGAATACGCTTCGACAGCCACTTTTAAGCACTGTTACTGCAGTGCGATATCAAAATTATTGAACTGTTTCTTACGTTAAATGCTGAAAATACTTCGAAAACGATACTTATATTTTTTCAATTTAGTTATGTTTATTCAGAGACCATGGAGTTAAACTCCATCTTTTAGGGTATCATTACGGTAACAAATTTAGACATCAGTTACGCACTTAAAATAATATAGTCTCTGATTGTTTAACAGAAATTACATAATGTGCTAATTCTTCAGGATGCGAAAAAAAGTAAAGAACTTTCTAAAATCTTCAGAGACCGACCGATGTCACCCCTGGACACAGCTATATACTGGGTGGAGTACGTGATAAGACACAAAGGAGCCCATTTCATGAAGACTGCTGCTGTCAATATGCCACTGTATCAGTATTATTTGATCGATGTAATAGCATTTCTAATAGCAGTCTTAACTAGCCTTATCTTACTACTGAAATACATTATCAAACTGTTTGTAAGCGCATATACAATTCCAGGAAAAAATAAAGTCGAATAGGAGAGATTCCAATGAATCATGTTCTTATTATAATCAAACTATTATCAGGCCAACGATTCTGAAGCTACGGGGTGTCGGTAAGAGGGGTATAGCTGTAAAAAAGCATGGCCGATTTCATTCATAAAATAGCCATGAGCGTGCGGATTTTACGTGAATACTTCAGGGATATTTTGACTATGAAGCGTCTTTCCTTTTGTATAAATGTTCGTTTTTAAATAAGATAATAACAATGATGACGATGATAACGACGAAAGACAGTGTACCTAACAAGCTGATAAGACAATAAACTCGACAAAACAGATTGGGACAATCTGTAGAAAGATTATAAACATGACATACAAAACGCCACTGGTATTTCGATATTTCCAGACAGAGAGAGAGACAGGAACATAAAGTTGGTGGCAGGGCGGCCAATAGCAAGAGTTAGTCTCCATGGCAACGGCATGGTAGCAGATCCTCAACCAATAAGGTTCCCTGACAAGATGTTGGATGACAGGATTCGTGAGTTGTTGCCGATTCAAATGAAGTTGATGTTATCTTCAGAAAATATGTACATTTTATAACAGGCAGATTAAGAAATATCGGTTATTAAATAAAAATACATTAACAAATATATAAAAATATCACTTAATAAAGAAAAATACATTAACAACTATATTAAAGTAGCTATAAAAATATTTTAAATTGCTGTTACCGTTAATTTTGCTTTTTTTATAAATAAACTTGGCAACATCGAACACTTTTGTCTGCATTCCTTTTGTAGCTTCAGATCCGCTGATCAGATAATATTGGTCACACCGACTGACACCTTCAGACAATATACTGGGAGGTACCAACTAGCATCATTTAAAACCACACCTCAAGACTAGTTATCCGCCTAACTAATTTGCAATCCTTTCATATTGAAAAGTCCGTTCGAATGAAGCACAAAGAAATTACTCTGGAGGTGACCAGAAGGCCCCTCATCACGCCAAAGCCCACTTGTATTACTGTGTGACCATCGTAAATTGAACAGCGAAAAGAATTCGGTGAAAGAAGTAAGGCGTTGCCATAACTCCTAATTTATTTTAGATATCAAAAACAAAAAAATTTATACCGTCTCGAATTAAAATCTTCCAATGATGTGCTCAAATTTGCTACTAATTTATCCTATTTCCTTCTTTTCCGTCTTGTTCTATTTAATAATAATTTAAAATTATAAAACTTATAACTACAACCGGCAGCAGCAGATTTTTTCCTCACCTTAAAACACGATGCAGCATCGTGATTGGATGACTGCTGCACACAATATTTAATATCTTTGTTTTATTTATTTTCTTTATCCCTTTTTAGACTAGAAATGACAATTATGATCGCTACCTGAGAAAACCTCCCGCTTTCTTTACCTCATGCCGCGCTGGTCAATTTACGTTGGCTACACAGTACGCGAGATATGGAAATTACAAGAAATCCTCTAAGGGATTCTTCTACTGTGTAATAAAAAAAATAGTCAAGTTCACTGACTCTTTTCCCATAACATGAGGCTCGTAAAAATGTGTGTTATGCCGCTAGGTCTTTCCTTCACAGGTCAATGGACAACCTATTAAGAACACACCAAATTTTTCAGTTTTCCAACCCTCCCCCCCAACCACCCCAAATTCACCCCACCCAAAAAAAGTAGAAAAACGCCACAAACCTCTAAAATATCCAAAAACGAAGTTTTAGCTGTTTTATATCTTTAGTTCTGATTATTGCTGCGCCGCCTCTGACACGATTTCTAAAAACCATACGCATTTTTCATCATCGCCACGGTAGTAATACTGTGTCGAAATTTAATTGAAATAATTCAATGACTTCCACCTACACAATAAAGAACGATCGAAAGTAATATTTAAATGTCGATATTACTTCACTAAGAAAATCAAATATAGCATTTATAACGCATTTTTTCTTGCACATTTAAGGTACTTAATTCCAATATAGGGCACTTGTTCAGGAACTTTATTTCAAAATGTTCAAACTTTACAAAATAAGATTTTGAAAATACTACTTAATTATAGCAAACTTATATCACGTTATATACAGAACTAAAAGTTGCTCAGATGGATAAAATTTTAGAACTTGAACAATGTAAATTAATATTTAAAATAATTAATAGCAGGCAGAAGAATAACACTATCTATAATTTTGTAAATGAAATACATGATCATTTTACCAGGTCACAAAACAATATATATCCGGTTTACAGTCGTACAAATATAGCTTTGAACTGTCCAATGCAATCCGCGTCTAGAGCTTATATAATAGGTTACCAGTTGAAATTAGATCTAAAATATGTTATAATAGCTTCTTGTACAATTTAAAACAACACCTAGGCATGCATGTAGTATATAATGTAATTAAGGGCTCTAGTAGCAATCTAGTTAAAGAAAAAAATAAGCACTGCTGATAAGTTTATGTTTATAATTCTCGAGGCCAGAACCTTCGGTACTGTTTAGAGAATTGTTAAAGTTTATTGTTATATAATTATTTCCAGAAATAAACGATGTTTCAAAAAAAAATTACCTAGGACCAAAGGAAGTTGGAATTTGGTACTTTTGCTGACCTTCGCCCTTCGCACTTTGGTTGAACTTAATAATAAATTTAGAGTTCCGGTCCGAATTGGTTCATTTTTAATTCACATCAGGTAAAACGGTAGAGTGCACTATATTTAACAGCTCATCGTATGTCGGCCATGATTAATGAAACATCACTACACTTTCAAAGTTTACCTGAAGAGAAAAAACGTCTTGTAAATAAATTAGTATGGAATTGGAAGAAAATGACTGGCCACACTTATAACAAATTCAGCAATAAAAAACTTGAAAACGCCATTTTTTACATTATTTTCACGCGTTTAATACATCCTAGAGTTTGGTACGCTCTTCCCGACTCACCCTGTATATGCAAATTTAATAAAAGAAACATAGCCTAGACTATTTTTTACCTTGCCACCTTCCTCAGAACCGATTTTAATGTATTTTCTATTTTTTAACGTATGTGGTATCAGCTGTGCATTTTTGTAAATATTTGCTGTGCATTTTATTCTTTCATTTCAAATTGTAGTTAGTTTTGTGAAATTGTGAATATTGTCTGTTTCCTTGTTGACATTGTTGTATTCATTCTATGATGTATAGCTAGATTTCTATGATTGCAATTCAAATTTTAGCTACCAGTTATTACCTCCCATGTGGGGGCGGGTTAGAATATCTCCCATCGTATATCCTGCGTGTCGTAAAAGGCGACTAAAAGGAACCGAACTACTGTTGGTATAAGCAGTAACCTCTTCTCAACCACCAGCTTTGAGTGGACGAGATCAGAAGAGTCAGGGCACCTTCTTGTCCTTGGGGTGAGAAATTGTCCCTAAAGAAGGATGAACCGGTAACTACTGCATTAAAGATCTTTAAGATGTCCCAAGAGAAACTCGTAAAATGAGTAATGCATTTTACGAGTTCACGACATGTCTGTTAAGACATTGTGACTATGATGATGATTACCTGAAAATAACGCATATTTAAGCGTCAAAACATCGTTAAAATTGTATATATTTTTTGAAATACAATGTTTAACTGTATTCCAGGACTTTTTTTATGGTCAGCCTCCCGCAAAGGCTGAAAGAATATGGCGCTGTAGAAGCGCTGCGAGAGGATAAGTATCAGTGCACGTTAGATTTGAAATGCTGCAGGTTGTAGCGGTCGGGAAACAAATTCACCGGCAGCTCTTTCCACAGCGTTGAAGTTTTCCAAAAAAAGGAATGCTGGAGGAGACTGGTTCGAGGAGTAGGGACGTCGACCTAGCAAAGATGAGCTCGCAGAGCCTTTCTAGTGTTCCTCGTTCCGACGGCATTTGGTGTTCATCTGGGGGAGCTCATTCGAACATCTTCCGTGATAGAATCTGTAAAAACAGTGACAGGTCAGCCACCCTTCTTCGATGCTCCAGGCCGTGGAGGTCCTTTGTGAGGTTTGGAGTATCGATTAGTCTAACTGCTCTTTTCTGGATAGTGTCCAGAGTGCTTCCCACACATGGGAGCAATACTCCAACAATGCGATGGTCGGATCTGTGCCTTGTACAGCAGCAGTAGCTGCTCTAGTGTATACAGCTTCCTACAGCGGAACAAAATATTTTGGGATGGCACTTTAGCAATACTGACGACGTGGTCGTGTCAGTACATGTTATTGTTGATGTTGATCCCCAAAACCTTGACGGAAGGTGACTCGATTATTGGGTGATCCTCTATTTCCACAGTTGGTAAGCCAACGTGAGACTTCTTTGTCAGTGTTGTTGCCTGAACTTTCTGTACGTTAAACTGTACTTATTACTAAATCCAAAGAAATATTGTCGTCTGTGACGTGACCAGAAGTAAAATTAGATTTCAAAAGGTCTGTTTTGGACTTCCATTGTCTATATAATTTTAGATCACAACGTTTCGATTGATATGGTATCTTCAATCGTCTTCAGGTAAACTGACAAACATGTTCCTTTCATTGCTATTTATTCTAGCTGACATGTCGTTTTTCGTGGCTTGTTCTGATTGGCTGGTGCGCGTTCTGCTGAGTGCGTCAGTGACGTCGCCTCTTGCTGATAATGACGTGGTCGTTCGATGGTCACTGAGTCCCAAGTTTGTGTCAAAGTTTGTCCTATCCAATTTTAGTTCTTTTATATTTATTATGAGGGGCTGCCATATTGGCCTAATTTCCACCCTGGGCTTGCTATACACGTTTTTGTTGCTGGCGATATAAGCTGCTTCCTTGAATTTCCGGCGATACCATTGAGGTTCTTCATCAATAACCTTAGCATCTTCCCAAATAATTTTATGGCGCTCGGTCCAAGCGTGATCTGCTATTCGGGAGTTTCCTGTCCCAGCCCTCTGGGTGCTGAGTCTGTGCTCCTTACTTCTCGTTTCCAGAGGTCTTTTCGTTCCTCCAATGTATACTTTGCCACATTCACATGGTACTTCGTAGATGCAGTTTTAGTTTCTTGATGACTGAAATGAAAGGAACATGTTCGTCGGTTTACCTAAAGACGATTGAAGATACCATATCAACCAAACGTTGTAATCTAAAATTATATGGACAATGGAAGTCCGCAACAGACCTTTTGAAACATCTACCTTGTCTACAAATTTCAAACTAAAATTGGATTATTTTTGAGCTTACTCCAAACGGCCATAGGACACTAGCGCGTCGCGGTCAGATTAGTCCTGATCCCACCGGTCAGAAGCGCGTAAAATATTTCGATCACCAGGGCCGGTATTCTTGACCCCTCGTGTGGAGCGATAACGCTGCCTTTAAATGCGAGAGGAGTGAAAATCACTGCTGTTTAGATTCTCACATCCTCTCCTTACAATTGAAGCGCTCGCGTCAAAGGGGAGTGCTTTCTGTCGCTCGTGTCACTGGTGTATCATGTAAATACACGACGATTAGAGTACCTTAAGTTGAGATGTGTGCTCTTATTTATAATTATTATGCTTTATAGTGGACGATTCTGTATGTATTGGACTGTTAAACCAAGAAGAAGCATAAAAATATGTTTCAGAGCTCTATCGAGTTGTTTTAAGAGGCCGTCTAACACAGTGTTTTTCAACCTATTCCATAACACGACCCCCTAGTATTAAAAAATATTTCTTGATTCCCGACTCTTCTTTTCATGTATGTTAAAAATATTTAAACCGTACGAAACTTTTAGGCGTTTGCGTTATTATAATCTGCTGGAATTATCTGCCAATGGGATGTTACGCTAGGAGTTCAAATCTTTAAATTTTGATACCCTCTGGTTGAAAAGGGAAAATAAGTACACGGAATTAACAATCGAGGCTTTGAAGTATTTCATTCCATTTTCTACCTTCTACTTGTGCGAGTACGCAATTTCATCAATGGCCCAAATAAGAAGTAAGTTAAAAATCGCCTAAATTTGGAAAACGATTTAATATTTAATATTGCAAATCGGATCCGTTATGGGAGAAATTGATTAGACAAAGTCACATTAAAATGTACCTTTTTAAAATGTATAGATTTTTTCCGAGTTCCCACTCAAAAAACACTAACAAAACTCGCTGAAAACTAGTTCAAAAGGTTATTTAGATTAACAAAACAAACCTTTTGATATGTCTTGGACACAATTAGCATTTATCTGGATGACCCTGTAAAAATTACAGATTTATATCCTCAACCAATGGCAAAAATTTTGGTTTAATATTTTTCAGTTATTTTATAAAAAAAATGTAAGCTTTTAAAAGTTTATAGTTTAATGTACTGATATATGATTCGAAGTTATAATATGAACTATAACTAAAGTATAATCGCTGTGATTATCATTATTTAATTTCAAACAAGAATATTGGTATCGAAATAGAAAACAACAGTTCTTTCACGTTAAATGGGGTCCAAATTCGCCGCTAATTAAAACAGATTTATTCTGAATGTTGCTTTTTGGTTGATACTAATCTTCATGTTTAGAATAGTTAGTTCAACCTCGACTGATGTATATCACCGACAATTATTATTTATCGCCTGTGTTGTATACGGTACTTTATCAAACGAGCATATTGGTTATGTTTTGACAACTTGACGTTTTGTTCGGACATTTTACATCAAAACGCGATGTTGTCGTATCTCAATGCTCGCTTTCCAAATTTGCGAGGGGAGCGGTAGGTGAGAATCTAGAAATGCCATATCGCTGCAAATCATATCGCTCCTTTGACGGATCGCTCGCTTGCGAGGGGAGCGAGTTGGGAATACCGGCCCAGATGAGCCATAGGACACTAGCGCGCCGTGGTCAAATTTGTCCTAATCCCACCGGTCAGACGCCCTCAAAATATTTTGGATAATAGGCAGGTATGTGGACACCAGCGCGCGGGGCGGCGAGGTAAACTTATGGCTTATAATTTTAACCGATTTTAATTCATTCGTCATTTTTTGCGATCTTGCTTATAGTTACTGAAGAATTTGTAGAACTCCAGTCAGAGGTATCGATGCTTTTCTCTTGATAGAAATGAATTACTTTTTAATATTATTAAATGCGAAATTTTGTTCTGAACATAATAAGTTAATCTGATCACTATAATAGATGCAAATAAAGAAGCTGGTATTGTTAGCAGACCGAAATGTCTTTATAATACCCCAAAAAATATTAATTAATCAGAACCTGTTCTAATTTGTCACAAATTTGATCGATTTCTTGTCGATGTAAAAAAAAGTCCGAGAAATTTACCTTCACAGCTTGTTTTGTGGGAGCATCATGGTTGCGCTCATTATTTCTTTTAAGAACAATCTCTTCCGATTGATCCATCAGCAAAGATGCTATGCATCCTCTTCTGTAGGCTACACCACGGGTGGTTTCTTTATCTCTTCGGAACGTATACTCTTCAAGGACTATTAATTTCTCCCCTTTCGCACTTAACATAGTCTCCATGACGAAAAAGTAGAACACAAACAATACTCACAAACAGCAACTAAGGATTGCAAACTACTGAAATATTTTCATTAAGGGCAGTTTTATATACTCACAGAAGACGAATAGTCATTTAAATAATCTAAGAAGTAACTGTAAGCTACCGCAAGTCGTAAAAAGACAGATGAAGGTTCGCAAGAATAAAAGGGATGTGGTCATTAGGAATAACCAAGCTTAATTTTCTTTCGGCGCGCATGTGACCGGTGCCGATGAAGGCACCCTTTTTGTAATCAGGTAAAAATCAAACCGCGCGCGCTCGTGACCGATCACCCTCGAAACAGTTGCAAGACCCTGAAAAAACCGACCGGTGACGTTTCGTTTTAAAACTTCGTTGCTGGCTAGACGCGCCATCATACAAACCAAACAAAACCGGATCCAACGTGGAAAAGAGCAAACGAACGAGAGAACCGTGTATATATATAACATATGTGGAGACTGATGGTAGTATAGGATTTCCCCAACTAGGCGATCCATTGTACGGGAGCACAGCACGAGGCGGATATTTGATCTTCCAATTTCCGAATGTCGCTTCCTCTAACCGTACTATGTGTGTACACAAACGCGGAAAGCTAAGAGTTAGTTTCGACTCCGGGATTAATATGCATCATCGGATACGCTGTTATTCCTTCCTATCCTTGTCAGTGGCGGATTCATCTTTCCGGGGACCATTAGTAAACCATCCGTCTAAGTAGCTTTCACTTAAATGGACTATACCTTATCCACCGAACAAACGGCGTAACCATGCACAATATATGTAAATGTTTACTGTATGGTCAAGGGTTATATGCACAGCGTCTACAAAACTGCATACTTAGAGCAGTGATGTTATTATAAACAGAAAAATTAAGTTCGATTTATTCGAGTAAAGCCCCAAAATATGGGTTTGAAATAATTTTTTGCTCCTTTTCTTCAGTGAATGCAGGTATCATCGGTTTGAAAACAATGATTAAATCATTATAACCTCTTAGTGTATGTGTTAGGAGCAAACTCCGATTTCGGCCAATGGACTGAAAATATGGCCAAAATGCGTTTTGGCTGCTACCGTTTCGCCAATGTCCGAATCATCGCTTTCCGGCTGTTCAGTGTAGCCCAGAACGCGTTTTGGGTCAACTACGATTGCCAGAACACGTTATATATTCTACTACGAATAAATAAATCTCAATTATTTGCCGTGTTGTATTACAATATTTCCTCTGAGCTTAGAATCCATAACTAAAATGAATAAAAGCACCTGTAGATCTTAGGTCCGTGAAAAAAAAAACTGAAAGAAACATACCTCACAATCTCGTATGTCCAGCTCTCACATGAGCGGAATGAATAATGTCAAATAACTCGTGGGTCATGCAAAAATAACGCAGTTCGGCTGTTTCATCTGTCCTTCTTTCAATTAGCTTTTCGATATAGCCGATTTTTAAAATATCATACCTTTTCAATCGTTGTCTTTGTTTCGAAGATATTGTATCACCGTTACTTTTACAAGCTTTTGCCGCCTTTACCTCTGTGAGTGTTTGGTCGTATCTTTCTCTTGTACAAATGTTACTACGATCATTGCTACCACTTATGACTTTTTGCAGTTCGTCATTAAAACGTAACCTTAGGTCCTCCGTGACACTCTCTAGCTACTGTCTAACCCGCACAAAGATCAAATACTAAATGAATACACTAGCTCCAGAGGTATCGTTTACAAGCTGAGACACTCACAAAATCCACCACGCGTTATGGCAATCGCAGTAGAACAGGACGCGTTTTGGCAATCGTAGTTGAGCCAAAACACGTTTTGGGCTACATTAAACAGTCGGAAAGCGATAATTCGGACATTGGTAAAATGGTAACAGCCAAAACGCGTTTTGGCCATATTTTTCCTCCATTCGCCGAAATCGGTTTGCTCTTAACATATGCAAAAATGGGTGTATTACTGCATTTGGTTACTCTCTGCATCGTTTTGTTTACTAGTTTTACATTACATTTACATTTTAAAGTTTAAAAAAAGGAATTTAAATTTATCCAATCAGTGCGATGCGCTCCACACATCAGCAGTGCATTGTTGCCTATATAACCATTGGCTGAAGCAAAATATCCAACTTAAGATTTGCTGGCGATACAACACTTATTGCTGCTTCTCAGGAAGAACTAGTAGCTCTAATACACATCTTAGAACAACACAGTGCAGCATACAGACTTTGTATTAACTACAACAAGACCAAGGCTATGATCGTTGATAGAGAGCACGATAATCATCGAGAAATAAAGTCAGTAGGCCGCTGTGAAGAAGTTCAAAGTTTTGTGTACCTTGGTTCTTTGATCGACAACTCGGGTAGCTGTGAAAATGAGAATCGACGGCGCATTCAACAAGCACGTGTGGCCATGACAAAGCTTACTAAAACATGGCCTGACCATAAAATCACTAAAGCTACCAAAATGTCGCTGGTTCAGTCTCTTGTGTTCTCCATATTTTTGTATGCCTCGAAAACTTGGCTGTTAAAAAGGCAGACCGAGCTTGCATAGATGCTTTTGAAATGTGGACGTGGAGGAGAATGCTGAGACTTCCTTATACCGCCCATCGAACTAACGTTTTCGTACTGGATGAGCTTGCTAATCCAAAGAAACTATTCTCCATTGTATCGACGAGAATGCTTACATTCTTCGGACATATTCACAGAAGCGATAATATGGAGAAACTTGTAGTTCAGGGTCACGCCCCGAGTGGGCGGCGCCGTGGACGTTCCCCTACACGCTGGGTGGATACGACGAAACAGTTGCTGGATATGAGTATCAAGAGCGCCACTGAACTGACAGAAAATCACGAACGATGGCGAGCTGCAGTTCTCAAAGCTATTGATAATATTCGTGTCGGCAATACTCTAGCTCCGACTTAATGCGTTTTACGAGTTCACAACATGTCTGTGATGATGAACATCCCGAATGGAAATGCACTTCTATCGGACCAATCCGCTGTATTGGCTGTTTCCAGGAAACCAGACGGATCCATTAGCAAGCGACTGTATGCTCTCCATTTTCCCAAACAGATCATTATCAGTAGAAAAACGCATCTTCTAGATGATCCTTTAGAGCTGCTGCAGTGCTACGAGCCACGATATGCAGCTACCAGAAAGCTGCTATGCGAAGGTGGTGATTTATTAACGAAATCCGTCGAAATAAAAAGGAAACTATACACGGATACTCTGGTAATTTATCAATTTACAAAGGGTAATTTATTAGGGAGTATTATATCTCCATCGAACAGAGCACATCCGTACAGGCGAGTGCTGCAAGAGCTTTCTATATTTCCGGCGTACTCCGGAGCTCGAGCAGCTCCTGCAATGCCGTGTCATTGGATCATGATAACTTATTTTGCTTCTACGCAATGGATGATCTGTGAAGGCTATAGAATACCCCTTTTACGAAATCATTACAGGCTGTATTCATTCTGAAATAAGTTTAATAATACAATAGTAGATAATGTAATAAGGTTAGAATGGCAATTCGATTCCAGTGACAGTTGCTGCATACATAAAACATTCCTGAACGAAGAATGTATATATACTGTGTAAGGCTTTCGCGGCCATCGTCCAATGAATTTGTGGTTCTTGGGTTTTTAGGCCGGCGTCGCTTAGCGTTAAAGCTTGACGTTTCGCCACCACGAGTGGATGGCATCTTCAGAAGCTATTTCACTTCGGCGACTTCCAAAATACTGACGGCTGGTGGATCTGCACCTGTATTTATACCTGCTAATGGTGACGTGGCCCAACCAGATAGCGTTGGTAGCCTCGCCCCTTCGCGATATGGTAGTGTCTTCAGGTCCTTTAGGATGGGTACCCATGTCCGGCTGACTTTCTGTGTTTCTTCTTTCCTATTGAAATTATTATGATGTTTTGATATTTTTTGTATTTACAGAGAAGCCATCGAAATACAAAAACATCATAATAATTTCAATAGGAAAGAAGAAAAGAAGAAACACAGAAAGTCAACCGGACATGAGTAGCCATCCTAAACGACTTGAAGAAACTACCATATCGCAAAGGGGCGGGGCTACCAACGCTACCTGGTAGGGCCACGTCACCATTGGCAGGTATAAAAATACAGGTGCTGAAGATGCCATCCACTCGTGGTGGCGAAACGTCAAGCCTTAACGCTAAACGACGCCGACCTAAAAACCCAAGAACCACAAATTCATTGAAGAATGTGTACTTTCATTCAAGCATACCATATCTTTCTATATGCGCAAAAATGTGATTATCTTAAATCAAGAATGTGACACTTGTGATGATATAGGGTTATATTAAGTAAACATTTTCAATCCTATATTGAGAATATATTGAAAGTAAGAATACCGAAAATGTAAACCAAATACAGGGTATCCCACGATGATTGAGACAGGCAATATATCGGAAGTGGGCAGTAGTAGAGAAGTATAATTTTGGGGGTGTAAATTAGAGCGAATGTTGTGTCTTTTCTTGTCATTGTGTCACCCAAAGAGGTATTTGTTTTGGTCACGTGACGTCCGAATCAAAATTATTAATGGGACACCCTGTATATTAGTGCCTTTCTGTGTTCCTCCCGATAAAACAATTCCAACAAACTAGCACACTTGGGGTCTAAAGTGATCCATTCAAGAGCTACACGCACTTAAAGCCTTTGATTATAACTCGGGTGATTATAACATGTACCCCTACACTTAAATTATTTGCTATGTGGTAGTGGTACAATCGTTTATGTACCTGTAATAATTTAGTTATTTGACTGATGATCACATCCCTATATACCAGCAGTTTCGAGTAACGCATAAAAAATAGCTTACCTTACCTTAATGGAGATCTAGCCTAATTTAAGGGTACCAACCTGAAACAAATAGGTAAATTAATTTTATATATGTTACCTGTTACAAAAAAAATAAATATTAACAAAAATAATCATGTTAAAAAATAAATCTCAAAAATCACCAGCATCCGTATCATTTGGCAAGGTCTTAGTAATATTGTATTGAATTTTATTTAAATCTGGAAAAAACGTTATTCGTTTTTATTTCTCTCAATCGCTGAATCTATACTGAAGTTCAGCATCCACCAGCAGTAATGGAACTATTGCAAGATATTTTTTGTAATATTATTCTAGTAGATTCAATTCCTTGTCCTGGTTTCCTCAAGTGATCTGATTTAATTCACTAGTTTTTATTTACAAAATAGTGGTGATGCCTAAATATGAACCGGTGTGAACTTGGCAGCTAAAACCCAGCAGACAATTTTCCGAAGATGCTCGAACGACCAGTGGCGTCGTTATTACGAATAAACAATATTGACGGTATGATACGTGCTTATATATCGGGTTATTGAATGAGCGATCATCTAAAGGGGTAGCAGCCAAAATAAAAACAATTAAAATATCATTTTTACCCCTAAGGAAATAATTCCCCAAGATGAAATTGCAGCCAAAAATAACACCTAAATAATGCCATTTTATGAGTCCAGTCTCATCAACTGAGCGAACTTCTAAAGGGCGAACAGCCAAAATCAAAAATATTAAAATATAATTTTCACCCCTAAGGAAATAATTCCCCAACATGAAATTGATGCCAAAATTTAACACATAAATAATGACATTTTATGAGCCCAGTCTCATCAACTGAGCGAACTTCTAAAGGGCCAGCAGCCAAAATCAAAAATATTAAAATATCATTTTCACCCCTAAGGAAATAATTCCCCAAGATGAAATTGATGCCAAAACTTAACAAATAAATAATGATATTTTATGAGCCTAGTCTCATCAACTGAGCTAACTTTAAAGGGCCAGCAGCCAAAATCAAAAAAATTAAAATATCATTTTCACCCCCAAGGAAATGATTCCCCAAGATAAAATTGGTGCCAAAAAGTAACACCTAAATAATGCCATTTTATGAGTCTGGTCTCATCAACTGAGCGAACTTCTAAAAGGCCAGCAGCCAAAATCAAAAAAATTAAAATATCATTTTCACCCCCAAGGAAATGATTCCCCAAGACGAAATTGGTGCCAAAAAGTAACACCTAAATAATGCCATTTTATGAGTCTGGTCTCATCAACTGAGCGAACTTCTAAAGGGCCAACAGCCAAAATCAAAAAAATTAAAATATCATTTTCACCCCCAAGGAAATGATTCCCCAAGATGAAATTGGTGCCAAAAAGTAACACCTAAATAATGACATTTTATGAGTCCGGTCTCATCAACTGAGCGAACTTCTAAAGGGCCAGCAGCCAAAATCGAAAAAATTAAAATATAATTTTCACCCCCAAGGAAATAATTCCCCAAGATGAAATTGATGCCAAAAATTAACACATAAATAATGACATTTTATGAGCCCAGTCGCATCAACTGGGCGAACTTCTAAAGGGCCAGCAGCCAAAATCAAAAATATTAAAGTATAATTTTCACCCCCAAGGAAATAATTCCCCAAGATGAAATTAATGCCAAAAAGTAACATCTAAATAATCACATTTTATGAGCCCGGTCTCATCAACTGAGCAAACTTCTAAAGGGCCAGCAGCCAAAATCAATAATATTAAAATATCATTTTCACCCCTAAGGAAATAATTCCCCAAGATGAAATTGATGCCAAATATTACCACATAAATAATGACATTTTACGAGCCCAGTCTCATCAACTGAGCGAACTTCTAAAGGGTCAGCAGCCAAAATCAAAAATATTAAAATATAATTTTCACCCCCAAGGAAATAATTCCCCAAGATGAAATTGGTGCCAAAAAGTAACACCTAAATAATGACATTTTACGAGCCCAGTCTCATCAACTGAGCGAACTTCTAAAGGGCCAGCAGCCAAACTCAATAATATTAAAATATCATTTTCACCCCTAAGGAAATAATTCCCCAACATGAAATTGATGCCAAAAATTAACACATAAATAATGACATTTTATGAGTCCGGTCTCATCAACTGAGCGAACTTCTAAAGGGCCAGCAGCCAAAATCGAAAAAATTAAAATATCATTTTCACCCCCAAGGAAATAATTCCCCAAGATGAAATTGACGCCAAAAATTAACACATAAAAAATGACATTTTATGAGTCCGGTCTCAGCAACTGAGCGAACTTCTAAAGGGCCAGCAGCCAAAATCCAAAATATTAAAATATCATTTTCACCCCTAAGGAAATAATTCCCCAAGATGAAATTGGTGTCAAAAAGTAACACCTAAATAATGACATTTTATGAGCCCAGTCTCATCAACTGAGCGAACTTCTAAAGGGCCAGCAGCCAAAATCAAAAATATTAAAATATCATTTTCACCCCCAAGGAAATAATTCCCCAAGATGAAATTAATGCCAAAAAGTAACACCTAAATAATGACATTTTATGAGCCCAGTCTCATCAGCTGAGCGAACTTATAAAGGGCCAGCAGCCAAAATCAAAGAAATTAAAATATCATTTTCACCCCCAAGGAAATAATTCCCCAAGATGAAATTGATGCCAAAAATTAACACATAAAAAATGACATTTTATGAGTCCGGTCTCATCAACTGAGCGAACTTCTAAAGGGCCAGCAGCCAAAATCCAAAATATTAAAATATAATTTTCACCCCCAAAGGAAATAATTCCCCAAGATGAAATTGATGCCAAAAATTAACACATAAAAAATGACATTTTATGAGTTCGGTCTCATCAACTGAGCGAACTTCTAAAGGGCCAGCAGCCAAAATCCAAAATATTAAAATATCATTTTCACCCCCAAGGAAATAATTCCCCAAGATAAAATTGGCATCAAAAAGTAACATCTAAATAATGACATTTTATGAGCCCAGTCTCATCAACTGAGCGAACTTCTAAAGGGCCAGCAGCCAAAATCAAAAATATTAAAATATCATTTTCACCCCCAAGGAAATAATTCCCCAAGATGAAATTAATGCCAAAAAGTAACACCTAAATAATGACATTTTATGAGCCCAGTCTCATCAACTGAGCGAACTTATAAAGGGCCAGCAGCCAAAATCAAAGAAATTAAAATATCATTTTCACCCCCAAAGAAATAATTCCCCAAGATGAAATTGATGCCAAAAATTAACACATAAAAAATGACATTTTATGAGTCCGGTCTCATCAACTGAGCGAACTTATAAAGGGCCAGCAGCCAAAATCCAAAATATTAAAACGTCATTTTCACCCCCAAGGAAATAATTCCCCAACATGAAATTGATGCCAAAAATTAACACATAAAAAATGACATTTTATAAGTCCGGTCTCATCAACTGAGCTAACTTCTAAAGGGCCAGCAGCCAAAATCCAAAATATTAAAATATCATTTTCACCCCCAAGGAAATAATTCCCCAAGATGAAATTGGCGTCAAAAAGTAACACCTAAATAATGACATTTTATGAGCCCAGTCTCATCAACTGAGCGAACTTCTAAAGGGCCGGCAGCCAAAATCAGAAATATTAAAATATCATTTTCACCCCTAAGGAAATAATTCCCCAAGATGAAATTGATGCCAAAAATTAACAAATAAATAATGATATTTTATGAGCCTAGTCTCATCAACTGAGCGAACTTCTAAAGGGCCAGCAGCCAAAATCAAAAAAATTAAAATATCATTTTCACCCCCAAGGAAATGATTCCCCAAGATGAAATTGGTGCCAAAAAGTAGCACCTAAATAATGACATTTTATGAGTCTGGTCTCATCAACTGAGCGAACTTCTAAAGGGCCAGCAGCCAAAATCAAAAAAATTAAAATATCATTTTCACACCCAAGGAAATGATTCCCCAAGACGAAATTGGTGCCAAAAAGTAACACCTAAATAATGCCATTTTATGAGTCTGGTCTCATCAACTGAGCGAACTTCTAAAGGGCCAGCAGCCAAAATCAAAAAAATTAAAATATCATTTTCACCCCCAAGGAAATGATTCCCCAAGATGAAATTGGTGCCAAAAAGTAACACCTAAATAATGACATTTTATGAGTCCGGTCTCATCAACTGAGCGAACTTATAAAGGGCCAGCAGCCAAAATCGAAAAAATTAAAATATCATTTTCACCCCCAAGGATATAATTCCCCAAGATGAAATTGACGCCAAAAATTAACACATAAAAAATGACATTTTATGAGTCCGGTCTCAGCAACTGAGCGAACTTCTAAAGGGCCAGCAGCCAAAATCCAAAATATTAAAATATCATTTTCACCCCTAAGGAAATAATTCCCCAAGATGAAATTGGTGTCAAAAAGTAACACCTAAATAATGATATTTTATGAGCCCAGTCTCATCAACTGAGCGAACTTCTAAAGGGCCAGCAGCCAAAATCAAAGAAATTAAAATATCATTTTCACCCCCAAGGAAATAATTCCCCAAGATGAAATTGATGCCAAAATAAAACACACAAAAAATGACATTTTATGAGTCTGGTCTCATCAACGGAGCGAACTTCTAAAGGGCCAGCAGCCAAAATCCAAAATATTAAAATATAATTTTCACCCCCAAAGGAAATAATTCCCCAAGATGAAATTGATGCCAAAAATTAACACATAGAAAATGACATTTTATGAGTCCGGTCTCATCAACTGAGCGAACTTCTAAAGGGCCAGCAGCCAAAATCCAAAATATTAAAATATCATTTTCACCCCCAAGGAAATAATTCCCCAAGATGAAATTGGTGTCAAAAAGTAACACCTAAATAATGACATTTTATGAGCCCAGTCTCATCAACTGAGCGAACTTCTAAAGGGCCAGCAGCCAAAATCAAAAATATTAAAATATCATTTTCACCCCTAAGGAAATAATTCCCCAACATAAAATTGATGCCAAAAATTAACACATAAATAATGACATTTTATGAGTCCGGTCTCATCAACTGAGCGAACTTCTAAAGGGCCAGCAGCCAAAATCGAAAAAATTAAAATATCATTTTCACCCCCAAGGAAATAATTCCCCAAGATGAAATTGGTGCCAAAAAGTAACACATAAATAATGATATTTTACGAGCCCAGTCTCATCAACTGAGCTAACTTCTAAAGGGCCAGCAGCCAAAATCAAAGAAATTAAAATATCATTTTCACCCCCCAGGAAATAATTCCCCAAGATGAAATTGATGCCTAAAATTAACACATAAAAAATGACATTTTATGAGTCCGGTCTCATCAACTGAGCGAACTTCTAAAGGGCCAGCAGCCAAAATCCAAAATATTAAAATATCATTTTCACCCCCAAGGAAATAATTCCCCAAGATGAAATTGGTGTCAAAAAGTAACACCTAAATAATGACATTTTATGAGTCCGGTCTCAGCAACTGAGCGAACTTCTAAAGGGCCAGCAGCCAAAATCAAAGATAATAAGTACCATTTTCACCCCTAAGGAAATAATTCCCCAAGATGAAATTGGTGTCAAAAAGTAACACCTAAATAATGACATTTTATGAGCCCAGTCTCATCAACTGAGCGAACTTCTAAAGGGCCAGCAGCCAAAATCAAAGATAATAAGTACCACTTTCACCCCCCAGGAAATAATTCCCCAAGATGAAATTGATGCCTAAAATTAACACATAAAAAATGACATTTTATGAGTCCGGTCTCATCAACTGAGCGAACTTCTAAAGGGCCAGCAGCCAAAATCCAAGATATTAAAATATCATTTTCACCCCTAAGGAAATAATTCCCCAAGATGAAATTAATGCCAAAAAGTAACACCTAAATAATGACATTTTATGAGCCCAGTCTCATCAACTGAGCGAACTTCTAAAGGGCCAGCAGCCAAAATCAAAGATAATAAGTACCATTTTCACCCCTAAGGAAATAATTCCCCAAGATGAAATTGGTGTCAAAAAGTAACACCTAAATAATGACATTTTATGAGCCCAGTCTCATCAACTGAGCGAACTTCTAAAGGGCCAGCAGCCAAAATCAAAAATATTAAAATATCATTTTCACCCCCAAGGAAATAATTCCCCAAGATGAAATTAATGCCAAAAAGTAACACCAAAATAATGACATTTTATGAGCCCAGTCTCATCAACTGAGCGAACTTATAAAGGGCCAGCAGCCAAAATCAAAGAAATTAAAATATCATTTTCACCCCAATATTTTGGATTTTGGCTGCTGGCCCTTTAGTTCGCTCAGTTGATGAGACCGGACTCATAAAATGTCATTTTTTATGTGTTAATTTTTGGCATCAATTTCACCTTGGGGAATTATTTCCTTGGGGGTGAAAATGATATTTTAATATTTTGGATTTTGGCTGCTGGCCCTTTAGAAGTTCGCTCAGTTGATGAGACCGGACTCATAAAATGTCATTTTTTATGTGTTAATTTTTGGCATCAATTTCATCTTGGGGAATTATTTCCTTGGGGGTGAAAATGATATTTTTATTTCTTTGATTTTGGCTGCTGGCCCTTTAGAAGTTAGCTCAGTTGATGTGACTGGGCTCGTAAAATATCATGATTTATGTGTTAATTTTTGGCATCAATTTCATCTTGGGGAATTATTTCCTTAGGGGTGAAAATGATATATTAATAATTTTGATTTTTGCTGCTGGCCCTTTAGAAGTTCGCTCAGTTGATGAGACTGGGCTCATAAAATGTCATTATTTAGGTGTTACTTTTTGGCACCAATTTCATCTTGGGGAATTATTTCCTTGGGGGTGAAAATGATATTTTAATTTTTTCGATTTTGGCTGCTGGCCCTTTAGAAGTTCACTCAGTTGATGAGACTGGGCTCATAAAATGTCATTATTTAGGTGTTACTTTTTGACACCAATTGCATCTTGGGGAATTATTTCCTTGGGGGTGAAAATGATATTTTAATATTTTGGATTTTGGCTGCTGGCCCTTTAGAAGTTCGCTCAGTTGATGAGACCGGACTCATAAAATGTCATTTTTTATGTGTTAATTTTTGGCATCAATTTCATCTTGGGGAATTATTTCCTTGGGGGTGAAAATGATATTTTTATTTCTTTGATTTTGGCTGCTGGCCCTTTAGAAGTTAGCTCAGTTGATGAGACTGAGCTCATAAAATATCATTATTTATGTGCTAATTTTTGGCATCAATTTCATCTTGGGGAATTATTTCCTTGGGGGTGAAAATGATATTTTAATTTTTTTGATTTTGGCTGCTGGCCCTTTAGAAGTTAGCTCAGTTGATAAGACTGGACTCATAAAACATCATTATTTATGTGTTAATTTTTGGCATCAATTTCATCTTTGGGAATTATTTCCTTGGGGGTGAAAATTATATTTTAATATTTTGGATTTTGGCTGCTGGCCCTTTAGAAGTTCGCTCAGTTGATGAGACCGGACTCATAAAATGTCATTTTTTATGTGTTAATTTTTGGCATCAACTTCATCTTGGGGAATTATTTCCTTGGGGGTGAAAATGATATTTTAATATTTTGGATTTTGGCTGCTGGCCCTTTAGAAGTTCGCTCAGTTGATGAGACTGGGCTCATAAAATGTCATTATTTAGGTGTTACTTTTTGGCATTAATTTCATCTTGGGGAATTATTTCCTTGGGGGTGAAAATGATATTTCAATATTTTTGATTTTGGCTGCTGGCCCTTTAGGAGTTCGCTCAGTTGATGAGACTGGGCTCATAAAATGTCATTATTTAGGTGTTACTTTTTGACACCAATTTCATCTTGGGGAATTATTTCCTTAGGGGTGAAAATGATATTTTAATATTTTTGATTTTGGCTGCTGGCCCTTTAGAAGTTCGCTCAGTTAATGAGACTGGGCTCATAAAATGTCATTATTTAGGTGTTACTTTTTGGCATTAATTTCATCTTGGGGAATTATTTCCTTGGGGGTGAAAATGATATTTCAATATTTTTGATTTTGGCTGCTGGCCCTTTAGAAGTTCGCTCAGTTGATGAGACTGGGCTCATAAAATGTCATTATTTAGGTGTTACTTTTTGACACCAATTTCATCTTGGGAAATTATTTCCTTAGGGGTGAAAATGATATTTTAATATTTTTGATTTTGGCTGCTGGCCCTTTAGAAGTTCGCTCAGTTGATGAGACTGGGCTCATAAAATGTCATTATTTAGGTGTTACTTTTTGGCATTAATTTCATCTTGGGGAATTATTTCCTTGGGGGTGAAAATGATATTTTAATATTTTGGATTTTGGCTGCTGGCCCTTTAGAAGTTCGCCCAGTTGCTGAGACCGGACTGTAAAATGTCATTTTTTATGTGTTAATTTTTGGCATCAATTTCATCTTGGGGAATTATTTCCTTGGGGGTGAAAATGATATTTTAATTTTTTTGATTTTGGCTGCTGGCCCTTTAGAAGTTAGCTCAGTTGATGAGACTGGGCTCATAAAATATCATTATTTATGTGTTAATTTTTGGCATCAATTTCATCTTGGGGAATTATTTCCTTAGGGGTGAAAATGATATTTTAATATTTTTGATTTTGGCTGCTGGCCCTTTAGAAGTTAGCTCAGTTGATGAGACTGAGCTCATAAAATATCATTATTTATGTGCTAATTTTTGGCATCAATTTCATCTTGGGGAATTATTTCCTTGGGGGTGAAAATGATATTTTGATTTTTTTGATTTTGGCTGCTGGCCCTTTAGAAGTTAGCTCAGTTGATAAGACTGGACTCATAAAACATCATTATTTATGTGTTAATTTTTGGCATCAATTTCATCTTGGGGAATTATTTCCTTGGGGGTGAAAATTATATTTTAATATTTTGGATTTTGGCTGCTGGCCCTTTAGAAGTTCGCTCAGTTGATGAGACTGGGCTCATAAAATATCATTATTTATGTGTTAATTTTTGGCATCAATTTCATCTTGGGGAATTATTCCCTTAGGGGTGAAAATGATATATTAATAATTTTGATTTTTGCTGCTGGCCCTTTAGAAGTTCGCTCAGTTGATGAGACTGGGCTCATAAAATGTCATTATTTAGGTGTTACTTTTTGGCACCAATTTCATCTTAGGGAATTATTTCCTTGGGGGTGAAAATGATATTTTAATTTTTTCGATTTTGGCTGCTGGCCCTTTAGAAGTTCGCTCAGTTGATGAGACTGGGCTCATAAAATGTAATTATTTAGGTGTTACTTTTTGACACCAATTGCATCCTGGGGAATTATTTCCTTGGGGGTGAAAATGATATTTTAATTTTTTTGATTTTGGCTGCTGGCCCTTTAGAAGTTCGCTCAGTTGATGAGACTGGGCTCATAAAATATCATTATTTAGGTGTTACTTTTTGGCACCAATTTCATCTTGGGGAATTATTTCCTTGGGGGTGAAAATGATATTTTAATTTTTTCGATTTTGGCTGCTGGCCCTTTAGAAGTTCGCTCAGTTGATGACACCGGACTCATAAAATGTCACTTTTTATGTGTTAATTTTTGGCATCAATTTCATCTTGGGGAATTATTTCCTTGGGGGTGAAAATGATATTTTAATTTTTTTGATTTTGGCTGCTGGCCCTTTAGAAGTTAGCTCAGTTGATGAGACTGGACTCATAAAATATCATTGTTTATGTGTTAATTTTTGGCATCAATTTCATCTTGGGGAATTATTTCCTTGGGGGTGAAAATGATATTTTAATATTTTGGATTTTGGCTGCTGGCCCTTTAGAAGTTCGCTCAGTTGATGAGACCGGACTCATAAAATGTCATTTTTTATGTGTTAATTTTTGGCGTCAATTTCATCTTGGGGAATTATTTCCTTGGGGGTGAAAATGATATTTTAATTTCTTTGATTTTGGCTGCTGGCCCTTTAGAAGTTCGCTCAGTTGATGAGACTGGGCTCATAAAATGTCATTATTTAGGTGTTACTTTTTGGCATTAATTTCATCTTGGGGAATTATTTCCTTGGGGGTGAGAATGATATTTCAATATTTTTGATTTTGGCTGCTGGCCCTTTAGAAGTTCGCTCAGTTGATGAGACCAGACTCATAAAATGTCATTTTTTATGTGTTAATTTTTGGCATCAATTTCATCTTGGGGAATTATTTCCTTGGGGGTGAAAATGATATTTTAATATTTTTGATTTTGGCTGCTGGCCCTTTAGAAGTTAGCTCAGTTGATGAGACTGGGCTCATAAAATATCATTATTTATGTGTTAATTTTTGGCATTAATTTCATCTTGGGGAATTATTTCCTTGGGGGTGAAAATGATATTTTAATATTTTGGATTTTGGCTGCTGGCCCTTTAGAAGTTCGCTCAGTTGATGAGACCGGACTCATAAAATGTCATTTTTTATGTGTTAATTTTTGGCATCAATTTCATCTTGGGGAATTATTTCCTTGGGGGTGAAAATGATATTTTAATTTCTTTGATTTTGGCTGCTGGCCCTTTAGAAGTTAGCTCAGTTGATGAGACTGGGCTCATAAAATATCAATATTTATGTGTTAATTTTTGGCATCAATTTCATCTTGGGGAATTATTTCCTTAGGGGTGAAAATGATATTTTAATATTTTTGATTTTGGCTGCTGGCCCTTTAGAAGTTAGCTCAGTTGATGAGACTGGGCTCATAAAATATCATTATTTATGTGTTAATTTTTGGCATTAATTTCATCTTGGGGAATTATTTCCTTGGGGGTGAAAATGATATTTTAATATTTTGGATTTTGGCTGCTGGCCCTTTAGAAGTTCGCTCAGTTGATGAGACTGGGCTCATAAAATATCATTATTTATGTGTTAATTTTTGGCATCAATTTCATCTTGGGGAATTATTCCCTTAGGGGTGAAAATGATATATTAATAATTTTGATTTTTGCTGCTGGCCCTTTAGAAGTTCGCTCAGTTGATGAGACTGGGCTCATAAAATGTCATTATTTAGGTGTTACTTTTTGGCACCAATTTCATCTTGGGGAATTATTTCCTTGGGGGTGAAAATGATATTTTAATTTTTTCGATTTTGGCTGCTGGCCCTTTAGAAGTTCGCTCAGTTGATGAGACTGGGCTCATAAAATGTAATTATTTAGGTGTTACTTTTTGACACCAATTGCATCCTGGGGAATTATTTCCTTGGGGGTGAAAATGATATTTTAATTTTTTTGATTTTGGCTGCTGGCCCTTTAGAAGTTCGCTCAGTTGATGAGACTAGGCTCATAAAATATCATTATTTATGTGTTAATTTTTGGCATCAATTTCATCTTGGGGAATTATTTCCTTAGGGGTGAAAATGATATATTAATAATTTTGATTTTTGCTGCTGGCCCTTTAGAAGTTCGCTCAGTTGATGAGACTGGGCTCATAAAATGTCATTATTTAGGTGTTACTTTTTGGCACCAATTTCATCTTGGGGAATTATTTCCTTGGGGGTGAAAATGATATTTTAATTTTTTCGATTTTGGCTGCTGGCCCTTTAGAAGTTCGCTCAGTTGATGACACCGGACTCATAAAATGTCACTTTTTATGTGTTAATTTTTGGCATCAATTTCATCTTGGGGAATTATTTCCTTGGGGGTGAAAATGATATTTTAATTTTTTTGATTTTGGCTGCTGGCCCTTTAGAAGTTAGCTCAGTTGATGAGACTGGACTCATAAAATATCATTATTTATGTGTTAATTTTTGGCATCAATTTCATCTTGGGGAATTATTTCCTTGGGGGTGAAAATGATATTTTAATATTTTGGATTTTGGCTGCTGGCCCTTTAGAAGTTCGCTCAGTTGATGAGACCGGACTCATAAAATGTCATTTTTTATGTGTTAATTTTTGGCGTCAATTTCATCTTGGGGAATTATTTCCTTGGGGGTGAAAATGATATTTTAATTTCTTTGATTTTGGCTGCTGGCCCTTTAGAAGTTCGCTCAGTTGATGAGACTGGGCTCATAAAATGTCATTATTTAGGTGTTACTTTTTGGCATTAATTTCATCTTGGGGAATTATTTCCTTGGGGGTGAGAATGATATTTCAATATTTTTGATTTTGGCTGCTGGCCCTTTAGAAGTTCGCTCAGTTGATGAGACCAGACTCATAAAATGTCATTTTTTATGTGTTAATTTTTGGCATCAATTTCATCTTGGGGAATTATTTCCTTGGAGGTGAAAATGTTATTTTAATTTCTTTGATTTTGGCTGCTGGCTCTTTAGAAGTTAGCTCAGTTGATGAGACTGGGCTCATAAAATATCATTATTTATGTGTTAATTTTTGGCATTAATTTCATCTTGGGGAATTATTTCCTTGGGGGTGAAAAGATATTTTAATATTTTGGATTTTGGCTGCTGGCCCTTTAGAAGTTAGCTCAGTTGATGAGACTGGGCTCATAAAATATCATTATTTATGTGTTAATTTTTGGCATCAATTTCATCTTGGGGAATTATTTCCTTAGGGGTGAAAATGATATTTTTATATTTTTGATTTTGGCTGCTGGCCCTTTAGAAGTTAGCTCAGTTGATGAGACTGGGCTCATAAAATATCATTATTTATGTGTTAATTTTTGGCATTAATTTCATCTTGGGGAATTATTTCCTTGGGGGTGAAAAGATATTTTAATATTTTGGATTTTGGCTGCTGGCCCTTTAGAAGTTCGCTCAGTTGATGAGACCGGACTCATAAAATGTCATTTTTTATGTGTTAATTTTTGGCATCAATTTCATCTTGGGGAATTATTTCCTTGGGGGTGAAAATGATATCTTTATTTCTTTGACTTTGGCTGCTGGCTCTTTAGAAGTTAGCTCAGTTGATGAGATGTGTTAATTTTTGGCATCAATTTCATCTTGGGGAATTATTTCCTTAGGGGTGAAAATGATATATTAATAATTTTGATTTTGGCTGCTGGCCCTTTAGAAGTTCGCTCAGTTGATGAGACTGGGCTCATAAAATGTCATTATTTAGGTGTTACTTTTTGACACCAATTGCATCTTGGGGAATTATTTCCTTGGGGGTGAAAATGATATTTTTATTTCTTTGATTATGGCTGCTGGCCCTTTAGAAGTTAGCTCAGTTGATGAGACCGGACTCATAAAATGTCATTATTTATGTGTTAATTTTTGGCATCAATTTCATGTTGGGGAATTATTTCCTTAGGGGTGAAAATGATATTTTAATACTATTGATTTTGGCTGCTGGCCCTTTAGAAGTTCGCTCAGTTGATGAGACTGGGCTCATAAAATGTCATTATTTATGTGTTAATTTTTGGCATCAATTTAATCATGGGGAATTATTTCCTTAGGGGTGAAAATGATATTTTAATATTATTGATTTTGGCTGCTGGCCCTTTAGAAGTTCGCTCAGTTGATAAGACTGGACTCATAAAATGTTATTATTTATGTGTTAAATTTTGGCATCAATTTCATGTTGGGGAATTATTTCCTTAGGGGTGAAAATTATATTTTAATATTTTTGATTTTGGCTGCTCGCCCTTTAGAAGTTCGCTCAGTTGATGAGACTGGACTCATAAAATGGCATTATTTAGGTGTTATTTTTTGGCTGCAATTTCATCTTGGGGAATTATTTCCTTAGGGGTAAAAATGATATTTTAATTGTTTTTATTTTGGCTGCTACCCCTTTAGATGATCGCTCAGCTAATAACCCGATATATAAGCACGTATCATACCGTCAATAGTGTTTATTCGTAATAACTACGCCACTGGTCGTTCGGGCATCTTCGGAAAATTGTCTGCTGGGTTTTAGCTGCCAAGTTCACACCGGTTAAATATGAGAGAATTCTTAGAGGAATGTATTAAGCACCATTTCGTGTCATAAGTAATTAATAAAATAAATAAATGTGTATTACAGCATTTATTGTAACCGCAAAGTGATGTCCTCAGATCAACTCAAAATATATGTACATATTACTTCTCAGCAAAACTTTGTTTTTTGTCAGTTGTTTAAGCTTGTATATATAGTACATCCCAGAGATGTAACCTTTATTTTGATTCTTTTGTTACATCCGGATAAGGATTACTTATCACTAACGTGCAGTTTAAGTTTAAGTGAGATAACTTTTACATTACAAATGCATATGTTTTGATTTAGCCGCAAGCGCCAAAGAATCTCTCTTACCCACATAATCAAAAAGTTCTTATGGAAATATGTATGTGGCCTATAACAAGTGGGTAGAATGAAGAAAATTGCAAAATCGACAGAAGACAGTATTCTGGCTTACTTCAATAGTGAATTGAAAGTTTGTAAAAGGTTTTGTCCTGGACTGGATTTGTAATCAGCGTCTTGAAATTATCCGAAATCCGAGGTTTCATCTCAATAGAAAGCCAAATAAAGATTTTCGCTTTTTTTAGGTACACCCGCCAGCCCGAGAGATCTGAAATTTTTTATTTTCGTCAAACGAGACTGAGACTCAAAACTGCGACTGGATTTGTAATCAGCACCTTGAAACTATCCGAAATCCGAGGTTTCATCTCAATAGAAAGCCAAATAAAGATTTTCTATTTTTTTAGGTACACCCGCCAGCCCGAGAGATCTGAAATTTTTGATTTGCGTCAAACGAGACTGAGACTCAAAACTGCGACTGGATTTGTAATCAGCACCTTGAAATTATCCGAAATCCGAGGTTTCATCTCAATAGAAAGCCAAATAAAAAATTTCGATTTTTTTAGGTACACCCGCCAACCAGAGAGATCTGAAATTTTTTATTTTCGTCAAACGAGGCTAAGACTCAAAACTGCAACTGGTTTTGTAATCAGCACCTTGAAATTATCCGAAATCCGAGGTTTCATCTCAATAGAAAGCCAAATAAAGATTTTCGATTTTTTTAGGTACACCCGCCAGCCCGAGAGATCTGAAATTTTTATCCTTGTCAAACGAGACTGAGACTCAAAACTGCAACTGGATTTGTAATCAGCACCTTGAAATTATCCGAAATGCGAGGTTTCATCTCAATAGAAACCCAAATAAAGATTTTCGATTTTTTTAGGTACACCCGCCAGCCCGAGAGATCTGAAACTTTTTATTTTCGTCAAACGAAACTGAGACTCAAAACTGCAAATGGATCTGTAATCAGCACCTTGAAATTATTCGAAATGCGAGGTTTCATCTCAATGGAAAGCCAAATAATGATTTTTGATTTTTTAGGTACACCCGCCAGCCCGAGAGATCTGAAATTTTTTATTTTCGTTAAGCGAGACTGAGACTCAAAACTGCGACCGGATTTGTAATCAGCACCTTGAAATTATCCGAAATCCGAGGTCTCATCTCAATGGAAAGCCAAATAAAGATTTTCGATTTTTTTTAGGTACACCCACCAACCCGAGAGATCTGAAATTTTTGATTTTCGTCAAACGAGGCTGAGACTCAACACTGCGACTGGATTTGTAATCAGCACCTTGAAATTATCCGAAATCCAAGGTTTCATCTCAATAGAAAGCCAAATAAAGATTTTCAATTTTCTTAGGTACACCCGCCAACCCGAGAGATCTGAAATTTTTTATTTTCGTCAAACGAGACTGAGACCCAAAACTACGACTGGATTTGTAATCAGCACCTTGAAATTATCCGAAATCCGAGGTTTCATCTCAATGGAAAGCCAAATCAGGATTTTCCGATTTTTTTAGGTAGGTACACCCGCCGACCCGAGAGATCTGAGTTTTTTATTTTAGTCAAATGAGACTGGAACTCAAAACTGCAACTGGATTTGTAATCAGCACCTTGAAATTATCCGAAATGCGAGGGTTCATCTCAATAGAAAGCCAAATAAAGATTTTTGATTTTTTTAGGTACACTCGCCAGCCCGAGAGATCTGAAATTTTTTATTTTCGTCAAACAAGACTGAGATCCAAAACTGCAACTGGATTTGTAATCAGCACCTTGAAATTATCCGAAATCCGAGGTTTCATCTCAGTAGGAAGCCAAATAAAGATTTTCGATTTTTTTAGGTAGGTACACCCGCCAGCCCGAGAGATCTGAAATTTTTTATTTCCTTCAAACGAGACAGAGACTCAAAACTGCGACTGGATTTGTAATCAGCACCTTGAAATTATTCGAAATCCGAGGTTTCATCTCAATAGAAAGCCAAATAAAGATTTTCGATTTTTTTAGGTACACCCGCCAACCCGAGAGATCTGAAATTTTTTATTTTCGTCAGACGAAACTGAGACTCAAAACTGCAAATGGATCTGTAATCAGCACCTTGAAATTATCCGATATGCGAGGTTTCATCTCAATAGAAAGCCAAATAATGATTTTTGATTTTTTAGAGGCCGAGAGATCTGAAATTTTTTATTTTCGTCAAACGAGACTGAGACCCAAAACTGCGACTGGATTTGTAATCAGCACCTTGAAATTATCCGAAATCCGAGGTTTCATCTCAATAGAAAGCCAAATAAAGATTTTCGATTTTTTTAGGTACACCCGCCAGCCCGAGAGATCTGAAATTTTTTATTTTCGTCAAACGAGACTGATACCCAAAACTGTGACTGGATTTGTAATCAGCACCTTGAAATTATCCGAAATGCGAGGTTTCATCTCAATAGGAAGCCAAATAAAGATTTTCGATTTTTTAGGTACACCCGCCAGCCCGAGAGATCTGAAATTTTTTATTTTCGTCAAACAAGACTGAGATCCAAAACTGCAACTGGATTTGTAATCAGCACCTTGAAATTATCCGAAATCCGAGGTTTCATCTCAGTAGGAAGCCAAATAAAGATTTTCGATTTTTTTAGGTAGGTACACCCGCCAGCCCGAGAGATCTGAAATTTTTTATTTCCTTCAAACGAGACAGAGACTCAAAACTGCGACTGGATTTGTAATCAGCACCTTGAAATTATTCGAAATCCGAGGTTTCATCTCAATAGAAAGCCAAATAAAGATTTTCGATTTTTTTAGGTACACCCGCCAACCCGAGAGATCTGAAATTTTTTATTTTCGTCAGACGAAACTGAGACTCAAAACTGCAAATGGATCTGTAATCAGCACCTTGAAATTATCCGATATGCGAGGTTTCATCTCAATAGAAAGCCAAATAATGATTTTTGATTTTTTAGAGGCCGAGAGATCTGAAATTTTTTATTTTCGTCAAACGAGACTGAGACCCAAAACTGCGACTGGATTTGTAATCAGCACCTTGAAATTATCCGAAATCCGAGGTTTCATCTCAATAGAAAGCCAAATAAAGATTTTCGATTTTTTTAGGTACACCCGCCAGCCCGAGAGATCTTTTTTTTTTTTTTTTTTTTTTTTTGGCACTAGGAAATTTCCCATCAGCCAGAAACAAAATATCTAATCTAAACTAACTATCTAATAACTCAACCACCAAGTGTCTAGAAAAACACTATTAGAAGACCGATTACAATCTAACCTAAAATAAGGAAGGATGGAAGGATAATTGGGATCTGAACAGGGTTACAGAGTCTTCTCGCCTAGGGGCCTTTCAAGGCATTTTTTTTTCACACACAAGAGGGCCACGGTAAGGAGGATAGAAGAACATATAAGGGTCAGAACAAAGGAAAATCTACACCTACCAATCAACCCTAATTCTAAATCTAAATTCTAACACCTGAATATTTCAAAAAGTTTATAAAACAAGAGGTAACGTCAGAGCGTTGTAGTGCAAGTAGAGAGACTATATTGAATGGAGCAGTGAGTCCACACTTGATTAGTTTTGTATATAGTGTATTGCAGTGGTCCCTATGTTTGAGGCATCCAAAAAAAACATGATCAAGGTCACCCTCAACATTACAGTGATCACACAGATTGGAAGAAATCAAACTCAGTCTAGCAAGATGCGAAGGAAAAGATCCATGACCTAGTTTCATTCGAACAATACATGTAATATATTTTCTTGGAATTTGGAAATTATTATGCCACTGTGATCTGGGTAACTCTGGCTGAAGTGATGTGTATCTCGAAGGATTACTAAGACAATGCTGTTTCCATTCCTGTGACCAGGCCTTAAGTAAGTTGTTTTTGATAGCACATTTATAGTCTTCGATCGATGGTGTTGCTTGAAGCTCAGTACCGGCAATAATGCTTAATCTAGCAAGTTCGTCAGCCTTTTCATTAGGCGCCAGGCCGCTGTGTCCCTTGATCCAAAAAATCTTAATATCTACATTTTCCATAGTTAATTTATCTAGGAGGTGCTTGATTCGTAAAACATAGATGTTAGGAGACGACTTACAGAAATTGATCATATTTAGAGCTTTTAAGACTGACTGGGAATCTGAATAAATAACGGGTTTGCGTATTCCCTGACAACTGATGTATTGAAGGGCCTGGTATATAGCCATAGCTTCAGCGGAGAAAATAGAGAGCAGATCTGGTAGCTTAAACATAGACGAGGTGTCATCATTGGCAACATAGAAGGCACATCCTGTGCCACAAACTGATTTTGAGGATCTGTATATATGTGTACATATCTAGAGAGATTATCATGCAGAGTGAGGAAAATATTTTTATTGATGCGTGAATCATTACTATAGCTGGGAAAGAATATATCGTTATTAGAGGTAGACTGGAAGAAATTGCTGTGATCTTTTTTATAGAGGTCTTGTAGGGCTGTAAAATCTATATTTGATTGCTGGAGAGCTACGCATAAAGGTGGAGATTTTTTTTTTTCTCCAGAATGGGTTTGTAAGGTCAAATATATTCAAATCTGATATAACAGATAGCAGGGGAGTGTTCTGAGAAATATGTTTTACTAACATCTTCCCTGCTAGCATCACCCTACGTAAGTGGAGAGGAGGCTCTAAAGCTTCAACTCTAAGTGCATCTACTGGAGAGGAACACATAGCACCCAAACATACTCTCAGAAACTTATTCTGAATTACGTCTAATTTGCGAAGAAGCGTATTACTTGCAGAACCATATAAAATAGAGCCGTAATCAATAATGGACCGGATATAAGATCGGTAGAATAACAGAGCAATTTTTTGATCAGCACCCCACCACGTCTTGGCGATCATGCGGAAGAAGTTAAAACCAGCAGTACAACGTGTAATGATATACGAAATGAATTGTTTCCAGCAGAGATTTTTATCGAGAATAATGCCAAGATATTTGACTTCGGAAACTACTTTGAAACATATTCCTCCCAAGTCCATATCATCATCCGTGACAAATCGATGTCGTGAAAAGATACAAACTGACGATTTAGAATTTGAGATTACAAAACCATTATCACTAAACCATCTTGAGTATTCAGTCATTACTGTATTTAGGGTGTCTGTGCATTGCGCAATGGTTTTCTTTTCGGTATAGAGGCAGAAATCATCTGCATATTGTATTAGTTGGATATTAGTGTCAATGGAGTGAAAGTCAGCTGTATACATGTTAAAGATAATAGGACTAAGTACTGCACCCTGCGGTAACCCTACAAAAGACAATCGAGGACCAACTTTCTGATTATTATGGCTTCTCACATATACAGATCTTTTATAATACAAGTTAGCTATGACATAACTACTTCGAGGAGGGATTCCATAACTTTCTAATTTATGCCTTAGTCTATATAGGTCGATGTTATCGTAGGCTCCTGTTATGTCCAAAAAGATTGCGGCTAAGTAGTTGTTTCTGGAGAAACAGCACTGTATGTCAGTCACTATCTTGGTCGCTGCATCAAGTGAGCCTGTACCCTGCCTGAATGCATACTGGCCAATAGGGAGTTCATGTCTAGCTAGCCACCATTCAATGCGTTTCTTGATTATCCGCTCGAAGGTCTTGAGAACACATGACATCAGGGAAATTGGACGATACGAGTCAGCACAGTTTGGATCCTTATTTGGCTTAAGAACTGGAATAACAATAACCTTCTTCCATTCCTCAATGCTATTACCTTCTAGCCAAACATCATTAAATATGTCAACCAGGAAATTTTTTGCATTACTTGGCAGATGGAGGAGCATCGGATACCTAATTTCGTCATATCCAGGAGCTGTATTTAGTGATCTCTTAAGGGCAATTTCCATTTCTGCAAGCGTTATAGGCTGATTGAAAAAACCATCATCGGTAGATGGAGGACAGTGTCCGAAGTTGGGACTAGCCGTAGGAGGAGAGCATTTAGCGGCGAAGTCATTCAGCCAATCATAATTTTTACATTTAACCTGGGGTAATGGAATACGCTTGGCAATACGGGCTTGTTTCCATAATTCGCAAGACGGGGTGTTTTTATTCAGGTTGGAGCACCACTGAATCCAACTATTTTTTGATTTGGTTTTGAACAGTCTTTTGGTAGAAGCAAATATTCTTTTACACTCTATATAGTTTTCAAGCGAGCTATTCATTTTGTACCTGGTTAGAGCTTGTTTTCTATTTCTGATTGCTTCATAGCAGTCATTATCCCACCACGCTGGAGGAGGACGATGTCCTACCTTGAAGGGTTTGTGTATTGGTATGCACAGTTCGCTCACCCTGTTGACATTATCTATAAAAAATGTATATTTATCCTTCACCGACGGGATGCTAGGAACATTACAGAAAGCATCATCTAATAGAGACTGATACAAAGCCCAATTGGCTTTTTTTAAATTCCATTTATACTTTGGATAAAATGTATCTCGTATATTACTCAGCATTGAAAGACTCATTTGAATGGGGAAATGATCCGAACCTAGACTATCATGACCAACCTCCCATGATATAACCTGTGCAATATCCGGGCTACATATTGTGAGATCAGGAGCAGATGTTTGAATATGCGGTGCGGTAAGTCTAGTGGGAGTACCATCGTTAATGATAACCAGGTTTGAATCATCGCATAGATCTAAGATTTGCCTACCAGTACTATTTTCGTATGCGGAGCCCCAGACTTGTGAATGAGCGTTGAAATCGCCACAGAGAATAAAAGATGGGTGAGCATATGAGAGAATATTCTCCCAATCAGTGACAGTGGAATTAATATTCGGAGGCTTATATAAAGAGAAAATTGACAGCTTGAGGTTATAATTATCGATGTTTAGACCACATACAAGAATTCCTGTATTGTCAACATGGAGTTCGATTTCTTGATAGAGGATTCCTTGTTTAATAAGGATCGCCACGCCTGCTCTACCGTCTTCACGATCCTTTCTAATGATATTATAACCAGAGAATTTAACCATATGGCCCGGTTTAAACCAGGTTTCACTAATAATAGCTAAATCTATATTATTATGTACAAGATAATTAACGAGACTGTGCTTGTTACACACAGCGGAACGAGCGTTCCACTGCATGATTCGTAGACTGTCTCTAGATAGGTTACTTTGGCTGTCCATTACTAGAGTCTGTATTTAAGTAAAGAGATATTTGACTTTTAATGGTATCACTATTTAAATGCCTTAATTCTTCCAGATTTTGTACACTGCTAAATAGTTGCTTCAGTAATGAAGGTAATATAGAAGATAGGCTCTCGGCCATATCCTCTTTGCTGACAATGTTGGATTGGTAGCGTTGGTTAGCTAGAATTGACGTCGACGGACCTGGGTTAAAAGAGAACATAGGAGCAGGGGAGGTAATAGGAGGAGATTGCGCTTTTCTTTTTTTATTAGAGTCAGGAGTTGAGGGAGGAGCGGATTGCCTTGGCCTATTGGTGGGCTGAGAAAAACTACTTATGTTTTGAGCACGACGAGGTAATGGGGGAAAGTTTGCAATTTGAGTACTCTCTAACGCACTAAATCTATTGCTAGTTGACACACCAGCATAAGAGTTTTCGACACTATTTTTTGCCTCTACGAAAGACATATTTGTATTAGCCATTAGTTTTTTTACTTTTTGTTGTTTTTGAAATTGGGGGCAATTAGTAGACGTAGATTTATGGCTACTGTTTTGGCAATAGATGCAGAATACCTTTGATTCATCACAGTTGTGCCCATCAACATAATTTTGTCCGCATATGATACAGCGGGACTGACTGCTACGGCACTGACTCGAAACATGACCGTACCGTAGACACTTGAAACACTGTATCACCCTTTGTACGAATGGATCCACCGGAAAAATAACGCTATTTATGTTGACTTCCGAAGGTAAAAGATTACCCTCAAAAGTAATGACAACCATCTGTCTAGGGACTAACTTATGTGTACCGTTTTCGCTTATTCTCCTGTTGAGGCGTTTTATGTCTAGGACCTTATAGTTTGACAGTAAATTTTCTTTTAAATAATCATCATTGAAATAGGTGTCAACGCCCTTAATGAGGCCCTTTCGCTGTAAAAGATTATTAGGTATGTATGCCTTCAGATTCTCTTTTTTTAGATTTGGATTAGAAACCAAATTATTTGCATCAAGGGTTGTCTTAACACCGACCTTTACCCTATTAATCCCAACCCGACTAATGGTTGTGATCACGTTACTCAGGTTTAATTTTTTGTGGAGTACATGGCCAACATATAGGGGGTGCAATCTACCAAAATTTTCATTATTAATTTTTTCAATATAAACATATATGTTATTTTGTTGATACTTATTGCAGTGAATGTTGAACATCTGAGGAGAAGTATTATCCTGTCGAACGGGAGCTGGGGTAGAGTCAGTAACGTCCTTGGTAAAATCCTGATCCATGCGAGCTGAATTTTCAGCCTGATGCACATCACCCGGCTCTTCGTCGAAAGTGAGGTCATATACACCAATGTTATTATTTGTTACACTGTTTACAGTTTTTTCGGCGTTGCCGCCAGCCTCGGTCGGCGGCGGCGACGGCGGCATTGCGGAAGTCGCCTACTTCACGCAAGCGGCTAGTAGGGAATTTCACAGCTCGATATAATTAATAAATATATGTATGTTGCTAAATTCACGAATAAATGAACGAAATGCTCTCGACGCGACGGCGACCAAGCGAACAGGTGCTATTCACTCGGCGTACACCACGGAACTGCCCCGAGAGATCTGAAATTTTTTATTTTCGTCAAACGAGACTGATACCCAAAACTGTGACTGGATTTGTAATCAGCACCTTGAAATTATCCGAAATCCGAGGTTTCATCTCAGTAGGAAGCCAAATAAAGATTTTCGATTTTTTTAGGTAGGTACACCCGCCAGCCCGAGAGATCTGAAATTTTTTATTTCCTTCAAACGAGACAGAGACTCAAAACTGCGACTGGATTTGTAATCAGCACCTTGAAATTATTCGAAATCCGAGGCTTCATCTCAATAGAAAGCCAAATAAAGATTTTCGATTTTTTTAGGTACACCCGCCAGCCCGAGAGATCTGAAATTTTTTATTTTCGTCAAACGAGACTGAGACCCAAAACTGCAAATGGATCTGTAATCAACACCTTGAAAGTATCCGAAATCCGAGGTTTCATCTCAATAGAAAGCCAAATAAAGATTTTCGATTTTTTAGGTACACCCGCCAGAGCCCGAGAGATCTGAAATTTTTTATTTTCGTCAAATGAGACTGATACCCAAAACTGTGACTGGATTTGTAATCAGCACCTTGAAATTATCCGAAATGCGAGGTTTCATCTCAATAGGAAGCCAAATAAAGATTTTCGATTTTTTAGGTACACCCGCCAGCCCGAGAGATCTGAAATTTTTTATTTTCGTCAAACGAGACTGAGACCCAAAACTGCAAATGGATCTGTAATCAGCACCTTGAAATTATCCGAAATCCGAGGTTTCATCTCAATAGAAAGCCAAATAAAGATTTTCGATTTTTTAGGTACACCCGCCAGAGCCCGAGAGATCTGAAATTTTTTATTTTCGTCAAATGAGACTGAGACCCAAAACTGCGACTGGATTTGTAATCAGCACCTTGAAATTATACGAAATGCGAGGTTTCATCTCAATAGGAAGCCAAATAAAGATTTTCGATTTTTTTGGTACACCCGCCAGCCCGAGAGATCTGAAATTTTTTATTTTCGTCAAACGAGACTGAGACTCAAAACTGCAAATGGATCTGTAATCAACACCTTGAAATTATCCGAAATCCGAGGTTTCATCTCAATAGAAAGCCAAATAAAGATTTTCGATTTTTTAGGTACACCCGCCAACCCGAGAGATCTGCAATTTTTTTATTTTCGTCAAACGAGACTGAGACCCAAAACTGCGACTGGATTTGTAATTAGCACCTTGAAATTATCCGAAATGCGAGGTTTTATCTCAATAGGAAGCCAAATAAAGATTTTCGATTTTTTAGGTACACCCGCCAGCCCGAAAGATCTGAAATTTTTTATTTTCGTCAAACGAGACTGAGACTCAAAACTGCAAATGGATCTGTAATCAACACCTTGAAATTATCCGAAATGCGAGGTTTCATCTCAATAGAAAGCAAAATAACGGTTTTCGATTTTTTAGGTACACCCGCCAGCCCGAGAGATCTGAAATTTTTTATTTTCGTCAAACGAGACTGCAACTGGATCTGTAATCAACACCTTGAAATCATCCGAAATCCGAGGTTTCATCTCAATAGGAAGCCAAATAAAGATTTTCGATTTTTTAGGTACACCCGCCAACCCGAGAGATCTTAAATTTTTTATTTTCGTCAAACGAGACTGCAACTGGATCTGTAATCAACACCTTGAAATTATCCGAAATGCGAGGTTTCATCTCAATAGAAAGCAAAATAACGGTTTTCGATTTTTTAGGTACACCCGCCAGCCCGAGAGATCTGAAATTTTTTATTTTCGTCAGACTGCAACTGGATTTGTAATCAGCACCTTGAAATTCTCCGAAATGCGAGGTTTCATCTCAATAGAAAGCAAAATAACGGTTTTCCATTTTTTAGGTACACCCGCCAGCCCGAGAGATCTGAAATTTTTTATTTTCGTCAGACTGCAACTGGATTTGTAATCAGCACCTTGAAATTCTCCGAAATGCGAGGTTTCATCTCATTAGGAAGCCAAATAAAGATTTTCGATTTTTTAGGTAGACCCGCCAACCCGAGAGATCTTAAATTTTTTATTTTCGTCAAACGAGACTGAGACTCAAAACTGTAAATGCATCTGTAATCAGCACCTTGAATTTATCCGAAATGCGAGGTTTCATCTCAATAGAAAGCCAAATAAAGATTTTTGATTTTTTAGGTACACCCGCCAGCCCGAGAGATCTGAAATTTTGTATTTTCGTCAAACGAGACTGAGACTCAAAACTGTAAATGCATCTGTAATCAGCACCTTGAAATTATCCGAAATGCGAGGTTTCATCTCAATAGAAAGCCAAATAAAGATTTTTGATTTTTTAGGTACACCCGCCAGCCCGAGAGATCTGAAATTTTTTATTTTCGTCAAACGAGACTGCAACTGGATCTGTAATCAACACCTTGATATCATCCGAAATCCGAGGTTTCATCTCAATAGGAAGCCAAATAAAGATTTTCGATTTTTTAGGTACACCCGAGTTATGTATTTTGGTATTCTCCACCACATAATAATTATAAATCTAAAAGTGAATATATTCTTAAAGTCCTTCAGACGTCCTAGGTTTATGAACTTGGTATGTTTCTCATATATGTAACATAATACAGGTACGTGCCGTCTAGTCCAGACTTCTACGAATAAAGCTTATGTATACATTTCATCTTTGATAAAACTGGTAATCCGCCTTGTACTTTAATCAGATAGCTACCGACAATCATTGTAGTAGTTAGATTCGCAGCGGTAAATAAACCGATATTTTTTAAAAACTCTTGTTCGCCCTTGGCAAACATAATTGGGGGCTCAACCGGGATCCCTCAAACGGTGAAATCGAAAAATACGGCCGAGCTAAATTTGGAGGCCGTCTTGTCGAATCGTAATATCAACGGCATATCGACAGCATCGATCATCACCGGTCACTTTCAAGTGTTTGAGAGGGATTCGCCAGCCAAGAGGTACCATCACCGGAGACAAGAGGAGACCAGGGCGAAGAAGTCCACTGGCACCCGCCTGGTCAGAAGAATATCACGCCGCTTGGACCTGAGGTCAACCGTAAAGAGAACCAAGAGAGGATCCAACTTTTGGGCAATTTCAACTGCCGAAACGCTCAGAGGGTCAACATCCGGACGTTGGAAAGCTGATCCATCGAGGACGCCGCCCGACTGCCGATGCTAGGAAGAGAAGACGGACCAGGAATGAAGATCATTTTTATGTTCGCTCTGTAAGTCCCTATCTTTTTCTTACCTTTCTCTTGGTGTGCACAGAAGACTGAATATTTTAATATTTGATTTTATTATTATTATCGATTGATATTTATATACGCAATTGGAACTTAATTTTATATTTTACAATACATATACATTTTCTAATTTAATGCTTGGTGGTACGACGGGTACAGGCTACCACTCAGAATCAGACTCAGATATTGAACCACCCTTCAGAGGTTTTGATCGCAATATGGCTGAAGCAACAGGTACTGAGATAATGCTTGCGAGAGATATGGTCCCCGAGTATCATGGTGGATCAAAAGATTTATTAGATTTTATTAATAAAGGAGACCAATTTATTGATTTGCTAAAGAAACCAGACGTAAATTGTGTTTTCAATAAGTTGCTGTTACATAACATTGTATCCAAAATTAAAGGAGAGGCACGTGATTTGATTAATAATAGTTCTTATTCTACCTGGAGAGATTTGAAAGATATTTTAATTGGTAGGTTTGGCGACAAACGTAACGAGTCTTCCTTAGCTCAAGAACTAGCACGAATGTATCAGTTTCCCAAAGAAAGTTATCAAAATTATTTCGACAGAATTAACGCCCAATTGCAAAAACTTTTGCAACATATTAAGCTTCATGACCACCCACAGGAATTTATAATAAAATCTACAATGTACGGTGAACAAGCCTTAAACAGGTTTATTAACGGATTAAGCGATCCATATAGAACAATTTTTGAAACGTGTGAAGTAAATAGCCTGCAGGATGCTTTATTCAAATGTCAGCATGTAGAAAATTTCAGGTACGAAAGTTCTGTTACCAACTTTTTGAGAAACAAAAATGTTTCAAGCCAGGTAAAATCCGAAATCGAATTACGCCCACATTATCGTCCCCAGTTTTCTGCGAGAAATTCTAACGCATTTAACTCTCCGAGACCACAGAACATGTCTTCAATTAGACCGAATTTTAGTACGTCTAACGTTCAACAAGCATATCCCCGTTTCAATACGACTCAAAGTAGATTCACACACCAGAATAATTTTTCTAGACCAAATTTTTCTCAAAATCCGATGCCACAGCAAAACATAGCTACTAGGCCAAATTTCCGCCCTATCCAGCAAAGGTCATACAGTCTTCCAACCCCCATGTCTGTAGATCGTTCAGGTGTTAGAAGTACTCAACCCCGACCTAACTACTTTCAAGGAAATGGAAAATCTTCTTTCATAGTTGAAGAACTACATAATCAGGATGAACCTTTTGTTGATAATGACAGTCATGAAACTGATTACGAGTATTTAGAAAATGATGATGAACATTTACCTTACGATTATTCTCATGAACTGGAACAGAGCTTTGACCAAATGAAAATCGAAGAAAATTTTACAACACAAGCCTCAGAGAAAAACAACAAGTAGCAGATATAAATAATGTTCAAAATTTATCCACGCTACCATATATTATTATACCGAGTTTAGGAATTAGGATGTTGATAGATAGTGGTGCATCTACATGCGTTATCAATCCAGACATTGCATATCAATACTTTTCAGAATTTATATTTCATAAAAATTTCCATATCAAGGCGCTTAATACGATTTCAGAAGGATTCGAAAATATCCGGTTTCCAATGCTTAAAGATTTTGGAATCAGGAAACCTCTAAATTTTCATATAGTCGATTGGCATGCAAAATTTGACTGTTTGATAGGAGCTAGCGAATTAACTAAATTAGGTGCGAAAATAGATTTTACCACGTATACTTTACACGTAGGGAAAACAAAAATACCGTTCGTCAATGAAATTAATCCTTGCCTATTTGTTCCATTCAGTAAGCCGCAAGTAAATTATTTAGAAATTCCAGTAGTAATTGAAAATGGCCCTGTTATTCTTCCTGACATAGAACTAGATGGATTTTTTATACCTAGCTGTATAGCAAAATCTGAAAATTTCATAGTTAAGATCCCAGCACCTTTTGAAGATATTTTAAATATTAATTTTCACGAACCGGTAGAGTGTGAACCCTACCAAATGTACGAAATTCGAAAACCGAGAAAAGTCGTTAGAGATTTAGACATTCCTTCAGTAATCCGCACTCAGCATTTGAACACTGAAGAAAAAGCTCGTATTTTAAATTTATGTGAACAATTCAAAGATATTTTTTATCATGAAGATTCTGATCTAACATTCACCAATAGCGTGAAGCATAATATTCGAACGACAGATAATATTCCCGTTTTTCAGAAATCATATCGATATCCACATCATCTGAAAGTTGAGATTCAAAAACAGATCCAACAGTTAATTGAAAACAAAATTATTAGGCCCTCCATTTCGCCGTATTCGTCGCCATGTTGGATCATTGGAAAGAAACCTGATGCCTCAGGACGCAAAAAGTGGAGACTAGTAATCGATTATCGGAAATTGAACGAAAAAACGATTGAAGATCGGTATCCGCTCCCTCGAATAGATGAAATTTTAGATAATTTGGGCAAATGTACGTATTTTACTACTTTGGATTTGGCACAAGGGTTTCATCAAATCGAGATGGATCCCGAGTCCATAGAAAAAACTGCATTCTCTGTAGACAACGGACACTTTGAGTATGTTAGAATGCCATTTGGCCTTAAAAACGCTCCTTCCACTTTTCAGAGAGTGATGGATAACGTTCTAAAGGAACTTCTATACAAATGTTGTTTCGTATATATGGACGATGTAGTTATTTTTTCTAAATCTTTGGAGCAACATCTGCAACATATAAAGTTAGTTTTTTCAAAATTACGACAATACAATCTCAAAATTCAAATAGACAAGTCGGAGTTCCTTTGTAAAGAGGTAGGATTTCTTGGACATATAATTACACCGGAGGGAATCAAACCAAATCCTGCTAAAATTGATGCAATCCAAAAGTTTCCCATTCCTACCACGACTAAACAAATTAAAGCTTTCTTAGGTCTCGTAGGATATTACAGGCGTTTTATTAAAGATTTTTCTAAAATTGCGCAACCACTGACTCAGTGTTTAAAAAAGAATGCCAAGGTATGCTATAATGAAAAGTCATTTATTGATGCCGTTAATAAATTCAAAGAATTGATCATAAATGCGCCTATCTTGTCTTATCCCGATTTTACAAAGCCATTCACCCTGACTACTGACGCTAGCAATGTAGCCATAGCGTCTGTACTTAGTCAAAACGAACACCCCATTGCATTTTTTAGCCGCACCCTTAATACCGCAGAACGTAATTACTCAACAGTCGAAAAAGAATTACTAAGTATCGTAGATTCATGCAAACATTTCCGCCCCTATTTATTTGGCAGATTATTTACAATTAGAACTGACCAAAAATCGCTAACTTGGCTCTTTAATTTGAAAGACCCTTCCAGTCGCTTGTATCGCTGGAAACTAAAACTGGATGAATATCAGTATAAAGTCGAGTACGTAAAAGGTAAAGATAACGTAGTAGCGGACGCTTTATCCCGAGCCGAAATTAATGCAATAGATAAGACAAAAGGTAAAAATCAAAATGTAAGGTATTTCAAAGACCCACTAGTTCAGGCATGTGCACCCTTCAAAAAACAAACGGCAGAATCTGTACGTCCTACTGTAGAATCGGAATCTAATGAATTAAATACAAACAGACAAAGCCGCGAGCCGACCGATTCAGATTTATCACTTAATCCTGATTACGAAGACCCTGTAAACTTGATAAGTTATTCAGAGAGTCCTTTAAATTATTTTAAGCATCAAGTAGAATTCAAAGTTTTGCATCAGTATAAGGTAACAAGATATCTTCTATTCAAAAATAAAATACGTTTTTATGTCACATTATGTCCTGATTCTATTCACTCCCAATTAAGCACATTTTTCTTAGAATATTTAGACCCGAAAAACACATACGGTTTTCATACATATAACAATGAGGAATTAAATAAACATATTGCACAAGTATTCAGAACATTGTTCGATACCTCGGTAAAGGCTGTTTTCTGTAATAAACTTCTTATTGACGTAGAAGACGAAGAACAGCAAAAGGAATTAATTCATAATTATCATAACAAAAATCATAATGGAATTCTAGAAACAGTCAAGCATCTTCAAGAAAAATATTACTGGCCCCATATGAAAAATCAAATTTGCAATTTTATTAACAAGTGTGAAATATGCCTTAGTTCCAAATATGAGAGACGCCCTTATAAATATTCGCTAGAAGGTCCCTTGTTAGCCCAATATCCATTTGAAACAATACACATAGATTGCCTATTCATGAAAGGTAAAACATATTTAACTATAGTTGACTTATTTACTAAGTACGGTCAAGCTTATGAGATTACAGATAAAAACGGACGACGGTTTGCAATGCTTTACGTAAATATATTTCGCATCATGGAATTCCTAGCCGATTAGTATGTGATCCAGGCACTGAATTTAATAATGCCGTGTTTAAGGAGTTCTGTTCTTTTCATGAAATCAAGCTTCATTTCACTACCAGTACAAATTCGAATTCAAATAGTCCAGTGGAGAGATTTCACTCGACACTTATAGAAAAGATAACGACCTTATCTGTTAAGGAACCTCAAACCCCTCTTGATGAAATTATTCAGACTGCACTGATTATCTATAATCAAAGTATTCATTCTGCAACAGATTTTTCTCCACACCAGTTAATCTATAATCCGTTCAAGCGAAAAGATATTCATGAATTAGAACTGAGTAAAACTTTATATGAGGCATATAACCAAAAACGTCTCAACGAAGTTAAGGTACTTTATAATGCAGTTGCAGAAAAGATGAAAGAAAAAGGTACAAAAATTCTTGATAAGCGCAACGAAGGTATTAACGATCAATCACCTAACATTAGGGAAGGTGCTGAAGTCTTCATAAAAACTACTGGCAGAAATAAAATTCGCAAAAAGTACACTAAACTCAAGGTGGATAAAGCCAAAGGAAAGAAAATAATAGGTAAATTTGTAGGTTCTAAACAAAAACATGTAATTAGAAGACCACTCAAGAACGTTAAACCGCTAAGAAAAAACTATTTACAGGCTCCAGATCCGCAACCTGGTACTAGCAGCCAGAACACATCGGATTGATCCTCACCATGGTTATTTTAAGGAACCACTAGGTCCTGCACGAGTGATAAGTCATTACCACTCAATATATTATTACCATAATATTACACATACGTTACATAATTATTTCTTAGTTCTAGATAGTTATCAGAAAATTAGGGTTCAAATAAACAAAGACGATATAATTGGCCATGCATTACTTCTAGATTTGGGACACACTGTAAATTCTATTGAACAAGAACTATTGAAATTCAATTCAATTCATAAAAGGTCGAGACGTGGTTTAGTCAATGGTCTTGGCACTATAATTAAATACGTTACCGGAAATTTGGATCAGAATGATCTTACTACAATACAAAATAATTTTCATAAGTTGCATAACACGCAAAATCAAATTATAGAACAAGTTAACACTCAGATATCTTTTGCTCACGCCATATCAGCGAAACTGGAAGAGACTATGAACGTGATCGAAAAACGATTATTAAATGCACAAGCCGCCATCAGAGAATTTAAAGAAAATTCCGATAAGCATATGGTCATTAGTAGAATTTTATTTGTTGCAAATCAGCTGTACGAGAATGTAAAGAGCCTTGAAGTGTCACTCACTTTAGCAATGCAAGGAATCCCAAATCTAGGCAGCTTTTCAAGAAGCGAATTAGGTCTGATACAAGACCACCTTTCCAAAATATATACACCAAAAGCTTTGGTAAATATTGAAGAAAATTTGCCATTTCAAATTTTACAGCAAAGTAAATTAAATATTGTGCACACCGACAAAGAGATCCTGTGTATCCTTAAAATTCCTATCCTTCAGAAATTGCCGTTCAATTTGTATTATATACATCCACTACCAAATTCCGAAAATATTATTTTAGAACCACCTACTACATTTTATTTGAGTAATAATGTTAAAGAAGCTTGGACTGACACACCCCGTAAGCGGACTGAAAAATTTTATATCTGCCTGACTACCCAACGAACGAACATTTGCTCTTTAGAAAATTCTTACAAGCATTGTTTATTTCATGAAGTAAAAAACGATTATTTTCTCTATAAAAGACTGTGGAGTCAAAACGCTTTAATTTTTGATTCAAAATCAGCTCAGACCGTAGTTGAAAAGTGCGAGGAAAACGTCAGCAAATTTACATTGAAGGGTTCATATATATTAAATGGCCCGTGTGATATAATAATTGATGAAGAAATATTTTATTTATCAGATGTCAATTTTACCATTCATGAGACTTCTATGAGTCTACCCAATTTAAATATAACTTCCAATACCACAGTCGAATTGAATAATTACCATTTCTTAGATTTAAAAGAATTGAAAACATCTCTAAAGCAAATGAAACCGATTTCGTCTCAAAATTTAAATTTTTATCATACCAGCGTTACTACAGGATTTTCGTTACTAGCCGTTATAATAATTTTTGCGATCATTTATTTTATATACAGATATTTTCCAAAACACTTGTTTTTTACAAAAAATTCTAATCCTCCCATGGTAGAAATCAATCTTTCAGAAACAGGAAGAAATCGAAACGAGGACGTTTCAATCTAAGGGGGGAGGAGTTATGTATTTTGGTATTCTCCACCACATAATAATTATAAATCTAAAAGTGAATATATTCTTAAAGTCCTTCAGACGTCCTAGGTTTATGAACTTGGTATGTTTCTCATATATGTAACATAATACAGGTACGTGCCGTCTAGTCCAGACTTCTACGAATAAAGCTTATGTATACATTTCATCTTTGATAAAACTGGTAATCCGCCTTGTACTTTAATCAGATAGCTACCGACAATCATTGTAGTAGTTAGATTCGCAGCGGTAAATAAACCGATATTTTTTAAAAACTCTTGTTCGCCCTTGGCAAACATAATTCCCGCCAACCCGAGAGATCTTAAATTTTTTATTTTCGTCAAACGAGACTGCAACTGGATCTGTAATCAGCACCTTGAAATCATCCGAAATCCGAGGTTTCATCTCAATAGGAAGCCAAATAAAGATTTTCGATTTTTTAGGTACACCCGCCAGCCCGAGAGATCTGAAATTTTGTATTTTCGTCAAACGAGACTGAGACTCAAAACTGTAAATGCATCTGTAATCAGCACCTTGAAATTATCCGAAATGCGAGGTTTCATCTCAATAGAAAGCCAAATAAAGATTTTTGATTTTTTAGGTACACCCGCCAGCCCGAGAGATCTGAAATTTTGTATTTTCGTCAAACGAGACTGAGACTCAAAACTGTAAATGCATCTGTAATCAGCACCTTGAAATTATCCGAAATGCGAGGTTTCATCTCAATAGAAAGCCAAATAAAGATTTTTGATTTTTTAGGTACACCCGCCAGCCCGAGAGATCTGAAATTTTTTATTTTCGTCAAACGAGACTGCAACTGGATCTGTAATCAACACCTTGAAATCATCCGAAATCCGAGGTTTCATCTCAATAGGAAGCCAAATAAAGATTTTCGATTTTTTAGGTACACCCGCCAGCCCGAGAGATCTGAAATTTTTTATTTTCGTCAAACGAGACTGCAACTGGATCTGTAATCAACACCTTGAAATCATCCGAAATCCGAGGTTTCATCTCAATAGGAAGCCAAATAAAGATTTTCGATTTTTTAGGTAGACCCGCCAACCCGAGAGATCTTAAATTTTTTATTTTCGTCAAACGAGACTGCAACTGGATCTGTAATCAACACCTTGAAATCATCCGAAATCCGAGGTTTCATCTCAATAGGAAGCCAAATAAAGATTTTCGATTTTTTAGGTACACCCGCCAACCCGAGAGATCTTAAATTTTTTATTTTCGTCAAACGAGACTGCAACTGGATCTGTAATCAACACCTTGAAATTATCCGAAATGCGAGGTTTCATCTCAATAGAAAGCAAAATAACGGTTTTCGATTTTTTAGGTACACCCGCCAGCCCGAGAGATCTGAAATTTTTTATTTTCGTCAGACTGCAACTGGATTTGTAATCAGCACCTTGAAACTCTCCGAAATGCGAGGCTTCATCTCAATAGAAAGCAAAATAACGGTTTTCCATTTTTTAGGTACACCCGCCAGCCCGAGAGATCTGAAATTTTTTATTTTCGTCAGACTGCAACTGGATTTGTAATCAGCACCTTGAAATTCTCCGAAATGCGAGGTTTCATCTCAATAGAAAGCAAAATAACGGTTTTCCATTTTTTAGGTACACCCGCCAGCCCGAGAGATCTGAAATTTTTTATTTTCGTCAGACTGCAACTGGATTTGTAATCAGCACCTTGAAATTCTCCGAAATGCGAGGTTTCATCTCAATAGGAAGCCAAATAAAGATTTTCGATTTTTTAGGTAGACCCGCCAACCCGAGAGATCTTAAATTTTTTATTTTCGTCAAACGAGACTGAGACTCAAAACTGTAAATGCATCTGTAATCAGCACCTTGAATTTATCCGAAATGCGAGGTTTCATCTCAATAGAAAGCCAAATAAAGATTTTTGATTTTTTAGGTACACCCGCCAGCCCGAGAGATCTGAAATTTTGTATTTTCGTCAAACGAGACTGAGACTCAAAACTGTAAATGCATCTGTAATCAGCACCTTGAAATTATCCGAAATGCGAGGTTTCATCTCAATAGAAAGCCAAATAAAGATTTTTGATTTTTTAGGTACACCCGCCAGCCCGAGAGATCTGAAATTTTTTATTTTCGTCAAACGAGACTGCAACTGGATCTGTAATCAACACCTTGAAATCATCCGAAATCCGAGGTTTCATCTCAATAGGAAGCCAAATAAAGATTTTCGATTTTTTAGGTACACCCGCCAACCCGAGAGATCTTAATTTTTTTATTTTCGTCAAACGAGACTGCAACTGGATCTGTAATCAGCACCTTGAAATTATCCGAAATGCGAGGTTTCATCTCAATAGAAAGCAAAATAACGGTTTTCGATTTTTTAGGTACACCCGCCAGCCCGAGAGATCTGAAATTTTTTATTTTCGTCAGACTGCAACTGGATTTGTAATCAGCACCTTGAAATTCTCCGAAATGCGAGGTTTCATCTCAATAGAAAGCAAAATAACGGTTTTCCATTTTTTAGGTACACCCGCCAGCCCGAGAGATCTTAAATTTTTTATTTTCGTCAAACGAGACTGCAACTGGATCTGTAATCAGCACCTTGAAATTATCCGAAATGCGAGGTTTCATCTCAATAGAAAGCAAAATAACGGTTTTCCATTTTTTAGGTACACCCGCCAGCCCGAGAGATCTGAATTTTTTTTATTTTCGTCAGACTGCAACTGGATTTATAATCAGCACCTTGAAATTCTCCGAAATGCGAGGTTTCATCTCAATAGGAAGCCAAATAAAGATTTTCGATTTTTTAGGTAGACCCGCCAACCCGAGAGATCTAAAATTTTTTATTTTCGTCAAACGAGACTGCAACTGGATTTGTAATCAGCAGTTTGAAATTCTCCGAAATGCGAGGTTTCATCTCAATAGAAAGCAAAATAACGGTTTTCGATTTTTTAGGTACACCCGCCAGCCCGAGAGATCTGAAATTTTTTATTTTCGTCAGACGGCAACTGGATTTGTAATCAGCACCTTGAAATTCTCCGAAATGCGAGGTTTCATCTCAATAGGAAGCCAAATAAAGATTTTCGATTTTTTAGGTAGACCCGCCAACCCGAGAGATCTTAATTTTTTATTTTCGTCAAACGAGACTGAGACTCAAAACTGTAAATGCATCTGTAATCAGCACCTTGAATTTATCCGAAATGCCAGGTTTCATCTCAATAGAAAGCCAAATAAAGATTTTTGATTTTTTAGGTACACCCGCCAGCCCGAGAGATCTGAAATTTTTTATTTTCGTCAAACGAGACTGGGACCCAAAACTGCGACTGGATTTGTAATCAGCACCTTGAAATTATCCGAAATCCGAGGTTTCATCGCAATAGAAAACCAAATAAAGATTTTCGATTTTGTGGTACACCCGCCAACCCGAGAGATCTGAAATTTTTTATTTTCGTCAAACGAGACTGAGACCCAAAACTGCGACTGGATTTGTAATCAGTACCTTGAAATTATCCGAAATGCGAGGTTTCATCTCAAAAGAAAGCCAAATAAAGATTTTTGATTTTTTAGGTACACCCGCCAATCATTTGTAATTATAATTGTAATCAGTACCCGATCTGAAAATTTTTATTTTCGTCAAACGAGACTGAGACCCAAAACTGTAACTGGATTTGTAATCAGCACCTTGAAATTATCCGAAATCTGAGGTTTCATCTCAATAGAAAGCCAAATAAAGATTTTCGATTTTTTTAGGTACACCCGCCAGCCCGAGAGATCTGAAATTTTTTATATTCGTCAAACGAGACTGAGACTCAAAACTGCAAATGGATTTGTAATCAGCACCTTGAAATTATCCGAAATCCGACGTGTCATCTCAATAGAAAGCCAAATAAAGATTTTCGATTTTTTAGGTAGACCCGCCAGCCCGAGAGATTTGAAATTTTTTATTTTCGTCAAACGACACTGAGACTCAAAATTGCAAATGGGTTTGTAATCAGCACCTTGAAATTATCAGAAATTCAAAGTTTCATCTCAATAGAAAGCCAAATAAAGATTTTCGATTTTTTAGATACACCCGCCAGCCCGAGATTTGAAATTTTTTATTTTCGTCAAACGAGACTGAGACCCAAAACTGCGACTGGATTTGTCATCAGCACCTTGAAATTATCCGAAATCCGAGGTTTCATCACAATAGAAAGCTAAATAAATATTTTCGATTTTTTTAGGTACACCCGCCGACCCGAGAGATCTGAGTTTTTTTATTTTTGTCAAACGAGACTGAGACTCAAAACTGCAACTGGATCTGTATTCAGCACCTTGAAATTATCCGAAATACGAGGTTGCATCTCAATAGAAAGCCAACTAAAGATTTTTGATTTTTTTAGGTACACCCGCCAGCCCGAAAAATCTGCAATTTTTTATTTTCATCAAACGAGACTGAGACCCAAAACTGCGACTGGATTTGTAATCAGCACCTTGAAATTATCCGAAATCCGAGGTTTCATCTTAATAGAAAGCCAAATAAAGATTTTCGATTTTTGTAGGTACACCCGCCAGGCCCGAGAGATCTGAAATTTTTTATTTTCATCAAACGAGACTGAGACTTAAAACTGTAACTGGATTTGTAATCAGCACCTTGAAGTTATCCGAAATGCGAGGTTTCGTCTAAATAGAAAGCCAAATAAAGATTTTTGATTTTTTAGGTACATCCGCCAGCCCGAGAGATCTGAAATTTTTATTTTTGTCAAACGAAACTGAGACTCAAAACTGCAAATGGATCTGTAATCAGCACCTTGAAATTATCCGAAATGCGAGGTTTCATCTCAATGGAAAGCCAAATAATGATTTTTGTTTTTTAGGTACACCCGCCAGCCCGAGAGATCTGAAATTTTTAATTTTCGTCAAACGAGACTGAGACCCAAAACTGCGACTCGATTTGTAATCAGAACCTTGAAATTATCCGAAATACGAGGTTTCATCCCAATAGAAAGCCAAATAAAGATTTTCGGTTTTTTTAGGTACACCCGCCAGCCCGAGAGATCTGAAATTTTTGATTTTCGTCAAGCGAGACTGAGACTCACAACTGCGACTGGATTTGTAATCAGCACCTTGAAATTATCCGAAATCCGAGGTTTCATCTCAATAGAAAGCCAAATAAAGATTTTCGATTTTTTTAGGTCCACCCGCCAACTCGAGTGATCTGAAATTTTTGATTTTCGTCAAACGAGACTGAGACTCAAAACTGCGACTGGATTTGTGATCAGCGCCTTGAAATTATCCGAAATCCGAGGTTTCATCTCAATAGAAAGCCAAATAAAGATTTTCGATTTTTTTAGGTACACCCGCCAACCCGAGTGATCTGAAATTTTTGATTTTCGTCAAACGAGGCTGAGACTCAAAACTGCGACTGGATTTGTAATCAGCACCTTGAAATTATCCGAAATCCGAGGTTTCATCTCAATAGAAAGCCAAATAAAGATTTTCGATTTTTTTAGGTACACCCGCCAACTCGAGTGATCAGAAATTTTTGATTTTCGTCAAACGAGACTGAGACTCAAAACTGCGACTGGAATTGTAATCAGCACTTTGAAGTTATCCGAAATCCGAGACTTCATCTCAATAGAAAGCCAAATAAAGATTTTCGATTTTTTTAGGTACACCCGCTAACTCGAGTGATCTGAAATTTTTGATTTTCGTCAAACGAGACTGAGACTCAAAACTGCCACTGGATTTGTGATCAGCGCCTTGAAATTATCCGAAATCCGAGGTTTCATCTCAATAGAAAGCCAAATAAAGATTTTCGATTTTTTTAGGTACACCCGCCAACTCGAGTGATCTGAAATTTTTGATTTTCGTCAAACGAGACTGAGACTCAAAACTGCGACTGGATTTGTGATCAGCACTTTGAAGTTATCCGAAATCCGAGGCTTCATCTCAATAGAAAGCCAAATAAAGATTTTCGATTTTCTTAGGTACACCCGCCAACCCGAGAGATCTGAAATTTTTGATTTTCGGCAAACGAGACTGAGACTCAAAACTGCGACTGGATTTGTGATCAGCACTTTGAAGTTATCCGAAATCCGAGACTTCATCTCAAAACTGCGACTGGATTTGTAATCAGCACCTTGAAATTATCCAACTTCCGAGGTTTCATCTCAATGGAAAGCCAAATCAAGATTTTCGATTTTTTTAGGTACACCCGCCGACCCGAGAGATCTGAGTTTTTTATTTTTGTCAAACGAGACTGAGACTCAAAACTGCAACTGGATTTATAATCGGCACCTTGAAATTATCCGAAATGCGAGGTTTCATCTTAATAGAAAGCCAAATAAAGATTTTCGATTTATTTAGGTACACCCGCCAGCCCGAGAAATCTGAAATTTTTTATTTTCGTCAAACGAGACTGAGATCCAAAACTGCGACTGGATTTGTAATCAGCCCTTGAAATTATCCGAAATCCGAGGTTTCATCTCAATAGAAAGCCAAATACAGATTTTCGATTTTTTTAGGTACACCCGCCAACCCGAGGGATCTGAAATTTTTGATTTTCGTCAAACGAGGCTGAGACTCAAAACTGCGACTGGATTTGTAATCAGCACCTTGAAATTATCCGAAATCCGAGGTTTCATCTCAATAGAAAGCGAAATAAAGATTTTCGAATTTTTTAGGTACACCCGCCAGCCCGAGAGATCTGAAATTTTTTATTTTCGTCAAACGATACTGAGACCCAAAACTGCGACTGGATTTGTAATCAGCACCTTGAAATTATCCGACATGGGAGGCTTCATCTCAATAGAAAGCCAAATAAAGATTTTTGATTTTTTAGGTACACCCGCCAGCCCGAGAGATCTGAAATTTTTTATTTTCGTCAAACGAGACTGAGACCCAAAACTGCGACTGGATTTGTAATCAGAACCTAGAAATTATCCAAAATACGAGGTTTCATCTCAAGAGAAAGCCAAATAAAGATTTTCGATTTGTTTAGGTACACCCGCCAGCCCGAGAGATCTGAAATTTTCTGAACCTGCTTGGGTCAAAAGGTTGCGGTGGCGCGTCGTGAGATCGCAGCCCAAGCTAGACTCATATTACACGGAATAGTAAGTAAAAAACTTTTAAGAAATGATTTTTTGCGATACTAGCTAGAAAAAAACTTAAGAAATAAATGTTTGTGAAAACTGAAAACTCTTATTACATACACGATACAGCTGCGGACTCATCAAATTCAGGCAAAGCGGCCCTCAGACGCTCCGGAAATCCTCAGAGCAAAAATTGCACAGTCCTGGCCTGAAGGCCCTTGCACTTTGGCCTGAATACATTCTCTCTCACAGACGCTCGGAAAACCTTTCAGTCCAGTTCAGTTCTAGCAAGCATGGCATCAAAAGACGGCCTGCGCAGGCGATGGAATGGTTTTTCAATTCCACATCCGGCGGCCTGTACAGTCCGGCGAATCTCCACATACGCTCCGATAATCCTTGAGGCCAGGACTGTGCAGTTTTTCCTCTTGAGGTTTTCCGGAGCATCTGTGGGCCGCTTAAGATAAGGCCCGCTGTCGAGTCGGAGACTAAGCAGCGTCAGGCGTGGTTAGTACATGGACGGCTGGCTGGCGTGTGAGTGGGGGAGAGACTCAGAGCTCCCTTCACACGTTAGGTTGGGTCAGTTCATGGACGGCAGGCGTCGAGTGGGGATAAATCCTCCCACGCTTGCTGGTCGCACCGGCCGCGCTCGGTCGCTCTTGGTCACACTTTGACTCAACAGTGTTCACAGCACCGCGGATCGGCAGTAGGTGGGCCGGTGGAACGACACGCCGGCTGCTGACCGCGCATATCGTCCCCCCTTCCCCCCGAGAGTTATAGCACAATAAGCTCACAGAAGCTGTAGTGCTGACGGCTCTCGGGTGCTAAAAAAACGCCCCCTTTTTAAAAATTCAAGAACCGCCACTGGTTTTACGATGACATAAATGATACTTCGAAAGTGAAATACTAGTATTTGTAGTGCAGGAATCCATGCTACGACTCTACGATCTAATTGTCACTTCAATCCTTAAATGCCACCAACCTTTTTTATTTTCGAGAGGCAGAGCCAAGAGTCCCATTATTGTCCTTTAGGACTCTGGCTTAATCCCGTTAAAAGCTTTCGGATCTTTCTCAGATTTTTACCGTTAAGTCGCAGTGGAATTACCGCCATCACCCGAATATACTTCAACGGAACTTACAGCCCTTGCTTCTCGTTTTTCGGTTCGATGTTCATGTTTTTCATTGTATTTGATTACACTCAGAAATAAAGTGACACTGAGTGGAATGGGTACTACGGCTCCAAGTAGCTCTGTATTTGAATTCATAATATCATGGCGTTTAACCCTTAACCCTTAACATGTAAAAGTCGTTTTGTATGTTTGTAATTTTACATTTATATGTTGTTTGTTCCTGACCTGTTTGTGGAAGACACCATGATAGCATAGTTAAATTTTTTTTTAAAATTGTGACGATTATTGTAGCTGGCATTAGAAAGTCGTTGCACTCAATGTAGTTGCTGTTTTTTACATTGGCAAACCTCAACGTTAAAGCCCTGAAGATGGCAACAAGCATTGCCGAAAGCTTGGCTGTTAATACCAGAGTCTCCTTTATGCAGTGACTTAGTCTCTTTTTTCAAAATTTTGGCCACAACCCCAAGATTCTCTCATCTAAATTAAGTTTTTTGGCCATAAGCTCCCTGCGTATATCAGTATACATCTAGCCAATGTTTTGTAGCTTAACCTGATTTATATACGAAGGTTAAATGAAGCAGTCTAAAGCTGTTTTGCCATCGTCAGAAATGAGAGTAGTGTCAACTCTCAAAATCACATCAATTTCAGAAAATTCAAGTGATTCGAACTGTTAGCGCGTTTACATTAGAATTTAAATCGACAGTGATGGATTTCCAATTCGTAGCTTGTTGCTGTGTTAAGCAAAATGAGATTCGAACGGACCAAGTTCAAATTAGAAATCAATATTCGTGTGTTATCTTTAGGGCAACTATTAATGTGGCGGCTTGTAGACAATTAGAGCATCAACCAAAAAAAATTAAATAGTATTGAAGCTGAAGTGTGGACTTGATGATATAAATCGGACCACAGCTAAGTTATATCCCTATTTGCTCTTTACTGGCCCATCATTAAAACGACATATCTTGGAATATAAAATAAATATAATATAAATATAAAATGTACAAAGTTTTGACAAAAAAATCGTTTGGAATAAGTGACATGAACTAACAGCTGAACATGAGCTGCGCCAGGAAGCATCTTTTGTTTTTTGTGGACTAATTAACAAACCAAGACGGCGATTCCAAAATCTTAAAGAATTCTGTGTTTGTATCTGCATTGATGATAAGTTCAAAATGAAAGCCAGCAATACCTATATCCACGTTCCAGTATACACCCTCACACGAGACAAAACAATCTAATTCGGGAACCAAAAGCAAATCATAAGAAAACTTGTAGAAAACATACGATATTGTTTGATTTAGAGAACATTGAGTTCCCCAGTGTTTCCCTTGACACATACTCAAAAATCCTGGGTCACAGCTCCACCGATGTATAGGCATATTCCTTTAATTTTCTCTTAAGGCCGATTCATAAACTTGCCGTTGCCGTTAGAACATAGATACTTTGATACGCCTAAGATTTTTGCCGTTCGTAGCCACCGGCGTAGCCGGCATATATAAGCCAATCATAGTCGTCGGACCAGTCATGTGTTATTGTTGTTGTGTAGCTGTCAAAAGGATTCTGGATTTTCTTAAGTTTTCTGTATCGGTTATTGGTTCTATGTCCATTTTCACCAGAAAAAATCAAAGATCTTTCACAAAGCCAAAAGCGCTGATGACAAATCGCGATAGAACATGTAGTAGTAGTAGTAGTCATTTATTGGTGCTAGTACAAAAGAAAATTTGTTCGCACAAGTCAACATTTAGTAATTAGCTAATATACATATAGTTAAAGCTGAAATAAAAACATTGACATGTCTAACCTAAAATAACACATTAAAAAGTTAATAAAAGATACACAGTTAAAAAATTGTACAAATTAATTTTGGCAAATATGTTACACATTAAAATCACTGAAGTCATTGTGGAGGTATTCCTCATGATCATAGAATGCTTTTTTAATGAAGTATTCCTTGATCTTGTCACGAAAAGTATTAATTTCCAATACTTTCACCCTGCTTGGTAGAGCACTGTAGAAGTGCAAGGCATAATAATTTATGCCTGTTCTTGATTTACTAATTCTGGTACTCTGTATTTTAAAATTGGCAGCTTTTCTTGTATTATGACAATGAAATTCATTATGTCTGGTATATGATGTTTCATTGTGTTTTACATGACATAAGCATTCTAAAATGAAAATACAAGGTAATGTAAGTAGATGCAACCTTATAAACGCATCTTTGCAGGGCTCTCTACATTTCAGGTTGGTCATTCTCTGTATGCCAAAAATCTCTTTGTAGTGTGTAGAATAGCCCCAGTGCAATATTGAATATGACATGTTTGATTGAAAATATGCATAATAGCAGTTCATGAGTGTTGTATTATTTATTATATTTTTCAGATTTCTTATAAGATAAATAGTCCTGGACAACTTCTTTGAGAGTTCCTGAGTAATCTCCATGACAGCTGCGGATCTAAAGTCGAAGTTTCACATTCTGGTCTTTCTCTTCTGATGAGCAAACTGTTTTAAAGTCAATATGTCTTGTCTTTGTGTGGTTTAGACTCAGCGAGTTTGAGAGACAAGCAAGCTCTAACTGATGCCTGTTGATCGTGGTCAATAATCCTCTCAATTTTTGTTGTATCATCTGCATAAAGAATAAAATCTGATTTTGGATCGCAATTTGAGATGTCATTTATGTAAATCAAGAAGAGCGTAGGACCCAAAATCGAACCTTGTGGTACACCATACTTACAGATTTGTAAATCTGAGTTAGCACCGCAGAGTGATACATATTGCTTTCTCTCTCCAAGAAATGATTTAACTAATCTTACACTATTCTCGCAAAAACCATACAAAGAGAATTTGTCTAACAACATAGCATGTGAAACACAGTCAAACGCTTTGGATAAGTCAAAAAATTTGTAACGTATTGGTGTTTTATCCTCAAGTCCTTCTACCACATGTTTAGTGAGAGCACTTAAAGCTGTAGAAGTGGATTTATTGCTACGATATCCATGCTGACTAGGGCTGAATAAGTTATTTTCTTCAAAGAACTTTACTATTTGTTTGTTGAGTAGATACTCTAATATCTTGGACAGAATTGGTACCAAAGATATTGGGCGGAAATGTGGTGATATATTCTTCTCAACGCCGCCTTTAAATATTGGAATGACTTTAGCAATTTTTAGCGAGTCAGGAAATACACTATCAGTTATGCACATGTTGATAAGTTTTGTTAGGGGTATCAAAATTAAATTTTTTATGGTTTTTACTATTGTTACTGTGATATCGTAAGGACGTTTTCAAGCACGATGGGAAAACTAGGTTAACGGCACGAACGGCGAACGTCAACGGCGACGGCAACGGAAAGTTTATGAACAGGTCTTTATAACTAATTTTGTGTCGTACAGAAAGCTAACTATGCTAGGGAGCCAGGGGAGACAAATCTCCAGGGCCTCCTGGTCACAGGTGTACAGGTCTATGAGTATTAATTATTTGACAAACTACAGTTTAAATGCATTCCAATGCCAAAAATGCGCTGCCTTTTCATGAAAGGGAAATACACGATATACGTTTTATAAAAATGTGTTACCGATAAGCCTGAAAAGTTTATATGTATTTCGAAAATATTTACCATCCTTTTGTACTAGAATCTATTCATTTACATAAAAAATGTGAGTACAGTTTGTATTATATCAAGAGAGGATGACTAGGCTTATTTATTCTGCAGTAAAAACTGTCCAATACATATACAATAAGTTTTGGTTGAAAAATAGCCTGCAACTTTTAATTAAGGGGTGGGGCGGGTCAGGTCTCCTCAAGGTAAATTGCTGGCACCTAGACTGAGTTGGGAAAAGGCCCGGATGCATTGAAGCAAAATTACCATAATATAGTCAATTGTGTGATTTTACTCTTTGGTCTCGTATCTCAGCCAATCTAGCAACTCACATTCCGCAAAGAAGAGGTAGACTGTTTCATCGGCCTCTCCACAATCCGTACATAGAGTCTTCTTCAATTGTTAATAGTGATAATTGCTGTCTGAGCCTGCTGTGCCCCATCAGAACACCCACGAGGTTTCTGAGATTGCCCATGGGACTTGGTTCTGTAGCCATACTGACCTATATAGATGTGAAGCGTTCTTAGCAAAAACTGCATATGTCAAAAAGATGTATTTTACGGGAGAGACAAGAAACTTAATATCTTTGCTTATATATTATTTTTTTTGAAACATGACTTCTACTGAGGTTAGAGGTCGATGCAGGATTTAAAATCATATAACGTACTTGGAATATTAATAACAATAATGACAGTAAAATGTATTTTATCAATCAATTCTGTATTTTAAAGTACATTTTTATAACGTTGAGTGAACATAAAAAACATATAAAAATCCATAGATCAAGATACTATTCAATCTTCACATCCACTGCTATTGTCTTCGGAATCTATGTCTGCAGATTGTGTACTGTTTGAAGCGCCTGATTGCAGGCTTTTATAAAAATTCGCATTTACTTCGCTACTCAGTACAGCAGACAACGTCTCAAGGTCCTTCATTTTCAGAGGATTAATCGGAATTGATTTCAAATATAAAGGCGAAAGCTTAAACTCATTAAATATTGGACATTTACTACGAATGATGGACTGCCGCCAAGGTCCACTATAGCTATCCCTTACCTCTAGAAACTTGTGGTCTTTTTGAATTCTATAAGTTCTCAAAGATTTTAATTTTATTGCTGGTCGCAGATTTTTGATGAAGAACTTATCTGTAGATGATTTCATATTGAAAAAATCGGATTGCTGAACCTTAACCAGATTAAATGGAGATCGATTCTGGCGGCATGTTCTGATTATGTTATCCCAGTGTTCAGGTATCTCGGCAGTTTCAACTGCTTTCTTTTTCGATATAATCGAAAACTCCTGATCATTTGGAAGGAACGAATGTCCACGGATAGGAAATATGTAAGTAATGAAATAATAAGGAAGTTACTTCGTTTTGACCTTTTTTTCCAACAGACTCATCGTAGACGTACATTGATGCACTATCATCTTTGAGGTTATGGATCCCAAATACATAATACCAAAGCTGGCGGCATCTAAAAGCTAAGTTATCCCTCACGTGAGGTAGAGGCAGATTTTGCATAAAGTCCAAGCAAATAACCATTGCCTCCCTTCTTCGAGCCTTTTCTTTCCACTTCCTTTTGAGATCATAAAATGCTTGTGCTTTTCTCAAATGTAGTTCTTTTTCTGCATTCAACGAAGTTTTCAACTGGTCAGATTCTGCAGCCGCAATTTTTTGGATAAGCGAATCACATGTAGAACACGTGTCTGTTCTCGGTAATCCAAACTTTATGTTAAATTTTTTATGGAAAACTGTCCAGTAGGCCTTGTAACTAATATTGACACGGTATTCTTCCAAAAATGACTTGTACATTGCCCGAACGCTCAAGGTTTCCGGAAGATAATAACGATTGGGGTTTTTTCTGAGCGAGTAGTGGGATTGTCGAGGTTTATAGGATTTTATGTTTTCCTCGACTATTTTAGTTACTTCGGTAGGCAACGAATTAGGTCTATTATTATGCTTTCCGCGTCTATCACAAGGAGATTTCAAAGTATCGCAAATGCTTTGTTGCAATCGCCTAAGACGCCCAGATGTTATTCCGTGAAGACTCAGAAATGCCTTTTTACAAATTGGTATTTCATTATAAACCTTAGCATCATTTGTTTTAGTTCGAACCCTATAGGAATAAAAACCTGCGTGTTCGTAACTAGGTAACGTTTGATCATCTTCAGAGTCAGAATATTCAACAAGAACTCTATTTGCGCGTATCTTCCTAGATCTTCTTTGCTTAACAGGCTGAAGGGTAATGAGGCCGCACAAATGTGAATCCTGTAGGTTTTTCGATTTTATTCCATAAAAGTCTTGAAATATAGGTTGCCTCTGCTCTATTGATAAAACGTTGAAGCATTTGAAACGAGCACACCTGTAAACATTTTTGAGGTTAGAAACCGATCGTATGTGGAAATTGTCCAACATTTACCTGCAGTCATCGCCTATCTCCTCTGCTGGAACAAATTTCCCTCTATGATTAACGTGAGCAGCACCTTGCACCTTTTTTTCACGTACTAACTCTGTATTTCTTATTTTTTAGCGCGTTTAACCGGCACCATATTCTCTTGCGACGCCATATTAACAAGTGCTACCTGATGCCACTTCTCGCGTTTCCTCCAAAAACAACATATGTCAGCGACAAGTGCTGTTTTTGCAGAACCTGCTATATTTCAATCACACAAATTACCCTGACAAACGCTCTTTTCACTGGAAACAATTTGGGAGCATGGACATATGATATTTCTTAAGGCACTGTTGCCAATATCTCAATTTCTAATATTCTTGACATATGTCGTTTTTGCCAGAAACGCTTCATGTGTTCAGCCCGGTTGTAAAAACCATGGCCTGTTGGCATTCCTCACTTTGCCTCCACTGTTCATCTACGGTATTGTTCACCCACTTTTTGAGGGCCGACGTTCCATATCATCATCATAGTCACAATGTCTTAACAGACATGTTGTGAACTCGTAAAATGCATTTACACATTTTACGAGTTTCTCTTAGGATATCTTTAAGATCTTTAATGCAGTAGTTTCCCATTTGCTTTCTGCATCCTCTTACCGTTGACCAGATGGTATCTACTGGTTCATCCGCCTTTAGGGGCAATTTCTCACCCCAAGGACAAGAAGGTGTCCTGACTCTTCTCAACTCGTCCACCCTAAGCTGTTGGTTGAGAAGAGGTTACTGCTTATACCGACAGTGGTTCGGTGTTCCTTTTAGTCGCCTTTTACGACACGCAGGATATACGATGGGAGATGTTCTAACCCGCCCCCACACGGGCTGACGTTACATATACCGCCTACTTAATTCTATAACGGGCTCCGGGCCAACAAACTGTCCTCCGCCAGCCAGCCTGTATGTCGGCTTCCTCATTACCAGGAACCTACGTATTCCCCGGGACCTGCATAAAGGTAACATCCTTCAGCCTCGTCAGCTCTTCCAGTCTCTCCGCGGACTCAAGAACCAGGGATGCCCTGGTTCATCTGGGCCCGCAGATGGCTTTCAGTGCCGCCTGACTGTCAGAGCAGATATAAACCTTCTGCTCCGTGCCCTTTTTCCACTCATTTAAAAGGGTTATACCGGGACCATCGATAGCTACCGGGCCTACTGGTGTATCCCCACCACGGCGTCTACGTCACACGAGGCGCCGCGCCGGGCGGCCGGCCGATCATCCAGTCGCGTTTGTAATCGTCGCATACGTTCATGGATTTTCTATTTCTCTAGTAAAAAATGCTGTCTAGTTGCTGTGTGCCATTCTGCAGTAGTAATTATAAAGATACAGAGCGCATATCTGTGTTCAAATTTCCAAAAGATGTAACGAAACGTAATCAGTGGTTACGCGCTATACATCAAGATAACTTCACGATAAAGGATTCGTCTGTAATATGCATCAAACACTTCGAAGATAAATTTATAATTCGTATTGATACTGCTAGGCCCGATGGTACGACTTTAACAGTTCCTCGATCAAAGATCAAATTGTCGGACGATGCTATTCCGACAAAATTTCAAAATCAGCCGCAATATTTTAACGTACGTCTGCCTCCAAAAAGAAAAGATCCCGCAGAACGAACACAAGAAATTGATCAACGAAAAGATGCCAAGATCCAGGAACGAAGTGAAGAAGATGTCATAACGGATTTCGAATATTTAAAATGCAATTTTAAACAGAACATAAATGGAATAGAAATTTTTTTAATAATAGAAGGTAAAAATAAGATTGTTATTTATAAGATAGATATCACTGAAATGCCAAAAGTCATCTCACCTGTGACAATTGAAAAATATCTGTCTGCGATAGTACATAGTAAGATTTCGTGATAAATAATATTCTAAAAATTCTAAAGAAATATTAGGTAAAGGTAATTTGTGTAATAGCTGGGTAAAATGCAATTCTTTAGTAAGTAATATGTGTGCAAATGTTTGTGAAACCGGTGCTATTGATAAAGCTAAAGCACTTGTTAACCAGGCATGTACGCAAATAGAAAAGGCGCATTTAATTGTCTCTGATATTGACGAAAATTTGGATACCATATTGAAAAAATTATCTTTCCTCAAAGATCAGCTAAATTTAACTTTTTCAAAACAACGAAGGTATACTATTGACACATTAATATGGTCCTGTTCGATTTACTTTTCGTTTCTAGGAGCTTATAGAAAAATACGTGACGGCGAGTCATACATATGTACTGTGTACATAATCTTGTGGATAATAGATAATTTCATACAATTTGTGTGCAAATAGGGCCAACTTTTGACCTTCTAAAGTCTGAACAACTCTAGTTAAATAAATATCAACTAGCACCTCTTATCACAAATTCAATTTCCTGTAAATTCATTCCTATACATTACTCTTGTATTTTTTACCGTTTTCTCAGTATATCAAGAAAATGCTCGTAGCGCTGGAGTTTCTCTATTAATCCCTGTAGATACGCGCGGCCCGGTGCGGCGCTACGTGTGACGTCACACGCAGCACCATAAGGCCCGGTAGCTATCGATGGTCCCGGTTATACACGTACGAGCAAGTACTTATGGCTCGACGACCTTTTTCGCCTGTGTGTCACCGTAAGTACGCATACTTTAAAACCGTCGCGCAACTCGCCGGCGATCCAACTGGTTTGAAATCTTGCTCGTAGCTTGTCTCGGCTCGTACTGCGAGCCGCGAGCCACCACTTTGTTTCGGCTTTGTTGTGTTTGGCGTTTGTTAAAATTTTTGTTTATTTAGGAAAATTATCAAAATGAGTGATTTCAGCTTCACATGTGTCACCGACGCGACGTCGAGCCGAGTAAGATAGCGAACTTAAAAACCGCGTACTTAAAGTTCGTACGTGTGTCACTCCTTGGGCAACTGGCAGAAGACCATGTATTTATGATTTTTGCGATTCGCTGTAAGTATGTCAAGTACAGAGAGGAAATATACGTGGTAATTTCTAATATGTATATAACTACACCACTGAGTGGCACAATTAAAATATTCCTAGCCTCTCACAATGCAGACCTCCAGACGCTGCATTCGCGGCAGCATTCTGGAATTTATATTTAATTCTGGCGGGTAGGCAGCCAGCCAGTTGCCACTGGCATAATTTGAAAATAACTCGCTGGCGCATTTTTCAGCTAGATGCATTTTACCACCGAACTACTGCTAGAACACGTTTTAACGCGCACCAACTCTATTTAGTATTCGCAGCTCCGGTTGCCTAATGCGCTTTCTTGGTCTTAAACTGTCACTGCTAGAATGAAACGCATGGGGCCTACCTTGTCGCATCTCGGGGGGTGTTAGGAAAATATACGGAGTTTGCAACCCTAGAAATATATACAGGGTGTCCGAAATTGCTGCCGTACGGGTATCTTACGATCTTAACGATAAAAGGTACAACGACGATTAAACGATAAAAGTTTTAGGCAATAGTATTTGTAGTTTATTGCCACCTTTTTTCTGCTATTATAATGACTCTGGTCAGAGACACCGTACATTAACAAAGACAAGTAGGGTCACTCTAAGCTCCGCCCCCAATGTGGCCTTTCCAGCTGTGCTCTCGGATACTACGCAAGCTGGCGGATTCTGGCACCCGGCGATCTCGAGCAGTAGCCGAACCGAACAGCTGTCGTTTACAGGGTCAGTCTACCTAACACCACCTAACAGGCGACACGGTGCACGGGATACAATCGGTCGGATCTACCGGGGTGCCTAAATAAGTAGCGTTTGTGTGTTATTGAGCGTTTTGCGCGTATTTCACAAAAAAATGCCAGCGACAAGCTTTGTATATGGCCGCATTGTTTTTTTATATTTGTACCTACTTATTCCCATTGATTTTTAAAATGTCTGTTTTTAATACTTTAATTTTGTTATTGACTTGATTCTTAAGTTTTTTAAATTCATTTTCCAAATTCGTGTTCTTTAACTTTTTGTTTATAAAATTTGACTCGGTTTTCAATCATTTCGAGAATTTTTTTGATTTATCCAGTCGTTATTTTCACGTATCTTATACATCTTTTTGAATTCCGAATCTTTTTTTACAAGAAGTGATTAAGTCAATTAGTTCTTAGAATGATTGAACTTCTGTAGTTTGAATATTCTTTTCAAATTTTGAAATGAATTTATTATGATCTATTCTGGTTACTTCTCTTCTATATTTTGTCGCAAGTACTTTTATGTTTACACCTAAGGTTCTTGACAACAAAGTATGAATGATCAGACTGTTACTGTTACTTACTACTTGAATCGTACATTTCAAATTACTACATCTATCTGACCAAACATGGTCAATAATACTACTTGAGCTATTTTCCACCCCAGTAGCTGCATCTGCAGTTATTGTGTTGAATGGTTTATTGAATAATAAATTATATTCTATCTATACTATAGAATTCATTTCTGCTGACCCCCGTATAAGTAAAGTGAACGTCGACCGTTGACGTCGTCAATATAGCACAAACGGATTCCCTGTAAGAGAACGGGATCGCACGAAGGGAACCCCTCTGAATTCGAGGCGGCTCGCATTTTGCCCCATCCTTTCATAAGGAGGGAAATTTTAAACTGTATTAAATATACAACAGTGGAACATAAATCATATCTATGGAATAGCAGTTAGTATTTCATTTTATGTTTCTTTTACGTTTTCTTTTTTTTGTATGTTTTTTTATTAATTTTGTTTTTGTTTAGCTATTATTACTTTTTTTTATTTAATTTTAAATCTTTTTCTGCCTCTTTATATACTACAATTATTGAGTCGTGCCATTTTATATACAATTTGTTCTTATTTAATTTTCTATTTAAATTATTAGTTTTAGTTTTACTTACAATATTTATAACTAGTTCATATATTTGCTGGTTTTCGCAGCCCACAATTAAAGTTATAGTAGCCGGAAGCGCAAGATGAATAGAGAGATTGAAATACATTTGAGTGGTTTCTCCTGTTATATTTAGACACTCCAGAAGACAATGTTCTAATGTGCCGACCTCACCGCATCTGCATAACAAATATTGCCCCAATCTTATTCTTGATTTATGTTGTAGGACCAAGGTGTGACCACTTTTAAGACGACATATTGTTCTAAAAAAATGTGGAACGCTTCACGATTTTGCGTGTCATCCTTGCATAGGGACCATGCTAATCTCCTCTGTATCGTTCCAATTTTAGTATATGTACTGCCGAAGCGAGTACTATTGCCACCTAGACGAGTCGCATCCAAAGAGTAAGGTTCCTTATTAAAAAAAATGACGAACATACACTTTCATGTACATATTTAATTTGGAGTATTACAATGTTTTAGCTATTTTTCGACATAACCGCTGTCGGAATTGAGACACTCGCCATATCAACTTTTCTATCCGCCTTTTGTATTTACGAAATTCAGGGGCCTAGCAGAAGGAGCACCATCTGCTCTGACAGCCAGGCAGCATTAAAAGCATTAAGTACTTGTATGTTTACATCAAGGCTTGTTTTGTATAACGTAGAAAGGTCTTAATGACACTTCGGCAAGACATCGGGTGTCACTTATGTGGGTGTCGAGGCAAGCTGGAGTTGGAGGCAATGAAATGGCGGACTCGCTTGCAAGGTGAGGGTCGAGGAATAATTTCCTGCGTCCTAAGCCGGCTGGCAGCAGGTACCATTAGAAGAAAAACAGAGGTGTGATTGCAAAATCAGCATCTTATAAGATGGACAGGAATGTCTCGACATCTGCGTCAAGCTAGAGAACTTATTTTAGGCCCTCTGGTCAATGTGGGGCGGTTCTTTCTCTCACTGGCGAGATATACCAGGCTACTGCACTCGAAGTTGTTCATAAAATACCCCTCTAGTCAGGCCACCACGAAGATCATGGAATGGAACAGGAACGATCTCCGCACTCTAGTTGGTTTGTTGATGTGACATGGTCGTCTGAGGAACCACATGCGCGTTGAACAAACAAACTGTCGCTGCTGCTACGTGGAGGACGAAACAGCGGAGCATGTTCTGTGCTCCAGTCCAGTACTAGAGAGAGCTAGGTCCAGACATTTGGATTTACCCAACTGGAACCTTATGACTTCAAGGAAGTTTCATCCTTCACGATCATCACCTTCTAAACAGGTGTGAGCCACAATAGACACAATTAAGACGCCCCACTCACTTTCAACCTAACCTAAGCAATACCCTTGGAACTTTGGACTCATCATCATAGTCACAATATCTTAACAGATATGTTGTGAACTCGTAAAATGCAGTAAGTCGGAGCTAGAGTATGGCCGACAAGAATATTATTGTTAGTTTTGACAGCTGTAGCTCGCCATCGTTCGCGATTTACTGTCAGTTCAGTGGCGCTCATATCTAGCAACTGTTTCGTCGTATCCACCCAGCGTGTAGGGGAACGGCCATGGCGCCGCCCACTCGGGGCGTGACCCTGAACTACAAGTTTGTCCATATTATCGCTTCTGTGAATATGTCCGAAGAATGTAAGTATTCTCGTCGACACAATGGAGGATAGTCCCTTTGGATTACCGAGCTCATCCAGTATGGAAACATTAGTTCGATGGGCGGTATAAGGAGTTCTCAGCATTCTCCTCCACGTCCACATTTCAAAAGCATGTATGCGAGCTCGATCTGCCTTTTTAACATTCCAAGTTTCCGAGGCATACAAAAATATGGAGAACACAAGAGACTGAAGTTTGGACTACCGGTTACCAATATTTTAGAGGAGACGGCCTGTTCTAAACCACACCATTGGCGCGTTCCGAGAAACTGAGACTGACTCAGCTTCTAAGGATAACAACCACTTGTGTCAAGCAGCGAAGCACGCCGGCGCCAACGCGGCGGAGCGTACCGACGCCGGCCGAACAGCCCAAGAGCCAACATTTCATCGGATCGTGGCCACGAAAGTCTTACACAATACACCTCAATGGTTGTTAAAAGTGTCAAAAATATTTGAGTGTAGTTTGGATTTGATATGATAAAAATCGATGATATTCAAAATGAGGAAATTTCAATAGTTGTTATAAGTGTCAAAAAATGTCAATGCAAGATTGTATTTACTTGTTTGATTGAAAATATAGTTGTGTTGGACATTAGCGTTTTTGTGTCCAACAACCGCACATTTATTTACAGTTAGCAAACTACATCTCTAAACCTCTTTGATCTTCTGAAGGTGTAGAGCAACGATAAACTGAAATTTTACGCCTCATAAGAAGTTGAAAAGTGAAGAGATTTTCGCGAACGGTGGTTACCGGTACATCCTTTTCACAGATGAAACACTTAATCGGCAAAATGATAGGGTTTATGCTCACAACTCCCAAAAAGCCCCAGAAAAAATTCATGACAATAGAGGACATCACCCAGCTTCACTAATTGTTTAGTGCAGTGTCTTTCGATAGTGTCACAAAGCTTCATTTATATGAATGAATTCATTTATATGAATAGGGAATTAAGATACGTGCTAAAAACCATCAAAGCAGTGTTCTGGAGAATGTAACGAAGCCCTTTTTCCTCTGAGAGCCGTCAGTACTTAAGCCTTCAAGGCGTATTGTACTATAACTTCTCAGAGAGGGACGGTGCACGGCCAGCACCGTTGGAATGATTACACCATCCATCCCTTACGCAATACCTTTGGACTATCGATTATCAATATTTTAGAGGACAAGGCCTGTTCTAAGTCACACCACCGGCCTGTTTCACACTGACTCAGTTTCTCGGAACACGCCGAACAGGTGCCATCAGCTTCTGAGGATGCCGATCACTCAAGTTGGCGAAGCGTGTCGACGCCGGCCGAACAGCCGGATCATGGCTGCGAAAGTTTTACACAGTACATATCAATGGTTGTTAGAAGTGTCAAAATATTGTCAGTCTAATTTGGATTTGATCGGATAAAAACCGATATCATACAAAATGAGGAAATTTCAAAGGTTAGAAGTGTCAAAAAATACACACATAAAAATAATTTCTTAGATGGAGCACAGATGCTTTAATTCAAGTATACCATAACTTCCTATACGCGCAAAGTTATGCTAATCTTAAAGTGAGAATACGATATCTTTGAACATATAAGGGTTAGATTGAGAAAATATCTTCAATGCAAAACTGGGAAATTCTTGATAGTAAGAATACAAAAATCTTAAATCAAGCATATGGTAATCTTGCCCGAAGTATTTCATAATCTTGACTGAAGCATTTCATAATCTTAACTGGGAGCATTTCATAAACTTGAAGCAAGTAGCTCAACTTTATTTTAAAATTGTGATATTCTTGGATGAGGAATCTAGTAGTATTATTTTGAGCATTCAAACTCTTCTATGAGCATGTAGAAATTTTTTTGGAGAAATAGTTCTGCAAAATTTCTTATATCACATTTAATATACTTAGTACTTATCTAGGAACACCTGAATCAGGTCTTCGCATCCCAATTTTTTTAATAGCTCATTCATGGTTGGACAGATCCAATGATAAGGAAGCTGATGTGAACTGGGACGCGACTCAAATGCCGGTGGACCAGCACTACCGGCAGATTCGATGACTGATGGTTGACGGTGGTATCACGGATATCACGTGGCAATGGCAATTTATTTAACAGTTTGACTAGATACTATTATGTGCTATTATGCAGGATCCAGATATTACGCTACGGTGCTAAAGACGGCGGGGAATGTGACAATCCGAAAACCGATAATGGCGCGGCGGCGCGGACGCGGACGGGCAACAGGCTGTTGAGTAGAGAGGGTGGAGAGGTTAGGGTTGACCCGCGACACTCTGCGCGTCTGCGCACTCCGACGTTGGTAGACGTCAAATAAATTATTTACTTGATACAAATATAGGGTGTGCTTGTAAAACAGCGTTCATTTTCAAACCAAGATTATCATATTGTAAATGAAAGTTCGCATTTGCAAGCTGTCTATATTCTTGATAGAAATAAACGGCGGTGCCCACGCTGGGAAAAATGATAATCTTGATATAAAATTATGAAATATTTGTTATTAAATTATTATAACGTTGGTTGCAAAGAAAATTATATTGTCTTTCGGAGCATATTTCGTTAAAATAATTATATGAATCAAAAATATATTATTCTTGATACAAATTTTCTATAATTTTCTCATCAAATATTCTTTTTTAGAGTGAGAATCGATATTCTTGTTGTGAGTATGTATTTACAAGAATATCACAATTCTTGACTTGAGAATTTCTTTTTATGTGTGTATTCATTGCAAGATTGTATCGACTTGTTTGAAGAGAAATATAAACGCGTTGAGTATTAGCGTTTTTATATCCAACAAGCACACAATTGTTCACAATTAGAAAACTACACTAAACTCCTTTGATCTTCTGAAGGTGCACATGTACAGTATTCAAATGTTCGTACATGAATTTATTTCACCGACGAAAACGCCGCCTGTTTCAAACACCTCGCGGGCATTATCCCTTCGGTATCACGGTAGTGTCGGCATTTTTCGTAGACGCTGAAGTATCCTTCGTTAGCTGCTACGAGTGCAGAATACGCAACAAGGACTCCCCATTGACACACTTTTCATTTCACCGAAGCTGGCTGTGACCTACAGTAGGACCCGTCTGACTTCATCGCAGCTGATTTATGGCCGGCAATCGCTTTAGGAGAACATTAAAGATCAATTCACATTGTCTCAGTACTTTGATGACTTATTATATAGGGTGTCCCACGACGATTAAGACAAGCAATATATCGCAACTGGACAGTAGTAGCGAATTATAATTCTGGGGGTGTAAATTAGAGCAAATATGGTATCTTTTTTTATTATTGCGTCACCCAATGAGGCATATGTTTTTGGTCACGTGACGTCAGATTCAAAATTTTTAATGGGACACCCTATATATTTGTGACTTTTTGTGTTCCTCTCGATAAGACTATTCCAACAAGCTAGCACACTTGGGGTCTAAAGTGATTAATTCAAGAGCTACAGGTACTTAAAGGATGGTACCACTACCATTGATTATTATTTATAAAATGTACCCAGAGTTAAATTACTTTGGTAGTGTTTCGTAATGGTAGTGGCACAGTCCTTTAAGTACATGTAGCTCTTGAACTAATCACTTTAGACCCCAAGTGTGCTAGTTTGTTGGAATAGTCTTATCGAGAGGAACACAAAAAGTCACAAATATACACGGTGTCCCATTAAAAATTTTGAATCGGACGTCACGTGATCAAAAACAAATACCTCATTTGGGTGACACAATAATAAAAAAGATACTATATTTGCTCTAATTTACACCCCCAATGTCATAATTCGCTACTACTGCCCAATTTCGATATATCGCTTGTCTTAATCGTCGTGGGACACCCTGTATTTAAGTCATAGACATAAGTCACGCATTGTTTTTTATAGATGTATGATCTGAAGCATTATTATAGCTGCTCCGGATCCTCATGATGCATGAACTCTGCGAGAGCGGAAGGCGACTGCGTCACGTTATCTATACAGGGTGGACCAATAAGCGCGAGGTGCTCTCTAGCGGCCATACCGTTTGAATTAGACGAAAGTGTTTTAAATAAAAAACGTTTCTTTTCAAACTCTCTATCTTTAGAAAATAATTTCAAAGATGGCGGACCTTTACTTTTTCTATCGCGTTTAGTTTTCGAGATATTGACTTTTTTGTAAAGTACTACAAACGTCGAATTTTGCAAAAATGGCTGAATAACTCCGAAAATAGGCTTAGTAGACATACACTATGGTTAACCAACAGGACCTAAAAATCGATGCTGAATAGATGTCAAAATTTTGGTGGAAAACAAACATTTTGGTACGGTGCTGTTTTTTGCGATATTTAGCGTTTTTAAAACCAGTAGTTGTAAAATATTGTGTTGTGCGTAATGGTAGGGTGTGCAGCTTAGGGTTGTAAAAGCCACAGCAGCAGGAAGGAGCCAGGAATCACTTTTCACAGATAAATTTATGTTTTGGTGTATCCGAAATTTATGCAAATATCTCGATATCTAGTTCAGAGAGATATACATATAAGTATCTAAAATATAATTTCAAATGTACCACTAACATGCGAATCATAATATTTTTGAGCATATAAAGTGTACAAATTATATTTTTAAGGCATGTTTTGGTTCAGATACAATCAGTTTTTCAGTAACGTATCTGCTACAGCTTACTTTTTGCAAGACAAGATATCGATCAAATAGAAGTTCACGGTTAAGTTAATGTTAATTATACTTAAGTTGGAACTGTGGATGGTGAAACTGGCCATACAGAACCCGTGAACAACAGTATTTCAATAAATTTTATTTGAAAATAGATTATTTCTCCAAATAGCTTAACCATAATGTTAATCCCATTAGCTACGGCACTGGGACTAACACTTTGGTACTTTTTGGTAACAGAGATGTCAGCCGCGCGTTCTGTACCCTCTCATTCCTTGTCAAAGCTTTTGCCATTATACTACCAACTAAAAAACTTACCTTAACAAACTGCTTGATGCACTCGTTGCCGTGTTCCCTTAGGAACGCCTGCAGCGTCTCCATACCTTGAGCGGACAACAATCGATAGCCGTTGTTGTTGTTATTGTTGTTGTTCCCGTTATTGTTGTTGTTGATGTTGTTGTTGATGTTGTTGTTGACGTTCCCCAAAGCGAAGAACATCTTGGTGGTGGCGGGGGATGTTCCCCCGTCAACAGGGGTTGTCACTTTATTGTTAGGGTCGTTCATGTTGTTCATCGTATAAAAGCGGTTAAAATTCGTTGTTGGTTACATCGGTCGGATGTATTTTGCCATAAATTCTTACAAAAAAAATCACAGTCGATCTATATTCTTCATTTTTATGGGATATGTTCCTAAGGTATCCGCTTACTAACAAGGTAGTTCAGAAACAACATGTCAATAAACAGATTCTAGCTACGTTAACTTGAACCAAATGTCAAATCACAGACACAAAATTCAGAACACACGAATGCAGGGTGGTCCAATAAGCGCGCGGTGCTCTCTAGCGGCCACACGGTTTAAATTAGACGAGAATGTTTTGAACAAAAAACGTTTCTTTTCAAATGCTCCATATTTAGAAAATAATTTAAAAGATAGCGGACTTCCGAATATATACCTGAAGTAGGCATCAACTTCCTTATTTTGAATGGAACACCCTGTATATTGTTACGTTTTTGAATTCAGCATCGATTTTTAGGTCCAGTTTGTTAACCATTGTTTATGTCTACGAAGCCTATTTTCGGAGTTATTCAGAAATTTTTATAAAGTTTGAGATTGGTAGTACTTTTCAAGAAAAGTTAATATCTCGGAAACTGAACGCGATAGAAAGATGCGGTTTTCGGTTTTGAAACAATCAAGGACCGTACTTGTGTTTCAGTAAGATCATTGTTTCAAAAGAACATTAAATCAATAGACTAGCAATTTTCAAATTTGGAAAGTTAAAAACGTTAAAAACTTCTTTTCTCAAATGGGATGGTATGATAACCACATTATTCTTAAAAACTCCAGTGGTAAATTTTCCAACAGGTTTTCCAAATTTTCATTTATATCCGGTATATCCGGAAGTCCGCCATCTTTGAAAGTATTTTCTAAATGTAGAGCATTTGGAAAGAAAGGTTTTTTATTTAATACATTAAACCGTATGGCCGCTAGAGAGCACCGCGCGCTTACTGGACCACCCTGTATACACAAAATAAGGGGAAAATAATAAAATGTGCCCGATTTAAAACGACGGAGTTCTAGAAATAATTTTGGCTCCTCCATAAAATGACCGTAAACAGGAAAAATGTATACAAATACAATTCGGCTTATCTAAGTGTTTACACCCTATCAAAATAACGTTTACAGATAAGGCGTAAAACCAAATTTTCACGTAAGTACGCTTATCATTATACAGTCCCGGGCCAAATAAATAACCGGAGAAGTAGGGGTCACACAAAAAATGGTCAAGACAAATTTCGTATGGAATTTTCCTGGTTGCCAGATGGTGACCTTGATGCTGACCTTCAAGGTGATTTCAAGGCCAAGACGATTTTTTAAAACGGAAACCGCTAAGTGTTACTTAGTATGTAAAATACGGAAAATTTTACGTCCAGGCTTTTTGAAACATTTGACATTTGATGGTTAGCTCAAGGTGAAGATGTGGCGAACAGGGTATCTTGACAAGTAAGGCTCGCAACAAAAAAATGTCACGATAAAATTAGTACAAAATACTCCCAGTTTGATGCTCTTCACGTTCATGACCTTCACCTTAACTTTAACCTTCAACTCCTCTCTGCTACACTGAATCGACTACTCAGTAATTATTGTTAACACCGTACCTGAATTTGAAATTAGAGATCTGAAGAATCGATGTGCAGAATTATTTCGACTCACTTTTAACGAATTGAATGTTCTGCTCGTTTTGCCCTTGACCTGACCATCCAAAGTCAATTTTTTAAGAAGTTTTCAAAGCCATATCTGGACGCAAAGTTTCCTGTTCTTTTTTCATTTCAGGTGTCATTTGCGAGAATATAAACTTGACCTTGAAATTACCTTCAACGTCAACGTCAAGATCGTCATCGGGTAGCCAGGAAATTTTCGCCCCAGTCAAAAAAAAGTAGAAAAGTGTCAGGAACCCCTAAAACGCCCAAAACGAAGTTTAAGGAATATTTGAAATTTTCTCTTTTTTTGCTAAATACTCCAGTGCCCATGCACCAATTTGCAAAATTATAGCAGCATTACCTACTACGATCCAACGGTATGTCTCAACCTAAATTTCATTACAATCGATGCAGCGGTCACTGAGATTACAAGGCTAGAAAAAGCCAACAGACAGACAGACCGACAGAAATGAGTGATGTAGATTTTCATTATTATGTAGATATCATAAAACGCCCAAAAAGCGTATAATCTCAAAATCGAATATTTCGGGATCACGATACTCCCCTCACCTATCGGTGCAGGAAGTAAAAGTCACTAATGCTCAAAATAAACTCAAAAAATCGAGTTCCCCGATCATATAGATATATCTTTTAGTAGTAAGCGTGCGAATGGATTAACAAAATATGAAAATATTCATTAATCTTTTCGCATTCAGTGGTTTTATACACGGTGTTCCTAAATATCATGTGCAAACGAAAGGATGAGATTATCTGGTTTTCTTTATGACTGAAATTTTATATAAACTTAGGTCCGCAAATGCTCCGTTACCGATCTACAGGGTGTTGAAATTTCAATATTTTTTCAGTTTATTCTTAATAGCTCTCTCCATTTTTGAGGTATTTAGCTTACATTTGGAATATAAGAAACATAATACGAGTTACATCACCGCGCATGTCAAACAATTGGCATAATCTACTTGGTGCTAGATAGGGGTCATGCCCCTTTTCTTACCCTGAACATCTTTTCGGTACGCCACTGATAGATTCAAAAAAACAAAACTGTTTTTCCATTTTGTTTAGAAACCTTTTTATCATCTTGCAATTTTTTCGTATCTCCGATCCTTTTCGAGAAAAAAAAATAAAACAATATGTTCTGTAATTAGCTAGATGAAACTTAACTTCGATACGCACCGTGAAAATTTTTTGTCTATTATTTGAAGTCTAATATCTCAGAAAATATAAAAGATTTTTATATGCGATTTGAAGCACTTTAGGTTGCACGTCAAATTTAATTAAACAAAACAGTTATCCAAATACAGCCATAGCCTACGATGTTAGACCACATTTCAAATGCAACTATTTTGATCTACCTAATAACTGAGAATCCAGTTTTGTTTTTTTTTTCTCGAAGAATCGGAGATATACAAAAATTAGATGAGGACGAAAAATTTCTAAACAAATGGAAAAATTATTTTTTGTCTTTGAATCTACCTGCGGCGCACCTCAAAAAGGCCATTATGGCTGTATTCCGCCAACCTATTTACTGTTCAATATTTCTGGCGCTCTGGTAAGCTTCTACTGATGCAACCTATATAAATGCGTCACTAGTTCTACATGTTCTGGGTACCAGGACTGTTAACTTAGGTGTCCCTGACGTTTCATTTTGACAGCAATAAAATTAGCCCTGTAGGCTCCACCAGATAAAATGTACACCCAAAGGATTGATTTCTGATTTAGTTGACGTAGATCTCAATTTCCCCATTAATAGAGGTTAAGAGCTTTTATCAACAGGTCAAAGTTGATGGATGGATCTTTGTCATGTTAGCATTAACATCTAAAAATGGTCGTATATGTGCGGATTGAATTAATATAAAAACGAAACATGTGGAGTAATAGATTTTTGAGTCTAATTCATTAACAGACGGGTAGGTAAGTTGCGTTTAAACATTCGAACTACTTCATAATATTTATTGCAGACTGAAAACGCTGGAATATCAAATTAAATACCGTTCCGCAAAAACGATGAACAGTTCAATAGAAAACCTAATAAACCCTTTTGGATCATACGCAAATTTCTACACGATAATAGTTGGATTGATTGCATATTTTCATTCCTCATATAACTACAACGTAAGTGCCTGCAAACTTCCCACTGATTCAATAAAAATGTAAATGATTTCGTTTTATTTGAAAAACTGGGTTGAAGGAATTTCGTGAACTTTGTCTGTTCTTTTTGCGAATGAAAAATTTGCATATAAATTAAAACAATCATGCTGTGGAAGAACTAGCCGCAGGATACATCGGGATAGGGATAGAAAAACATCGAAATCTAAATGTCAGGAGTGTAAACATATCATCATTTATCTTTCTGTTAGAAGAATTGAGTATATCTGTAAGGAGATCTGTTCCCATTACACTTCTACATTTTTTGAAAAATTGAAAAATAACCGAGAATCAAAAAAAGGAAGTCTGGACTTGTGTATCAACATGTACCTAGTCTGCTTATATTTAGTTTTTACTTCCCACACCGATAGGTGAGGGGAGTATTGTGATCGCGAAAATTTTCCATTTTGTGATAATACACTTTTTGGGTGTTTTATGATGCCTACATAACGAAAATCCACGTCACTCATTTCCGTCGGTCTGTCTACAGGTCTGTCTGTCTGTTGGCGTTTTTCTAGCCTCCTAATCTCAGTAACCGCTCCATGGATTTTGATGAAATTTAGGCAGTGATATGGTGTGGGATCGTAGTAGGTAATGTTGCTACAATTTTGAAAATCAGTGCATGGGCGGCGGAGTAATAATTAGCAAAAAATGAAAATTGTCAAATATTCCTCAAACTTCGTTTTTAGGCGTTTTAGCGTTCCTGTTCATTTTCTACTTTTTTGGGTGGGGGTGAAATTAGGGTTGGTTGGGGGGTGGGGGGGTTGTAAAGCTGAAAAGTTTGCTGTAATCATAATAGGCTGTCCACTGACCTGAGAGAGAAACCTAGCGGTATAATACACTTTGTTAGGTCCATCCGAACATTGCCTTGTCTATTACAGGGACCAAGGGACTTGCTTTAGATTTTTATTTTATAATGTGGAAACTACTGAATTGATGTTCATTAAATTTCGGCACAGTATTACTACTTTGGCGAGGATGGAAAATGCGTCTGACTTTTAAAAATCGTCTCAGTGGCGGCGCAGCAATATTAAAAAAACAAAAAATATGAAAACAGCTCAAACTTTGTTTTTTGGCGTTTTAGAGGTTCCTGATCATTTTCTACTTTTTTTTGGGTGGGGGTGAGGTTGGAGTGGTTCGGAGATGGGGGGTTGTAAAACTCAAAAATTTTTTGGATTCATGATAGATTGTCCATTGGCCTATGAAAGAAATACCTAGTAGTAGAATAAAACACTTTTTTGCGGTCGGGCGAGCGATGATTTGGTTGCAAGGGCATCTAGACTATATATAGCCTCATGCTATGGGAAAATAATAAAACTAGTATCATCGGAATGTGTGGGAAGTACTGAGTCAACCAACTTGACTACATTTTTTGCTAGATTTTTGACTTATCGATCAGGCATTGTATCTTCGCATTAGTCACTCTCAGTTTATCATAGTTAATTTTAAATTCGTAAATCCTAAAGTTGTTGCATAAAAATGTACCACCATTAGGATTTACCAATTTAAAATTAACAACGATAAACAAAAAGCGACTACTTCACTATCTGACCTGTACAATGTCAATCGATAAGCCAAAAATCCAAGCAAACAACTAAACATAAACAGACTAGGTAGGTCCTGATTCATAACCCCAGATTTACTATCTTTATTCTGTATCTGGCTTATTTTTAAGCTTTCTATTTTTTATATATCTGAGCAGACCGCGTAGGCAGAGCCAAAATACCAGCGTACCGCGGCTACTGTGAAAGGGTTATGTTAGGGGAAGCTTGTTAACGCGGGATTTGGATAGGCCAATACACGCAGGCCCAATAAATACATCTCCTGGCAGTCCATTCCAAGCCTTGGACACCCTGGGAATAAATGTGCGGCTGAACCGCTCAGTTCTTGATGTATGAACAACGACCGCCTTAGGATGAGATGCGGCGGTCGCGCGGGTGCATCTGATAGGAGCGGTGAGCGGCGGAACTGTAGAGGATAGCTCAGAGGAGCAGATTCCTTTTGAATATCGGTAGAAGAGTGAGAGGTCACCAACATCACGCCGGTGAGAGAGTGGCTGGAGGTGGCGCGTTAAGGCTGGGTCGCCAATTAGTTGAACTCTCCTTCTCTGAACGGCATCTAGTATAGACAGGGTAGTAGTAGTGGAAATAGTTATTTAGAAAGGTTTATTTTAACGACTTCGATATACACAGTTTAAATATAAGTGTCAAGTTAGGAATCACCCTGTATATTGGCTTTTCAAATCCAGTATTTTAGGTAGCAATACGTGCAAATAGTTATTTATATTAGCGTCTAATAGCATTCAATCCAATAATAATGTTATTTGCTGCGATTACCTGCATATCCACTTATATGATTTCTTATTGATTTAATTGCATTTTATAGATATTTAATACTTAAAGCTCGTAACTCGAACTTGAATTCAGTTGTAAGGTTGCATAACACAAGACAGGGTTGAGTGTCAGCGTAACAAAAATAAATTGGCGATATGTTACACATATACCTTTGACTACGCAAAAAAATCCCAAATGCTGGAGATAATAATTAAGGGTCTAGGGTATAGCGAGCGAAATTTAGAATCCAGAAAAAGACGTATTCCCATATTAGCGAGGAGGCGTGGCCGCATGTTCCCTTTCTCCAGTGTGTGTGTGTGTCTAAGATGAGGGAGATAAGTCAAAAATCCAAAGGTAAGGTCAAAAGGTCCAAAGGTCACCATAAAAATGAATTTCGCGCTTCCAAGCTCCTGAGGTTACCTTTAAACTTACAGCAATGATTCAAAAAGCAAATTGAAGGAAAAAGCTTGCGCTTTGTCACCTATTTGGCCTTTTTTGATATCGTGTTTGGTTGTTAAATTACAGACATCTGAAGGACGTATGATTTTGCATTGCGAGTTTTTCTTGCACACTAAAAAACTTTTTTGAGAAAATCGCAGATGGTTGTATAAGGTCTTAACTATCAGCTTCTGAAATACTGTGTATGTAGTTTGACAAACAAGTGAGTTCTGTTCGAAATGGGAATCCGTGTTTTAACATGGCAAATACATAATATGTATAAGTGTGTATACCCAGACCCCTTAATAATGAGATTTAGCACTGCGCTTTGACCCACCCCAATAAGCTTTTATTGACTGCACCTCATGTCATTTTGTCAATATTGATTCTACGAATTGCTGACTGTGACAGTAAGTTTTAATCGTAGATTAATCTCCATCAATATAACGTTAACATCCATAGAATCAACGCTGGGCGATTATTAAGCAGTGTTTACAACAATGATTTTGTTAACATTAAGAAATCAAGAATTATAAAAAGTTGATGGAAGCTACAGATCAATTACCGCTGACATACATATTATGAATAGCTGTTGTAGTTCGTATAATTAATGACCTATGATCATAGATTCATGTCCCCTGTTTATTCACATAATGCACAGCAGCTACAAATTCAGCTCGCTTCGGTTTTTTTATCATTATGTTATTGGCCCTGATCTGAGGTCGACTGGCCAATTGTATTGTGGATGAGACGTCTATTTTTTCTTAATAACTATGAATAAAATCATATTGTTTTACATTAGTTATGGGTTATGGTTGAAAGTTAAGAGTGTAATTTTTAGTTTTTGTATACAACAGTTATATAATATTTTGTATGCACAGTTGTTTTCACTAGCTAGAATAGTGATCATAACTAGCAGGTAACGGAAAATACCTTGACAATCTCTTGACACAGGTCTGTTTCCTCATCACCGATCAATGGAGAAGTTTACTAAATTTTTTTTATCGATTCAAAAGAAAATATAAGAAAAATAAAAGAAAAGCGTGAAAGAAATATGAATATATCTCTAAAGACAAAAAAGTTATAATGTTTCAAAGTCGCGCTCCGCAGAAATATTTTTGGCACGACTGACCGAGTGGTGTGACGTCATGTCTCCGTAGCCAGTGCGGGCGGCCGCTGCCGCTGAGCCACACGACGCGACGCACGTATCAGACAACGCGAACGCACACCGGCACAGCGTAGTGGTGGCGTGAGCTGAGCAACCAATCGTCTCATTTGTTTTCTAGTTTAGTGCATATCAAATAATATTGCTATGATGAGCGACATTAAAAAAGGATGTTATAAAAAAATATTGCATTGTTCCAAAGTGTGTGAGCACAACGATTAAAACACCTAATAAAGTTTTTTCCCACGTAGCTTTGCATGCAAAAGAAGTGGTGCAAAGTGACGAAACGGGATTTAATAATACCAAAAAGTATAAAATATGTTTGTGAGGATCATTTTGATGCGAGTATACTATTGTATTTATCTTCTATTGATAAGTATTAATTATCAACTATATATGGATAGCTTCACTGGTTGTTCAAGATTACTTTACCTAATAGTAAATTAGTTAGTTACATTTATCATGTAATATGTATGCTGAATTACTTTACTGTGTTATATATTTCTATATTTTCGGATTCGTAGCTTATGTTTTTGCTGTTACAGCTTGAAAATGATACTGAAAATCTAATCAAATATATACTAGTTGGTGGTACATTAAAGCTGAAAACTGAAGGCTGCCCTCATAAGTTTGACTGTCAAAAAGTTGTTCATTCTAGAAGAAAACTCGGAGCATATGAAAAAAGGCGACGCGCAGAATGTTTAGAAAATTTATTGCAGAACGATGCTTCATCGACCTCAAGTTGGCAACCTTTCGAAGTAAGTCAGTGTCATTCAATATACAAAGATCCGGATGTACTAGAAAATCCACTATCTAAGGATTGCACAGTGAATGTATCAGATATAATCCCGACAACAAAATTTAAACAAAGTGCAAGTTGACATCAAAGTTAAACAAAAAGATCAAAAATTGCAAACAATCACCCGAGAGTTCTCCTTCAAAAGAATCAGTATCTTCTAAGAGTTGCTACAGTTCAGTTAGTTATACTTTAAATACAACAGTCATCCCTCAGTATTGCAAAGAGACAATAACAAAAATATCAACAAATGCTGGTTTTTATTTGCGTTTACCGGAAGACGTTTATTTTCTCACGAAACTATTATCTTAAAGCGTTTCTAGATCAATAAGAGATATTTTAATATCACTTTGTCCTTTTACAAGTCCTTCTTCCGTTATGGCCAAAAACTAAAAAACACTTATTTAAAAATCAAAAATAAATTACGTCTGATGCGTTGAGCTCTAATGCGTTTTGCACAAGTTGTACAATGTACATACAATACACTCTACAGCTTCCACGATACACAGATCTACGGCAGCGCGCGGCACAGACGGCTGGCTATGCGGATTGCGGAGACGTGACGTCACAGCCAAATTGAAGGCGGCAACTATTTCGCGCAAAATATGCAAACTTTAATTATTGATTTCTCTGCCATTTATTGACGGATTTCAAAATTTTTTTCACTGACTAATTACTTTTCTTCTATATTTTACGGATACGTAACTGCTTATTTCATTATGAGTATCATGAGACTTCTCCATTAGCATTCTAATACACAATGATTAGCGTTTCCAATCTCTCCACATATGCAGTGAGGAATGTCCACACCTCAATCTGAAAAAGGGTTCTCACCTAGACACTGTAGGGAATTTTGAAATTTCTCGGCAGTATTTCATCTATAGCCGCTGTTTTTACTAGTCTGTCGACTGCGTCGTTTTGAGGTACACTTGCATGTCCTTTAATCCATACGACTTTTACATTTTTATCCAAATTACTGTGTCTGTTAATCAATTCAATTATGTCCGAGATGATGCGGCTAAAAGTCGGTGGCATTCTTGAATGCTCTAATCCAGTAGCTGTACTCTTGCTGTCGGTGAATATTGAACATCACTAAGGTCGCTATGACTTAGGGAATATTCTAGGGCTTTTTGAATGGCTGTCAACTCGTCTGTATATGTTGAACACTCTGGAGGGAATTTGTATAATTTTTGATAGAAAATAAGTTGGAAAAGTTATATTTTGTAACGCATTTATACTCTCAGTTTTACTCAAAAGTATTTCCATCCATCCAGCTTAAACTGTATCATACACGATTCTTGTTTCATGGTGCCCGAGAAGTAGTGTAATTTTTATAAACCCCAAAATCTCCCTGATCATTTTTACTCGTGTCAGGGTGAGAAAATTTTATAATTCGAAAAATAATATTATCCTACAGTGTAGTTAAAGATGCATCGTAAAACTGACGCCATAAATAATGGCAAAGAGAAAGCTGAAATCCTAGCCTGATCATAAATCATTACCCGACCGATATTGTCTTCTCAACAACTTAAATAGTTTCACAAGAACTTGGGCATACTTTTACTATTTCAAGATGTTCGTCAGATTGTAGTAAGGTTCAATATCCCATACAATGTTTGGAGGTGGTTCCCACGGTCCTTCTTGTCGAAAAGGCACTCAAAGCAGTACAAAGTTGTATCACGTACAGTAAAGAGGTGTTGTGATTTGTTTTGTGATTGTGCATAGATTGTGCATGGGTGAGTTTATCTCACAGAGTACCCAATTGTACTAATTGTCTCTTTGTTTATTGATATATTGATTTATTTCATTAATTCATTTGAGAACTTGTTATTAGACAATTGATAAACTTCGATACACACATTTCATCATAAATGGTTCTATAATTCAACTAATGAATGTCTGCGATATGAAAACAGATAACAATCTCGAGGCACGTCGCGAGTAGACCCTTCGTGCTGAACTAGTACAAAGGAGTGGATACTTTGCGAGTGGACCCCTAGTATCTTAGTGAGTTGGCCTCACAGTTATCATGATAATTCTCCGCCCTAGTGATTGGAGCTCTTGGAGAGGTATTTCGCGTGTTGACCCTTAATACCAAAGACCCAGGTGCTTCTCGAGTTTTGTTATAAGATTTTTGTATAATTATACAGTATACTCTTTCATCTATTCTCTTGGAGAGGTATTTCGCGAGTTGACCCTTAATACCTATGACCCAAGAGATGTTTGATTTATGTTCTGTATAATTTGTATGGCCACATAAGATGTGGATATGATTTTATCCGTTTGGGGTTAAAAGATATATTTGCCGTGTTATCTATTTATATTTGTGTGTTTATTTATTCTGCCTGTTTTATCAATCACGCCAATATAAAATAACGACACGTTCTTTAATTTAACATATGTTAACGCATTTTTTTATTTATCATTCTGCAATGAATTGGTTACTCAGGTACCTTTTTAATTTAATTTACAGATTTGTCGTCTCGAGCGCTTTTCCTGATACAGGCCCAGCCTTTTATCGATGTTAAATTAGGTAATTCTAGTAAGTTATTGTTTAAATATTTAATTGTGTTCTTACCTAATTTATTTTGGTCATTTGTTTATCGATTGAATTACTACCTTATTAAATGTTTTTAAGACACGCCCAGAATGATCATTTAATTATTCATTTTTTTTATTTATCTCCTACACTCGAAACCGTTTTATTAATATATTAGCTATATGTATATAGCTATATAGTAATGAAGCTTCATTAAAGCACCTCTTTTCCCACATAATAAAATCTGTTTCGTTATGGAAACAGCGGAAACGGGAGCTGTAGTTGATATATTGAACGCTATCGATGTTTTTAATTTTAGATTCGATAGTTCATAACAAATCATTACCCTCGTTCTCCATACACACAATTTATGGAGGTAATTGCAATTTCGTGTCATTTCGTTCGAAATAATAAAACTATATGAAAGCATTGTTATCATGAGACATAAAAATTGTTTGTATGCTACTTCCTTGCCGGTCCGGATACAAATATAAATCGAGATTTATGGCAACAATTTTATTGTTGATGCGACAATAAAATTACCTTTACACTGAAAATATTCAGTTGTATTGCAAATTTTAAAATGAGGGTATTTCTAACAGGACAGACACGGCGACAGTAAAATCTGTATCCCTGCTTCGAAAGTTACATATTATGATGAAGTCACATGGAGAAGACTAGAGAGTAGGAAGGGTGAACCACAATCCCTAATTCTTCAATTGAGGCGTTTATCGGAAAAACGTCATTAGTCCAAAACTAACATATTTGGGAAAATGAAAAAACTTCCCAGCATGTAAAACTTTGATTAGATTGATTTATTGCCATATCTGGTAGAAGTAAAAGTGTATAAAACACATCGTCCACAGTAGTAATTATTTTATTGTGAAACACATATGAAAAAAAATGGAGTCAAGTTGATTGACTCAGTACTTCCCACACATAACAGTTGCAACCAAATCATCGCCCGCCTGTCGTCAAAAAACATCCAACACAAAAACTAGTAAATAGGTTCCTAAATCTCTCCGTAGGAACTAAAACGACACAATTAAGCTTCAATTGGACGGAACGAAACAATCAGGAACCCCAAATTGCTTAAAAACGAAGTCTGAGCTATTTTTATATTTTTAGATTTTTATTATTGCTGCGCCGCCACTGACACGATTTTTGAAAACCATACGCATTTTTCATCCTTGTCGCGGTAACAATACTGTGTCTAAATTTCATTAAAATTAATTTCATAATTTCCATGTTACTAAATTCAGAACCACCTGAATCAATACCTACCCCTACCAATACCAAATCCCTTGATTTCTGTAATAGCCAAGGCAATGTTCGGATGGACCTAACAAACGTCTATTATGCCGCTAGGTCTTTCTTTCACAGGTCAATGGACACTATTATAAATGGAATAAATTTTTTAGTTTTACAACCCCCCACCCCCCAACCACCCCAAATTCACCCCCACCCAAAAAAAAGTAGAAAATGATCAGGAACCCCTAAAACGCCCAAAAACGAAGTTTGAGGCGTATTTGAAATTTTTCGTTTTTTGCTAATTAACGTATAACGATTTTCAAAATTATAAGAACATTACCTACTACGACCCCACAGCATAACGCTGCCCAAATTTCATCACAATCCATGTAGCGGTTACTGAGATTACGAGGGTAGAAAAACGCGACAGACAGACCGACCGACAGACAGACAGACGGAAATGAGTGACGTGGATTTTCGTTATGTACACATCATAAAACGCCCAAAAAACGTATTATCTCAAAATCGAAAATTTTCGCGATCACAATACTCCCCTCACCTATAAGTGTGGGAAGTAAAACACAAAAAATACATGGAAATATGAGGTTTTTGAGAGAAAAAGTTAACAAATTAGTGTCCTTAATACAAACAGCATGAAAATAAAATAAATTCCGATACCAGAAACAAAGAAAGAGTGATAGTGAGTAGTATACCTAACGCTAACTGAACTGACTAACTGAAACAATCAACTCTGGCTAACCAAAAAATCCGATATCTACCACTCAGTCTTCGTAACCACTACACTACTATATTATCATCGTTGTCCACCTCGTTGTCGATGACAAAGTTACCAGCAATGTCAGGTGCTGCGTTGTACTGTTTTGTTATCAAGTTTGCATGACAATGATGTTTTTAGAAGAACAAGTCAATTTTCCTCTGTAAATAGGACGGAACCTATAACATTTGCCATTATCTAAATTTTGGCAAATTTTTTTTTTCCGAGAAACACCTCAATTGTTCGTTGACGAAGTAGACAGTCATTAGATAAAAGTAGATAGTGAAGAAGGTTTCTTCGGATTTTGGGATAAATTAAGGGCTATCGAGCACACCCCTATAGCAACAAGGAATAGCATATCCCTTTGGAAAACAATCCAGAAGACTGATAAAAAGAATCACAATTGCCGTTTGTCAATACACCTGATTTTTTGTATCTGCTGCTGTACACTGTAAAATTAGACAAAAACACCCTCTATATGGACACGAGTCCCCACACACAGACAGACTCTAAATCAGTAACCAAAGAGGTAAAGTCTACACAGACTGGCGCGAGTGATTCTCGAGGACTGCGAATAATTCGCGGCGGCTAAAATCGCACCATGCTGTTTACGTAGCGGCATACGTGCCTCTTTAGACCTGTACGATTTTTTCCGCCGCGACTGCGGATTTGACGGCGTTTATTTCGCGGCGGATTTCATTTCGCGTTCGAACGCGTTTTGGTCGCTACCGCTCCTGATTCGCCATGGCAAAACAAGAGAAACTAATCGAACTGGTTAAAAATGATCTTACAATACTACTTCTCCCACGAAGACTATAGAAATTGGCAAAAAAAATCAAATATGGGACCAAATATCAAAACAATTTGATGTAAACCGTAAATACCTATAATTTGATATGAAATGACACTAAACCAGAAACAGGTTTATGTAATTCCCACGTGGTATTTTGAAGGCTTTCAAAAACGGATGAAATATATGAGAAAAATATTTTATTCTTAGTAAGTGACAAAACACCACTTTCAAATTCGTTTAGATTGTGACGTAACGTGCTAAAAAAAATAAACTGATACATGGGAGGCGCTTTAACTAACACCAATTGAAATTAGAAGGATATTATGCAACTGGAGATTATTTCACTTCACTGCAATAATTATATCAGTGTTCTGCTTTCCACTTCCTTCTAGCCATATTTATTAAAAATAAAATTCATAGGCTAGTAGCTCCACCGAAACGGAATCAAACTAAAAACATTATTTTTTCCGTGGATTTGTGTCGGGTAAAAAATGAAATTCTTGCTGCCCTCCTTGAGTCAGTCTTAACTAGTAGAAGTGTCATTTATGTATTTTATACTATACTTTTTAACAATACCTTCTTTGCGACACCGTCTGCGTTATGACGCCTGAGTGTGAACACGTAAGCGACTATCGCTACGCAGCTAACGCAAAACTTCCGCAACTAAGGCGAATCCGCGATAGGCACGAATAGTTCGCGCCAGTCTGTGAAACTCTACTGTGGAAGCGGCGGCTAACAGAGAATCACATACCAACTTGGAATCCAACTGAAAACCTCCCTGCCAAATCACAACTGTAGTAGAGGACCTTGAAAGATCCCAAAGATGGTTTTCTATCCATAAAGGACTTCTTATTAAGGGGTGCTATTGAATATTTTCTAAGCCTAGCAGCTCAAGTACCGCAAAGAAAAATCTCAGGGATTTAGAATCTCGTAACTTAATTGTAATAACATTATTTTATTATTAAAAGCAGGTTAACGATATACAAAGATACGGTTTTTGACCATTGCTTCAAAGGCAGCGGAAAAATCATATCAAGAAGGTAAAAAGACAATTTTCTGACGTAGAATTGGTATTTATGCAAGTTTTCTGTTTCAGGACTATTCCATTCCTTTTTGGAAAAACTTATAAGATTAATATTGCTTCGTAAAAACAGCAAAGATGTGGATGACAGTTGCAGTTAATTTCAGCGATAAACAAAATAATGAATTTGACTTCCCATTGACCGCTGCCTGAACTTGTCGCAACATTTTTCATTCTAGAGGATTAAAACCATATAAATATAACTGATTTCCGTTAGTGCATCTGTCTGCACGCAATTTCACCATGCAACGACGGTAAATGCTGCATTAATTTTGCTAAAATCAACACATACATAATAGCGTTGTCGTTTTGATTTCAAAAATTGAGTCATTTGGGGGCGGCATAATCTGTAAAAATATTAATAGAGCCAAAGTTATAGAACAGTTTTTGACAGATCAGATCATTTTATGGACTAGCTAGATTTACGTGACCTCGTAAGTTTAGTCTTCAATTGTTTAAACAATTTATCTAACAGTTGCTGTTATCTTGCAGATAAATATTTAACTGGACAATGTCCACTTAAACTGTCAGATAGGTATCTGCCAGATAGCGTTTCTATGGATACAACTGTCAGATAAGATTTACGTGACCTCGTAAGTTTAGCCTTCAATTGTTTAAACAATTTATCTAACAGCTGCTGTTATCTCGCAGATAAATATTTAACTGGACACTGAGAAACCGGTCTTGAATCAATTTTTTGTGGCTTATCTGCTGGTCAAGCCGCAAAGTGTATTAAGCTATTACCACTATTCTTTAAGAAAGATTTATTATTAACTACTAATCTATTACAACGGATTAAAATCCTATATTAACCAATCTATCGGTTCAGAATTAGTCTTAAAATCACATAAAAAAAATTATTCATAATTAGTGCATAGATCTAACATATTCAATAACTTATTTTCCAATTCTTGTTTTGTAGAACATACCTTTCCTTAAGCAAATTATATAGAAGTGGGAATTAAAAGTATTATTATTATATAATATTTCTACGGAGCTAAGCATTGAATTGTTCCATGTACAGGCACAGTCTTTCTATGGAAATTTCAATATCTATTTAGTCTTTTTTTTGTTTTCTAATTTTGTATCTCAAGGGTAAATAAATTACTATTATATACATAAATTATATGATGGTATTCACTTTCAAATTTAAAAAATTATTTTGTTTGATTTATATGGAAACATAATTTTTTCCACAAGATTTAACCACTTCAGTTTTGATTCGTCACTACATTTATTTGTTATTTATTTTCACATGCGTTTGACCGATACTGTCCCTAAATATTATTTTTGTATTTTATATATAAGAAAAAATATTATTTTGTGAATCCTTGATCATACAGCATACAGAAAATGGCTCTCTTCCACCATAATATTACATTTAATGCAAATAAAATAAAATAATAAAAAAAATCACAATAAAAAATCACGATCAATTTCCTCAAAAAAAAATGACCTTGACAATAAATCCAGATGGCACTGAGACGGAGCGTCGTTATTCGCGAAAGTCACGCAAGAAAACTCGCACGCCGCGTTTGGACGGTGACGGGGAGGATACGAAGACGCCGAGGTCCGTCCGGCAAGCGCCAGCGACGCCGATGCACTGAGACGCCGGGCGTCGGGACGCATCGGTGGACGCCGCGACGCCGACGCTGCCGTCGAGCGCACCCCACGCCGGCCGGCCGGCACTTTGCGGGGCGCAGCGTCGGATAAGATTAGGTATATTCTGAAGCTGCGTTTCGAAGAGGACAGTTACCACAGTATATCCAATCATACAGTAGCGCAACTCCCTAGAAATCATGCAGACAATTTGTCTCCGAAAAACTGGCCTCTCATAACCCCACGCCGGCTCCTCAACACGAGCCGCGAGTATTGCCGTTTTCATTTTCAGCACAGGATCGGCTTAGCAATAACGAGTGGAGAAGCGTAATTGTGATGCAATACCTTTAATGGACGTGATATATAACGTAAATAGAGTAAATTTTGAAAGCAGTGTAGTAATGTTGTGATATTCATCGAGATTAGGAACTCTGAATTACAATTTCTTTATTTGTATTATACAATACAAATCTTGCCACCTCGAAGGCTACGCCTTGTATGAGGTATTGGCTTGACATACTGAAATTGTACACTGTAATTTAGCTAACCTATCTTTAGCTGCTCACTCTCTTTGGACTGATATGTTTGTAAGTATTTCAACGGTGTTCACTTCATGATCTTCCATTTATCCCTCCTGATCAGCAGCGTACATTCTTTTTCAATTTTATTGTATCCAAGCATTCGCATTTATTGTACGTGAAAATGTTTTGTACTAATTCTTCCAATTCATCACGGATTCTTTGCATATAATTAGGGTGTAATCATTTTTTTTTTAGAAGCAAAACAAGAAATAGTCGGTGTACGGAAGAAAATTGTTAACTCTGAGAAAATAGGTGGCTTTATTGTTTGTAAGTAAGTTACAAAAATGCGAGATTTATTCAACTTTATTTTATCTTATCTTACTTAACCTTAAACATTTAAATAAATATAAACACTCTATAATATCTTATATTATTCAAATATGGGTATATGTAACTACGTAGCGTCCAAAATAACATTTATGTCTAGTTATCCCACAACCTTTAAATTTATCTTCATCAATCATCATAGAAAAACGTTTAAGGTACGAAAACGTGGCAAACAGCAAAACCGATGAAAACTTGTTAGATGTGTACATAAAAAATAATGATCAATATATTTATAACAACGATAAAATATACTAAACTAGTCGTTATTCATTAAAAACATCGCAAAACTGTTTTTTATGTAGTTTACCAAGGCTACCCTTCCTTCTGTATTTGTATATTACATATGAATAAGCATATTGTAGAAAACAATCCATGTTTATAGAGGAAAATTATATATTTTTGAAACTAGCATGTTGATTCTTTTTATTGTAAACTCTCTATTTGAGCATCCATTAAAATGGACTTCACTTCCTGCTTAAAATTTCATAATGTTGGAATGCATAATCACATACATTTTGTTTGTATATGTCGTGAAAGATCTTTTGAACATTGTGGTGCTGTGAGGAAACAGTGAGAAATTATTAGTAAAGCTAATAATAAGCGGCTGTATGTCATCTTATGTATACTATTCGAAAACATATGATTTTCAAAATGCAATCCACACAGTCTGTTTGATAGTTTGTACAGATCATCTTTTTCTAGATGCCATAATCCAAATTCTTGCCCTGTAAGGTCAAAATAGTACCAATATGAAACATTAATACATAGACTAGAGCAGATTCAGCTGGCTGACGCAATGCTTAGTTGTAGAAAATAAATAGTTCATGAAATTATCTTTTAGAATAGGTCTACCATTTATTTTTAGGTTCATAATCAAAGACCGAAAACACAAAAATTCATGCATGTTGAAGACATTTTATTTTTCTCGTCCAGCACGTTGAATCGGCGGACACAACGTGGCTAAATCCGCTATATCGGATGTCCCATTTCGAATTTTGTGATTCTGACTTTAGGCTCATAATTAAAGAACGACTTTCCGTAACGTCTAACTATTCTAAAAACTGAAAAAAAAACACAGCTACCGTAATACCCGACACACTTTGTTAGAGACAGATGGGGCTATGCTATCACACTTTAATATTATTAGGTAATAAAGGAGAATATTAAACATTGGAGGAATCACTTACCTGGCAGCATCTTGAGGAAACTTAAAAAACGATAGTCACAGTTTTTGGAATTGTTAATACAGCCTACAGCGGCGCAATATTTGACTCCACGCGTCCCGATATCCATATGAGCGTATCACCAAATTCCTTAATCCGGTTCTGTCAAAGACACTACCTTCACTATCATAGACTGAACACGACTCAGGCGATCGCCGTGCTAAACATCCTGCGAACGATGCGCGGGATGCTATGCGCGAACCACCAAAATTCTGGAGAGTCACGCTACTGTATAATTGAATATACTGTGCAGTTACCTCGACGAGTAGTATTTCCGTATATGTAAGTTACGAGGAAGAACTAGCTGACGCACCATTAATATGAGAAGATCCGGATGCTCCGCTACCGAGGATATAAATATTCATTTAATGTAAAATTTATTCATTCTTGTCTTGTTGTTGCTACTGTACATTTTAATAAAACTCTTTTTAAAAAAGCTTTTCCGTGTTCGGGAATCGTAACTGGCGCAGCGATCAGTAGGATCAGTACCGTTCACCTGAAAATTCGCGGCATCGTGACCGGTTTCAGGAGTCGAACGTGGGTGTCATCCCTTAAGTACTGGAACCACCACCAAAAATGTACAGTAGCAACAACAAGACAAGAATGAATAAATTTTGCATTAAATGAATATTTATATCCTCGGTAGCGGAGCGTCTGGATCTTCTCATATTAATGGTGCGTCAGCTAGTTCTTCATCGTAACTTGTATTAAAAATGAAGTCTAGTTGATTGACTCAGTACTTCCTATACATTACGGTGATACCAGATTATTATTTTCCCCATAGCATGGAGTTATAGTCTGAGATCTCCTTGCAACCAAATCATCGCCTGCCTGACCAAAAAGTGTTATGCCGCTAGGTCTTCCTTTCACTGGACAATGGATAGCCTACTATGAATACAAAAAAAATGAGTTTTATGACCTCCACCCCCCAAGTACCCCAAATTCACCCCCAGCCAAGTTTGAGCTGTATCTATATTTTTAGTTTTTTTATTATTGCTGCGCCGCCACTGACACGGTTTATAAAACCCATGAACTTTTTCCAAATAAAATCAATCCAATAGTTTCCACGTTACACAATACAGAACGATCAGAAGCAATACTCACATATGATAGGGTATGGCATAAGAACCTTCTCTTATTTTTCCGCGATTTTTTTGGGCACGGGAAGGTCGAGAAAATAAGGAAAGTATTTGAATTTGTCTAGTCTCTTGACGTCACGGGACTATAGGGGAACAGCCAATCGGAAGACGGGTATGTGTGCCGTGTTGCCGTTCTAACTTAAATTCCAATATTCAATGCATACATCCTCTACACATGCTAAGAAATAAATAGTTTGATATATACGGCCAGTGAAGCCAAAGAATTCGCATAGGGTGGAAGGAGTAAACAAGAACTATGTTTGTATGCACAGTCCTAAAAGAAATGATTCAGCGACAGCTTCATGATCGTGGAAGGTGGCCGCGATATGGGAGGGGGCGTCAAATTTCATCGGATCATTAAACTGAGGCTGGATATTTTATTGTAGGATTACTGGAAAAAAATATCTATGTTAGCCCACTTGGCTGCACGATGAACAGCGTCTGCCTTCGATAATGGGGCAGCAGCAGCCTTGTGCGCGGTTAGCGCTTGAGTGGGTGACTGGATTGCACCGGGCGCACGGACAATACGCGATTTGGAAGTTGACGTGGCAAAAATGCACATGCAATTCCTTTTTTAAACTTTAAAATGGAATTACTAGTAAACAAAACGATGCAGAGAGTAACGAAATGCAACACTACACCCATTTTTGTATACACTAAGAGGTTATAATGATTTAACCATGATACTAGTTCATTCAACCGGAAGGACCATGAACCGGATATCGAGATCGGCTTCATACTTTTCCCAAACATCATATGAAATCGATGGAGAACCTCCATCACTTATTCAATGGAGCACCTGTTACTACTGGTCCCCGTTAATCGTACATCGTCTCCGGGATTCACCGATAACAAATCGACTACCTGATGACCGCTGATGTTTTGCTCGGATAATAGATCGGTTAGCGTAAATTACCATTATTTATAGAGATCCCCCCCTAGGCGGCAGGCGAAGATGCCGCTCTAGCTGTCCTGCAGGCATGTCCGGGGGATTCACGAGATTAATTGCCATAGGAAACTTTGCAGGTAACAAGGTCATGAGATATTATAATAATATATACCTAGGATGGTTCTAACTAGTGATGTTCTAATACGTTTCTATGCGGCAACAAATAAATATTCATCTCAACACAACAAAGTGGTACCAGATACCCAGAAGCAACCAGTAAGGCCTAGTTTCATAATCATTGGTAACCCCTGATAGTCATTTAATCGATAGATGGAGGTTAACCTGTAGTTATCGGATCGCTCTGTTCCAGAAAGAAAACTAGTGTTTAAGCTTATTTGTCTTCAAGTTGACAGCACGGATGGGTTTCAAACCACTGCCATAATTGTGTTCTGTGAATACAACCTAACCCTTGACACATAAATCTAACCTTTGTATTCATAGTTTTGACTTGTGTCACAACAGATTATAATCAAATTGCATCGACATCTCAAACGTCAGTGTCAAAATGCACGTTTTTATAACCTCCAAATCAAGCTTATTTGTCATCGGTCGACCCACAACAAACGTCAGAGAGAAGAATTAATCTAAACTACTGGATAGCCAGAGCTTTTGACGTAAACCAGCGATTATGAAACGCAAAATGTTCGAAAAGCACTAGTGTTTTTTAACCTCTAGTTAACTACCGATTGTGAAACTGGGCCTAAGAGTCAAACAGCACATTTCTAGCTTTGCTTGCAGGACCTCAGTTGCCGTAGTTATTTACAGAGGCTAGTTAGAAATATCTGCTATCTTATAATATGAGCCCATGAAAAAACTAGAATGGAGTAGTAGTTTTCAAAAAAATTTGATGACTAATTTCCCGCGTCTACGAGGGCAATTTATAGTTGTATATCGATCCCTGCATGGACTTTTTGGAACTGACCTTTCCTCCATTTTCCACAAATTCCACAGCGAGAGCGCCATATGAATTTACCCAAGTAAATTCTTTCCTACTTTTTTTTGTTTTTTCGACAAGGGATGTTGTATGGTCCTCTTTATAGGTTACTTCTTACAAGGTAAATAAATGTTATATGCAAGTAGATGTGCCTAGAATAGCTGAATAAATCCTGCACAAAATATAATTCAATGTTAACTGGAACTCACTAAGTAACAAATAATGTTTGCTTTTACTTGAGGGTTATTTTATTACGGATTCTATAAACGACCAGAGAAGAATTACCGTTTATCTGAATAAAATCTTTATGTGACCTTATTTTGAAAAAAAGGTAGGTACTAACCTACATGGAACCACCTTTTCAATCCTCTTACTTCCCACATCGATAGGTGATCGCGAAAATGTTCGATTTTGAGATAATACACTTTTTTGGCGTTTTATGATGTCTACATAACGAAAATCCACGTCACTCATTTCCATCGGTCTGTCTGTACGCGTTTTTCTCGCCACGTAATCTCAGTACTCGCAGCATGGATTGTGATGAAATTTGGGCAGCGATATGCTGTGGGGTCGTAGTAGGTAATGTTTCTATAATTTTGAAATTCGGAGCATGTGCGGTGGAGTAATTAGCAAAAAACAAAAAAAATGAGCTTTGCAAACTGAAAAATTTATTGTATTCATAATAGGCTGTCCACTAACCTGTGAAGGAAAGACTCATAATAATACACTGTTTTAGATCCATCCGAATATTACCTTGCCTATTACAGAAACCAAGCGACTTAGAATTTTCTGATGTATACCCAACCCATTCGCGATATGTTTTTTAACATATTAAATTTAATATAAAATGCTTTTCATCCATTAACCAGTTCGGTGAAGGTCGTTTTATATTCGGATCTTAGACTACAAGCTTATTCTTCACTATAAATAAAATACCGATCAAGGAATTAACCGAATAGGAATCAATAGCCGTCCTAGTGTGTCTTTTGCGATTTTCGTAAATCCATGTGATGCGCTTTTAATCAAGATGTTACAGACGAGACAGGGCTGAGCACGTCATGCCTTTTATACGTCAGGCATGCGGCAATTTATACCGCGTACGATACGATTGGTTGCACATATATATGTGTAGGTGGTATCAATTGATCCCGAACATGCAAATATATTCGCGATACCAGAGTAATATGTCAACGTCTGCCAGTTGATTCCAGTGAAAGATCGGCAGATTTTCAGATGCCGAATTATACAGGGTAAGTATTAAATGCGTTACATGAGCTAAGAAAAAATGTTAAAATACGGATTTCAGGAGAGTGAAATAGAGATCCTTCAAGAATCAGCAACGCGGTATTAACTGTGTTACATGAGCTCAGAAAAAGTTTTGAAATAGTGATTTCAGGATAGTGAAACAGAGATCCTTTAAGAATCAGCAACGCAGTATTAACTGGGTTGCATGAGCTAAGAAAAAATGTTGAAATACTGACTTTAGGATAGCGAAATAGAGATCCTTTAGGAATCAGCAACACAGTATTAACTGGGTTACATAGCTAAGAAAAAATGTTGAAATACTGATTTCAGGATAGTAAAATAGAGATCCTTTAAGAATCAGCAACGCAGTATTAACTGGGTTACATGAGCTAAGAAAAATGTTGAAATACTGATTTCAGGATAGTGAAACAGAGATCCTTTAAGAATCAGCAACGCAATATTAACTGGGTTGCATGAGCTAAGGAAAAATGTTGAAATACTGATTTCAGTATAGTGAAACAGAGATCCTTTAAGAATCAGCAACGCAGTATTAACTGCGTTACATGAGCTAAGAAAAAATGTTGAAATACTGATTTCAGGATAGTGAAATAGAGATCCTTTAAGAATCAGCAACGCAGTATTAACTGGGTTACATGAGCTAAGAAAAAATGTTGAAATACTGATTTGAGGATAGTGAAACAGAGATCATTTAAGAATCAGCAACGCAGTATTAACTGGGTTACATGAGCTAAGAAAAAATGTTGAAATACTGATTTCAGGATAGTAAAATAGAGATCCTTTAAGAATCAGCAACGCAGTATTAACTGCGTTACATGAGCTAAGAAAAAATGTTGAAATACTGATTTCAGGATAGTGAAATAGAGATCCTTTAAGAATCAGCAACGCAGTTTTTAGAGTTTCATTTCTACACATTCCAACTGCCACAGTTTAAAATATTTTAACTGTCTATTATGTTTGACAGTCATAATGCACATAAAAATCTGACACGTTGCAGGTAAACGCGTACTAACGAGCTGTACACAAATTGGATGTGTCTTGTTAACGAACAGATATTATGAAAGGAAATTTTACAAGAACTACGACTAAACTTGCATCTGTCTGTTAAGTGACTAACAGAGGTTACCAATGATTGTGATAATGGCCCTTAGAGTTACATGATGTACAACCTCATCAACAACAGTGTTAACTACTGAAGATCCGCCACTGAGGTAGCCAGGATGCTTCAGCTTCAATAGGGAACCAGTCAGTATCAAAAATTCAAACCGCAAACATCTTGTAATCCTTTACTTTTAGTACTTCATAGTACAGTATCGTTTGTAACCTTTCTATTTTAATAATTTTTAAAAAACTCACGAGTGTCCGTTTCATAATTCATGAGACAGGTTTGAAAATACAGTTTGGCAAATGGTTAGTCTGTGTAGTATCTATTGCTACTGCTCCAAAGTAAGCCAGCATGCCATACGTGAGAGGAACTCCGTGATGAAGCTTTGCTCTTATTGAAGCTGATTTTCCTATTTATGTTTATCCATCAGCTTTGAATCTATATGTCAAAGGTCCATTTCGTGAGAATGCACAAAATATCGATTCGTCTCATTATTATGCTTAATCACGATTCTAGTATCGGGATGAACTATTCCAAATGTATGGAGAAAATCGGATATATCGAACAAGCCCTATTGAGTCAACACCCAACAGTAAATTGCTGGATTGTTGTAAAATTTGGCCCTAGTTGTGTATGTATTAGTTATTAGTACTGCTATATTCGCTATTGTAAGCTTACGTTCAGTTTCTGGAGTTGGTTTCAGTTTCATTACTCACGACGACACCTTTCTAAACCAACATACGAACCATTCTAATATCAATACTTTGGAAGACAATTCAGTGATAAAAAGATACTTAGGTCTCTTGAAGAATTGGAAAAAACAGCAAGTAAAAAGGGACTAGGGATCAATGAGGCAAAAACAAAATGTCATGTCATGGAGTGGTACAGATTGCCCAAAGCACAACCATCTAACTGTAGGGTCGCATGGAGGCAAAACGTTTAAATTCGAATACTTGGGACCAGTAATTGGGAGAAAACTGGGATGCAGAGGAGAACAAGAAACACAATTTACAAAACCGTCATATGACCAACTGTTATGTACGCTAGCGAAACCTGGACTCTGACTAAGGATAATGAACGAAGATTAAAAGTCTTTGAGAGAAAAGTTCTACGCAGGATTTTTGGGCCGCTGCGAGACCCAGTAACACAACAACATCGAATAAGAACTAACCAAGAGATATCAGAGTTATACAAAGATCCAGATATTGTGCAGGAGATAAAGGCAAGAAGGCTACAATGGGCAGGGCATGTGCAAAGACAGCCCGACTCGGCTGGTTAAATTGGCTTGGGAAGGAGCACCACTGGGACGAAGACCTTTGGGGCGCCCCAGAATGAGGTGGCGCGATAACATAAAAGCGGACCTAAGAACCATCGGTATACAATATGACCCAGCATTGATGGAAGACCGGCAACAATGGAGGAGAATAGTACATCGGCCAAGACCCACCCCGGGTTGTAGAGCCATGGAGTAAGTAAGTAAGTAAGCAAGTAAGAGAAGAAATACAGGCAAGGCTTATGTCAGCCAACAGGTGTGTACATATGCTCTTTACAACTTTCTGAAAAGTAAGATAATTTTAAGGAAACTCAAAGTCCACATCTACAATACCGTGATAAGACCAATAGCTACCTTTGCAAGTGAGAGTTGGACACTAACAAGAACTGAGCTGAATATGCTAGAAATATGGGAACGAAAGGTACTCAGAAAGATTTATGGAGGGAAGAAAGTCAATGGAAGGTGGGAGTGATGAACAAATCAAGAAATAATAAAAGAACTTTTCAGCGAACCCACAATAACTGGGATGATCAAAGCTCAGAGCATGAGATGGCTGGGTCACCTACTCCGGATGCATCAAAACCGAATCCCAAGAACCTTATAAGAAAAGTCAGTCGGAGGTCCAAGAAGGCGAGGAAGACCGAGAGAACGATGGTTGAAAGAAGTGAAGCGAGATCTGGAACAGTTAAAAGCTGCCAACTGGAAAACTCTAGCAACTGATCGGGGGAAGTGGAATAGAATTACACACAAAGCCATGGGCCTACTAGGCCTGTAGTGCTAAACTATATATATGTTACGGTTAAAGTGTCTACTTGTATAGTTTAAACACTAACTGGATAGTATACAAACTATCCAGATGCCTGGTTATTTTGATGGAAATCATATTTCTACTAAAATAGCTATGAATATTGGATGATTTGTATACTATCCAGCTAGTTTACAAACTATACAAGATATGTCGCTAAAGTATATAGCACAAAGGTACCACATATTAACCAGTGTTTCTGGTTAATTTACAAACTATCCACATCATTTGGATAAGGTATGCACCTAATATCTTTAGTACTACATAATAACCAACTCGTTGGTTAGTACGTAAACTAACCAATCCTCTTCGGTTATTTAGTTTAGAACAATAATTTTTAGTCACAAGTACAGTTTATTCATAGGTAAAACAGACAATTGCTATTCGATTCGGTTCTCTGTGAATCGTATGACAATGATTCTTAGTTCCTTGTTGTTGTGTATTCTCTTCATATGTTACAGAAGTACACTGTAATCACTGTCATTCATTAATTTTGAATTTTGGGATTTTTTTTCGAAAGATTCTAATAGTAACTTTTAAAATTGCTGTTGCTGATCTATTTTTGGTAACTAGATACCGATTCCTAGACAAATTTTACAAGGCACGGCAGTAAACAATACCAACACGTCACACTTGCACTTGCCATAAACTTAACCTCACTTTTCTGTTAAATTGGCTAAAGAAAACTAGTTGGTTAATTTACATACTAACCAACAAGTTGGTTATTATGTATTATTAAAGGGGTGACACACGTACGAACTTTAAGTACGCGGTTTCTAAGTTCGCGGACTTACTCGGCTCGATGTCGGTGACACACGTGAAGCTGAAATCACTCATTTTGATAATTTCCCTAAATAAACAAAACTTTTAACAAACGCCAAACACAGCAAGCGTTGCGCATCAATGGCCACCCGAAACAAAGTGGTGGCTCGCGGCTCGCAGTATGAGCCGAGACAAGCTACGAGCAAAATTTCAAACCAGTTGGATCGCCGGCGGTTTGCGCGACGGTTTTAAAGTACGTACTTACGGTGACACACAGGCGAAAAAGGTCATCGAGCCATAAGTACGCGTACTTGCTCGTACGTGTATCACCCCTTTTAGAGATATTAGGCGCATACCTTATCCAAATGATGTGGATAGTTTGTAAACTAACCAGAAACATTAGTCTATACTTTAGCGGCAGATCTTGTATAGTTTGTAAACTAGCTGGATAGCCAACCAATATTCATAGCTATTTTAGTTGAAATATGATTTTCCATCAAAATAACGAGACATTTGGATAGTTCGTATAATATCCAGCTAGCGTATAAACTATTAAACACTTTAACCGTAACATATACAGGGTTACTGGTAACTCGACCACTTTCCTGCAGGAAGTGATAGAGGGACTCAAATGCAATAGATTTAACCCCCCATATGTAATTCCGAAAACCGACAGTTTTCGAGATATTTAACATTTAATGTTTTTCAACGATACGTCCAAATTTCCACACTACATCCCAAATTTAGAAAAAACCCTGCTGTCGATTTTAGTAATTTCCAATTTAGTTTTTTACTGACACATACGCAAATCTAATTTAGTATTTAAATGTGTAAAAATACTAAACAGTTTCAAACTACATACAATTATTTAAAAAATAAATAACATTTTTACATTCACCGCGAGAGAAAATTGTCTAGCTCAAAAAAAGATACACAACCAGTCAAACAAAGTATTTTAAAAACTTCCCTATCTGATGGCCTATTCCAAGGACAAGACTGATAGTACAACCACAAGTAACTATTTAACAAAATTTATCAACATAATACAGAATCATCAACAACATGATATTCCAGCATGATGGTTGTCCAGCACATTACCGTATCACAATTCGGCAGTTGTTGGACAACACATACCCGAACAAATGGATAGGGAGGGGTGAACCTATCCCATGGCCTGCGCGGAGCCTAGATCTGACATCTTGATTTTTACGTCCGGGGTCACATGAAGGCATTGGTTTACGAGACTCCAGTTAATACTGCTGACGAACTAAGGCAAAAAATTATCGATGCGGATGAAACGAACTTTTTCAACACGAGTTACAAAAACCGAGGTGTGGAAGTCAAGGGCAACAACACATTGAGCAAGATCTCTAGAAACTTTGAGTGTTAATTAAAAGGTTATTAGGTAGGAAAGATTTTTTAGCGACTTGTTCAACCGTTTGAATAATTTTTTTTGAGCTAGATAATTTTTGTATTTAGGTTGGAACTGTTTAGTGTTTTGAAACATTTTAATACTAAGTTAGCTTTGTGTATGTGTTAGTTAAACACTAAAATAAAAATTATCAGAATCAACAACAGGTTTTTTCTTAGTTTAGGTTCTAGTGTGGAAATTTGGACATTGGGTTGAAAAACATTAAATGTTAGTTATCTCGAAAACTATCGGTTTTCGGAATTACATATGGGGGGTTAAATCTATTACATTTGAGTCCCTCAATCACCTCTTGCAGGAAAGTGGTCGAGTTACCAGTCTCCAGGTCTCTTAAATGCTAACGGTTATTAATCATACATTAATGAACCGACTACAGCAATACAATCATATCTTTAAAGAAAACAAGCTCGGCATAACACATCGTATCACCCTGGCTCCGACTGAGGGCAAATACGAAATCCGCATACATCTCTACGAGTAAGTACACTTCCGGAAATTATCCTGTCAGGCATGTCACCGCTTGGGTCGCGCCGGGTATTCTACCGCAACTTCTAAGGCGGAACGAGCTGCATACAGGTTTTATTATACATAATCGAACCAAGAAACTGAATGCTAGGAACATATTAAATACAAAAATTTTTCAATATTACGGCCTTCCTTTTACATTTCTCAGAAAACAGCGAATATCATACATGCCAACCGAAGCATATTAAAATGCATTTGCAAAGATGCTAAAACTGGAAAAACGAAATTAAGGGACACGTTATAGGGTTCGGTTGGCCATGTTGCACTGTCTGTCAAATAAAACGTTTACCGTTTTTGTTACTTCCCGTAAAACTTCGCAATGTTGCGATCGGGTATTCGACACCACACCTTTGAACCATCTTGCTAAGACAACATAATACAGATCTGTGAAGTGTTGAAGATTTAGACCACGCGAAATGTAATATTTGATGAACTTGGCGAAGGCTTCAAATCTAACTAAAACAATGTAAGTTTGTTTCTTCAAGTTTATAATTTGATAATTAGTTAGCGGTGTTTTATAGCGCTATCTAACAATAGCATTGACAAAAACTTATTTAAATATGGGGTTAATCTTGATTTTCGAACTAGGTGCTCATATACATATATACAGAACCACTTAGAAACGTCTAATTATTGAATCCCGGTTCAATTAAGGTCATTCTCCATAAATTTCTAACGCTCCTGAACCTGAACTTCCGTACTGAACGCAAGACTGAATACCAAGTTGAAACGATTCATCGCCTGCACTAACAAACTTGGTTTCATTGGAAATGTATTGGTCTTGGACCAAAAAAGAAAATAATAAAGTGTTCATCGCTTGCAGTACAGAATTTTCTTACACATTTTGTTAGCAATTATTAGAAAAAATATGTTCGATAGTTACCAACTTTCCTGGAAGCATTATCCCTACTTTATCAAGATCTGAGGGAACGTTCAATTTAAGAGACCAGTTCAATTTGAGCACCGGGTTGCTTAAAATGAACCATTTGCAACTCCATCTCAATTTTGATTTTCGTTTGTTGTTAACAAATATAAAATAATTTATGCTACTCAAAATATTCGTCAAAGTTAGGAGATTTGTTTAGCGTTATCAGTTTATATAATTTTTTTAATGCCACACATGTACGGACAATTTATCAAAATTTGGTTCAATATGGGCAACCGCACCCTATACCATGTGTGTGATACTTTCAGTCACTTTAATACAGTCTCTGTCGAATAACTAATTAGTAGGTAAATATTCAGTTGATTTGATGAACCACACAGAAAACGGTGCACTCAGCTCGTTGGAAAATGCAAACCCGCCAAACAGTTCAAAACCCAGATCTGTCTGTAAGTACCATCTCTTTACCCCTTCCCCTCAACAAACTAGTGTCAAAGTTTTAATCAAGCCAACTAGGTAGTTTTCAAGATATAGCAGCCAATAACCATAATACATTATTTTATTCTTGGAACATAAATAAACACTTATTCTGCTTGGTTTAGGAAAGGCAAAAAATGAGAACATCATTCTGTCACACCAAAAGTTCCGACATTATTTTAGTAATAAAAAGTCCACCAATTGACTTAATAGAAGACAGTATTTGATTCTACAAATTTGTCCACCCGGCGCGGCGCAAAAAGTAAGAGTGGATTGTGAAGAACAAGAAAACCCCTTCAGCTTAACTCAACACGCCATGCGCCCTTCAATTTGGAAACAATAATGTAAAGCAAAACCATTTTTCAGTTCGTTTCAAAAATAAGCATTTGTTTGAAAAATGGTGGATGTGTACGATTCCCTTATGCCAAATCTAGGTTTCAAACACGCCAATCTGAGTTTTAAACCACTGATTCATGTTTCTTAATAGAAATTAATCGTTTTAAGTGGATTTTGTGTCAATACGAAGATGTACTTGCACCTATAATTCTCGGGCAATGTAGTACACACATGCACCATTTCATAAAACAAAGAATTACGTGGGAGGCACTTCCACCATTTCTTAAAAGAAAGAATTATTTGAGAGGCACTTTCACCATTCCTTAAACCAAAGAAATGAGAGCATACAACCATTGATTAAGGTATTAAGGAGAAGATGGGTCACCAGATGCTAAGATCGCGCGCTCGCAGTCTATCTCACTCACTCTAGTTCTATCTCACTCACTCTTTCATCCTTTAGCGCCCACCGTCACCTGGCGCCCTCTGAAATAAATTTCGCAAAATCCTGAATCCTTTATAAATATGACCAATAGATGAAGCTTGGGGCATCCAGCTATAAAAATACGACCTTGAATTGCCACTGACATAACATTCGGATCCGAAACGAAAAGGATAAGTTGACAGCTGATATTCGCAAACATCTGTGTTTTGTGGGTTTGTGGCAAACATCAAACGTCGCTTGTTGACATTGTTGACCAGAGATAACATCTAAAGCTTAATTCAGATGCATACGACATCCCACAATACGACGGCACGAAACTGTTCCTATTGGTTGAAATATTCAAAATGATGTCAAACCAACATATTTCAACCAATAGGAACAGTTTCGTACCGTGGTATCGTCGGATGTCTTGTGCATCTGAATTTAGCTTAACTTTTGTTGTCCGTATAACGCCAGGAAAAAAATTGAGCACCTGAATTTGTGTTTTTTTACAATTTCTTGGTCATCTGTTGGTCATTTTCACCATAATTGTTGTTGTGATGTGTTTTTTAAGGAATCTTTTTTGTCGGGTAAGCACATCTGTCAATTAAAATGATGTCATTCATGAGATAATGCATGATGAAAACTTGAATGCATATTGAAAACAGCAAAGAAAAAAAACGATTATTCGCAAATTACAATTATCACATTCACTAGAGCGACAGTTGTTATAGTCATACTGCATCTTTGTCACTTGTTACTCCAAAATAATGCATTTCTTTACGTGAAATTTTATAGAGAAGTATATAGAAGTAGTGAAGTTGTAGTGGCTAACCTTTGGTGGATTATGTTACAGTAGCAAAAACGTCCATCCGTAGGTAATAGTTGCTAGTTGTCTATGTACATATAGGCAAGTTCAAGGAATGGATCAATTAAAACATTAATCTTTTGATATAACCTAAAAGTTGAGTTACTGGAACAAGAATATTAATTATGTAAATATGCACCAAAAAAATAGGTACTATTCACTTTTCTATTCAAATAATAGGCACACTATTTCAAAATGCTTCCTTTTTGTCATTATTCTTCAGCTTCCCAAGCATTCGAGACAGAAGAGGCAGACCGATACCAGGAGGCGAAGAGTGTGCTGACTTTCTAGAAAGTAGATCCTGGTATATTTCACATACTGTGTATACTAACAGCACCAATAAATGCTCATGTTATCTATCCATATATTTTTTAATAAATGGTGAAGAAAAATGAATTAGGTATTTATTATTACAGGGTATGCTTCTCACATAATCAAATTGAAAATATTTCACAATATCATTAGCTTATACAATGCTTATACCACTGTTAACATATTTAGGCGCAGGGCTGTAGCTAGGCGATGACCATGGAGGGGGTTCATGGTGATTTTAGGGAGGTTCATGTATAAAAGAATATGTAATGTCTTAATTTGCTTAAAGTCTGTATAGATTGTATCGCTGCTAATGTGTTATGAGTACTGAGGGATTGGTTAGTAGTATAATAAATCACTAGGCTTGGAGAAAGCATCCTTGATTATTGTTACTTTGTATTATTTTAGTAGTTATACCGTTCATGGGAATACTCATGGAGGGGGGGTTTGAACCCCCCAAACCCCCCTCCCCTTATATACAGCCCTGTTTAGGGGCTTATACCCACATTCATACTTTTTCCCAAATGTAACATGAAATGGTGTATAGCTACAGCAATGTGAAAATATGTATTTCAAATGGCACTTTGATTAATTTGTATCTTATCATTTATCAAACAGGGTGACTATCTAAAAAACACTCATTGGGTGATTGTTAAGTTGCACACACCAGAAGCTAAAGGATTATTACTTGAATAAAAAAGTATTAGTTATATTTTCCTATGTATTTATTATATATATATTTCTTCGATGTATTAGGGCTTGTTCCGAACAGTATATAATTCAGTGTATCGAAGGGCGATAAGTGAAACACCATTCAGTGATGTCCTGCTGCAGTTCTCAGTCACACAATATGGGCCAATATTATTGATACTATTGAGTTTATGCCTATAAACTTAAAGATGCTTCAGGTTTTGCCCAGTTCCTTAAACTAGTTATTCACTTCCATCTGACATCCTGAAATAAATCATATTTTTAACAAACATAAAAAATAGAAGAAAGCTAAATGATGAAAATGCATTAAACCAAGTGCAAGTAAGAACTTTCATTCTAATATTTTAAATAATGATTACTACTGTGACAGCTATTCATAATATACCTATTATCATTGATTAACGTGTTCTATACGTTAATCAATGCTATTATGCACCTTGTTAAATACAAAATAAAACTGACACAGCTCGATTTATTTTCTTGATCTGGTAAAGATTGAGTGACAAGGATGCAGTATGACTATAAAATGCTATAACACCTGTCACGCTAATGAATGAGATAACTGTAATTTGCGAATAAACATTTTTTTCTTAGCTGTTTTCAATATGCATTCAAGTTTTCATCATGCATTATCTCATAAATTACATCATTTTAATTGACATAGCTGCTTACCTGCCAAAAAAGGTTCCTTGGAACATAACACAACAACAATTATAGTAAAAGTGTCCAAAAAACTGTAAAAAACAAATATAAAGTCCTCAATTTTCCATGGCCCTATACGGTATACAGCAAACAAGCCAGAAGCAATGTTTGCCTAACATCAGCTGATTTGGGATCTAGACGTTTGAGGTCACGGACGATAAAAAACTGGCTCTCTACGACGACCTTGAAATTTCAGTTTGGGGAAGATTGTCTGTGTTGCCGTATTGCCAGGTTTTTTGGGGACCAACAGATTTTAACAATAAGAGGGATTTTTCATTATCTAAATAATTGAATATGGTCATTGACATATTTACGTTAATCAGTGATATGGTATGCATACGTACAAGAAAATAGAGTACAATAAACATTATAATATATACATGGATATTGAGCAGACTTTAAAAGAGATGATAGATTGTTCAAAATGATTAGTCATGATTAACGTCATTTCAATCAAGGATTTGCATCGCTTATTGTTGAATCTTTCTTTTAAGAGGCTAGATCATCAGCTGATCAAGTCCGACGTCTGGCCGGCCTAATACCGCCGTAGGTAAAAATTTGTCGTACGAAATGGCAACAGCGGTCTCGGCCGGGACCATCTCGGCGGCGATTTTTGAAGGAGCGTGGACCGGTGGTCGACCGCACTTTTTACACAAGCTCTCGAAAACCCTTTGAGACCCACCGCAACCATATTTGCCGATATTACATTCTACAGCTAAACCGTTGCAGATATTAAAAAAACTTAAATGACAAATTTCATGTTTCTGAAACGGTAGCTGCAGATATTGATTACACGTTATTCAGTGATATAGGTAAACAGATCAAGTGTAATTGATCACTTTTTGTAATAGCTGTAATGGGCCTATACCATATTCTTGGTTTATTGGCTTAAACGAACCCTGACACCACGTAGATGCCATAAATAATTTTACAAAATTTTTCTATTATATTTATAACCGAAAAAAATTGCTCTAAATATTGAATTTTTTGAATCCATACACTTCTCGCCCAGGTCGTGACGTCACCGGCAGGGAATTAATAAGAGCTCAGTGACACAAAGCAATGGCATTTTCTCTCTTTATTCGCCTAAAGCCGGCGCCGCATATGCGGGTATTTGCCGAATATCAATGTTCGCCGTTTTTTCAACCTTGCTCGCCGAATAGCGAGCACGTATCGCCCTACATGTGCTTAGTTGGCTATGTTTAGTTTCGAGAAGAAATAGAGAAAATAGAGACCGTCAGTTCTTTCATGTCTACCAGACATTTGAAGCAGAAGCAGAGCCTTTCTGTCACCTGCTATCACAAAGTTATAAGGCGCTTTCCTTTTACCTGATTTATCTGATAAATCTCACTTGTGACGTCATGACTCATTTCGATGTACGTTCCTTTTGTCTTCTGAATCTGAGTCTAAAGTGAGATATTTTACCCCCACTTAAGCCCATCTGCACAAGATCGAAAGGTAGATCAGTTGTCATTCAGATCATTTAGATGTCAAATAAATCAATAAATGAGGTTAGAATTTTTTGTAAGTTTGAATTTTAGCGGGTTTTGTGGTGTATGGATAGTCGATAGTGTATGTTGAGCTACGGAAAACGTAAAAAAATAGGTTACGGAAAGGATCGACAGATTATAGAACCATAGCATATTACAAAATTTCGAGGATTGACATTTAACTACACAAACACGTTCCTTTAACTCATCTGAGCATCTGAGGTTTCCAACTGAGCTGAGCCATCTGATTTTTAAGTGATCTGAGTTAGTGCAGATGTAAAAGGAAAGCACCTATATTGTCGTCCTACGTTACTGTTACTACGTTCCAAAATCCCATCAAAGACCCCGATTTGCTCTGTACCATGCTCTGTAGCGTTTCAGTATTCACTCAACATCAAACTCAACAAAAATCTGTGTTCCGTTATTACATTTCCGAGGACATGGATGTCATCGTTTTGCTCGGAAATCAAATTGAGATTTTAGCGACCTTAATACCTTAATCAATGGTAAGACCTATTTTTGTGGTCAAGAGTCAAGAGTTCAAGCATTGATTAAGGTATTAATCGTATTGATTAATACCTTAATCAATGCTTATACCCACATTCATACTTTTTTTCCAAATATGTAACATGAAATGGTGTCTAGCTACAGAGAGGTGAAAATATGTATTTCAAATGGCACTTTGCTTAACATAGTGTGATTAATTTGTATCTTATCAAACAGGGTGACTATCTCAAAAACACTCATTGGATGGTTGTTAAGTTGCACCATTGATTGTTGCACACACCAGAAGCTAAAGGATTATTGAATGAAAAACTATTAGTTATATTTTCCTATGTATTTATTATATATATATTTCTTCGATGTATTAAGGCTTGTTCCGAACAGTATATAATTCAGTGTATCGAAGGGCAATGAGTGAAACACCATTCAGTGATGTCAAAATCCCTATATAATTTACATAAGAGTAATTGTCTGTGCACATATTATAGTTATGTTTATTCAAAACAAATTTCATGTCTGATGTTGCTAACAAATTTGATTTTAAATGATGTTCTTAATAATCACATTACTTCATAATTTTAAACGTTATTATTATAATTAACCATAAACGTATCGATGAGGTAATGAAACAGGATACATTTCAAAAATTTTATTATTCTAAATGATAAACAGTTGAATCTTTCTTTACAATTTTTGTTTCATTTTTAACAACCACAGATAATACATCTCGGGACTGACATGCTGAGTTCAACATTTGCTTTAAAAGCTGTCTTAGACCAGTGCCGAAGCCTTCAAAAATAATAAAAAGTGAAAAAAAATTACAGGAGGATGAAACTCATTAGAAAAGGAGGAGAATATGATAAGAATAAAAGGAAAAATAAATTACGGTCGATTCGAGATCGGGAAGTGGGAGGGGGGTGAGCTTTTAAGGGTAGAAAATGGTTTATCTTGATTTCTGGCAAAACTACAAGTCCTATGGAAAAAAGTTGAATGGCAAAGATGTAGGTAATAAAAAGATCTACAACTCTTGTATTATCAATTTTTTCACATAACCTCAAAATTTTGGTGAAAAATTCAAAAAACCAAGTTTTTGGTCCTTTATTTTTATCTTTTTCAAAAAAAATATTTTTTTTACGAAATTTGGTGAATACTTACCTATTATGTCCCAAATACACTGTAATTTATTTGATTTAAAATATTTATTTTTTTCGCCTTATTTGACCTTAAGATCAAAAATGCACCCCATTTTTCAATCAAAAATTCTCGCGTCAAAATATCAGCTTTTTTCAAAAAGTTTGGGAGCCTTTCGTTCGTTGAAATGTCTATTTTCTGGTGGTGTAAAAAAAATATACATTACTATAGAAAATCTTCTCAGAAAATGCAAAAAAATGAAAAAAAACTCAAATTCGAAAAATTCTCACCATGTACAATTTTGAGCTATTTATTAAAATTTACACTTATTTACTTAAAAAACGTGAGATTTCATGTTACATTGATAAACTAAAAAATTGCAAATTGGAATATCCTACTATAATTAACAAACAAATAAGTTAATATTTAATAAGACATCCACAATATTTTGAAAAAGTTGTAGAATCTTTTTTAAATAATATTTGTACCTGAGTGACATACGGTGAATGTTAGCCCATTGTAAGGTATTTCATGGAGAAGTGGGGGAATTACATTTTCGATGGTTATGGTGGAAGGACAAGTGACAAGCATCTAACAAAAAATTGTGGCTTTTTAAATTTAATTATACCTGGTGACATAATATTAGCAGATAAAGGTTTTTTAATTAGAGACTCAGTTGAAGTTCTAGGAGGTCACTTACATATTCCAGGATTTACAAAAGGTAGGACGCAACTTCACCCAGTAGAGATAGAAACCACTCGTAGTATTGCTAGAGTTAGTCCATCTCAAATTCCACTTGATTAGTCTCAATATTTTTTACACAACTGTACGTCATATCCAAATGCATTTATATTGTTCACATAAGTTTATACTAGATATATGTAAATTATATCCTCACAATTACTAGGAATTCTGTGAAACTAACAATGCCTAAACAAAAAATGCAGTTTTTGATAGATGATTCTCATATAATGTAGCTAAATCATACAATAGCGTCCCTAATTATATTAGAAGTAGCTATAAACTATAACAATGTTTTTAATGTCACAGAAATTCTTGTCATTTTGTTATGTATAACAATATGATACTTCAACTCTGTGTATGCCAACTTTTTTTTTAGAATATGTATATATAGCTTTCTTGTTGGCCGACACTTTTAGGACGTGCTTTAAGGAAGAAAAGAACTGCTGCTATGTGGCTGCAAACTTCACTTAATCCTGCCATACAAGTGCAATGAGCACATGATATAGCACCATCTGACAGTATGATAATCCATACCTGTAGTGGTTTATCATTTCTTCTTTGTGAGTGCATAACCTGTAACAAAATAAGGGCTGTTTTAGTAGGTATTAGTTTGCTTTTATGGGCGAAAACAGGATGGATGGTTCTTTCTAATCTCTAAAACAATTTTTTTTGATAGATTAAAATATTTTAAGCAATATTCTGTATATGATAGCTTTCAACTCTCCTCAACATAGTGATGATGAAACCAAGTCTTGTGAACATGTATTTTAGCAGGTAGGTATATAAAAAAATCATCAACATGCTAATCATCTCACATACACTAGAATCTACAGTGAATTTTACAGCAGTACACGTGAAAGAAACAGTTAAATATGCAAACTAGCTTACCTTGCCCATGACAACATAGCAGTTTGTGTTCATCATTTTTGCCATCGTTTGTTCGACATACCCTGCTTCATAATATTTGAAAGCCTGCAAAAATTTGTATGCCTTCATCTGCTATCCAGTATAAAAACTATGCGTTAGCACCAAGTAATTCATCAGATCCACGATTTTCACTGCTGGTAAAAAGCTAACATCTTCCGAAAGTTCATCAATCCTCAGAGCATGGGGATCAACACCATCGTTAATTTCATTTTTTCATCATAACGAACGTTTGATGTCGCCACTAAGCGATGAATAATACTCACTACGAGACATTATCACCAGAAATTAAAAGAAAATAGCTCAAAAATCACTTTAAAAGTACAACGTGCAACGAAATCGTATGCAAAACAGGTAATAAACAAAAGCTTGTTTGCCCATCAGGCCACAAAACAGGTACGGCTAAACAGCCGATCTGTCAAAACCACGAGACACGAAATGGTCACCAACGATGGCGACACCTGTAGTGAATTTGAGTAATTAGCGTTTATAGATGGTGGATTAAATAGTAGCAAGTAGGGTACTGTCGATGGTTCTGGTATACTATCAAAGTTGTATCAGTAGAGGTACATTTGTGCTCATATAGGTGGCGACAGTCCAGGAAAAACAAAAATTAGGCGCGAGATCTTAGCATCTGGTGACCCATCTTCCCCTTAATACCTTAATCAATGATACAACATAATGTTTTATAGTTTTAAATGTAGTTCTCTATTTGATTATGTTCTTTAGAACAATTTTTTCATTCAATAAAGAATTTAGGGTTTTTTTGTATTGCTGTCGTCAAGGAATTGTGGAAAATTATGAATATATATTGTATGTCATGCACAGTATGAGGGCGCTAATTATAAATCTAACCGTTTTGAGTTTCAGCCTCAGGTAACAAATATCAAAAATTTTCAGACCCTCAAATTTTGAAGTTTACCCTAAAATTCTAAAATCGTTATTTGGCCTCGTATCAGGACGAAAACTTGTGTCATGCACAGTTTGAGGGCGCTAATTATATAGATCTAGCAGTTGTTTTGAGTTTCAGCCTCAGGTAACAAATATCAAAAATTTTCAGACCCTCAGATTTTGAAGTTTACCCTAAAAATCTAAAATCGTTATTTGGCCTCCTATCAGGACGAAAACTTGCGTCATGCACAGTTTGAGGGCGCTAATTATAAATCTAGTCGTTGTTTTGAGTTTTAGCCTCAGGTAACAAATATCAAAAATTTTCAGGCCCTGAGATTTTGAAGTTTACCCTAAAAATCTAAAATCGTTATTCGGCCTCCTATCAGGACCAAAACTTGTGTCATGCACAGTTTGAGCGCGCTAATTATAAATCTATCCGCTGTTTTGAGTTTCAGCCTCAAGCAACAAACATAAAAAAAAATCAGAGCCTCAGCTTTTGAAGTTCATTACATTACGGTGATAGCTTCATCCATAAAACATTCTGTGAACAAATAAATTAGTGTGAAAAAATAGCAAGTAAACAAATAATCATTAGAATTTGCTTACTGTTGGCAAAAAAAGTCGTATTCTAATTTAAAGAGGATTTTAAAATAGGACAGTGGAATCGGAAAAAATAATTAACTTATTATTGGTGCTGTCTAAAGAAATCGCATAAATGAGGGACCTCAAGGTTTTATGGCAAGTCTTGTTTAAAACGGATGTTCGTGATTGTAAAATGCTGGTTTGCAAGTCCTTGTGCGTTTTGGCGCAAAAAAAAACAGGCCACAGTAGGCACAATTTGTAATTGCTAATCTTATTACTACTGTTTAAAGCCAAATCTTGTTGGCCCATCTTTACTTTAAATATCTGCACAACAGAAAATACATTGGCCGAAATGTAATTTAGACTTTTGTTTTTAATGCCTAAGTGTGATTACGCCTGGCCATCCCTTTGTAAAGATATTTTTTCCATGGTCTAAAATTCATTTTTTGATATATGTACCGCTAAAAAAGAACCTAAATACTAAACATCTATTTTCTTTCCCGTTAAACAGCCTCGATAAAAATAAAGAGATTCGCCACGAGTTACCGTTCTGGAAATTCTCCTATCAGCCGTGTCTAAGCTGGCGTCGTGGCGTTGAAAGTTTCCGTTAAGACAAATTAACAACAGATCAATCTGAGGAAAGATCAACCAAAATTAGCTTCAAGGCATATTTCACTTGAAATCATACCTTTAGAACAAGATCATGACGTTAAAAACATTGGAGGATACAAAACGTCTTATTGATTCTAGTCGAAGTTACAGATGTTTATCAAAAACTGGTCGTCAATTTTTCAAACAACAAATAGGCAAAATAGGACGAAAAAATGGAGTCAAGTTGATTGACCGAGTACTTCCCATACATAACGGTGGTAAAATGTTATCATTTTCCAATTGCATGAAGTTATAGTTTGAGATGCCCTTGTAAGCAAATCATCGTCATCGTTCAATCACCTGAAAAAAATACCCAACACAAAAACTCCCGAAACTCGATTTCTCTCCATAAGAACTAGGACGACACAACCTTTATTCTGCAATCTTCTAATGATATCCTATCCTTTTACCCCCTCTAAAAAATATGGAAATGAGGAACCACAAATTCGCCTACACAAAGTTTGTGCTATTTTGATATTTTTAGTTCTTTTATTATTACAGCGCCGCCACTGACACGTATTCTAAAAATCATAAGCGTTTTCCATCCTCATCACTAGTAAGAGTGTGTCAAATTTAATTAAAAGCAATTCAATAATTACACACAATATAGAATGATTTAAATCAATAAAATTGTCCCTTGGTTTCTATGATAGGACAATGTTCCGATGAATCTAAAAAAGGGTATTACGCCGCTAGACCTTTCGCAGGTCAATGGACTAGCCACTATCAACACGTAACAAATTTTTCAGTCCAACAACCCCCACCAGCCGAACAGCCCAATTTTATTCCCAACTAAAAAAGTAGAAAATGAGTAACAACCCCTAAAACTCCTAAAAACCAAGTTTGAGAAATATTTGAAATTTTTTGTTTTTTGCTAACTATTCTGCCGCCCATGCACCAATTTTCAAAATTACAGCAGCATTAGCTACTACGACCTAATAGCATATCGCTACCCAAGTTCCATTGCAATCCCTGCAGGGGTTACTGAGATTCCAGAATAGAAAAACGCCAACAGGCCGACAGACAACCAAAAATTGAAAATTTTCGCGACCACAATACTGCCCTCGCCTATCGGTGTCGGAAGTAGAAACAAACCCAAACCCGAGAATAGCCATCACAGAGAAGCGACAAAACCTGTCGGCACCTTTGATGTTCGGCGGGTCATTATTAGTAACCTTGAATCGGCTTGAACTGACTCGCGTCCACAATATTACACTGAAAAAAATATTTTCGCCATTTTAATAATTTGTTACACGGAAAAAAGAATAAATTTTATAAGAATTTATTATAAGTTGCGATGTGTATTTATTGCGTATCCACAATATTAAACTGAAAAAAACAACACATACTTTCAGGAAATTCAACTTTTTTACTTCCCACACCGATAGGTGAGGGGAGTATTGTGATCGCGAAAATTTTCGATTTTGAGATAATACACTTTTTGGGCGTTTTATGATGTGTGCATAACGAAAATCCACGTCACTCATTTCCGTCGGTCTGTCTGTCTGTCGCGTTTTTCTACCCTCGTAATCTCAGTAACCGCTGCATGGATTGTGATGAAATTTGGGCAGCGTTATGCTGTGGGGTCGTAGTAGGTAATGTTCCTATAATTTTGAAAATCGTTATACAGGGGGCGGAGTAATTAGCAAAAAATGAAAAATTTCAAATATGCCTCAAACTTCGTTTTTAGGCGTTTTAGGGGTTCCTGATCATTTTCTACTTTTTCTTGGGTGGGGGTGAATTTGGGGTGGTTGGGGGGTGGGGGGTTGTAATACTGAAAAATTTGTTGTATTCGTAATGGGCTGTCCATTGATATGTGAATGAAAAACCTAGCGGCATGATACACTTTTTAGGTCCATCCGAACGTTGCATGCTTATTATAAAGACCACGGGACTTAGAATTTGTGATGTATATGTTACGGTTAAAGTGTTTACTTGGATAGTTTATATACTATCCAGCTAGTATATAAACCATCCAAATGTCTGGTTATTTTAATGGAAAATCATATTTCAACTAAAATAGCTATGAATATTGGTTGGTTTGTATACTAGCCAGCTAGTTTATAAACTATACAAGATATGCCGCTAAAGTATAATACCACAAATATATCAAACATATTAACCAGTGTTTCTGGTTAGTCTACAAACTATCCACATCATTTGGATAAAGTATGCACCTAATATCTCTAGTAATACATAATAACCAACTCGCTGGTTAGTATGTAAACTAACCAGTCCTTTTTGGTTAGTATGTAAACTAACCAACCCTCTTTGGCTAGTATGTAAACTAACTAATTTTCTTTGGTCAATGTAACAGAAAAGTGAGGTTAGTTGGTTTACATACTAACCAAAAAGCACTGGTTAGTTTACATTCTAACCAGCGAGTTGGTTATTATGTATTACTAGATATATTAGGTGCATACTTTATCCAAATGATGTGGATAGTTTGTAAACTAACCAGAAACACTGGTTAATATGTGTGATATCTTTGTGGTATTATACTTTAGCGGCATATCTTGTATAGTTTATAAACTAGCTGGCTAGTATACAAACCAACCAATATTCATAGCTATTTTAGTAGAAATATGATTTTCCATCAAAATAGCGAAACATTTGGACAGTTTGTATACTATCCGGCTAGTATATAAACTATACAGGTAAACATTTTAGCCGTAACATATACATACGAGTATTCTTTTAGATCGTTCGATATCGCGTAACGCGAAAATTGTTCAATTGATTTCAATGAAATTTTGTATAGTATTACCCCCAAGGTGAGGATGGAAAACGCGTATGTTTTGGAAAAATCGGATCAGTGGCGGCGCGGCAATAACAGAAAAACTAAAAATATGAAAACAGCTCAAACTTTGTTTTTAGGCGTTTTAGGGGTTTCTGATCATTTTCTACGTTTTTTTGGATGAAGGGTGAAATCGGGGTGATTGGGGGGTGGGGTTGTAAAACTGAAAAATTTGTTGTATTCACCATGAGCTAGTGGCCTGTGGAAGAAGGATCCAGCAGCATAATGTACTATGTTGTCCTAGTTCGTATAGAGATGCAAGAAACTATTCACGAGAGTTGCTGTGTTGCATGTTTTTTTTTTTAGAGCGGGCCGGCGATAATTTGGTTGCAGGGGGGATAAGATAGAATAATATCACCGTTATGTGTGGGAAGTACTGAGTCAATCAATCAACTTGACTCCATTTTCTTCCAGTGTATCGTGGAGTTTGACATTTGTCCACAATAATCCCGCGCATGCGTTATGAAAATCGGTCCCTGCTGTGTTGCTTCTCTGTGGTGGCTATTCTCGGCCTAAGCCCCGAACATCTATTTTCTTTCCTCTTGAACAGCCTGGAGAAAATAAGAAATCCGCGTAAGCCTTCACGGGTTACACTTCAGGAAATTATCCTGTCAACCATGTCAAAGCCGGAGTCGTGCCGGGGAGTTTTACCTCGGAACGGCCTCGCCCGATCTGCATATAGGTTGCATTATGCATCTCCGCGTCGCGTCGGGAGTAGAGGAGTTTTAGTTACTTACGGTCGCTTAGCTAGATTTCCACGAGTGGAAGATACGACAAATTTGCTTTGGAACGGGTGACGTGCCGCGTCCTACGGAACTTTCTCTAAATTAAATTCGGGATCTGACGCTTTATTGTGGATCCGGGAGAGAGTTGCAGTCACTTTGAGTACAGGAAATATTTTAAGGACTTATTTTATTCTCCAATTCACACGTTCAACTTTCTGTATATCTCACATTAACAAAACACTAAGGTCCGCGATATTACTAAGTAACATGAAACATGTATGTCTATAAATCATAAATAATTCTAACATGTGGCAAAAAAATTTGAATGAACATCAATTGGTCCGATGATGAGAAACTGTCGTGAATTGTATTGAATTGTATTGTATGCAGTCACTTTGAGTACAGGAAATATTTTAAGGACTTATTTTATTCTCCAATTCACACGTTCAACTTTCTGTATATCTCACATTAACAAAACACTAAGGCTCGCGATATTACTAAGTAACATGAAACATGTATGTCTATAAATCATAAATAATTCTAACATGTGGCAAAAAAATTTGAATGAACATCAATTGGTCCGATGATGAGAAACTGTCGTGAATATCGTTTAGGGAGAATCACTCCTGAAATATGAATTATTTACTTATAAAGAGTAACAGTGTCATAAGTAAAACATATATAAAACAATGCTTACATAATTCCGTATACATAGCATTGCTAGGTAGTTTTGAAACCGTATGTTAACATTTCATCAAACAATATTCATAAGATTTTTAGATACTATTACTTTATAAGTTATTAAATACTAGGAATTCATAAATTCTACAATATATGTGCAATACACAAATCTATAATAAATTGTTAAATACATTTGTAAACGACGACGTTAAATTTCCCAGCTGGCTTTTTCTCTAGTCTTAGCGTTAATAACCGTTTTATTTAAGGGCCGTATACATAGTCATCTCTTGAGGTTCCCTTAAGTAATACTCAGGGGATTTTTGAGGGACCCTTAAGTATGGCTTTCATTGTGTATCTGTTTCCTAGACAACATCTACGAGACGGCGGGATTCATTTGGCGACGTTGTCATATTTCCAATATAAGTCAATTTGTTGTTATGCCTATGCCTACGCGTTTTGATATTTTATGTTGTCTCTTTTTGTTTTGTGCCATCAGTATTTCGTGTTTTTTGCCAGACATGTATCCGGATGTGACAGAAACTGACAACACCGTACGCCAAAACTAACCTACAAAATCGCCTTGAACGGTACAAAATATCATGTTGACATTTAAGACTCCCTTAAGGAAGCCTTACCCAAGGACACCTTACAATGTTCTGATTTATAGTCGTTCCTTGACTCCTCCTTACATAAGGAGGGGAAATATGGCAACGTTGCAAAGAAAGCAGAGAAATAGCAAAATCCACTGTTATTAGTGTCATTTTCCGTATGGCTGTCGACAGTGTCACGAGAATTATAATTATAAATTTGAAAATATTTATTTAAAAAATATGCAGAAATTTTTGAAATGTCAATATGATATGAGTTTTAATACTTTGGATATCTTTTCTTCTCGTTGAGCCTTCACAATTTAAATTATCCGCATAAAATTTATTCTGATATGAATCTAAGATCCTGAAATAAAAAATTAATTGACACTGCTATTTAATATTTGTGAACAGCTTGAAAGTATTCAGTACTTGTCTTGAAGGTGGAATTCCCAATGCAAGTTTAGATGCCACTATCGATTTATCTATTTGTGGGTGTTTATATGTTGCATGATCATGTCTTTTAATCTAAGCCTCTAATAGCTTTTCTCCTTCAATGACCTTTATCATACTGGTACAGTTTAGTTTGTATGAACCTTGACTTCCTTTGGTTTGGACTTTGTAAAACACATTATTACAAACAACGCACCATACACCTACTATCTCAATTGTATGTGATCATAGATATACCAAAAAATCAAGAAAAAACTCTGGAAAACGGTACTAAACACATTTTTTCGTGAATACAAAACAATACTTTTGAAAAACATAATATAACCGAAAAAGTTAAACATGCTATCTTCACCTAAGGGTGTCATGAGGAAGACTTAAGGAAGCATCAGCGACTATAAATTGATTTTTTCCGCTAAGGCGTCCTCAAGCATCAAGTCGACCATAAGGCTCCCTTAAGGAACGTCTATAAATACGGGCCTAGAGGAGCCTTACGTAAGGTACCCTTAAGTAGCTATCGAAACACAAAACCTTACTTAAGGGACCCTCAAATATTAAGGGACCCTTAAGTATCGACTATGTATACGACCCTAAGATACGTTTATTTATTCTTGAAAACAAAATCTGTAGTCTATGATTAAACCATGTATCTTACAAGTGTGTGAACAATTTAGTGGCAGAGTATTCAAAAACAGAGATAAACTATTAATTGTTTCCACGCTCGTTGCCAGAGCAGAAAAGAACCAGTTTTGTTTTGTCTGCATTCATCATGTTATTTATAATCCCCTTTTCTTACCCTCAACTTCTTTCCGGTGCGCCGCTGGTAGATTCAAAAATACAAAATTGTGTTTTCATTTTATTTAGAAACTTTTTGTCGACTTGTAATTTTTTTGCATCTCCGATCCTTTTCAAGAAAAAAAATAATACACGATGCTCTGAAATTAGCTAGATGAAACTTAACTTACGCACACTGACAATTTTTTGTCTCTAATATCGTTAATAATAGATTTTTGATAAGAGTAAGAGTTCCAGTCCTCAAAAACACCAAATAATCTTCTCCCTTTGTTTGTACATTATATTTAGGAATACTCTGTATAATGCATCATCTTTTTGGAACAATGCAAAAAATACTTTTCCCCATACTGTCTTTAATGGACCTCCTTCCGTGTATCAGTGCAAATAATGCCGAAAACGTAAAAAACAGACCGCATAAAAACTTATACTTGTAAGCGTATTTATCTTTCTGGACTTTCGCTTTTACTGCTGAATGATAGCGCTCCCGAACATATTTACAATAATTTGGAACAACAATTTTCAGAGCTGTTCACTGAACAAAGAAGTGTATGGTCTCAATCAAGGCATCGTTATCAAACTTGTGTAATAACATTTGACTATTTAGTACAGATGTCCGAAGGTAAGGGTGTGAAATTGGGATGGTGAAAACGGTGGAGAATTGGGTAACCCTAAACTAGCTAAATTTGAAGACCCTTATCGATATGGCGTTCTGCAAGAGCAGATCCTGCTAGCTAGAGTCTAACAGGAACTGCGCTGTCGTGCAAAAAGTGAGTATCATTATGGCAAATCGCACAGTCATAATTGGAACAGAGCTTTTTCAGCCCCTCAAATATCGAACACAAAAACTGCCTACAATTTGTAACCGCAATCGTGACCCCTCGTAACTAATAGATATAGGGCGACGATGATAGTGATCTGTAATTACGGAACTTAGATGGCCGGCGGCGCATCGGCATCACCCATCCTAATCAAAACTGATAACTGATATCGGTAATGACCAAGAGACGAGATATGTGTAGGTGGCGTGCAGACGCAGATGCCGTCGCCACCGGTACGGTGATTGCCACATGCCTGCCTGTATCGTATTTCGATTACCCGCCATACTGACTGACGTAAGCATACATCATCACCTGCCAGACGTATTGGCTGACGGTCACGGTAACCGAGTTACATGTCTAATGCTAGGTAAGCATCGCATGTTATATAAAGATACAGATTCACTCGTTCGAATGTGATTTGTTTGGTTTCGTTCAAACGATATGTTTATCTACCCTCATTAAGTTATACAGCGATTACCCAACTGCTTTGAACTGGCAATACTACCTATAAAGAAACATAACTCACGCACCAGAAAATACTGACCTCTTGCAAATGTATATGATTAAATACAGCAAAGGTGAAGGATGAAACGTTGAACGTTAATTCCAACGCCGTACATTTTTAATCCCAGCGGTATCAACTACGACTGTTTTTTTTTTAGGTATAGCGGCATCAACTGCTATGGTTATTAGCCGCATACGAGATTCTATGTTCAAGATATACTGGGTTGGGATAAAGTATGGAACCAAGCAAGTAACTTTGGAACGGAAAGAGTGATATTGCTGAAAATTTGCAGGCAAGTGTAGTGACGTCTAATGCATCCGAAGACATTATGTTAGCTATTAATGTACTTCCGGTTTAACCGGAAGTACCGTCAACTTTTTTAATTTAAATGGGACACCCTGTATATTTTTGCAGATTTTAATTCATCTTTTTTTTCCGAATACGTCCATAATGGGTTTAGCATTAGTTTCTGTAAAAACGGGAAAGATAAAGCTTCTTTATCATTTCAGGTGTTTAAAATGCCGGTCATTCAAAGTCGGTTTTGGCGATTGCGTGAGAACTCACAAAGAAGTGTGTCAACTTTTAATGATTTACGTCCCGACAGGGGTCCTGTAACACGTTTGACGGTGACTGCCTGAAGGGCTATTCCAAATTACGGTTCTATCACCGTTCCAGAACTGATTTCATCATGCCCCGCCCATTTTGTGAATCTAGGAGCGATGATTGGTTGGTACGCTGGCGGACCACCGTTTTTAAAACTGTAAAATGGGCGGGGCATGATGAAATCAGTTCTGGGACGGTGATAGAACCGTAATTTGGAACAGCCCTTGAAACACATGGTTCTCAGAGATATACGGAGGAGTGGTGGTTGTCGGCGGAGTCGATACCTTGTCGTCGGCGCTATGTATCAGCTCCACCACGGGGCACCATGGTGTAGTTGGTAAACGCGCCGGCCTAGAATGCCCTTAATTTTTCCGATTTTTTTATGAACCAAATGATTTGAATTATCTCCCTCTTGCAGAGTAAGCTAGCACCTTTCATTCCATCTTGACACCATATTTAAAACCTCTTGCAACTTCCCCGCCTATGCGTTAGATTAAAATGGTGATTGACTAATAAGAACACTCCGTATTTGCCGCTGACAATAACAAGGTGCTCGAAGAGCCCTTCACCATCCAAACAACGAAGGAATTGACCTTTAGTCGGTGCACATTCGAGAGTGAGAAGTTCACTAGCCAGTCATAACTCTCAGACAGATGCGACGTCCAATTTTGCCCGAAGAGGCCGCGGCGGCAAAGTCTCTTGAAATAATACCAGAGTTCGGCATCCAATGTGCGTCTCAGTTTTCCGCTCGGATGGCTTTCCTAGCCATCTGATATCGATTATTGGGTGATCTCCATATAGAGACGAGCTGCGACAGTGGTCATCATCGCAAGAAGTTTGAAAGATGAAGTGCCATTGGACGGAAGTCGTTGAACCGAAAACGAGATTGTGCTCATATAGAGCCACAAATAATCTGGTCTGTACTTGCTAAGGCACCATACATAGACATAGAAATGGAGTCAAGTTGATTGACTCTGTACTTCCCACACATTCCGATGATACCAGTTTTATTATTTTCCCATAGCATGAAGCTATAGTCTAGATGCCCTTGCAACCAAATCATCGCTCGCCCGACCGCAAAAAAAGTGTTTGATTCTACGGTACTTTTTTCACAGGTCAATGGACAATCTATCATGAGTACAACACATTTTTGTGTTTTACCCCCCACCCAAAAAAAGTGTAAAAACGCCTAAAAACAAAGTTTGGGGTGTTTTCATATTTTTGGTTTTTTTAATATTGCTGCGCCGCCACTGAGACGATTTCTAAAAATTAGACGCATTTTACATCTTCGCCAAAGTAGTAATACTGTGCCGAAATTTCATAAACATCAATTCAGCAGTTTCCACATTATAACGCAATACTCGTATGTATGCATCGGAAAAGTCCCTTGGTTCCTGTAATAGACAAGGCAACTTTCGGATGGACCTAAAAAAGTGTATTATACTGCTAGGTCTTTCTCAGGTCAGTGGACAGCCTATTATGATTACAACAAATGTTTCATCTTTACTACCACCCGCCCCCCCCCAACCACTCCAATTTCACCCCCACCCAAAAAAAAGTAGAAAATGATCAAGAACCCCTAAAACGCCTAAAAACGAAGTTTGAGGAATATTTGAAATTTTTCGTTTTCTGCTAATTACTCCGCCGCCCATGCACCGATTTTCAAAATTGTAGCAACATTACCTACTACGACTCCACACCATATAGCTACCCAAATTTCATCAAAATCCATGCAGCGGTTAGTGAGATTAGGAGGCTAGAAGAACGCCAACCGACAGACAGACAGATCGACGGAAATGAGTGACGTGGATTTTCGTTATGTAGACATCATAAAACGCCCAAAAATATATGATCTCAAAATCGAAAATTTTCGCGAACACAATACTCCCCTCACCTATCGGTGTGGAAAGTAAAAAGAAGTGTCACTTGACGTCGGTCCTTTGAAGCGAGTCCCGTAGAGGCGAACCGCTTGAATTTCCAATTAGCTAGCGGTTGCCACCGATCGGTTGCCGTTTCTTTATTTATAGGGGCATTCTGTTGCGCGAGGTTAGCGACATTCATGTTACGTCTTGTACAAGGATTAATAAAAATCCACAAAACTGATATTTAATATACAAATTACGCCACTCTTAAGAGTCTAGGGTATAGCGCGCGAAATTGAGAATCAAAGAAAAGACGTATTCCCGTGTTAGCGAGGAGGCGTGGCCATCTGTTCCCTTTCTCCAGTGTGTGTGCCTAAGACGAGGGGAGATAAGTCCAAAAATCCAAGGGTAAGGTCAAAAGGTCTAAAGGTAAGGTCCAAAGGTCACCATAAAAATTAATTTCGTATTTCCAAGCTCCTGACGTTACCTTTAAAGTTACAGTAATGATTCAAAAAGCAAATTGAAGAAGAAAGCTTGCGCTTTGTCACTATTTTGGCCCTTTTTTGATATCGTGTTTGGTTGTTAAATTACAGACATTTGAGGAATGTATGATCTTACGTCGCGAGTTTATTGCACAATAAAAAACTTTTTTGAGAAAATCGCAAATACGGTCAACCTCGGATATAACAACGCGGGTTATAGTAAACTATCGGCTATAACGAACCAAATGAAAAGTCGCTCCCGTTCAATCATCCCATAAGCCCAATAGAAAAATAACCTCGGTTTTAACGCACGTGGATATAACGAACTTTCGGATGTAACGAACAAATGTCCCGATATTTTTTTACTTGGTCTCCGGTTATAACGAAAGTTGACTATATTAGTAGTCAACCTTAACTGCGAAATCACACATAGATGGTTGCACAGATGCACCATACAGCAAGGAGGTTCCTCTAATTCTGACATATAATAATACAACCTAACCTAACTCTGACATAATACAACTTACGTGTATACATGCTGTGCAGTAAGGTGCTAGTTAGTAGTTCTCGCCAGTAAAATGGGTGACAAAGTCAAAACGACAATCCTTTACGCTCAAGGATAAAGCGGATATTATTCGTGAAATACAAGATGGAAAAAAACAAGCAGAAATTTGCCATGTTTGTCTTTGGAAATAAAATTTGTTTTTTAGACACAATTAGTTTCTATTACATATTTATTCATTCTTACGCGTGTTGCGTATTTTTGACGTGTATAACGAACTTCGGTTATAGCGAACCATAAGCAACGGTCCCTTGAGGTTCATTATAGCCGAGGTTGACTGTAGTTGTCACTCACTAAGGTCTTAACTATCACCTTCTGAAATACTACCGCATTTCATCAACCGCAAACCTTTTTTTCTCAGTGTTCGGATTTCACTTGCGAGTAAGAATTACCCTTTAAATTGTTATCGCATGTATACGAAACACCCTGTATATACAGAAAACCGTTCTCCAAAATAAAGGAGTTTGTAGCTTACCATCATATGTTTTATTTTGAAGATATGGCACCGCAGCCAAGTTTTTTTTGGCTCGTCGCAAAGGCGGGTCGTCATCCTCGGCAACGTAAAAACGTTGTGTGAATTTTCCGCTACCGAACACATACGGCATTAACTAGAATGATGAAGTGTGATGTATCCTGACAAGTTCATCTCCCTGGCACAAGAAAAATTGTTTCTTCGCAGACGGGGACACGCCACCGTGCTTTAATTCAGTGATAGGGGATTCCCGGACACGTTACATGCTTCTTATTCCACATAATACGTTATTCGTTCATGGAATCCGTCACCGTCCTGATGGCTTCTGATAGTTCACAGGGAAAATGTTATATAGGGTTTTCAGGTAACTGCTCCTGTATGACCGAAGTTAAATTATGATTAAAGAGTAGCAATTTCATTCACTCATCAGAAACCAATCACAGACGATGTCGTTTCGCTTTTGTTAAAGCTCGTCAGTGTGATTTAGGTTATACAGTACAGTTTTATCCAATGGGAAGTGTATAGTTGGTAACGAATTATATCGGATTGTCGGTTCAACTACACGACGTTATTGGATTCCAATGAATGATTCAATGGCAGCCTGTTGTTGAATCGAATCTGTGTTTTGTAGTTGATTCTAAACTACTTTCTTTTCCTTGGACCAACAGATTTTATTGCGAGGACAGCTGATCGATTCGTTTGGATGTTTAATGGTGTGATTTTGTATGAAGTTAGAAGGAGCATGATATAAGAATTAGACATAAGCCTGCATCAGTTATATATAACTGGGCACATTTAAATCACACAATTGCTGATGCAAAAAGCAAAAATACGAGATGACACAACACGGTTAACACCAAAACTACACAACGAAACAACCTCGTCCATGTTGGAGGGTTTTCGCCGATAATAACACTAAGATGATCCCCCTGTTCTTTCCTTTCACGTTTATTGAATCGGGACATCAGTCTCGCCGAATACTGATTTTAGTTCACCGAACAACAAGGGCCATTGAATTCGATACATGATGTTGTTGTTACGAATACTACTTGCCAACTTCTTTAATAGCATAGACAATGTTGTGAAAGCATGGCTTTTGAAACAAAATTAATTTTTGTCAGATGAATTATCACGAACTGCTGTTGAAGTAATAATTTTTGTACATCGAATAGATTGTGTGCTTTGCTTAAATGAAACATAGGGTAAATTTCGAAAACAAAACGATGTTTTGATTGCATTATATGTCAATACTGGTATTAGATGCATTATACATATCCTTAGAACGAATATAAAATAATTTTGAATTTACTGGCGTACCTGTGATTACTTCGAATATAAGGATTGAAATTCTTTCAATGACATAGATTTGAAACAACTGTAAATATATTTAACGCGATGGAAAAACATCCAAATACCAGCAATTAATTGGAAACGCAACAGTATTTTTGTGTGGCCATACTCACATGCCTGTTAGAGCATGGGCGTTGCTTTTTCCAACCTATTCGAATTCGTTGGTACGAGTATATCGAGAACCTATGCCGCTATAAAACTGCACAGCAGACGGTGATGTTAAAGTTTCATCTCCTCCAAGCCTCGCTGCTTTTCCGATAGTGCCGTAATTTACGAAACAATCCAGATCCATTTAGACCATTTGTGTTTCGTTTCGACGCGGGAAAACCCCGGGCGGCAGGGTCAACGGCATGTACACGCCGCGCCGCGAAAAAGCAGGGAGAGTTTTCCCTTTCATCCAAGTGGCTGACTGGGGCCTTATCTCACCGTCCCGACCTTTCGCCCCCGGCCCTTCGGGGATTCCAACCCAGACAGACATACTTCTTCAACCTTACTCCACTCCCGGGCGGGCGGTATTTAAATTTACGAATTTTATTTGACCGGTTGTTTTTGCCGAGTTGATTCTGGATTCGTTTCGTTTCCATAAATTCTCTCTACACCGGCGGGGGTTAACGTTTCTTAAAATAGGTTTTCGGAATCGCTTAGTAATAAAGCCGCTGCATAAGTGCCCGGAAAAGGGAGCGTATATGGTACCGTGAAATAGCTTAAAACTTTATGTAAACCAATGGGAGCATGCACAAAGAATAATGGCGGATTTGGGGGGCCAGGGAGTCGTACGCCCCCCCCTCCCCAGAGCTCTACGAAAGCATAGTATATTTATACAGGGTGGGCCAATAGTGCGTGGACGGAGGATTGTGGGCTTACTAAAAAATATTTCAAAAATATGTCACTTGATCATGGTAGGGACCCTTGAGGGCTATAACGTAAAAATATTTTCACTTAAATTTTGACGTTTATACAGGGTGATTCATATCAAACTTACATTTTTTTGAATGGAACCCCCTATATATTATTGCATATTTGGATTCCTTGGTGAATTATAGTGTGACTTTATGTATCACACATGGAACTTTAAACGAACCGTTTAGGCGCAAATCACCAGTTTTGGTATAAGTAGGTATTAGAAAAAAATTGAATATCGCACCGATTATAAAACTTAAAAGGCCGTGACTTTGCGGTATAACAAAGCATGAAATGCGTCACCTCAGGTCAGACGGCAAAATTTGAATTCTTTTTGTACTTGGAGAAATCAGTAGATTAATTAAGGAAACTTCAATCACAGATAACTTGATTTTTTCAAATGGGAATGCCAATTTTGGTTTTAAAAATCAAATGTAAAATTTTTTTTTTTTTCTAACGATATAGCATTCTCGATATCAATCTTTTTTGGTTTTCATTTTATTTCAAATTTTCAGTCAAATCGGTGTTTTTCAATTTTCCTGAGTGCAAGCAACCTAGCAGGCCATGAAAAATATTCAAAAGCTCGTTAATATTGAGGAAACCAACTAATTTGGTAGAAAGATGCAAACTAAGTAGAGCAACGAGGCAAGATTCCTTACAACATATAAGCTCTAACCGGATATAACAGCGGCAAGATATCTAATGTCAATGAGTAGCTGGGGTATGACAGAAGTGTTTGTTTTTCACAGCCTACTAGCTATTGAGGTCTACTAAAGCTTGACAACTTTCCCAAATGATTAAAAATTTTGGAACAAAAGGAAAACTACCAGCCATTTTTGTTTACAGTCTAATATGCTTAGACTGAAATTTCACATTTAATGGGATAAAAAAATTAGTTACTTTCGTTTAGTTCAGTCAAAAGTGAAGATATCTCCAACTGGGGCATTCTGAATATCTATTGGAATAATTTCTAGAATTTTTCAATTACGCTATGTTGCAATTGTTATTATTTCATGTAATTTTCTGCAAACTAAATTAGGTTTTACAATTCAAACAGACTCCAATTCAAGTTTCATTTTCCGCGACTTTGCTAATAAGTAGAAGTACCTACTGAAGAATTTGAAGGGCTCCACTCAGAGGTATCATTACCTTTGACTTACGGATATGGCTACTTTTTTATAGCATCAAATATGAAAATTTATTTAGAATACATAGATGTTTTACTGCCAGCAACAATCACTAGTAGTTTTCCTTTGATTAAATATTTTTTTGCTGACTTTGGAAATTGGCTAATAGCTAGTAGGCTGTGAAAAATGAGCGTTCTTGTTACTGCTATTGTTTCTGGTTAGAGCCAATATGTTGTAAGGGATTTTCATAATCTTGCCTCGTTGCTCTAGTTAGTTTGCATCTTTCTACTAAGTTAGTTGATTTCTTCCACATTAACAAGCTCTTGTTTATTTTTCACGGCCTGCTAGGTTGCTTGCATGCAGGAAAATTGAAAAACACTGATTTGGCTGAAAATTTGAAATAAAATGAAAACCAAAAAATATTGATATCGAGAATGCTATATCGTTAGAAAGGTAATAAAATTTTACATTTGACACTTTAAACCAAAATAGGCATTCTCATTTGAAAAAATCAAGTAATCTGTGATTGAAGTTTCCTTAATTTATCCTCTGATTTCTCAAAGTACAAAAAGAATTCAAATTTAGCCGTCTGACCTAAGGTGATGCATTTCATGCTTAGTCGTTTCGCAAAGTCACGGCCTTCTAAGTTTCATAATCGCTGCGATATTAAATTTTCTGCTGATACCTATTTATACCAAAAATGGTGATTTGCGCCTAAACGGTTCGCTTAAAGTTCCATATGTGATACATAAAGTTACACTAGAATTGACCAAGAAATCCAAATATGCAATAACATATAGGGGGTTCCATTCAAAAAAATGTAAGTTTGATATGAATCACCCTGTATAAACGTCAAAATTTGAGTGAGAATATTTTTACGTTATAGCCCTTAAGGGTCCTTACCATGATCAAGTGACAGATTGTTGAAATATTTTTTAGTAAGCTCACAATACTTCGTCCATGCACTATTGGCCCACCCTGTATAAATACCAAAAGTTAAGGTTTTTTGCTCTTTCAGACCGCGGCAGCACTGGTCACCTCCCCTAGACTTGTAATGGAAACCCGGAATGTTTATATAAATAGCAAAAGTAGGTTTGAGGGTTTTTTTTTTTCAAATCAAAATGGAAATACAGAAAGAAAAAGCGTGCGATTTTTGCTTACCTAGCATACAAACATTTTATTTTGAAAAGTAACCGAAGATATTGGGTACATCCGTTTATCGAGTTAAGGCTTACTAGAGGTAGATTTGTTAAATCCTTTTCGGATTTTAAAGCACATCCGGATAAATTTTTTAATTACTTTCGAATGAGCATTGCCTCATTCGATGAACTTTCAGTGAAAATTTCGGATAAGATACGATCCCAGGATTCCTTTCGTCAAAGTCGTCCGGGAACATTCCGCAAATTGTGATCCATGCACTGCTCTTTTCTACACGGTGGTGGTACATTTCTGAAGCAATATTCCATATTTCTGGGTAACTCTTAATACTGTCTATAAACAATTTACATCCCGATTGTCTTCACAAGCCATCGTGAATACGTGAACGGTTATTTGCCGTACGTATTCACCTCAGAGTAACAACTGAACATAGAGGTAGCAAACAACTAATCCTAATAGGCCAACATCTTTTCTTACGTTGTCATATCGACCACCAGATACGGCAATCATAATTGTTTACTATCGTCTTAATTGTATAGTATCCAGAAATATTCCATTCTACGTTAAAAAAGACGGTACTTTGATGGTTCAGAAATGATTACAGCAAAATCAATGAATATGTTGACCTCTACTGCGCTACTGCATGTTTCTTCATCATTAACGCAAATTCTGTCTTACATAAATTTTGAGGAGTTGGCAATACCTACGTAATTTTCCTGCGATTTGTTTACGGTAACCTCCGACTGTCAAATGTTTGTTTTGTTTGTGCGTCTTTTATGCTTGGTCAGTAAAATCGAATTCGCTATTTGTTGGTAACTGTAGTGAAGCTTTACGGACTTGCTGTGCTATATTCGAGTGTAATTTAACAGTTTTTCGAGATGGGACAGTGCAGAACAGTGTTTGTATCATGGGTTGCATTGGAAGAATTTTCAGGTTAGTGGGCAATGTTTGGGTCTGAAGTGTCAAAAGATGATGGCTTTGAGCACGCCATGCTGAAGTGGTTTGTTTACTACCTCTATGTTCAGTTGTTACTCTGAGGTCTGCACCAAGCAACTAACAAAACAGTACTGTAGAAGTGTAGACCCGGACATGCGGTTGCGGTGCCGCTGCGGTTCCAAAGATATCGACGGTAAACAGCCGCAAGTGTGCGCCGGGGCTTATTCTTCAGTTCTGGGGGCGTTGAATCATTCCTGGGATGCACATCAGGCTGTGTAGGGTGTAGGAGGTTTCGGTTGAAGCAAAAGCGTGAATTGCTTGATATTATAATGCATATGAATACCTCCAGTTAGCATAAAGTGGTACGCAAGAATCAAGAAACACGTCACATCAAATCCAAAAATCTTGTATAATATCTTAGAATGTGTGTAAAAGTGACATTGTATGCCCGGAAATAGCTTTTGATTTTTTCTGTGAACTAACTTCTTATCTAACTACACCTTTACCAGCTGTGTCCAAAGCGTCAAGTCATAATTCAAAACGGTCAAGTTAATTTACCAACTCGTCAATTGTAATTTCAAACTGTCAGGTGAAATTTATACCTGTCAGTTTGAATGTACAAGTGACGAGTTGGAAGATTAACTTGACCGTTTTGAATTATCACTTGACGCTTTAGAAACTATAGCTGGGAAAAGGTGTCGATTAGATTGTGAAATATTGAGGAACACAGCGGTTGCATTATACTGTTGAAAAATCCAAAATAAGGGCCAGCAATACACCCATATCTTAGAATTACGATGCCGTGTCTTATGAGGGAATAATGTGACAAACTGCAACCCCATGACAAGACAAGAACGCACATCATCAATTCTAATCAATCAAATCATAATAGACTTATTTGATCAGTTATTTTCAATGAGTTGATTGTGAATTGGCAGATCCGTTTCGTTTCCATAAATTCTCTTCTTTAGCTCCGGATTGTTTATTTTAGAGAATTGGCACTGAGAGGGGTGCCCTTTTGGAGGCATGCTGTGATTCTTGGGGGCCGCAGGGCGAGTACGACATTTCGGTATACACAAAGGTGCGGAAAAATTGCGTCAACTTGTACTTTCCAGATGCCAGCTGTAGCAGAAAGGTGAACAAACGGAAAGTCAAAATTTTAGTGTCTCGTCCATTCAGAGATAGTTTTATTCACAGGATGGTGTAGACGATTATAAAGATATACTTACCACAATAGTCTATTAAAGAATGGACGTTTCGACTTGTTTATACGTAATAGAAGAAACATAGTATTGCTGATTATAATTTTTTGTCAAACTAAGTTATCAACAGGCTGTGGACCATCAGTGATTTGCTCTCTAAAGAGTTTTAAACACCAAATTTTCAAACACGAGAGTCGTTCAATTAGTCCTTAGAAAACGGTAGAAGAAACAAATTTCGGGGCAACATAATATCTATTTAGCTCTATACATTTTTCCAATGCTATTTATTTGACTATCGAAGTTGAACATATTAATACTTACATATTTGAACAGTGCATGCAGTAGTGAGGTGCTCATACCTGTAATAAAGAAAAAAGTTAGCAACCAAAATGATGTCTTTGCTTTTCAATATTTCTCAAGTCACAGGAATTCTCTCCCAATACACATACACCATTAAAGAATCAATTTCACGGACACATGACATGCGCACTCTCTTTCATTCAATGGCCGAGCTACATGCAGCTTCTATGCTGCGTACTTTGTTAATGCACGGGATAGTTTCGCTCGGACCTCTCTGGCGCACGTATTCACTGGCAGCAATATTTTGATCTTTAAAATTCGACAACCGGAATTCCAGACTGATTTTCTGCAGACAACCCTATACCGACGTGTTTTCAATCAAATTATCTTTATTTTGATATAAGTTTCATGCATTAACCGGTGCAAACTACTATTATTGATGTACCTGTTTATACCTGCCTACCCTATAGTTGGGACGGGAAAAACGTAGCCAACCTAACGTTTGCATATTCTGTCGGCTTCATACTTTCGATTGGTATGTGAGTTGTCTATTAACCAAACCAGTGAAATGTTTAAAAAAATTAATTTTTCCCCACCACCAACCCACTCGCGATACGTTTTTTAACATATTAAATTTAATATAAAATGCTTTTCATCCATTAAGCAGATCGGTGAAGGTCGTTTTATATTCGGATCCTCTACTACTATGTTTTGTGATTGATGCTTGATTTAAACATCTGTCAAATTCCCTCCGAAATAAACAGTTTATACTTAAGATTAAGTATTTAATTTGGTTCAGCCCTGAAGATGAAGACATACATCCCAGAACTATTTAAATTAAAAAAAAAATGGTAAGTTTACAAAGCCTTTCTTGGCACTCCCCAGAGAAAGCTCAGCCCTGTTGGAATATTATATAGTATATAAGGATATGTCCTCACGGCTATCATCATCTTGTCGACCGATTTTTGCAGCCCTCTTTGCAAATTGCAAACCTTCCTCGCTCTATCTTAAGTGCCTCGGTCGCTGTGCACCCAAATTTCTGCAAACGAATCGAAATACTCGTTCGAACAAAAAAGGACAAAGAAATCGGAGGAAATGCAAACAGTGGGATTACACAGCTCCGGTAATGATCTGGAATCTGATTTTATTTGAAAGGAGATCGTTTCCTGATTGTTGTAGTTCAAATCCTATATAAAAGGGAAACGTAAAGCGTTGTAAGAGGTATTGTGCTGATTTATTCTCTCTTGAGATGCAACTTCAATTCTTCGATAACTTTAGTGGAGTATTTCTTTTTCTTTGATAATTCAAAATAAATAAAAATAATCTGAAGACACCTCCTGAACAAAACCGAGTGCGTATATGACGTCATAGTGTTCACGGTCAGTTTTCACGCATAAAGTTTATATAGAGACAATAAGTACAGTGTTTTGACCTATTAAATTCTGTTGTCATTGTTAAATACTTAATATTGATTTTTTCAATGTTTTTCGCATTAAATATGAATATTATGATTAACAATTTTTTTAAAATACATTAAAAAAAACAATATTTTTTTTCAAAATTCCAATTGTCTATTAAGAAATTGCTTGTTGTTTAATGAAGTCCTATAAATAATAACAAATAATAATAAATAATAAATAGTTTATTTAAATAATTAACAGTAGCGGGCAGAGTTTAGCTGAAAGCTATTCTTCCACTTAGTTTGTGATAATGCTATTGAGATTCTTGTTTAAAACCAATCATGGAGCGTTCGTGATTGTGCGTAAAGGGCCCCACAGACATCGTTCTTTTTCATCAGGTTTGCACGACGTGCCAACAACCGATGTCGGTTAAACCGATGGAAGGATACCTCCACACACTGTTCGGTTTTCTTTCAGTTTCTCGCAAATTTGGTCCGTTAACATGGATAATACTTTAGCATTGGCGGCGGCTTTAGCTGTTAAAAGGAAATACAGCAAGAAAAAACGTTCTAAATGGGTGGCTTCTAAAAAGAGGCCAATTCTCCCATTTAAATCTATTAGAAGAATTGCGTCTGGAACCAGGGGATTGGTACAATTATTTAAGGATGGATGAAGAAACATACTTAGAATTACTTAATTCAGTAGCACCTCTAATAAAAAAAATAAGAGACTTGGATGAGACAAAGTATTTCCCCTCACGAACGTCTGACAGCACATTTTTTATAGATGTCGCTAACACTAGATACGCTTACTCGAAGGCAACCAGAACGACACTGCAAAATTCCGTCGTGATTGCACGATGAACGGCCACACATGTACCGAGTTGCACGATGGCGTTCGAAACCGACGGGTAAAATCAAGCTCGGACAGATTTTTACTTCCCACACCGATAGGTGAGGGGAGTATTGTGATCGCGAAAATTTTCGATTTTGAGATAATACGTTTTTTGGGCGTTTTATGATGTCTACATAACGAAAATCCACGTCACTCATTTCCGTCGGTCTGTCTGTCTGTCTGTCGGTCTGTCTGTCGGTCTGTCTGTCTGTCGCTTTTTTCTAGCCTCGTAATCTCAGCAACCGCTGCATGGATTATGATGAAATTTGGGCAGCGATATGCTGTGGGGTCGTAGTAGGTAATGTTTCTATAATTTTGAAAATCGATGCATAGGCGGCGGAGCAATTAGCAAAAAACGAAAAAAATTAAATATTGCTTAAATTTCGTTTTTAGGCGTTTTAGGGGTTCCTGATCATTTTCTACTTTTTTTTGGATGGGGGTGAAATTGGGGTGGTTGGGGGGTGGAGGGTTGTAAAATTGAAAAATTTGTTGCTTTCATAATAGACTGTCCACTGACCTATGAAGGAAGACCTAGCAACATAAATAACGTTTTTAAGTCCATCCGAACATTGCCTTGCCCATTACAAAAACCAAAGGACTTAGAATTTTTCTGGTGTAAACATACGAGATTATTGCTTTAGATCGTTCTATATTGTGATACAAGGAAACTGTTGAATTGATTTTAATGAAATTTTGAAACAGTATTACTACCGTAGCGAGGATGGAAAACGCGTAAGGTTTTTATAAATCGTGCCAGTGGCGGCGCAGAAGTAATAAAAAAACTAAAAATATAAAAACAGCTAAAACTTCGTTTTTAAGCATTTTAGAGATTCCTGATCATCATCTGTGTTTTTTTTTGGGTAGGGGTGAAATTGGGGTGGTTGGGGGGCGGGGCGTTGTACAACTGAAAAGTTTGTAATATTGATAATGGGCTGTCCATTGACCTGCGAAGGAAAGACCTAGCGGCATAAGACAATTTTAGGAGGGGGGGGGGGCTAGCGATTGTTTGAATGGAAGGGATCTCAGACTAAAGCTTCATGCTATGGGAAAATAATAAACTGGTATCACCGTAATGTGTGGGAAGTACTGAGTTCATTTTTTGGAACGACGGTCAACACGACGGTTTTTCGGCACACACGGGCCGAAATGAGTGTGATCGGTTGGCACGTCGTGCAAACCTGATGAAAAAGAACGATGTCTGTGGGGCCCGCAAGTACGTTTGGACAAGAAAACACCAGGTGCCAAATTGCTTATCTTATTACCATACCTGTGAAAACTACGAGGACTTCCAGATTGTAGTCACAACCCTACGCCTATGTGAAAATTATCTGGCTGGACACCCGCTGGCGTCATCATAGCATCTCGTCACGTCAGCAGATAATTCGTTGCAAATTTTAAAAGTCACGACCTACAGCCCCGGTCCCTATGTAAATCCGCCCTCATTATCCTACGACCACTCCAACGGCCGCCCTTAACGATGTTAAAAAAGCGAAAAAGATCCCCGACATCCCAGTCACTCAACCACTCCACGTCATACTTTTGCATATAGCGATAGGGAGGGTTTTGAGGGCCGTCAAATTCTTTTAGAGTGGATGTCTTGGTGGTGGCGTATCCTAGCCACAGGAATTGCCTGGAGTAGGCATATGGATATTGCAGATGCATATCTACATGCGAAATTGCGGAATACCGCATCATTTTTGATACCCACAACAAATGTAGGCCATAGTATCCCTCTCAGGGTTTGGTCGTTGTACTGGGTGTCCCATTTTGGGCACTTTACGGGGTATCTCGGTTATTTTAGATGATAGAAAGTTGCGGTTTTCATTTAGGGGTACAAAAATCAACTGCAAAAATAATCCTAAAAAAATACAATTACCGTCCATACAAGTTTAAATACTTCAACATTTGCACAGGATCCAAGTTTGGAAATTTTGAATCGCCATAACATGAAGGAGACCAATAATTCTTTTAAATGCCATTAAAAGAATAAGAAATTGTGCCAGATTTGCATTCGAGAAAATAGTCGCTAACTTAAGCCAACATCTCTAAAAGCTCCTCGATGTTTTTAGTTTTTATTTTGACTCAAATTCAAATTTAATAGTGTGTTGATATTCTTAAGTAAAATAATATTTACTGAACATTATCCATTATCGCAAATAGTAGTTAATAGCGTATAAAATACAATAATTGGGTTCAAATGTATCGAGTATCTTGTATCTTAATAATTGTTTACTTGGATATTGTTTTTAATAGATTAGTCATAGCCTACTGCTACAAATAAAGTAAAATGAAATTTTGAGCTTAGTTTTCAGGAAAAATTCATACTAATATATATTTTTGAAAAGCTTGAATTATTTCCGATTGACGTAAAAAATACAGGGTGTTCCATTTAAAAAAATATATGTTTTCTTCATAACTGAAAAATGGTTAGAGTAAGAAAAAATCAAACTACAGCACTGGATTCTACAGAAAAAAATTCTATAAGACCCTTTTTTTAAATTTTCAATAAGACAGCCGAGATACGAGGATGGTCTCAAAATCGATAATTTTCGATTTCACCCTGTATCTCAAAAACCAAAAGGGCCATGATAATTTTGTTGACGGCATCTTTAGTTTCACAAAAAAGTAGCACACTGTCGCGAAAACAGCAACTCTCTATCTTCAAAAATAACCGAGATACCCCGTAAAAGTGCCGAAAATGGGACACCCTGTATAAGTCCTTTACTCATAACTATAAAATTTATGTGTGCTGTGCTGGCTACCCTTTGACCCTTCACAAACTCAGTCGTTATATGCCAAGATGTGGTGAAGAAGGCATTTGGGGTAAACAGAAAATTAGAAAATGGTATTCATATTTACAAAAACTGGAGACAAGTGAATACAATAATTCTCAAGCATTTATGTGAAGGAATCTGAAAGACGTTGATTAACACCTAACACCTCTGAAGATATATTTTGTGCATATGAAGATGCATCAGAAACTAAGGAGACTGCAATCGTCTTGTGTGATCAATGCTCAAAACATTTATTGACGATTTATTAAATGATGCTGGAACTTCTTTGAAAGGTAGAATTTTACGGAAATGTAGAATTTTATGAGCAGGAAAGCCTTATCTTCAATCTACTTTCATTCAAACATGCAGCTAAGCAATAATTTCATTTCTAACTTTTTTTGCTTTTGCAATAGCACTACTATCATAAAAAATAGAAAGCAGAATATTTTACTGTTACTTAATGGTTAACCCTGATAAGTTTAAGCCTACGGTACGGCCAATATACATAACTCGTGTTAAATATAACTTATAGCCTGACAAGTGTAACAAGAGACTTGGGAATTTCGCCGCTGTCTCACACGTACACGTTATTTCATATCCTCTCGTCTCTTGCTATCCTTGTCTATTTCATATTTCTCACGGCTCTTGTTACACTTGTCAGGCTGTACGTGGTATATAATATACAGGGTGAGTTTTTAGTACCGGCTCGGTCGATAACTCCGCTACTGTAGAAGATAGCGAAAAAAGTTGTATATAAAAGTTGTAGCCACGGATATGCTCCTTGCTCAGAAAATATTTTGATTTATACAGGCTGACCCATAACTACGTGGTGATGCAAACATGCATTTTTTTAAATGCGACACCCTATATATTATTCTATATTCAAATTCTACTGATGATTTCCGTTCTTCCAATATAGGGTATTGTTACATTATACAGGGTATTTCAAAAGTTATGACCTTTTCTATATCCAAATCGCTGTCAAATGAACGTACTGTATATCAAAGCGTAATGAATCAGAAATATTTTTTTTACACGGATGGATAAAAAATATCATCTAGTTTTAAAATCGGCTATAAAAAAAGCCCGCGAAGCATATTCGGATACAGGGTGATGTAGAATACAAAATCTAGATTTTCTCTCTTTTTTTAAATGTAACCCCCAATATTTTATTATACCAAAAAATTGCTTTTGATATGCTCTTTCATCTTTGTATAGCACTTGTTATGGCTACGTTCATTAGTTTCTGAGATATTTCGATTTGTCGACAAATTTTAAATATACCTTCTGTTTGTTTACTAAAATTTATTTATTTTGAGAAAATATTATATTTTATTTTTGCTTCACAAACAACTAAAATATAAGGCCATAATAGTACTTGATCAAGTCAAAACACTGGAATGACGAGATAATATAGGTCAAGTGTGCTGAGGAAACAATTTTACAGACGTCATGCATAATTATCAAGCAGATCTATCAGGTAGGCTATGAAATATTAAACGACACGGTCCAAATCTAACGATTCTTTAATCTTTCAAACGCATTAGTTTTAGAGTACCTCTGTTCTGGATATTGCTGTTCGTAGTTGATATATTCTAGAGGTAAGTAGGCAATTTCTCAAAGATTCTCCTGAATACCCTCAATGAAAAAATTAATTTTTTAGGCTCGTTTTTCAGACAGTACGGAATTATTGAGTAGGTTATGAAAACCGTCAATTTTTAAAAGCATACCTGATAAATCTGCTTGATAATTATGCTTTACGCCTACAAAATTGTTTCCTCAGCATACTTGACTTTATTATCTCGATGATTCAGGGTTTTGACTTCATCAAATACTATCATGACCTTATAATTCAGTTGTTCGTTAAATAAAAAACAAATTGGATAGTACTTTCTCAAAATAAATAAATTTCAGTACAGAAATAGAAGCTATATTTTAAATTTACCGAAAAATCGTAATATCTCCGAAACTAATGGACGTAGGTACAACATGTGCTATACAAAGATGAAAGAGCATATTAAAAGTAATTCTTTGGTGTAATAAAATTTTGGGGGTTACATTTGAAAAAAAAAGATAAAAATCTGGATTTTCAGTTCTACATCACCCTGTATACGAATATGCGTCGTGGGCTTTTTTATAGCCGATTTTAAAATTTTTTATACTTTTTTTATATTTTTTATCCATCTGTGTACAAAAAATGATTTTTGATTCATCACTTTTTGATATACAATACGTCCATTTGACAGCGATTTGGAGATAAAAATGGCCATAACTTTTGAAATACCCTGTATAATGTAACAATACGCTATATTGGAAGAACGGAAATCATTAGTAGAATAATAATATATAGGGTGTCTCATTTACAAAAATGCAAGTATAAATCTAAATACTTTCGGAGCAAGGAGCATATCCGTGGCTACAACTTTTATATACAACTTTTTTCGCTATCTTCCACAGTAGTGGAGTTATCGACCGAGCCGGTACTAAAAACTCACCCTGTATATATAAGCTTGTGCCGAAGCGCCAAATTAATCCTGAGTTATTGTTGCAGTAGTGCTGCATCAAAAGCAAAAAAAAATAATAAATAAAATTACTACTTGGATTGATGTTTAAATTGATGGTGTTCTCAAAATCATACGTAACTGAAGAGTAAACCCCGATTTATGGAAATTACAACCACAAGTTATGACTCTGGTGTGAATCAGTCTATCTTGAAGTTTTGTGAGAAACAGAAAAACAATAATAAAATAAAAAACAGTGAGCGATATGTCTGGCTGCTGTGTATTTAGTACGTCATTAGTAATGTTAGTTTGGTTGAAAATAATCCCCACTATCACCTGTTTTAACTTTAACATGGATTTGGATCGATTTATATTTTTTCACCATTAAGTTCAATTGCATGTGGATTTGTTCTTCCTTTCGCCTTTGCACGAAAAACGTTTACCTTGATGTTTTATCCACACCGCTATTCCGACTTTTCACCTTCCCTCATCTAAATGCAAAGCAGTAGCCTCTTTTTGTTCGAGATAGCTATCTATACCTCCATGATGAAGCATTTTTGAGAGTAGACGAATAGGTTGTCGTCTAGCAATCTCAACTCGCGGTGGTCCTTTTGTAAGTCTGAGGAGCAGGCTAATCTCGTAATACTATAAGCGTTGGCAAGCGCAAAAAATAAAAGAAAAGTTTGACTACTTCCATCAGTGAATGTAATCATTCGGAAATACAACGTAAATTCTCTCGTTCTAAAGCTAGATTATTTATGTTGAACAATAAAACCCTCAAAAATTTGAAGATATAAGTATGTATTTTTACTTAAAAATTTTCAACAATTGACTATGCCTTCTTCAGCTGCGACCCTATTGTGTCTATTGTGGCTCAAAAACCTATTTAGAGTTCAGCATACAATCCATACCTAGGGATTCATCAAGCCAAGTAGCTTGAGTTTTTTCTTAAATACTTGACTTGAAAGCTCAAGCTTTTGAAAATTTGATATTTGACTTGACTTGATTTTCTATCTGAACTACTTGACTTGATATCAAGTAAAATCAAACTACTTGATATTACTGAAGCGTTAAAATAGGGGAATTACCGAGGTTACGACAGCAAGCAGGCACCTGATGACTTTAAAACTTTAAAGCCAACCGACACAGAATGGTCGTTAGTTGAACGATTTTGCCAGTACCTTAATGTTTTTAAGAGTATTTCCATCATTTTTGTATTAATATGCTGCTCGATAGACTAGATTCGTGGGCCATGGAGCTTTAAAATAAACCTGATCGAGATGAAACCGATGAGCAGATTATAAATTTCAAGCGGCAAGGGACAGTATTGAAGATATTTTAGAATGGTGGAAAAGACACGAACCTATTTTTCCAAACCTTGCCGCAATGGCCAAAGACTTTTTGGCAACGCCAGCTTCTTCAGCTCCAGTTGAAAGGCAGTTTTCTAGAGCTGCCTTAACTCTTACCAAGAAATCGATTAGGTGGTAACTCCGTTAGAAGTCTTATGTGTCTCAAATCATGGATGGCAAATGAAGATTTTAATTTTTGTTTACTTCTGTGTCATCGGCCTCTATTGCTCTGGTCATTAGCCTCGTGTTCTGTGTAGGCTTTGTTATGTTACTGTTTCCCGGCGCCACTCTAGGAACAGCACTTTTAATTAGAAGCCAACAGCGAAGGCTCAGGTGGAGATTCTTCGCTGAGCTTTTTTTTTGGATATTTATTTTTGATTGAAAAAACCAGAAATAAATTTCCGCCTCTAACAAAAATCGAACCCGGGACCTTCCGGTCACTGGCACTCGACTCTAACCACTGAGTCAACCTACCCCCATTTGAGTTTGTTGTTTTTCTATGTATTATTGTCAGAATTCAGAATATTTCGTATTTTTATTTCATATTATTACATTCATTATTTAACTAAGTTTGGATGTTTTTTTTTAAATAAAAGATTACATCTTTATATACACAGATTTTACTGTTATCGCGTTTTGGCAGTTAATCAGATTAATATCAAAAAAGAATTATTTTTTCAAGAAAAATCAAGTAGTTAGCTTGAAAAACTTGATTTTCAAATTACTTGATGTGTAACTACTTGACTTGACTTGAATTTCGAAAACAAATGCTTGTCTTGATCTTGACTTGATATCAAGTCAAGTCAAGTCAAGTAGCTTGAAAATCAAGTCAAGTCGTGAATCTCTATCCATACCTCTCGTCGAAGGCGATGGTCAGTGCCTGATTTTACAACCGCGTGCGCAGTTCTTGGTTGAAAGTGCACAGCACCGGTTTTGGAGGTACAGAACTTTACCATGTTTCTTGACCCCCAAGCGGTAATGCTCTCAAAGTCCTTTGACACGAAGCAGCCGCTGTCAGCCTTTTGCGTTCGATCTCAATCACAGCGATCGGTCTATTATTATTACTATCTATTCCGAAATTGAATAAAAAAACTCAATTTCGAGAATTCAAGGACGTAGTTTCGGCGTACGTTAAGGTTAAAGAAAATTTATATTGCCAACCGCAGCTTGCGAGTGTCCACAAATTACATCGAAAATTCATGAGTTTTTGAATAATTTATGGCAGTTCGTGAACCCACCATAGATAAAAAAAAGCAATCCACACATATATACTGCTTTCACGCGCCATCTAAAAATCGCCCATCCAAACGAAAAATCAATGTTTTGCTATCCGAATCACATCTACCGCTTCTCGGTAGGTGTCACTGCGCAAAATAGAATTACTCCGTTATCAAATACATAATCAGGAGCAAATTAAATACATATTTACAATGTAAACAGTAAAAAATGACAATGGAATAATTATTAGGTGTAATTATCATTAGTGTCGCGTGTTTGAATAAATCAAGGTAACGTTAAACACAGCAACGTGTATTAGGTGTAGCTGAATGAAGTAGAGATACTATCTGAGCAACATTTGAACCTGATGTTGCTACCTAGGTATACCATAATCAATTCCAATTTGACCGTCGAACCTAAGCTCACTCATTTCCTGCTTGGTAATACCGCAAAGTCACAGCCCTCTAAATTTTATAACCTCTGCGATATTCAATTCTTTTCTAATATCCACTTATACGCATACATTAGCATTATTCAAAAAATCCCCTGTATTTGCCTGCATAAAGGTGTTCAACAGCATACCTGCAGAATTGAAATGCCTGACGTCTATCATGTCTTTTAAAGCACGTCTTCGAAAACTTCTTGTCGAACAATGTTTCTATTCGATAGACGACTTTTTTGGCGCATAACTTTTAGTTTCATGTTTTAGAATGTAGCTTACGTTGCTTTTATTTCTGCTTTTATTTTTGTTTCTACTTGTTTTTTTTCTCTGTTCCACAGATGTGCATATATTGGACTGTCTATTTATCTGTTCGCATTGTTTGTTTCATTTTTATCTGTTTGTGTTATTTAATTTTTAAATTTTTAATTTATTTATGACTAGTCTTATATCATACATGTATGATCACAAGATAATAAATACAATACAATACAATACAATACCAAAGGTGATTTACACCTAAACAGTTCGCTATAAGAAACGCTATAACTTTGATATGTTTCTAATTTTGGGCACACCCTGTATAAGCCCTGTATAACATGAAAATATTTTTTAACATCAAAAACTTTACCCATAATGCTTTGTGTCGAAAAACGTGAATAAACCGGTATATTCGGTGATATTGGGGAGGATCGATATGACTTTATGGGTGTTTGTAGACAGAAAGCTTTACGAGATCGATCACAAAAACGATGTGATAAATTTGACATGGCACTGGCACCATTATGATTATAAATATAATATGTGGACTCGTATTTGATATAAATTTCAAAAATATATAATTCAAACCGCAATTACTGGGCGTAGTTTAAAAGCAATGAGGTGAGAAGATAGTATTATGACCAACCGTTAAATACAAAAGTCAATTCAATAGTGATTGGTTCCAAACAATTTATTAAAATTTGAATGAAAGAATTACCTGGTCAATATAATCCGAAATATTCGTTTAATTAGTGCAATAATCAGCGCAGTACCGGATTGTAGTAATTACTGATAATGATTAGGCAATCCTGGAATCCAATTCAGTCGGATTACTATTATCAATATAAATTCCACCTGCGGCCTGTTAACGGAAGCTGATGAAAAACATAAACGTATTGACAATACTTCATACAAATAGGCAGATAGATACACACATCGTGCCCTGTGAGCAAAAGTATACAAAGTCACACAATGTAAATTTTACAGTATAGGGTGCCCCAATAAGAACAATTGGAAAGAAAAGTTAAATAAAACAACAACGGTTTGAGATATCAAATGGTTTTGGCTTTATTTTGAAGCCACATCCATGACATTATGTATGGAATAGAACATCATTCAAATGTCCACCTCGGGCTCGCTGGCAGTGATTCAAGCGGTCGGTCCATTTCGGATGACATTTTCGAGCATTTGTGGCGTTATGGCGTTGATGTCTACTCGAATATTGTTTTCGAGGGCATCCAAAGTGGCTGGTTCGTTACAGTGGACCAATGATTTGACGTATCCTCAAAGAAAATAATCGAAAGGTGTCAAATCACACGATCGCGGTGGCCAATCAATGAACGCTCGTCTGGTGATGATCCAGTCGCCAAACTTCTGTCGAACAACTTCGAGCATTACGTCGCTTGTGTGGCTCATGGCTCCATTCTATTGGAACCAAATGTCGGTAATATCAATGTTGTCGAGGTTTGGCCACAGAAATTCTTCCAACATCGCTCGGTAGCGTGGCCCATTGGTTTTAAGGGTCTCTCCTTCCTCATTTCAAAAGAATGAAAGAAGGTCCGATGATGCCACAATCCGCACCACACATTCAATTTTTTCGGGTAATGGACTTCTTCGGTCATTTGTGGATTGTTCACAGCCCAGTTACGACAATTCTGCTTGTTGACACAGCCACTGAGGTAAAAATTGGCTTCGTCTGAGAAGATGATTTTTTGGTCAAAATGAGGATCTTCGTCCAATATTTGTAGCGCCCAATTTGCGAACTCACGGCGACGGCCTATGGTCGTCCGGCTTCAAATGTTGTGTCAGCACGATCTTATATACTGGTGCAGGCCCAAATCCAAACGCAAATCTCGCCGAGTGATTTCTTGGGAGAGGCCCAATTCAGCGGCTCGATATCGATACGATAAATTGGGGTCGTAGTGAACACTAGCCGCTACGGCGGCGATATTTTCTTCATGTCGACTAGTTCGCATTCGGGTTGGTTTCTTTAGGTCCAATAGAGTGTACTCACGCTCAAACTTTTCCGCAGTGCGACGAATTGCCTCCTCACTGAAGCCATGATGAGGGCCGAGTTCACGACGAAATGCGCGTTGCGTATTAACAATTGAGCGGGAATTTCCGCAGTACTTTTTAATTATTTCCAAGCCATTGGCAAGCTTAAAACGATCCATGATGAATTGTCAAACCTTAGTGAATATTTTGACAGCTGGATGACGTTTGTACCTTTGTCAGCTGTCTAGATATCCCTATTAGAAAACCTATCACTTCTATTGGGGCACCCTATAGAAGCTTTTTTAAGTTCTTGAGATATTTTAAACTGAAAAATTGCTTAATAAAATTTACATAGCCATATGAAATAACTAATAATATGGTTGGAATTGGAACGTTTTTTATGTTATTGGTGATTACTAACTTACATACTTCAGATCACAACAAATCTGTCCTCCGATGCAGTGTACTACATCCCAACATAAGAAAGCAGAACTAGTGTTAAGTCCATTATCATTGTATACTATCTCCAACACAGAAAAGATACGACTAGTTTGGATTTTGCGAATTTATTATCCCCCTTCAGTGTGGGCTTCGTATACTTCTGCAGCAAATTCGGTGATCTTTAATGTATACTAAATATTTAGTAAAACAATCTTGGGATACGGTCACTTATTATATTTCCAAAATATACGTAGGCGTTTAAATCGCAATATGCGACAATTTGGAGATAGTATACTTCTGCTCTAAAGGAACGACATGCATACTGGTTACGATTGGTATTTACCATTTAAAAAATTTTGTATATTCGAATCTCCCGCGTTTTGACTTGCGAGTTTGAAGTCTGACGGTTGACGCGGAAGAAAGAGAGAGTCGTACTTCAACTACCGAGGTGAACGGACGTGTGCGTGATATCCGTCACCCCGTGTGTAGAGGGTACCTCCAATAAGGGCGACCACAGCCTTACATCGCTCAGCTAACTAGGAACCTGGATAGAGCAACGCAGTACCCAGCTGGGGAAGACATCCGACGCCAACCAACAAGGGGTGAGTCAACCGATGCATGATTAACTTTCAATTCTCGTGAGTCATTTGCGGTTATTTGCCAATTTAGTTGGTCCTTCACAATTGGCTACAATTACTTTATTGATCGAATTGTAACCATTTTTTGGTCCTTCGAGCCGGATAAATAAATCGCGCTATAGTAAAATAGTCTACGTAAAATCTAAATTGGTACGTATCCTTGACAAAAAACGGAGTTTTTTTGTGACATCGGAATTTGTTAGTGTTGCGCGCTGTTTGTAAAAATTGGTTATATTCGAAAACAAGCAACTTTTGGTGTATTGTGTTGGTAATACATATCTGGGGAGTTTTCTGGGCATTTGAAATTGACATTTTGCGAATTGCGTGAGCGCAAAAGTTGTTTTGATTCAGTTGGTTACATTCGGTTGGGGGTTCGAAAACCGGCGTTTCGACAATTGGTGTAGTCGACGGAGATTTCGAAAAAGAATAACAACTGAAAATTTTGTGATTTGTGTGTGGTTGCCGTATTGTTTGTGTAAAGAAGTTGTGTTTACTAGCAGATTGATTCTAAATTTGATTATTTTGGTCTTGTATTTACATTGAATCGTTACCTGATACCTGAACATGCCTAATGCAAATGTTGTGAAGTTGCAACGGCAACGCGCGCTAGTTTTAAAATCTATTAAAAATGTTCTTGAGGCGGCCAAGAAGGCTCGTGATAATGGCGAGTATCGGACGGAGTTTTTTCTCAGGTATGGAGAGCTAGATGGGTATGTAACGAGGTTTGAGAATTTGCAATATGAAATAATAGCCTTGGTAGATGAGTCTGCCTTAGAGGAGGAGGAAGCAGTTCATACAATGTTTGATGATATGAGATATTCAATAAGGGGCATTCATAAAGATCTTTCTGATGAGATGATGGCTCGTAGTGAGCATGAAACATCTGCAGTGGTCGTAAGAGAAAATTGTTTGAGGCTTCCCAAAATTGAAATACCGAAGTTTGATGGTGACCTTACAAGGTGGCCTACGTTCATCGACTTATTCAATACTCTTATTCATAGAAATAATTCGCTGTCAAAAATAGAAAAGTTTCAGTTCTTGATTTCTTATTTAGAAAAAGAGGCAGGTCTAATAGTAAGGAATGTGCCCCTTACTGAGGATAATTATGAAATAGCCTATAATGCATTAATGAGTCGATATCAGAATGAACGTGTTTTATTGAGCAATTATTGGTTTTCAATTTATAATGCTTCTCCCTCTAGGCATGATTCTGCAGTTGAACTTCGAAAATTGTTGTCAATATTTTCTGAAAATTTGGTGGCTTTAGAGATGAGTAACTTGAACCTATGGGATTTTACCAAATTCAATTTATTGTTGCAGAAATTACCTTCTTCCCTTAAAACGCGATTTGAACTAGAACATAATGGGAATAATGTTCCGGGGTTTGACATGCTTTTTGGATTTGTTGAGAAAACCTGTCGAGCTCTGGAAAATACATCCCTTACTTCCGCATATCAAGGGAGTAATGTGTCTAATGCTAGTGGTGGGTTTAGAAAGAATAATAGTCCTGCTAATCCCAAGGGAAGGCAGACACTTAGTTTTTCGACTGGCACATTAACACAGGAAAAGTGTAATTTTTGCAAGGGTTCACCACATTCGTTGATCAAATGTGATAGATTCTTGCAGGCAGAATGTCGTAAGAGGCATGCCTTTGTCAAGCGGACTAGAATGTGTTTTAATTGTTTGGGAGCTACTCATCTAGTAAATAAATGTAAATCAAAAGAACTTTGTGGGGTTTGTGGTGGAAAACACCATGTACTATTGCATTTTCCGGACACTAAAGTGACAGATTGTGATGTCAGTGGTAGTACCTCTAATGAATCTGAGAGTCATGTTCAAGTCATGGCAAGTAAGTTGTCTGTGCAGCCTAGAATGTTGCTTGCTACTGCACTAGTCTCAATATTGGATTCTGAGGGTAGATCCACCAAATGTCGTGTTTTGTTAGATTCTGCTAGTCAAGCCAATTTTATTAGTGAATCTTGTGTGAGAAGGTTGAATCTTACTCGTAAGGAGTATTCAACCCCTGTTGTTGGCATTAATGGAATGTCATCGAATGTGAGTTCGGGAAAAGTCTCTTGTGTTATCTTTCCCTACAGCAAACCGTATCCTAGCTTCAATTTGGAAGCTATTGTGATACCTCAGATTTGTGAGAAGGTACCTCAAATTCCTGCTGTTGTTCAGAAGTGGAAGTATTTAGAAAATCTTTGCCTCGCAGAGCCTTTGGCTGCACATGATGAAATGGAAATTGATCTGCTTCTAGGGGTAGAAGTATTTGGTGAGATCTTACGTTCCGGTTATGTGAGAGGACAGAATGGTGGGCCACATGCTATTAGCACCGTATTTGGGTGGGTGTTAATGGGCAAGTTGGGTGGTGTTTCCACTAATAGTGTGCTGAATTTTCTAACTTCTGTGGGGGAATTGGATTGTACATTGAAAAAGTTTTGGGAAATTGAAAGTATCCCTAAGTGTGTCGCATTGTCTGAAGAGGAACAGCAGGCTGAGGAATTCTTTACGTCATCTTGTTGGCGTATGGACTCAGGAAGATATGTGGTGAAGCTTCCCTTTTCTGAATTCCCCCCAGTTCTGGGTGATTCCTATTCACAGGCTTTACATAGATTTAAGCTGTTGGAAGGACGTTTTCGTCGTGATTCCGTCTTACATGAAGCATATTGTGATTTTATGGCTGACTATTTGGAGCAAGGCCACATGTCTGAAGTTGGGAACCAAGTGGGGTCTAATAGTGAGTATTACATTCCTCATCATGCGGTGGTGAAAAGGAATGCGAATGGTGAAATAAAGCTTCGGACTGTCTTTGATGCTTCAGCTAAAACTACCAATGGAAAGTCCTTGAATGATGTTCTTCTAGCAGGTCCCAAGTTACAAAATGATATCGTCTCAATATTGTTATCTTTCAGGTTGTATTTGTATGTGTTTACCGCGGATATACGGCAAATGTATCGACAGATTTTAGTTGAGGAGTCTCACACTAGTTATCAAACTATTTTGTGGAGACCTAACGGTGACGAGCCTATAAGGAAATATCAGTTGAAGACCGTTACCTATGGAGTAACGTCTAGTCCTTTTCTAGCGATTAGGACGTTGCTGCAACTGTGTAGGGATGAGGGTGAAAGGTTTCCGTTAGCTGTAAATATTTTGGAGAATTTCTGTTATGTTGATGACGCCATTGGAGTAGCAAACTCCAAGGAAATTGCCTTGGATACTCAAAACCAGTTGATTGAATTATTGGCGTTGGGAAAGTTTGAACTGAGGAAATGGGCAAGTAATTGTTCTGAAGTACTTGCTCAGGTACCTGAGGTTCATCAGCAGCCACTTGTATTTGATAAGGATTCTCTTGGAATAAAAGTGTTGGGTTTGCAGTGGTGTCCCACTACGGATTGTTTTTCTTATTCTGTACATCCTCAGATACGGTCCTGTACAAAGAGGAATATTTTGTCAGAAATAGCAAGACTGTATGATCCTCTAGGATTCTTAGCTCCAGTAATCATTGTTCCCAAGCAAATACTTCAGCAATTGTGGGCTTTAGGGATAGGTTGGGATGATGAGCCACCGCTGGAAGTTGCAAACCAGTGGAAAACTTTTGTGGCTGAGTTACCTGAGCTATCTTCGTTGAAAATTCCTAGACATATACTTCATATAGAGGCAAAGTTTACAGAAATTCATGCTTTTTGCGATGCTTCGGAGAAGTCGTATGCAGCTGTAGTTTATCTGAGACAGGTTTCCACGGAGAACAGTATTTCTGTACATTTGGTGTGTGCCAAAACTCGAGTGGCGCCTTTGAAAAGACTGTCGATTCCACGACTGGAATTGTGTGCAGCCTTATTAGCCGCAGAGCTGATTGATTGTGTATCCCATATAATGGTAACACAGAAAATAGATAATGTTTGTGCTTGGACGGATTCGAAGGTAGTTGTGACGTGGGTCAAATCTTCTCCGCATAGGTGGCGGAGCTTTGTAGCCAATCGTGTAGCTATAATCCAGGAGAAGGTAGCTCCTGATTCATGGTATCATGTGGTTGGGAAAGAGAATCCTAGTGACTGTGCTTCTAGGGGGACTTTTCCTCGGCAATTTCTAGAACAACCCTTGTGGTGGGAGGGGCCAACTTGGCTTAAGCTTCCTCGGGATGATTGGCCTGTAACTTGTGTAGGTGAGCCTTCCTGTACAGATGTACAAGAAGAAGCAAAGGTTGTTTGTATTACTATTCACGGCTCTAGTATTGTTTCAGAATTGTTGAATAGATATTCTTCCTTACGCAAAATTGAGCGTGTTGTTGCTTATTGTTTGAGATTTCGTAAAAATTGTTTGTGTCGAAAAAGGGGTTACCCGCGTGAGATAGGTAATTTATCCGAGGCTGAATTGTATGAGGCTATGGTGGTTCTGGTCAAAGACGTGCAAAGAGTTGAATTGGATAATGAACTGCGGAAAGTTCGTAGAGCGGAGGTCTGTCCCGAAGCTATACAGAAGTTAGCTCCTTTCATTGATTCCCAGGGTGTCCTGAGGGTGGGCGGTCGCTTGAGACAGTCTAGTCTAAGCTATGATCGGAAGCATCCAATTCTGCTCCCTAGGAAGCATCGATTGACTTATCTCATTATCCAAAGTGTGCACAATAGGAGTTGTCATCCTGGACCACAAACTTTGCATTATCTGTTAAGGCAGAGATATTGGATACTATCTGCCAAACGGGCTATAGCTTCAGTGTTATCTCGTTGCATAAAATGCTTTAGAGTTAAGCCTCCTCCAGTGGTCCCCATAATGAGTGATTTACCTTCCGTTAGAATTTCGGAAGTCAAACCTTTTTCCCATAGTGGCGTAGACCTTTTTGGTCCTTTGAGGATGTCTTTAGGTAAAAGACGAGGCATTAGTTCTCAAAAGGTGTATGTGTGTCTTTTCGTGTGTATGGCTACTAAAGCAATACATTTAGAAGTTGTGTCAGATCTAACTAGTGAAGCTGTTCTTGCAGCACTTAGGCGTTTTATAGGGCGGCGAGGACGTTGCAGTGATATTTATAGTGATCAAGGTACGAATTTTGTTGGTGCTTATAAAACTTTACAGTTGTTGGGTGCTAAAGCTTCTGAAGCTTTGCAAATTAAGTGGCATTTTAATCCTCCAGCTAGTCCTTCCTTTGGAGGTATATGGGAGTCCGGAGTGAAATCTGTGAAAACTCACTTGCGGCGGGTGATAGGTGCGCAAGTGTTGACTTATGAGGAATTGAGCACCACTTTAATCCAAATTGAGGCAATGTTAAATTCGAGACCCTTGTGTAGTTTGAGTTCTGATCCTAACGATGTAGGCAGCTTGACTCCGGGTCATTTCTTGACATTAGAGCCCCTGAATGCTCCGCCTGACGAAGATTTGTTGTGTGTGAAACATAGTCGGTTGAACAGGTGGCAGTTAGTGCAACAGATGCAGCAACATTTTTGGCGGCGCTGGCATATGGAGTACCTCCACACCCTTCAGCAACGACATAAGTGGAATACACCACATAATCCTCCCTCGGTCGGCCAGTTGGTTCTTCTCAAGGATGAAAATACCCGTCCTTTACAGTGGCCATTAGGCAGGATTATTAAGTTATATCCCGGTACGGGAAACATTTCGAGAGTCGCCCAAGTTAAGACGAGTAAAGGGCTGTTAGACCGTCCTTTATTGAAACTGTGCCCTTTGCCGGCACAATAGGCCATGATTTGCTTGTATATGATAATTTTTTTTTTTTTCGTGTTGTGTTATGGGTGGGATAATTCCACTAATTTTCTTTTGTGGGTAATATAGGAATTACTATGATTGGAAAAAATATTTTTTTTTTTTTTTTATATTTTTTGGTGGGCGGAAAATGGTTACGATTGGTATTTACCATTTAAAAAATTTTGTATATTCGAATCTCCCGCGTTTTGACTTGCGAGTTTGAAGTCTGACGGTTGACGCGGAAGAAAGAGAGAGTCGTACTTCAACTACCGAGGTGAACGGACGTGTGCGTGATATCCGTCACCCCGTGTGTAGAGGGTACCTCCAATAAGGGCGACCACAGCCTTACATCGCTCAGCTAACTAGGAACCTGGATAGAGCAACGCAGTACCCAGCTGGGGAAGACATCCGACGCCAACCAACAAGGGGTGAGTCAACCGATGCATGATTAACTTTCAATTCTCGTGAGTCATTTGCGGTTATTTGCCAATTTAGTTGGTCCTTCACAATTGGCTACAATTACTTTATTGATCGAATTGTAACCACATACCTATGAATTTATACGATAATAAGATGATAGTACTTCCCACAACAACTCGGTCCTCTCACAAGCGAGAATCCGTCGAAGGAGCGATAAAGGCTTAATTCAGATGCACACGATATTCGACGATACGACGGTGCAAAACTGTTCCTATTGATTGAAATATTCAGAATGGTGTCAAATCAAAATATTTCAACCAATAGGAACAGTTTCGTACCGTCGGCGTCGTATCGTCGGAAGTCGTATCCATCTGAATTAAGCTATAGTTTGCAGCGATTTGGCATTTCTAGATTCCCATCTAACAGTTCTACCACTCTCCTCGCAAATTTGGAAGACGAGCATTAGGATACGCCAACATAGCATTTATAATTCAGTGTCTATAATGCCCGAACAAAACGTCAAGTTGTCAAAACATAACCCAAGTCGTTTGTTAAAATCATACGTCACCGACCACAGAACATTACTCTCACCGACCATAGATAAGAATGGTCGGTGGTATACATAGATCGAAGTAGAACTATGAATTCTAAACATGAAGATTAATGTCAATCAAAAATCAACACTCATTGAGCTGTTAAAGGGTAAACCTTATTTAATTAGCGGCAAATTTTGACCCCATTTCTGTCATGCTATATAAAATATAAACTTTTAAGAGCCTAATTCTTTTACAGTTACCCAAAAAAAACTAAATTCTTACTATTAGTTCAGGATATAAATATGTAGTTTTTACAGGTTCATCCAGATGAATCCTTATGTTGTCCAAGACATCCAAAAGTTTGGTTAATCTGTATAAACTTTTGAATTTGTTTTCACTGGGTTGTGTTAGACAGTTTCTTGAGACAACTGGGGCTCTGGGACATGTTATTCTGCTTCTTCTAGGTCTAGCAGTCCAATATACACAAGATGGTCCATTATAAAGTACAATAATTATTAATATGATAACAAAAATCTTAACTAAAGGCACCCTAATTGTCGGTGATTACCTATCTACATTGATATAACAGTGACACCAGTGGCAAAAAGCGCTCCCCTTTGACGCGAACGCTTCAATTATGAGAAGAGGGTATGAGAATCGAAACAGCAGTGATTTTTGATCCTCTAGCATCGTAATTGATCCGCGCGTGGAGTCCAGAATACCGACCCCGGTGTCTCATAAAAAGAAGCTATTTTAAGAGATCCCCTCGTATCTTTGGTCACTACAAACACTATGCCGAAAGTTGCGGCAAAAACAGGAGTTTTTATTTTTGCGTCTGTTGTTTATGGAAACTAAGCTTGACATGCCTAAGGACAGAACCATAACATTTCAGAGGTATTAGAAGTCATAGAATCCTGAACTATCCTGAATCATTGTTGTAAAATCAGTAAAATTTATTTAACACTTAGTTTTGAGGGTTTTCTATGCTTAGCTAGTAGGTTAAGTGGCACATAATTATGTATTCTGTGACTTTGAATGTCGAGTTTGAAGTCGATTTATCATCATTATTATTATATGAAATCATTTTTTCTTGCAAATGTTTCATTTTCTTATCCAATAGCAAGGTTTCTGACTTGATGCGACTGTCATCGATCGTCATGTATTCGCTTAGGTGCAGAAAATGTAATATTTTTTACCAAGGAAAATATTGGCGTTCTGCTAACCCCCACACCAAATTGACCCTTCTCAAAAAAAATGTAGTCAAGTTGATTGACCCGGTACTTACCACACATTCCGATGGTACCAGTTTTATTATTTTCCCACAGCATGAAACTATAGTCTAGATGCCCCTGCAACCAAATCATCGCTCGCCCGACCGCAAAAAAAGTGTTTTATTCTAATAGGTGCTTCTTTCACAGGTCAATGGACAATCTATCATGAATACAACAATTTTTTGAGCTTTACAAACCTCCACCCCGAACCACCCCAATTTCACCACCAACCAAAAAAAAATAAGATAATCAGGAACCCCTAAAACGTCAAACACGAAATTTGAGGTGTTTTTTATATTTTTAGTTTTTTTATTATTGCCGCGCCGCCACTGAAATGATTTCTAAAGACCATACGCGCTTTCCACTCGTCGCGGTAATAAATCTGTGTCAAAATGTCATTATAAAGTCAATTCAGAAGTTTCCACGTAACACAATACAAAACGATCCAAAGTAATACTCGTATGTATTTTGTATGCATCAGAAAGTTCAAGTCCCTTGGTTTCTGTAATCGGCAAGGCAATGTTCGGATGGACGTAAAAAAGTGTATTATGCCGCTAGGTCTTTCTCTCTCAGGTCAGTAGACAGCGCATTATGAGTATACAACAAATTTTCCAGATTTACAACCCCCCACCCCGACCACCCTAATTTCACCCCCACCCCAAAAAAAAGTAGAAAATGATCAGGAACCCCTAAGACGCCTAAAAACAAGGTTTGAGCTGTTTTCATATTTTTAGTTTTTTTAATATTGCTGCGCCGCCACTGAGACGATTTCTAAAAATCACACGCGTTTTCCATCCTCGCCAAAGTAGTAATACTGTGCCCAAATTTCATCAACATCAATTCAGTAATTTCAACATTATAAAATACAGAACGATCTAAAGCAATACTCGTATGTATACATTGGAAAATTCTTGGTTCCTGTAATACACAAGGTAATGTTCGGATGGACCTAAAGAACAAATTTTTCAGCTTTATAACCCCCCACCCCCCAACCACCCCAATTTCACCCCCACCCAAAAAAAAGTAGAAAATGAACCCCTAAAACACCTAAAAACGAAGTTTGAGGCACATTTGAAATTTTTCGTTTTTTGCTAATTACTCCGCCGCCCATGCACTGATTTTCAAAATTGTAGCAACATTACCTACTACGACCCTACACCATATCACTACCCAAATTTCATCAAAATCTATGCAGCGGTTACTGAGATTAGGAGGCTAGAAAAACGCCAACAGACAGACAGACCGACAGACAGACCGACGGAAATGAGTGACGTGGATTTGCGTTATGTAGGCATCATAAAACGCCCAAAAAGTATATTATCTCAAAATCGAAAATTTTCGCGATCACAATACTCCCCTCACCTATCGGTGTGGGAAGTAAAAGTATGATTTTACATCTGAAATGCCTAAAAACACAATTTATGTTCGTCAGTTAAAACATGCAAAATATTAAAAATTATCTTTAACTACATATTTGCATTTACTTATCTGCTGAGTCTATAAAATTCACAAATCTCAATCAGTATTGATGATAGGGCAATGTGTTGTAACTGCTTGATCGCACAACCATTTTGATCTGAAAATAATGATAATTCCTTACCTCGTATCTATTGTTTTTAAACTTTGCGTTATCAGCTTGTGAAATGACTTAATAAAAGCCGGACTTCAGAAAAACCCAGACATTTAGTTTTAAGTTGAAAAGGCGGACATGTCCGTCCGCTTGCTTTATCCGGACGTCGCGTCACCCTCCTGAATTTACAAAATATATCCAAGACCATTTTTTAAGACAAAGAAAAAGCCTTTATGGTTACAAGAATTTTTGGAGTTCAATCATCCAAAGATGATATTTAAGAGAAGCTTCGAGGTGGATCTTGCTTTTTGTAAATCATACAAAAAACACGATTAAAATACATCGCATATTTTGATGTAGTTTATAGTAAATAACTCTAGTTTTCAACAATCATTTTTTTAAGATTACAGTTTCATGCTCACCATCTAGGCGGTTAATCTTTGTCAGATCAACCGAAAGTTGAGTATAATGGAGCTACCGTACTTCGGGCGGATTCAATCACAATGTACTCATCTTGTCTCTTTATTCTATTTCGTCTGCATCTTTTTTCTAAGTTACTTGTTTTCTTCCATCTGAATTAACATGTTTTTGTTATATTTTATGGCCTGCTACGTTGCTTATAGGTAGGAAAATTGAAAAACGCCGATTTGTTTGAAAATTTAAAATTAAATGAAAACTACCAGCGATTGATATTTACAACCTTATATCTATGGAAAGGTTATCTAATTCTACGTTTAACCGTATAAAAAAATTAGGTATTCCTATTTGAAAACATCAAGTTATCGCTGATCGAAGTTTCCTTAATTAATCGACTGATTTCGGAAGTACCTAATTTAAATTTGACAGTCTCACCAAAGCCGTCGCATTTTATGCTTAGTAATACGGCAAAGTCACAGCCTTCCTAATTTTATAATCACTGCGATATTCAATTTTTTCCTGATATCTACTTATACCGAAAATGGTGATTTACACCTAAACGGTTCGCTTTCAGTCCCATGTATGATACATAAAGTCACACTAGAATCCACCAAGGACTCTGAATATGCAATAATATACGGGGTGTTCCATTTAAAAAAACATAACTTTGATACATTTCGTGTTTTTGGGACACCCTGTATAACATGAAAATATTTTTAAAATCTAGCCTTTATGGGTCTCTATCCATCCGGAATTATTATTTTCTATTTTGTCAAATACTTTAGCTCCGTGTCGAATACGTGAATAACCCTGTATAAGAACGGTTATTCTGAAATTAGTTTTTAGATGCAACCGATGAATTGGTTCTATGAAATGAACGTAACCAGCGTATATAGGGTGCAAATTCATGGTTAGGCTTTTCGAATGGTATCAACAAACCACGGTCTTCCGCATTCAGTTGCCCCATCCCCCACCAAAAAACTAGACACGTTTCCGTCCCAGCAACTGGTTATAATGCCGCCACAATTTCAAATTATTCCGCCAAAAGTTTCAGGGTTTTAACGTCATAACTCTCGCATATTACCATACAAATAGGTGGAATTAAATAAGTTTTTTGTTTGTACGACAACAAAAACAGCTAGCTCTGTGTGTGAAACTAGCACACTTGCATGAGCTATGAGGCGTTACATAATGGGCGAAATACGAGGATGTTTTGAGAAGTCCGCGACTTTTCAGGGAAAACCTTTCCACGGGTAGTCTCCTAAATAATAAGTTCTTTCAAGCTCCTCAAAATAACCGCTTGTTTCAGCGATGTTCCCTTCGTTCGATCCGATTATCCTACCACCTACCCATTTCATCAGGTTTGGAAACACAAATGGTCGGAGTACGCTTAAGGGACCTGGGTATACACAGTTATACATACAGGGTTGGGATAAGGTATGGAACCAAGCAAATATCTTTGAAACGGAAAGGGTGATGTTGCTGAAAAATTGCAGGTAAATGTAGTGACGCATAATGCATCCGAAGACATTATGTTAGCTATTAATGTACTTCTGATCTACCCGGAAGTACCGTCAACTTTTTAATTTAAATGGGACACGCTGTATATTTTTGCAGATTTTAATACATCTGTTTTTTCCGAATACGTCTATAGTGGTTGTAGTAGGTATTTGTTTCTGTAAAAATGGAAAAGATAAAACTTTTTTATTTGTCTCACAAATTCGTCCGTGGCGGTCTGAGGTCTCCCCGTTTTAGGTAAATTTTTGTATTCTCAGTTGAATTAAAACGTTTTAGTGTTTTAGTCTCCGTTAAATGTGTTAAAGGACCCGTATTCACAGTAACTAATATTAAACCCATATGGACGTACTCGGAAAAAAAAGATGTATCAAAATTTGCAAAAATATACAGGGTGTCCCATGTAAATTAAAAAAGTTGACGGTTAAACCGGAAGTACATTAATAGCTAACATGATGTCTGCGGATACACTATATGTCACTACACTTGCCTGCAAACTTTCACCAATATCATTCTTTCCATTCCATTATTTGCTTGGTTCCATACTTTATCCCAACCCTGTATGTATTTGCCATGTTGAAACACGGATTCCCATTTCCAACAGAACTCACTTGTTTTTCAAACTACATACACAGTATTTCAGAAGGTGATAGTTAATACCTTAATGAATGACAACTGTTTGCGATTTTCTCAAAAAAGTTTTTTAGTGTGCAAAAAAACTCGCAATGCAAAATCATACATTCTTCAAATGACTGTAAATTAACAACCAAACACGATATCAAAAAAAGGCCAAATAGGTGACAATGCGCAAGCTTTCTTCTTCAATTTGCTATTTGAATCATGCCTGTAAGTTTAAAGGTAACTTTAGGAGCTTGGAAATGCGAAATTCATTTTTATAGTGACCTTTGGACCTTACCTTTGGACCTTTTGACTTTACCTTTGGATTTTTGGACTTATCTCCCCTCATCATAGACACACACACTGGAGAAAGGGGACAGTCGGCTACGCCTTCTCGCTAACCCGGGAATACGTCTTTTCTTGCATTCTCAATTTCGCGCGCTATACCCTAGACTCGTAATCTGGGGAATACTTTCTTAACGCCGTCTCCTTTCGAAGGGTGGCGATCCAAATAGCTAACGTAGTTCTAGATACAGCCACGTGGAAAATGTCAAGCAATGAGCAACCAAACCATCTCCGGATGTCCTTCAACCAACAATTTTGGCGTATGCCGACAGTCCTTTTATCTTGAGCTTTTTCTGCTATAATCAGTCGCAAAAGCTCGTATTTTTCTCCCTGCATGATTTGACCTATATATGCTGTTTTTCGTTCCTTAATGGTAGTAATAGCTGTGGAGCGGCCGCGCCTGGCAAGTGCCATCTCCGAATATCACCCCTACATATACACAGTTATACATGTAATGGGTGATTTTTTAAGAGCTTGGATTTTGAAAATTGAAAAAAATACATACATTTTGCAAAAGTGAATGGAGCCTTTATTTGTATCGATAAATCAATGCCTGCCATTTGTCTTTTAAAAATTATTTCATGCAAATGTTAACCGCGGCTGCGCTTTAAATGCTCCATCCTCGAAGTTCAATTTTAGCACACTTTTTTCAACATTGCGGCCAGTATTTCGCCAATAACGCATTCAATGTTTCCTTCCAAGGCAGCAATCGTGTTTGATTTGTCTCTATAGGCGAGAGATTTAACGTAACCCCATAAAAAATCTAGTGGGGTTAAATCGCACGATCTTGGCGACCAATTGACGGGGCCAAAACGTGAGATTAATTGTTCACCGAACTGGCGTCTCAATGAATCCATGGTTTCGCGTGCGGTGTGGCTTGTGGCACCATCCCGTTGGAACCACATATCGTCCAAGCCCAATTCTTCCAATTTGGGTAGAAGAAGTCCTCCAACATTGAACGGTATCTTACTCCATTGACGGTAACGTTACAGCCTTTCTCGTCTTTGAAAAAATACGGTCCAATGATACCGCCGGCGCCGGCCCATAAACCACACCAAACTGGAACTTTTTCAGGATGCAATGGCAACTCCTGAATTGTCTCTGGCTGCTCATAGGACCAAACTCGGCAATTTTGCTTGTTTAAGTAGCCATTTAGTCAAAAATGGGCTTCGTCGCTGAAGATAATTTTTCGATAGAAAAGCGGATTTTCTTCGAGATTTTCTAAGGCCCATTCGCCGAAAACACGATGCGATGGTAATTCGCCTGGCTTCAGTTCTTGCGTCAGCTGTATTTTGTACGGTTTTAGGCCAAGAACCTTGCGCAAAATTTTCCAGGTGGTCGAATAACCCAACACTGCCAGATACAGCAGCAATATTCGCTTCGGTGCGCACTCTGTGGACACGGGTTGGTAGATTGATGTCCAATAGAGTGAAGTTGGTTTGAAATTAGCTCACAATGACTTGCATTGCTTCTTCCCTGGGTCGATTATGATGACCATAAAATGAACGCAATTTGCGAAACACATTTTTCACTGAGCACGAACTTTGATAATAAAATTCAATGATTGGCAAGCGTTTTTCGAGTGTCAGTCTGTTCATGTTAGAATGGCAAAACATAGTGAGCATTTACGACTTGGATAGATCTCACCAACCGTACGTCAACCGTCAAAAATCGTAACCTCATAAACCAAGTACAAAAAAAAATCAACCAATATTTGCCATGTTAAAACACGGATTCCCATTTCCAACAGGACTCAGTTGTTTTTCAAACTACATACACAGAATTTCAGAAGGTGATAGTTAAGACCTTAATGAATGACAACTATTTGCGATTTTCTCAAAAAGGTTTTTTTTTGTGTGTAAAAAAACTCGCAATGCAAAATCATACGCTTTTCAAATATCTGTAATTTAACAACCAAAAACAAGATCAAAAAAAGGCCAAAGGTGACAAAGAGCAAGCTTTCTTCTTCAATTTGCTTTTTGAATCATTACTGTAAGTTTAAAGGTAACATCAGGAGCTTGGAAATGCGAAATTCATTTTTATAGTGACCTTTGGACCTTTTGACCTTACCTTTGGATTTTTGGACTTATCTCCCCTCATCTTAGACACACAAAGACACGCACACACTGGAGAAAGGGAACAGGCAGCCACGCCCTCTTGCTAACACAAGAATACGTCTTTTCTTGGGTACAAATGGTTCAACGACACTTTACGTGGCTTACGTGACCAACTCCGTGCAAGCTGGAGATGTTATAATATGACACAATCTGAGTACGACTGGCAAAATTATCAGGAGAAGCGTAGGATATATCGACAGGCCTTGAAGAAGGAAAAACGTGATAGGTACATTCATGAAATCCAAAATGCTGAAAATAAAAACAAAGTTGCCTGGAACATCGTTAACATAGAGCGTAACTCTAAAAAAACTTGTCACACAGGGTATTCTTTGACTCCAGTGGAATTTAATAATTTTTTTACTTCTTTTGCAGACAGAATATCACATATGTTCACTCAAACTATAGATCCCCTATTTTATCTTAACCATCTACCAAAACCATCATCATCCTTCTTTATGGCCCCTATATTAGACGATGACGTCAGGCTAGCAATTTTACGTCTTAAAAACTCTCACTGTGTTGACGCTTATGGTCTTAACACTGAAATGCTTAAATCATCATTGAATTATTTGATTCCGCCACTGACTACACTTTATAATAACTGCCTCGAGGAAGGTTGCTGGCCAGATGTATTCAAAGTTTCCAAAGTTGTGCCAATACACAAAAAGGGTGACGTAAACGATATCGACAATTTCAGACCAGTTGCAATAGTGCCTTTAATTAGTAAAATTCTTGAGATAATATTGAATGATCAGCTCACTAATTATTTTGAAAAAACATCTATACTATCACCCAGTCAGTTCGGATTTCGGAAAAATAAAAATACAATCTCAGCTTTGGTAGCTCTGATATATGACGTAGTCTGGAGCCTTGATGAGGGATCTGATGCCACAGCATATGCATGTGACCTCACCAAGGCTTTTGATTGCGTCGACATAGATATATTATTAGCAAAACTTGAATTTTACGGGGTTAGAGGTAACCAATTGCAGTTACTTCTGTCGTATTTGAGAGACAGAAAACAATATGTATGTTGTAATAATGAAGACTCACCACTGTTGCCAGTGACCAGTGGCGTACCGCAAGGGTCGGTGCTGGGACCACTTCTATTTTTAGTTTATGTGAATGATCTTCCATCATCTATTTCAGATAAATGCTTTCTGTTTGCCGATGATACGACAGTTTTAACTAGGGGCAACACAGTCGGCGAGGAAAGCTTAGCACAAGTGAAAAAATGGTTCGATGCAAACCATCTTAAACTAAATGAGAGGAAAACTCAAAAAATTAAATTCAGCTCAAATAAACGGGCAGATGAATGTGATCCAGTCAAATTACTGGGAATTATTTTAGACAGTTCATTAACTTGGTCATCTCATGCTGACTACCTCTGTGCTAAGCTGTCATCACAAATATTTGCACTGAGGCAACTTAAATCTTGTGTCGATAATATTACGTTGAAAACTGTTTACTACTCCTTAATACATAGTAATATTTCATATGGAATCGTACTTTGGGGCAACTCATCTTCGAGTAATAAAGTATTTGTAATGCAAAAGTATGCAATTCGAATTTTAGTCGATGCGCCTTATGGAACTTCATGTAGAGGGCATTTTAAAGATTTAGGAATACTCCCTTTAGCTTGTTTATATATTATGGAGACACTGATACAAGTCCATCGTAACGCAGATATGTTTACTCGGTGTTCTCAGGTCCATTCGTATGATACTAGATTTTCTAACAATATTGTTGCTCCATGGTCTCGACTTCGAATGACTCAAATCAATAAATTGGATGTTAGTTTGTATAATTATTTGATTAATCACTTCAATGATATTTCATTTCAATCTATGTCTATCTACTCCTTCAAAAAATGGATAAAACAGTTCTTGTTAACTCATAGCTTTTATACTGTACAAGAATATATCAATTTTCTAACTGCTGCACGTACCTGACTTATGAAATTGTGACTGTAAATACTAATATTGTATAAGACGGTCAATAAACTATCTATCTATCTATCTATCTATCTATCTCAATTTCGCGCGCTATAGCCTAGACCCTTCAGGCTCAGATCTAAAGTTATGAAAATCCTTCTTTCTTCGGATTACATACCTCATTTACACTCCTCCCCATCCCCAAATATTTGCATGACGACACTTGTTCCACCGTACTACCGTTGATAATCAGATGAGCCTGTACAGGTGTCTTGACAAATGCAATACTGAGATGCACTTCTTACTCAGCTGATATGTATCAAGTAGACGTCAAGCCAGTACAAGTATCCGTTAAAATAGTATAACTGCGTCAAATATTTATATTCCTCAAACCAGTCAGTAACACAAAAGTAGATAGCCGTACAAATTATATCGGCAATTAGAGTTTTTTTTTAGCTGCGACTGTTAACTTTTAATTAACCAACTACAGTGGAAAATATATTTCAACGAATTGAAGATCACTTGTCAACAAATTATCGGAAAACGCAAATAATTATATCGATGATTTCGTTTAGGTTATCCTTGAACTAGCAGTAATTTTAGATTTCCAATTGTTTAGTTGACTAAAATAGAAGCTGGTGAATAAAACGTTCCTTGTCGGTATGCATTATCTGAAAAACAGATAAGACCAACTATGACATAATTAAAGGTACGTAGATACCGCTTTTCTTTTTTTTTCTAGAGAGCTCATTAAATCGTTGATTATCAATACAGACCACATAAGAGATAAGTAGACTGGGATTATCATGACATAAAATTTGCATTAGTCAGAAACTGTACCTGTGTAAAAAGTTTGTTAGATTAGGGAACTCTAGCGTCACGGTGTAATAATTCTAAGTAATTCGTTTTTGTAGCCAAAACGACCCATAAAATAAAATTAGAAAGGTATTTAAAATGTACTTTAATACATGCAGTATTTTCGATGAATAATCACCACTTTTATTTAAAATTTGTGACGATGGTTTCGACACACAGTGTCCAGGCACGTATCCAGGATTTTGTTTTGGGGGGTCCACATTATGTGTGTCACTTGCTGGACCTTTCGGGGGGAGTTGCCACCTTAAATTTGCTCTCATCCGGGGAGGGGGGGGTGCAAAAATTTGTGGATACCATTTTTTAGATGGCATTATATAACGTTTCCGGACCCTTGGACCCCCCCCCCCAACCCTAAATACGTGCCTAACAGTGTCTGTATCAACAATGATTCTAAACTTACACTACTACGTTATTTATACAAGATATACACGGTTAATGGGATAACTATTATGGCTCGTTTTTTTTACTAATAGTATACCCTCAGATAAAGACTACTATGGTACGGTCATTTGCGAAGAATGCAGGCAAATAGGTGGCCCCAAAAGGCATGGAGTTGGACTCCAACTGAAAGAAGAAGGAAAAGAGGAAGACCTAGAAAGGATTGGAACGAAGGAGTTAAAGAAGCCATGGAAAAAAGAGGAATGGAAGAGGATGCATGGCGAGATAAAAAACTATGGCGAATAGGATGCGAGAAACGGCCAGTTTAGCTGTAAAAAACTCGCTGATATATATATACCCTCAGATTACCGAAAATCCATCGAATAAAACATATAACTCAATTACATACATAGGACAGTTATCAGAAAACGTTGCACTTAAACTCAAGAAATTTGACCGTAATATATCCTTCAGATGCAGAGAGACACTAGGCAACTTAATTAAAAACAATAAAACGGAATCAACTAAAAACGAATAGTCTGGTGTCTACAAATTAGAATGTGTGGATTGTCCTGAAGTCTATATTGGACAAAGTGGGAGAGCTTTTAACAACCGCATCAACGAACATAAAAAATCATTTGTAAACTCTGTAATTCAAATTACGCCAATCATTTGATCTGCGAAAACCATCATTATAACGACGATTTTAAAATATTACACGTAAACCAAAAGAGACGCAAATTAAATTTTTTAGAAGCATTAGAAATCAACAAGCTCAAATCCTCAGGTAACCTCCTTAATGACCAAAGGGATTTAAATAATTCACCCTTACTAAATCTGTCCGACGGTATTCGGAGAACAAACGATTAGCCATAATAGTTATCCCATTATCCGTGTTGCATATCTTTGATAAGACACTGTGTGTCGAAACGATCGTCACAAATTTTAAATAAAAGTGTTATAAATCAAGTAACGGCCAACTCCATCGACTATTTGAAATGTATCTTCTTTACGTAGCTCAGCAGCCGCGAAGGCAAAACCTAAATATCATAATACCGCGGCTACTACGAAAAGGGGAAGTTTCTTGACGCTGGCTTTGGATAGGCCGACGTTCTCAGACTCAATAAATACATCTCCTGGCAAAAAGGCAATTAAGAACAACAAAAACTATATCCAACATAATACTTTTCTACTAATTAGTGACACATCGATTTAAATAAGTTAAAAAGCTAGAAAAGTTATATCAATAATAATAACTGATCATATTTTTTTAGATCTTTTACTTTACTTTACTTTACTTTAATATTTTACCTAATACTTTCAAATTTTCAAATTGTTCTAAATCCCTGTACGTACATTCCAATTAATAACAATGTTTGCTCATATTTTTAAACATAATCTCAAGGCATACTGAGATCATTACAGCTATGGAAACTGGATACAAGTTCTAACGTAAGCGAAATTGTTAACAAACAAAAGCATCCGTCTGTTATATTATTATTATGTGTCTTTATTGTTTCTTTCCATCACAAAATTAAATGTACAAATTTCAGAAGAGGGGGCGGTACTCAACTAGGTTGCTCTTCCATACAACCCCCAGTTTATATAACGCATTTTGAACAAAAAAAGGCAGCAACTCAAAAGCAGAGTTGAAATTTTATGATAAAAATTTTTTAATGGCCCTCCAATCACGACTGATAATTGAATAAACCTTGTTTTCATACAAATACTGTTACATTCATCTGATTCCTAAATATTCCACAACACTGGGTGGCTGGATGGAATAGGAATATTCATTTGTATTTCCAAAAATAAACCAGGCCATAGATCAATATAACATTTGGAACAATTCCTACTCAACCAGAACAGTAGTGTTCAAAACTTAGGTAGGATAACACCCCAATTATAGAGATACGATAAAATCAATTTTAATATTGATACAAACCAAACTAATTAGTCATAGAACTCAAATGAAAGTGAATTCAAAGTCCTAAATCAAGAACATAATTGGTTGATTTACATCCCGTCAAACAAAAGAAAAATTCATTGCATCAATTAAGATCCTTCCGGCAATCTCAAGATCACCAAAACTGCCACTGGAAGGATTATATCGAATGCTTTCTGGTCAATGAGCGTTTAACCAGTTTCTGTACAGGGATGCTAGAAAAGCTGCTATATATATAAATGACCAGAATTGTACTAATCAAAAAATGGAGTCAAGTTGATAGACTCAGTACTTCCCACACATTACTGTGATACCAGTTTATTATTTTCCATAGCATGAAGCTATAGTCTGAGATCCCCTTGCAACCAAATCATCGCTCGCCTGCCCACAAAAAAGTATGTTGCTCTGTTAGGTCTTTCTTTCACCGGTCAATGATGAATAGAACAAATTTTCCGCTTTTACAACCCCCCCCCCCCCCCATCACCCCCATCACCCCAATATCACCCCCACCCAAAAAAGTAGAAAATGATCAGGAATCCCTAAAAGACCTACAACCGGAGTTTGAGGAATATTTGATTTTTTTTTGTTTTTTGCTCATTACTCCGCCGCCCTTATAACATTTTTCACAATTATAGCACCATTATATACCTTCTACGACCCCACAGCATATCGCTACCCAAATTTGCTCACACCATGCAGCGGTTACTGAGATTACGAGGCTGGAACAACGCCAACAGTCCGACAGATGGACAGACCGTCAAAAATGAGTGGCGCGGATTTTCGTTATGTAGACATCATAAAACGCCCAAAAAGCGTATTATCTCAAAACCGAAAATTTTCGCGTTCGCAGTACTACCCTCACCTATCGGCGTGGGAAGTAAAATAAAAATAGCATATGGCATATGGTAATATGTAATGCTTACGTGTTTTAATACTTTTCATCATAACGTTTGACAACCTGTCGATATACTATTCAGCGCGTGTTGCCATAATGCAGAAGATAATGTAGAGCTTATTATTAGCAAATCGTGGTACCTACTTTAGGTGCTTTCATTTTGCATGTTTTATCTGATAATTCTGACTTGTGACGTCATGACTAATTTCAATGTACGTTCCTTTTGTTTTCTGTCTAAAGTGAGATACTTTACCCTCACTTAAGGCCATCTGCACTAGCTTGAAAGGTAGATCAGTTGTCTCAGATCATTCAGATGTCACATAAATGAAGTTTTGGTTTTTTTGTAAGTATGAATTTGAGCGGGTTTTGTGGTGCATAAATAGTCGATAGTGTGAGCGACGATCTCCTCCAAAAACTTCATCTCTTCAGTCGTCTGTTTGCGATTTCCGATCTACAATTCGAGTATGCCGTTGCCTTTGCAACTACGACAACCTCTTTTTATTCAGTAAAGGTAAAAAAAGCGAAGTCTGTGGGTGTATGGTGTACGCAAAAACGTAAAAACTAGGTTATGGAAAGGATCGACAGCTCATAGAACCATAGCATATTATGGGGCATCTAAACGGGCAACACTTTTACTGCAATGTGTGGCTGCAAGCCGGCAACATTCTCGGCAACAACGGCCAGACTGGGCAAAATTTCTAGTATGGCCTGGCCATATAGCACAAATGTTCTTCATTGCCGATATATTTTTATGTGTTGCCGACACATGGCTCGACGAGCGCTTGGCTACCGAAAACATCGGCAATATTGCTCTATTTTGGTGTTTATTGATTGTTGATATCGAACATTTTGGTAGGAAAATGGCTAATACTGAGGATTATTGATCTCATCAATGAAATACACTTATGGAAAGTGAAAATTCCCAGAATTTCCTTGACATTTTATATTGTAGCAAAAAAAGTTCAAACAAAAACAGTGATATTTTTGAAAGTAGTATAGGGTCTATCATACCATGCTTCCAAACCTTTTTTGTGCACCTCAACCCTTAACAGTTACCCCCAACGTCTTTTTTAAAATAGCACCCCACAGCTTTCCTGCATAAAAAAGTCATTATTACATTATTACATCTTGTAGCGTCTTTGATTTCATACACAAACCATTTTTTTCGTGAAGTGATAAGAATAAAATAAATAAAATAAGAATTTGTTTGAGGCGTAATATTTTCGTAATAAAAAAGGATAGAAGAGACATTTTTTCGAAAGCTCGGCATGACAGGTCATTCAGTACCCCTAAAAACCCACTTTTTTGTTTTTTTTTTTCGTTTTTTGCAACAATATTGGCTGTCAAATAAATTCTTATTTTATTTATATGATTTTACGGGGTAGAAATTTTTGTAGCTCATTGATACAAATAAATTGAATTGAATAAGTTTGCGTATAACGTCAAAGGTTCCATAAGATTTTAAATTGGTGCTATATTTGAAATCAAAAAGTTAAGGGCGAGTTTTCGGGGATGACGTACAAAAGAAATTTTGAATGCATGATATAGTCACTACAGTATCTTCAGAATTACAACTCAGTTCTTGCTTGGACCAAGTATACATATATACATTTCCAGTTGCTAAAAACTGCCAGTCTTGTACTAACAGGTATTGCTTTTGTTCATGTTTCATATCTTTTTATTTATGGTTCAATTTCCTTTGAAAGCCACTCTTTGACATTGTTGAAAAGTTTTTAAATAGCATATTATCAAGACTTATTTGTAAACTCAAGTTATCTAAAGTTTCACGCCTATTGAGATAAAGTCGATTCCACTGTCTTCTAACTTTTTTATTTAATGTTTTGTTTAAAACAAAAAAGCCACTGCTGCCCGACTATATAGCCCGTCTACGAACAAATTTTTGGGCTATGCTATTGCAGAAAATGTTGCCGGGATATATATTGCCAAGCCATATGCTGCAATAAATTGTTGTTGTCATGGCCGGGCTATAGTTACTAGGAATATAGCCAAATATTGCAGTAAAAGTATTGCCCGTTTAGAAGCCCCATATTACAAAATTCGAGGAATGACATTTAACTGCACAAACACGTTCCTTTTAACTCATCTGAGCTATGAGGTTATCAACTGAGCTAAGCCAACTCATTTTTAAATGATCTGAGTTAGTGCAGATGTAAAAGTAAGGCACTTATTATCTCCTGTAATTCAGCATACATTTTTCTAGGGTTACATCGTACTATAGGAAATAATGCCAATACGCGAACGGATAAGGCCGACGAAGAAGAATAAGAGGACACTAGAGCATTTCTCAAGCAGACACTTGAGAGACGATTATGAATACGGCCCTTAGGCTTTGCCTACGTAACCTTAAATTTGTTGAACGGTACTGTAGAGGGCATCCGAATATTCGTAGTGTACGCGCTAATGCATAATTTAATAGAAGGGTCGGTGTGATGTAGTCTGTAGTTAAATATCGATTGGTGGTGATGGTGTTCACTACTAGAGCAGCTACCCCAATCAAGGGCTACAGCTTGTCGCACCGCTCGCTCGGATCGTCTCATCCTACGTTTTAATTAATATTCCATAACACGGTCTGTCGCCGAAATTTGCGGTTGACAACTAACTCCATACTTACCGTTTAGTTTTGTTTCACTTTCGTACAAGGATGTCATGGAATGAAGGTGCTTGCTTACTCCGCAAGAGGGAGATAAATTCAGACATTTGGTTCACAGAAAAATCGGAAAAATCAAGGGTACCGGCTGGATTCGAACCAGCGTCTCCGGCTGCAATACGGGCGACCGTAGTGTAGTTGGTAACGCGTAAGTCGGCCTAGAAAGCCGGAGACGCTGGTTCGAATCCAGCCGGTACCCTTCATTTTTCCGATTTTTCTGTGAACCAAAAGTCTGAATTTTTCTCCCTCTTGCGGAGTAAGCAAGCACCTTCATTCCACGAAATCCCGGCCGACTGGGTAGTCGTTATTTCAGTAATAAAGAGAGCTGTCGAGCAAATAGCGGTGAGAGATTCACACTCACCCAACAGCCGACTAGATCTCTCTGGATGACTGAAATGCATGGTTCGCAGAAAAATACGGGGGAGTGGTGGGGGTCGACGGATTCGATATCAAGTCGTCGACGCGGTATATCGGCTGCAATACGGGCGACCGTAGTGTAGTTGGTAACGCGTCGGCTTAGAAAGCCGGAGACGATGGTTCGAATCCAGCCGGTACCCTTCATTTTTCCGATTCTTCTGTGAACCAAATGTCTGAAGGATGTCATGTATCAGAAGATAACAAGACGAGTGCTATTGTATAACAATGAAATGTTTATGTAAAAACACAGAGTTAACATCTCTAGAGGGAGCCTAATTTGAATATTGGCCAGCCAACATCTATAGCGCTATTGCCACTCTTCTTCGTCCGCTTAAGGACCTTCCAGTTTCTTCAAAATCTGGCAGTTTCCGCAATTTGAACACATGTTCCTCAAAGTATTTAACTGGGTATTTAACTATACATTCATTTCCTTACTTGCAATGTAACTGATTTACGTGAAGATAATTTGTATTGATTTAACGAAATCTCAAAACTGGTAAATTTCATGGCGGAATGTCGCAATAACTTCTAATATGTCGTAAATCTGGCAACCTACAATCGGCGTCCCCTAAAGCTGTCATGTGGCTGTCATTGTAGTTGTGGTTATTGAGAATGTTGAGATTTTTGTTGTTTCAGTGATTTTGTGACTACTTGTGGTATGAATTAAATTATTTATGAACAATATTGTCATAATTGCATGATGGGACGAAATAAAACGTGCATAGTTTGCTGCAATAGCGACGAATCGGTGAACACCACTTATCATAGGTTAGTATAGGTTTTGTTTTGGTTTTCAGTAGCGTAAAATATGGGGAAACACTTCATGGTAATAATCAATTATCAACTGTTACAATCAAGTTATAATAAGAGTAACTCTCTATGTATAGCTAAATACTAATACAACTTATTGTATCAGTTTGTAACATCACAGTAATAATTGAATCTATTACTGAACATCCAATTTTAATATAAAACCGTACGCCACTAGTAATGCCCTCAAGCTGTCAAAATTTCCGTTACATGTTGGCTGGTCAGCGACCTGTGCATTTTGTTGTTTACATTCCCTCTAGAGATGTTAACTCTGTGTTTAAAAACCTTCAACAACAGCTATCCATCAACCATCCATTTTGTTCAATACGCCTATTCTATCCATAGGCGTAGTTAGGTGGGGGCTTGGGGGCGCTTAGCCCCCCCTAAGGATGCTATTAGCCCCCCAAAAATCCAAATAATATTCAGTCTGTTAAGTTAATTGTATCTAGGGCAGAGACTTGAGCCATCCCAGAACCAGGGATTTAAGCCCCCTTAATATCAGGGACTTAACTACGCCTATGATTCTATCCCGTATCCCTTTATCCTGTATACCTCGGTTCTTTGATCAACAATTCGGGTAGCTGTGAAAATGAGATTCGACGGCGCATTCAACAGGCACGTGTGGCTATGACAAAGTTTACTAAATTATGGCGTGACCATAACATCACTAAAGCTACCAAAATGTCGCTGGTTCAGTCTCTTGTGTTCTCCATATTTTTGTATGCCTCGGAAACTTGGACTGTTAAAAAGGCAGATCGAGCTCGCATAGATGCTTTTGAAATGTGGACGTGGAAAAGAATGCTGAGAGTTCCAAATACCGCCCATCGATCTAATGTTTCCATACTGGATGAACTCGGTAATCCAAAGAGACTATCCTCTATTGTGTCGACGAGAATGCTGACATTCTTCGGACATATCACAGAAGCGATAATATGGAGAAACTTGTAGTTCAGGGTCACACCCCAAATGGGCGGCGCCGCGGCCGTTCCTCTACACGCTGGGTGGATACGACGAAATAGTTGCTGGATATGAGTCTCAAGAGCGCCACTGAACTGACAGTAAATCACGAACGCGAAAACGTTAGGGAACTAGACCTTAAGGGCAGCAGACTATTTTGCTAATGTGAAAAAATAACTGTTTCTCCATAATAAACGATTTTGTACCGTGCATATTATTAGATATAGGTCAAATGGAAGTTCACGGTTAAGTTCATGTTAATTACTTAAATTTGAACTGTGGATGGTGAAATTGGCCATACAAAACTCGTGAATAAGAATATTTTAATAAATTTTATTTGAAAATAGATTATTTCTCCAAATAGTTTAATCAGAACGTTAATCCCATTAGCTACGGCACTGGGACTAGAGCTTTGGTACTCTTTGGTAACAGAAATGTCAGCCGCGCGTTATGTCCTCTCTCTTTCCTTGTCTAAGGCTAGAATGCTCAGAGATTGTCTTCAAAATGTTCGTGACAGGTTCGTTGGATGGCATTAGGCTACTGTCTCGCAGTTAATTGTGAACATTTTGAACACCTATTGTGATGAAATTTTGAATGATTTTGTCTGCAAGGGTTAATAAGAAACATAGAGGCTCGTTTGTATTATTTAAAAAATACTTAGTAAATTGATGCTATTGATGTATTAAACATAATACATTATTCAATTCTTTTAAAATAGAAACAAATCTCAGCTATCAAATGAACCTAGTACATAGCTAATCAAAAAAAATAATTGTTAATCGTTACTCATTTGCTTTCTGAAACAAAATCAACTGAATACTACCGTATTTTGTGGAAAATACAATATTAACTTTTATATAAAAGCATTTTCAGATTTTAGAATTTTTGGTATATTAGTCCATAGAAAATACGATATTTTGTGACTATCGACAAAAAGAAAGAAATCATATATCAAACACTTTGTGAGTCTCAACATCAGCATGTGTTGAAAAGTGACTTGAGGAAGCTTTAAAAAAATGAATATGTCTTAAAAAGTTAGCAAACAACCGTGTACTTTCCGGCATCTTTCTAGTTATCCATTGATACTATAAACTTGTAAATGAGGTATACAGGCAATAAGATTGCATTTAAGCTCTAAAAGCAGTATGAATCTCCGAGAGTACAAAGTTTCAATGCAGCGTTTGGTAAAAACTTGTCATTGGCTTCCTAATTGTTGTTGTTAGCTATTCTTTTCTATCACTATCATAAATACCGTTAAAACGTGGATTTTCGTTATTTTTGACGTTATTTCTTGTGACTAATATTCCCCTAGATCTTAGATTTCCAGTGAATGTTCTTCTTTAATGTTGTAATAACTTACATTTACGACATTGGAAGTAAAAACAAAATGAAAGCCATCTTAATGATCACACAATTCTTCGGAACTGTGTTGGGGACTGGTTTGCAAATTAAGTATCATCATCCGACACCATCATCGTACACAGTTACGCAACAATCGAGATGGAAAGTATCAAGTTTCCCATTTTACGATTACGTCAGCGTGGCATTGCAACTTTGCAACCTTGCCAGTGTTACGTTGACCTTGCAAGGCCGCCCCGTTCCAATTCAGGTGATGAAAACGACAACGGTATAAACGGAATCATTTTAAGCATTTTATAAGAAAGGTGGACGTTCTACCGTTCACACATTATTAAAAAAATGAAATCAGGTTGATTGACTCAGTTCTTCCTACACATAACGGTGATATCATTTTATTATTGTCCCATTGCCTGAGAGTCTGAGATCCTCTTGGAATCAAATCATGACCCGGCCGTCCTCAACAAAAAAAAACATAGTTTCTTGCATCTCTGTAGGAACTAGGACGACACAGTTTTATTCTGTAAGGTTCAACTGGATGAAAGGTAATGATCATGAATCTCCAAATCACTTAAAATAGAAGTTTGAGCTATTTTTATATTTTTAGGTTTTTTATAAGTGCTGCGCCGCCACTGACAGGATTTCTAAAAACCATACGCATTTTCTAGCCACGGTAATAATACATCAGAAAATTCAAGTCTCTTGATTTCTGTAACAGGCAAGGCAATGTTCGGATGGACCTAGAAACATATAAAATTATGCTTATGCCGCTAGATCTCTCTTTCACGGGTTATTAGTATTATGAATACAACACATTTTTCAGTTTTGCAACCCACCACCCCTCAACTACCCAAGTCACTCCCACCCAAAAAAAAGTAGAAAACGGTCAGCAACTCCTGAAACGCCTAAATACGAAGTTTGAGGAAAATAGCATTTTTTTGTTTTTTGCTAATTAGTCCTCCGCCCATGCGTCGATTTTCAAAATTATAGCACACATTACTTATACTACGACCCCACAGCATGTCGCTATCCAAATTTCTTAATAATCCATGCAGCTATAAAGACGCGACAGACAGACAGACAGACAGACCGACGGAAATGAGTGACGTGGATTTTCGTTATGTAGACATGATAAAACGCCCAAAAAGCGTATTATCTCAAAATCGAAAATTTTCGCGATCACAATACTCCTCTCACCTATCGGGAAGTAAAACTACTGAATAGTGACGATTGGCACAAATTTTAGTGCCGTAGGGTATCAATGAGGATTTTTAAGGGAATTTTTCCAGGCTCCCACAACGGATTTTGAATAAACGAAAATCAGGTATAAAATCTAAAAGAACTCCAATCATTACAAACTGGTACTCTTTATCGATATGTTCTAATATTGTATCAATCAAAAATTATTCTCTCTTCAAGATTTCGCCAGGAATTTCACTATTCCCGGCTTAGTTAGGAAGTTAGTTCTCAGAAAAACGAAGTTTGATATGAATCACCCCGAGAATCACCCTGTACAAACGTCAAAATTTATGTGATAAAATTTTTTCGTTATATACCTCAAGGGTCCCTACCATGATCAAGTGACAGATTCCTGAAACATTTTTTAGTAAGCTCACAATCTTCCGTCCACTCGCTATTGGTCCACCCTGCAAATCAGTGAGGTTGGCCAAACCCTCGGCCAAACCTGTAGTCAACCATAAACTGAATAATGTACTTGGACAAAATCGGTCATGGACGTATCAAACCATCCTCTTAAAATGTATGCTTTACGAACAGGATTTACCCCTTTCAGGTGGTTGAATCACGCAGCTTGTATCAAAAGCTTCACCTTGAAAACTGTGTAGAAATCTCATTTTTAAATAATATGAATAAATATTAAGTCTAAGGTGCATTTTATTGATGATGCAGTGCCAAAATATTAATTTGCTTTGCACCCGGCCAAAATAAAACAAACTGAAACTTCATAATAAAATCGTGAAAGCCCAGACTATTCTGTAGTGCGCTAAAATAAAAGCAATAATCTTCTCAAAACAAATAGCGGCATACACTCCACAAACATCGTTTTATTAAATTCATTTGGGAGTTTTATGATCAAGGAAAGTCTAGCTAGAAGATTATAAGCTCCATAAGTCTGGATTTCATATGAGACTTTATGGGTGTTTATATATGGTTAGAAGCTGTAAAAACACCCGACGCTATGAACGTAATTTTTATTTTCAGCCATCCAGGATTAAAGCTAGATAGAGTAAGAGATAAATTGCACAAATTATGCTGTGCATTTCGCTAATAGATGTTACAGAACTACATAGATAACAAATGATCCTATTTACTGGTTATTCTTTCGTATCTCGTCCCTCGATTATCTGCACAAACAAAAGTGGGTGATACTAGACTAGAATATATGAACCGAAATTTATTTAATAAAATATATATTCTATAGGGTGAGTCCTATGACCAGACTTTTTTTAACTGTCTATAGAAGTCGTTAAAAAAATTTAATGTATTTAATTATTATCAGCCAATACTCTTACACAAGGTGTTACCTTCAAGGGTGGCCTTTATTTGTACGCACTGTTAAGTATGATTAAATAATAATAATATTAATCAATTTTGCAAATAACTTTTTTCAGAAAAAACAAAAATAAGCGGGATACATTTATATTGGTAAATCCTAAAAGTGGCACATTATTATGAAACATCTTTTAGGATTTAACATAGCATTTTCCAATCTACAATTAACTATGATAAACCCTTCGATAAACAAAGTGACTAGTGCACTAATTGACAGGTACAATACCTGATCGATAAGACAAAAATCTAAGCCAAAAACGTCTTTATATGCAATCCCAGATTTACTTTTTTTGATTCTGTATCGCGCTTATTTTTCAGCTTTCGGTAAAAGGTTATTTGAAAAAATTGTTTATCTTAACGACTTCTATTCAGAGTTTAAAAAAGTGTCAACTTAGGACTCGCCCTGTATGTAGTTTGCTTTATATTGACAGTTCATTTTTTTGCCTATTATTTGAGATAAATAAACTGTTGCACCACTGTGTGCGTATAATAAGTAATTAAACCTTAAAAAATGGTTAGAACCATTTTATTTTCAAAAAATTCCAATTTTGCAAAAAGGGCAAATACAATAAAATGTCACCACAAAGCAAACGATTCATATTGGAATTTTTGAATATTGTTTTGTAGTGAATTGTGGTGTAGTCTCACACTAATTCATTTCTGCAGGTCATCCAGTAGCAACTGCTATGCTTTCTGAATCATTTCAAGATACAATCCTATTTTTCCCGAAAATCGTTGATTCTACAGCTACTAAAACTTTACTTTTTTTGAGAAATTCCTTGGGGAGTAGTTGGGAAAATAACACTTGCCTTACCACTCCTATTAGGTATGTCCTCAGGTATGTCCCTGATTACTTATGTATAATAACATCTCAAACACCTCTACTGTCACTCAATTCAAAGTGTTTGATCTAGTAAACTAACAATTTGTTTTTATTTATATCAAACCACATCTCTTGATGATAATGGTGACAAACCTTACTTCAATGCCCCATATCAGGAACCTCTAGCTCATTTTCCTGACCAATGTTCATATGACCCTTAGGTAATCAGCCCACATAGCCTTATTATATATATTATATAGAACCTTATTTCTAGACACCCTGTTTGTTTAAAATGTAGTTTATGGCATGATTAGACACTAATGGCGGCTCTATTGATAATTATGATTATGACAGTGTTGAGATTATTATGTGCGAATGTTGGTTGAAGGCACACCTGGTGATTATTACTATTTAATTTCCCCATAGAATCGTTGCGGCAGAATGGGTATGCAACACGGAAATAGCGTGATTCGTTTTTGGCTAATGACTCAATAAACAGAAAGATACTTTTCACTATTATTCAACTAGTCTAATTAATTTGTATCCATTGCAGTGTGGTAACTTTATTATTGCAACAAATAATCACATCATTGTAGATAAATTCAAAGGTTGTGTGAGATAATATCATCCTTATCCAGTGGCTTAAACAGGGAGCACTAATTATACTTGCCAACATATATTTTGAACCAGATAGATATCTTTACAGCTATGTTGTCTTAGTCAAGCTCATTAAAACAGCATCTGGAGATCAATGCTAACTTTTTTTGCAGTATATGGGCAGCTCTCAATATTGAGGATAGTAATCCAACAGCAACATCCAGGCAAATTAGTAACATTCCAGTGAACAGGTTAGGTTTGCTAGAACATTACTAACTTGATAGTAGGGTGTGTGCCTGATGTGAAAAATTTGTTAATGAAACTCTGCTAAGATGTTCTGGCACTTTTTGCATCTTCATTGTATTTCAATCCATGATTGATTATTCTACCTAAAAGTGATCCAGATGTTCCTAAACATGTATGAGTAGCCATACTCTTTTCTCTTCTGCTTGGATGTGCAAACCAATAATCTTTTCAAATACTATAAAAAATAGAGGAAGTCTAAGAAGATATCAGGATTTCACGTGAAATTAATTATCAGGAATATTAAAAATTTTGAAGAAGACATGAAGAACCATCAGGTATTACCAGGTATTGCCAGACAACATACTAATAAAGATAAAGTAAGCAGAGAAATGTTGAGGGAAATGCATAGAAAATAATTCCTTCAAGGAAAGTGTGACTTCAAAGTCAGAGAAGTTTGATTAACACCAGATTCTGAATTTGTTTTTATTCTATCCCTTGGTTAGTGTAATATTTGCATATATTCCACTTGCCGCTCTTATATTTTGTATGTGGTACTATGATTTCAATTTCTTGTGCTTTACTTTATTGTCTTGTATTTCAAAAACATACTATTGTCCAATTTAGAATTATTTTTAAGGAAATACATATAATATACATAACTGCTAATAAGAATTATTCCCAACACTATGAACAAAAGTTCCTTATTAATAACTAGAAAGAGGCTCAACCTTCTGCGTAGGGGGTTCTCACTGGCCATTGCTGGCCGAATAGACATTTGTCACTCATGAGCGCAGTAGGGGACCCCATCTGCTCCAGATGCTGGGAGGAGGCCAAGACAGTGTTCCACTTCCTCAGCAGATGTGCTGTGCATCGCAACCTTAGGGTTCAGATCACAGAGTTAACATCTCTAGAGGGAATGTAAACAACAAAATGCACAGGTCGCTGACCAGCCAACATGTAACGGAAATTTTGACAGCTTGAGGGCATTACCAGTGGCGTACGATTTTATATTAAAATTGGATGTTCATTAATAGATTCAATTATTACTGTGATGTTACAAACTGATACAATAAGTTGTATTAGTATTTAGCCGAGTATTTAGCTATATTTAGAGAGTTACTCTTATTATAACTTGATTGTAACAGTTGATAATTTATTATTACCATGAAGTGTTTCCCCATATTGCTACTGAAAACCAAAACAAAACCTATACTAACCTATGATAGGTGGTGTTCACCTATTCGTTGCTATTGCAGCAAACTATGCACTTTCTATTTCGTCGCATCATGCAACTATGACAATATTGTTCATAAATAATTTGGTTAACACCACAGATAGTCACAAAGTCACTCAAATATACACTAAAATAACAAAAAGTTATTGTGACGTTCCACTATGAAATTTACCATTTTTGAGATTTTGTTAAATCAATACAAATGATCTTCACGTAAATCAGTTACATTGCAGGTATATTTTAATGTATAGTTAAATACCCAGTTAAATACTTTGAGGAACATGTGTTCAAACTGCAGAAACTGCCAGATTTTGAAGAAACTGGAAGGTCCTTAAGCGGACAAAGAAGAGTGGCAATAGCGCTATAGATGTTGGCTGGCCAATATTCAAATTAGGCTCCCTCTAGAGATGTTGACTCTGTGGTTCAGATACTCAGCATGACAGAGTTTGGGGATGCGTCACTGTATTCAGCGGGATGGTAGGACATATTGATAGTTATGATTATGACTGACTTCTGTCAGGAGGTCTGGTAAGTTTAACAAGGAGCTTTCTAGGACACAGCATTTTAGTGTTTTGGCTGTTTGTTTAGTAGGATTAGCAAAAAGGGCCAAAAGTGGCCTACTTGTCTGGCTTTGCCTCCCCATCACTACTACTACCCCCTATTAATAAAAATTACCATACAGTCTTTACACAGTATACCTTTTAATTTTGTTTGACTTTTTGGGGGGTCCAGATTAGAGTTGCCACCTTAAATTTGCTCTTGTCATGAGGGGAGGGGTGCAAATATGTGGATCATTTTTTTAGGTGGCATTATATAAGGTTACGGGACCCCCGAAATACATACCTGCAAAACATCCCATTTAAAAATCCATGTTAGAGCATACAAATTGGTAAAAGAATTGAAGAGAACTAGCAGTGCGTCAAATCAAAACTGCATAATGCAAAAACTACCTTTGCAGAACATGTCCACTGCATGTTGGCTTGAAATAATTTACAGTTCGTAGTTTTCATATAATATATATTTTCAGAGAGCATAAAATTGCTTGACGCTTAATTTTTCGTGAAGTATTCACCCCATGGAACTTGGTAATACAGTATACTTTGAATTCCCCTACACCCCTATTGAAAACTCTGTCTCTGAATATCTGATCCTCCATATATGATTGTTCAACCAAAAAAATTTAACATGCCAAGCTGAATAAAAATATCATATCAAGATCATTTCACCTACCTCATGATTCTAAATATAAAGACCATAAACAGAAAACCGGCATTAAATACATTCAAACTGGAGCGGGTAATCGGCGAATTCAACCTGACCAATCACAACGCCTACTCATCGCGGTTTCCATGACAACCGAAAATTGACGGCTGAATTAAGTAAAGTGACAAAAGGGCGGAGTTTCATCATCGCAATCGACGTTTTTTGTCACACCGCCTCGAAATGAATGACCAAACCGTACTACTACCCCCAAACGTAAGAGAATACTATTTATAATTGCGTTTAACTGCAGTCCAAAGAAACAGTATGATTAAAATGCTTTGTAGATAGTTTGAGGCCACTAACCTGTGGTAAATTTGCTGCTATTTGTCTCTGGAGTGAGTCCCTTTCCTTCTCTACCTCCTGTAACTTGATCTCCGTCTCGCCCAGCCGGTCCTGGGTTTCCCGCAGGCTGTCCATCAACTTATCCCTTTCATCTAGCATGGAGACCATCAGTTGCTCGAAATTGGCATCTTCGCCAGAGAACTGAGAGCTCCTCTGGCTGATGCTGTCTTCCGAGATGGTCGGCATCACGTCGCACATCATATTCCACATATTTGCCAGTTACTGTTCACACCCGGTACGTCTGGAGTCCCGATTTCGCTACCATGTAATGGTTTTCCTAACCCTGCCGCCTTTAGTTAGCTGAATTTCGCTCTCTGACACTGGAAGCGGGCTGCGTTTCTATTGGAACACATTGTCACGAACGCGGTCTCGCCGAAATTTACCATTATTCGTCGGTTTTCACGATGACACGCCTCGGAAATTCATTATTCGGGTGTACATTTATACACAAACTTATAGGCTGCCAGCCATTTTAAAAGCGATTGTCAAGATTGTCAAATTTAATGAAAGGAGCCCTAGTTAGAGGTCGATAATGCAGAAAACTCTCAAACATTGTACTAGGTTAAGGCGTTGTTCCACAGATGGTGCCACTAAACCGTAATTATTTATTATACTGATTCCCCCTAAAACTAGAACCAAAAAAATGCTAAATCAAATTTGTACAAACGGTACAAACCTTAGACAAGGAAAGAGAGAGAACGGAACCCGCGACTGACATTTCTGATACCAAATGGCACCAAAGCGCTATTCCCAGTGGCGTAACTAATGGGATTAACGTTCTGGTTGAGCTATTTGTAGAAATAATCTTTTTCAAATAAAATTTAATGAAATATTGTTATTCAGGGTTTCTATATGGCCAATTTCGCCATCCACAATTAAAACTTAAGTGACTAACATTACCGTAACCGTGATTTTCATTCGACTGCTGTTTTGTGGCCAATAATATATAAAAATTGATAATGTATATATTTTATTCAGTCATGAACATGTTATGTTCATTTGCAGTATATGACTGATGGAAGACACGATTATACTTCTACCCATAAAGAAAAAAACTGCTTGTAGTTTGTAGTAAATCAATTTTTTATTATTAAAGAACACATAATACCTATAGTATATTTATATTTATTGACATTATGTTTACATATAAAATACTGTCTATTACATACTGTAAACAGAAGCAGCAATAAAACATTTTTGTTATTATAGATTAGCTTACGAGATTGAGGAATTTGATGCCTTCAATCTCGGAGTCCCCATATGCAGTAAAAAAATCTACTTGCTGTTACGCTGTTACTTGCTGTTTGTAGTGTGTAATGAAGAGCAGTATTTTTAATTACTGCAACGAGGCTTTTTTATACATAACTTCTTTTTGCGACGGTGGCAATAATTAATGAAAAAGCTGGGGGGTTAAACATAAAAATTATCTCAGACATGAAATAAAGTAAGTTTTGGGCTAGAAATACAAAGGTCCTTTAATCTTATCCAAAATCAAAACATTTACAAAATTAGAAAATGACTCCTAGATTAGCTAGTAGTAAATAAAAACGAACAATTCATTCAATATAGGTGAGGTCCTATAACTTACATAGAAATTACAACTCTATTTTATCACTTAACCCCTTGCTTCCAGTAAGTTCTAATTTATTGCAGTTATGTATTTACTTATGGGGAAGTTTGGGTGATACTCAGTATTGTGTGCTTCAACAAAAATAATTTTTTTGTAGGAACGTGGCATTTCGCTTGCTCCTACAATTGATGGCAGTCAATATTACAGTCACGAAGGTCAAAAACTACCAATATTTTACTGCCCTTTAAACAGAATCATTTTTGTTAATTGGCTCCGAACTGGATTGTCCTGTTGTGATCGAGATTTTACAATAAAATGGATTCTGATATTTAAGTATTTTGTGCATACAGCTTTTATTAAAAAATATATATGATTTACATCATTTTCTAATACGTGACGTTCTAAGCAGCTGAAAATAGGGGTGCCTAGAAAACTTGATATTATTTTGCTTATCAGCAAAGGTACAAAATGTTTGGTGTGAATACAATTTTCATTAACTCTCAGAAAATGTTCCGATTTCAAACATATCTTGATAACATCATTTGATGGGTAAGTCAGACCGCCGTGGCTTTTAAATTCAATTAGGGAATTGAGAAACCGATCTCTAGTACCAATCAATGCTGTGACACATGTTTCACATTTTATTGTTTTTTGTAATTGGTGCGAAACATAACCAGCAATATATTGCACAATTTGGGATGAACATTCACTTATCACAGGTGCATTCATGATGTAGTCATGATCCTTCCAAATAGTTTCTAGATCATCAGAAGGCTCATTTATGTCTATTAAACTATGGTTAGATAAACTACTATTAATTACATCTTCAGACCTTACTTTTTTTGTAGAACTACTTAGAATAGGGATTTGATCTAATGGAATACAGTTACCCATACCGCCCTCTCTAATTTCTGCTCGAACCAGAAGCCTTTTGTAAGCAGCTAGAAACTGTCGAGCGGTTGGGTTATTATTCCAGCCACCTCTTGATCTAATTGACGAAAAGAATAATTCTAAATGATCTTGACTAATCTTATACAACGGAAGGTACAGTAATGTTTTTCTCTCAGAAACAAGTTCTTTGTACAATCCTAAAGAACTTGATAATGAAATTATTAATCCAATAAACCCAGTTTTTCTGTTAGACATGATTACTTGCTCATTATTAGATAATTTCAACTTTGAAAGATAAAAAATTGCACTATTGATAAATTCCGCAGATCGATCTATATTTTTTTGACATAATGCTTTTTTATAACCTGGTGCTACTAGGGTTCTGCTGTTTAAAATATCGAAAATGCTATTTACAATTCTAATAAATTTAACTGTTGCCTGACTACCTTTAAAATCCTCAAGATTCAGCTTTTTTTCGCAATACTCAATAGCATCGGCTACTGATGCACTAAGTAACTGAACTGCAAGCCGAACCTTCATTTTTTGTTTGAAAAAAATAATATGAGCGCGACGTAACTTATTCCCTAAATGTAAGCCCTCGCTAGTTTGCAGCTTCTCTAGAAGCGCTATGTATTTCCATTGAATAAAATTGTTATCACAATCAATTAGGATTTTCTTTTCACCAAATGCATTGCGAACAAGTTTTATCATATGACATGGATCATAAAAAATATATACATTGTGATCTGTAACTCTGAAACTTGTCTGTATATTTGAAATGTTAAATAAGAATCCAAAGTTATGACACATAGCGGTATTAGATGGAGCACCATCGAATGTGATTGACATAACTTTGGCTCCCGTATCTTCAATCAGATGGATGCATTGAGATACAATTGAATGTTTTTGACTGCCATTCAAAGAATCTGTAAGAAAGTAACCGACAGGTAATTTCCAAGTTCCATTGATGCAAACCAACATTATAACAAAAGCTTCTTTGGCTAAAGCATTAGAGTCATCGTTTAAATTTGTACCACAGTTCACATAACCATGGAATTTTTTTCCATCCCATTCTAAATGTTTCCGTATGGCTATTTCATCGATAATTAATGAAGAAATTATTGGTCTGTCAGATGATTGAACCTTATTTCTTAAGGTATTTATTGATTCCTTGGTAAAACCAGGCTCAGCATCCACATTCTGAAACCATTTAGCAATAGTTTTGCTATGCGGGAGACAAGTGTCAAAAACATCTCTCACATAGTTGTATGCCTTTGGTGAAAAAAAATTTAATGTCAGGGCAAATTTCCTAAGTTCAGGTGAATATTGAACATTTCTCCCCATTTTTCTGTTCAATATTTCTATGTTAACCTTGCTCATATTTTGAACTAAAACTAAATTTTCTTGAGATAGTAAATTTTGTCGCTCTAATTCCTCAGCAATTATTTTTAAAGAGGCTACTTTTTTGTGTGCTCTTTTCAGTGATTGACCAAGGGCACGGATTTTTTTCGTTTTTTCCTTATTCTTATCTTTTTGCAGCAGCAGTTCTCTTCTAAGTTTCTTTTTCCGGGGAGAGTCGTCCTGTGCAGCCAGAGCTGAGGTTGATGGCGATGGTTCTGGATGAACATCACGTTCACGGGGTCTTTTTCTTTCTTTTGCCTAAAATAACAGAGCTGTATATTAGACAATGTTTGAAACATTATTTCCGAAAGAAAGACAGAACAAATTAATTTATGATTTAAGTAGATGTGAATGAGTGACTGAATCTTATAGGAAAAGTGACAGTAACATTTTGTTTTGATTTCGTATCGAGTAAACACACCTAAATATAGTTGTTTAATAATGTAACTGTAACACAAGAAATTATTACATTTTTGAGGTTAGCTGCCTTTTGATTTCCATAGCTATCAATTTTTAAATGGTTATTCAGCCATTCGTAATCGTATTTCTCCTTACTTTATTGCACTGTTTATTTTGGAAACGTCATCACTAATACTCAAATATAAAACCAAATTTGAGACCATAAATATAGAATATAGGCATAAGGCATAAGAATGATTTTAAATTAATATCACACCCAAATCATAACTCATTAATGATCCAATTATATACAATGGAGTGAAGATTTATAACAAACTTCCTCCTCACAGGTTTTAGTGAATATCCCAAAAGTTTTGTTTGTTATTATATAGCTTTGTCAATAAGAATCTTGTAAATTCTTAGACTATAAAGTATATCGATCTATCTATCTATCCATCTATCCATCTATCCAACTATCCATCTATCCATCTATCCATCTATCCATCTATCCATCTATCCATCTATCCATCTATCCATCTATCCATCTATCCATCTATCATAATCCTAGAATGTTTATTATTTTAATATTGATTAAGCGTAGAGAATGTAAGCTAGGAATTATAACTTACAATTTTTGGACGTAAGTATTCCGGAAGCTCGTCAAATATGGTGGGGACTGCTCCTTTCAGAAGATATACTTTTTGATTTGTTTGATGAAGGAAATTCTGTTCAAAATGCTTAGAACAAAGCCTATCGTTGCTTGTAGGCTTCCAACCTTCGATCCTCATATTTTTGATCCATAAATCATGTCTAGGAAGATCTTTAGGAAACCTGTCGAGGAAGAAAGAAAATTAATTTTATTATTCATACAACTACAAATAAAGGCCACCCTTGAAATGCACACCTTGTATAAGGGTATTGGTATATTATATATTACAATGCAAAGTCATAATATTTCTATTCAAAATGTAAGCTATAATAGATACGCCACTGGAAAACTGATTGTATTTGAACCAAAAAATCCCTTAAAAACATAATTTTTAGACTTTACGTGCTCAAAAACATTATGATTCGCATGTTAGTGGTACATTCCAAATTATATTTCGGATACACATATATCTTTGAACTAGATATCGAGATATTTGCATGAATTTCGGATACACCAAAAAAATAAGATCATAAATTTACCTGTGAAAAGTGATTCCTGGCTCCTTCCTGCTGCTGTGGCTTTTACAACGGTAAGCTGCACACCCCACCATTACGCTCACCACAATATTTCACAATTATTGGTCTTAAAAACGTTAAATATCGCAAAAACACCACCTTGACACTACCGTCAGTTTTCCACCAGCATTTTGACAGCTATTCATTTTCGGTATCAGCTAATCCATATAGCATCAAATGGGCGTGCGGTATCCCCTCTCTTTCCTTATCTAAGGTACAAACCCTCAAAAATCACTTTTAATACAAGGCGATTTTTAACTGCCTAAAATATATAAAATAGAAATGTATAAGGGGTTTGAAAGGATACCTACAATGTGATAGCAGCAGTGTTGTAGATTTAGAGACAGACATTATAATAAAGATATAGAGGTACCTATCAAAAATACAAACCGATATTAAGCTAAGCGCGCACTGGGTGGGACGGAACGGACGGACGGACGGGCGGAGGGTCGGACAATAGAGACAAGCAGTCTCGTTGACTCTCGTGATGGGTTTAGTGCTGTTATATGTATTGTGAAAACCAAAACGATATGTTGAGTGAAGAAGAAATAATTGTAAGGCTACTAATATTGGTAGCAGAAGAAGAAGAAAGGTCAAGAACTCGAGGAAATCACAGATTTTGCATTCATAGAATAAATCGCAAGAGATTAGAGCACCACCGTAATTGGGAACATCCAAGCTCGCTTTGCAACCAGTATTGCTCAACTGAAACGGCGGAACGTCTGTAGTGTCTGTACCAAAGCACCTGCAGGCACGCGCCGAAGTGCTGATGAGTCATCGGTACGGCTAGTCAGGACGGTCGGGATGCCTACTATGCCTAGAAATCTTTCTTTCGGGATTTTATCGGACGGCGGAAGGTGCGGATGGTCCTGTTCCGACAGTGATGACCCAGTGCGCGCACCCATCATAGGCAAATCAATAGTGTCCGACCGAAACTATTTTTTACGGCCGAAACCGAAACATCAATATAACGTCAGTAATTTTTTCGTGGATATAAAAATGAATAACGTTTCATCCACATTATCACACCTTATTTCAAATAAATTATTTATACTTTTTGAAATAATAAGTTAATCTGAACCAAATATCAACTATTTTATATTTATATTATATTTTGTATCTACTATATAACATTCCAAACTATGGTCAATCTTTATGACACTGTTTCAATTAGCTGCCTTAAAACTAAATTTCTGAAGTAAGTAAGTAATTTATCAACTTTCTTTGCAAATAGCTTCCTCAGTCTGAATAAATTTGACTATTAGCATTAAGTAGTTGTTCAGTGGAAACAGTCGTCGGTAAGGCGACGTGAATTTTAGGGAAACCTTTCTCAAAGACAGAAACGGAATGAAATTCTAGTGAGAGTAATATCTGCGTTTCTTCGCAAGCTTGGCTCCGATAAGTAGGCTTCTTACCTTGTGATAAGTTATTACCATCATTTACCCAGCAAAATGACACTTCTTCGCTTGAAGATTAGTGCTCCGAGGACGTCCGATCGCAGCTCGAAATCCATCGAATTTAGTTTCAGCTTCGGCTGGATGGCAGCCGAAACTAAACCGAAACCCATTTTTTAGCCGAAACTAGGCCGAAATCAAAACCGAAACCGAATGTTCGGTCGGACACTACAAATCAATGCTAGACATTTTTGAAAAATCCCGTGTACCGTACCGTCCGACCCAGTGCGTTGAAGGCTTTAGGGAAAAATTGTTTATTACATATATCTAACATCTGGACCTGTTGCAAAAGCATTCCACTTCTGAATCATATATCTCCTACTTCTATTCTTAATAGTATATTTCGTTTTATAAACTATTTTATTCATAGTATTTGTTTCTTTAATTTACTTCTGTAATCTCAATTTCTGCCTCTCTGTCTCACGAAGCAGTCAACGCGATTTTGTAGGTTAAATTTGGAGTACGGTGTTGTCAGTTTCTGTCACATCCGGAAAAATGTCAAGCACAAAATACTGGCACAAAACAAAAAGGGATAACAGAAAATATAAAAATGCGTAGGCATAGACATAACAAATTCACTTATATTTGAAATATGACAGCGTCGCTGAATGAACCCTGCTATCTGGTAGATGTCGAGGAAACAAATACACAAGGAAAGCCACACTTGAGACTTGAGGGTCGCTTGAGTAATCTTCAAGTATCCCTTGACCAAGGGCGCTTCCAAGGGGGGGTAGAGGGGGTAACTACCCCCCCCAGAACACGGAACAAAACTGACTAATTAAAAATAAGATGCATTGAAATTTAACTGTTTATGTTGCTTTAAATATATTTTTCTGTTTACATTATTTATAATAAGTCTGGTTTTATTATGTGTTTTGTTTTGTTAATTTTCCTTATAATAACAAAATGGAAAATACCTGTGTAATGTTTAATTTGATCTTTGCGGCTGAAAAATTTTAATTTCATAAATATTCATCTCCTACCGTATTATATCTTCATTTGACAAGATGTTTATTGTACCCCCCCCCCCCCCCCGTCTCCTTGGCGGCGCTCACTACATTATCCATAGAGTAACTACCCCCCCCCCCCCCCCCCAGAAAAACTTCCTAGAAGCGCCACTGCCCTTGACTAATACTTAAGGGATACTTGAGAAACGACTATGAGGCCCTTAGTCGCATGGTCGTGTAATAGATTCTCCTTATAAACATCTCTACATCTATCTTGAAAAATTGTCCATAATTCGGCCCAGGCGATGGTTACAGAAGCATGTCGTGCTTTCCTAAAACTTAGGTTCGGAAAATATTTAACCCATGTTGTCACCAGCTGTTAACAAATAAAATACAAATAAACTGAACATCATTTATTAACTAAAATCACAAATTTATTTGATACAGCTAATTTCAGCTTTGATCTAGCGGCGATTCAGTACACTTTGGCATGGCAAACTATTATCGTAAATAAACTAATCAGACAGAAAATAACTTTTGCGTGTAAGACCGCACTTGATATAAGTTCTGTTTTGATATCAGGTGTAAGTTAACACAGAAATTGTATCAAGTGCCGTAAAATAAATCACAAAATTTAAACAGCTTCTGCAAAGCCAACACGGTTGTTGCCCAAATCAAACTCAGTGTAGTATCTGCCGATAAAAACGTCTCCCAAGATCCACAGGGGTCCATTTGGTGGGGGGATGTCGATTCCCATGAAGCCAGACAGGCAAAGCGTTTGGCCAGCTTGAGAAACCTGAAATATGATAATTATAATCTTTATTACAAATTGTACAATGCCCGAGAAATAAATTATTTAATAAGCACAACAAATCTGGGAACTCCACCAGTATATTAAACGCTGTCTGTATACATGTGTCCAATTTGACGTGTCAAATAGTCCGTGGATCACTGATGCCAGATTTCTCATGATGGTCAGGAATTCTGAGCTATTTGATGAAAATTGTAAAAAGTGACATGTTGTATGTATTATATACCTATACTAATATTTAAATACTTTACAATGAGGTATTAAATAAATAACAAATATGACGTAATATTGATGTTACGTCTCCAAAAACCATGTAACGAATATTTTTACTTTTTTCTGTGAGTATGAAGGGGATTAAAAGCCCTTTCGAACTTCAAACATAAAATTTTGCAGCAAGGCTGTGACGTAATAAATCTTAACGTGACGTCATGTCTTTCGTAGAGGCACCTTAGAATGTGATTTTGCCGTGTGACCCTGCTTCTTATTCACATTGACAGATGTTTCTTTACATCATTTCTTGATCTATTTTGGTATCACACAAGGGGGAGGTTATCTATGCGTGACACTAGTGACAGGTCGATAATGACTTGCCGGAAGTCAGTGTTGCCAGATAATGTAAAATCGTGGATATACCTTAAAACTTACCCTCAAAATATAGTCTTTTCCTTCCAGGGCAAACGGCTTTCCACCAAGGACGAAATTGATGGTCGGTAGTTTAGGAATGGATTCACAGCTGACTAAGTATTCACCACCCATGATTGGTGTAGCTCCAATAGCCTAAAAAGTATAATGAATTTGAAATTTATTGAGTATTGTCAGCGGCATTGCAAATATAGTGTCTCTGCTGATGTGAAAAGAACTAATCACAGAATAATAAACGACCAGCATAATATCTCTGAGGATTTCCTATATAAAAATGGTTCCCACAAAATTTGACCTTGGGAGGATTTATGGATGATTTTACGGCTGTGAAGTTTGGGTAGAGACGTGAAAATGAAAATATCGATACCGGTACCAACTCGATATTTTTTAGCCTCATAGGCGCGTTTGGCTCGTACAGAGCATTTTGTGCAACCGATACAAAAGTATCGATACCAGCTTGGAATGCCTCTAAAAGTATCGATGACAAAAGTACTCGATATTAGTACAGAAGTATCGAAGTATCGTTAGCATCCCTACAAAAAATCATCCAAAAGTGGAGATGCGCTTGTAATTTCCGCTAACTTGAGTTATTGTGCTGGTTGTTTATTATGCTGAATTTTGTTGATACTGTGTCGTGACCGTGTAGATTGAAAACGTTCTATTAGTATAATAGACCTGTCGAAAAACGACCTTTACAAAAAAATCTATAAGAATATGTATATCAAAACGCAACAAATCCAACCTTGACAATTTTTGAGTAGTGTAATTATGAAAGCCGTATGATATGCGTCAGAATCACTCAAATCGCAATAAATCTGATTGATTGCTTTTTTTGTCGTTCACAAAAAGAGAGCAATTCAATCAAAACGTAGTAAATCCAAAGTATCTTCAAAATTATTCATGATTCATTCAAAGTGTAGTAAATAATAAAATAGCGAGAATATATTTTTTGTAAGTTGTAACATACTATCAATATTTTGTTAAAAAGTTATTCATACTAAACGTAATAAATCCTCCTATTAATCAAACAAACCTTAAAAAAATCCATCTGACTGAATCAAAACCTAATAGATTCATACTTTTTTCGCACATAACTTGTTATACATAAAAAGAAAAAATGTCAAATTATCAGTTCATAAATTTCCCTTCTCACCTATTATAAAAAAACACAAAGCCATTTCATTAAATATTTCAGACATTTCTACTAAAACATTTTCATGATTTACATAAAACTGTTAAAACTGGATTTATTGCATTTTGTATAACAGCTCCTCATATCTCTGTAGTCAAAAGTGCAAGAATAGTCTAGGCTAAACTTCGCCCATTTAAAAAGTGATGACCGATGCGAATCGAATGGCAGTTTGTCAGCAGTGAAAAAGGCAACTGGAACGTAATCCACAGTTTTTAAATAATGTGGTTACATGTGACGAAAGTTAGTATTATCATTTATCACTATAAGCAACATAGTCCTTAAAACCTCTACCTTCGGCGCGATCGTTGTTTTTTTTTACTTCTGTGTCATCGACTTCTATGGCATTAGCCTCGTGTTCCGTGTAGGCTTTGTTAATCTTAATCCCATTAACTAAGCTATTTAATGAAGCCATCAGATTACACCCTTTTCCAAATTGCTTAAAAGTTGCGCGAGTTGTACCTATATACAAAAGAAGAAGCAAAGATGATCCTAGTAACTATCGTCCCATTTCGATCACTCCTATTATTGGTAAAATCTTGGAGACAGTATTCAATGATCATCTGATTACATGCTTTGAGGATAACATGTTGTTTAGCGATCACCAGTTTGGTTTTCGGAAGAAGAAATCGAACTATTATGGCATTAATTAGATTGGTAGAATGTATTCAGCATGGATTCAATGAGGGAAACCCAACGCTTGGTAAATTCTATGATATAACCAAGGCCTTTGATTGTATGTCCCACACCATTCTGATTAATAAACTTAGTAAATACGGTCTTGGTAATGACAGCCTCGCTCTCATTGCCTCTTATCTTACTAATAGACTGCAGTATGTAGTGTTAAATGGTGAACACTCCAGTAAATTGGAAGTAAAGCAGGAAGTTCTTCAAGGATCCACTTTGGGACCTACTTTATTTATTATCTACATAAATGACTTGACATTAGCTACTTCTATCCATTTAACACTATATGCAGATGATACTACTTCACTCAGTATTGTTGGGAGTAATGAGAGTGTGGCTGCATTATCAGATGTCTCAGACCTTCAGGTTGGAAACTGGTGTTCTCAGAACGTATCATGTCTAAATGAACAGAAAACTCAGACTATGCTGTTCTCCCTAAAGGTCTTCCCTCACGAGACTGATTCTATTCAGACCCTTGGTGTTCGTCTAGATTCGAAGTTAACATGGGAAAGTCACATACATGACTTAAACACAAAGCTTGGCAAAAGCGTTTTTGTTTTACGTAGTCTTGCCAACAGTGTCTCAACCAGCACTCTCCTTAATGCCTATCATGCTTACTTTAACTCACGCATGACATATGGAATTATACTGTGGGGTCACTCCACCCACACCTCCAAAAAAAATTTATAACACAAAAAAAGTGTATCAGAATCATGGCAAGACTACCCCCACAACAGTCATGCAGAGACAGCTTCAAAAAATTGGGATCCTCACCTTCCCGAGTGCATACATCTTGCACTGCCTTGTCTATATAAAAGAAGACATCGAGAAATTTGATTTGAACTCTTTAAGTTTCACGACTATAAGACAAGGTCTTGCAACGATATTTCAGTGCCATATGATAGAGTACAAAGAGCTAGGAGTGGTTACAACTACCACGGTATAAAGTTTTTTAATGTACTACCCACTGCAGTAAAAACGCTGGGTAGTGAAGCTTTTAAGACTAAAATGAAAAGCTTTATGGAACTAAAAGCATTTTACAGTGTGAACGAGTATTTTAAGGACAATTTTAACGATATAGTTATTTAATAGATCTATACCATTTTTATATTATGTGTTATATTGTATTTTGATTATATTTGTGATGTGTATATGTATTATAGGTATATGTGTGTGTCGCTATTTTTAGTATTGTTTGACTTGTGTTATTGCTTAGGCATTTTCAGCACCAATAAATGAATTGATGTTGAAATTGAATTTACTGTTTCCCGGCGCCACTCTAGGAACAGCACTGCTAATTAGAAGCCAACGGCGTGAAGGCTAATTTTTATTTATTTTATATCCTCAACTCAGTACTGATTTTTCTAACACGGTTAAAGGATTACCTACGATAGTACTACAGTAATAAATCAGATTCTTAAATTAAATTTCTAACTATGGACTAGAGAGCGAAGCTTAGAGCGACCCGTGTTGTATTGTCAATGTTCGATGATGTAGCACATCTCACCTTGTTGATGGCCTTGACCTCCTCAGAAGGTCCAGCGATGAGACTGGTGCCAGTATCGGCGATGGCTTCGCAGCCTTTGGCGCACAAGGTGGTTTCGGGGCCAACTTGCACCTTGTCCATCTTGAATTGCCAGTAGGCCTGGCGATCCACCGGCAGATAGGTGAATTCGCCCTTGTAGTGGGCTTTGTCGGATCCGCCCAGAATCAGTTCACCTCCTTGGGGCGCTGCGGGATCCCTGGAAATTATTTGGAGTTGAAAAATTACAAAATTACATAATATATACATAATAATATATACATCCACGACAAAAAACATCTAAATAATCTCAAAAAATTTGTTTGCCTTGTATTGACAGTTTTTTTTGCTTTCAGGTTATACATCACGTGATTAAGGGTCGTATTCATAGCCGTAACTTAAGGGTCCCTTAATACTTGAATGTCCTTTAAATACTCAATTAACGAAATGTCAACATGACGTTTCGTTGCAGTCTAGGCGATTTTATAGGTGAATTTTGGAGTAGGTGTTATCAGTTTCTGTCACATCGGGAAAAATGTCCGGCACAAAACACGAAATACTGACATAAAACAAAAAGAGATAACAGAAAACTTCAAAATGCGTAGGCACACGCATAACAAATTGACTTATATTTGAAATATGACAACGTCGCCAAATGAATCCCGCCGTATGGTAGATGTTGTCTAGATGTCTAGGAAACAGATACACAAGGAAAGCTTTGAGTGTTACTTGAGGGAATCTTAAGTATTACTCAAGGGACGATTATGAGTACGGCCCTTAAATCCTCCCTTGAGCGTTACTTAAGGAAAACTTATTCAAGATTAATTCTGTCGCTAATTTGTGTATAGGTAATTTAATGCACAGTTTTTGTATGTTTGTCTCCAAGTATTACGACCCTTAAATCCTTTCCACCCTGCATTGAACATTAAACAACCTGTGCATTCGGGCCAGGTAAGAAGTACCAAGTAATCGGATTGTTGTCAGTGGGTACTGCAGCACTAAGAACGCTAAACTGTCAAACTGGCAGGACAATAGTAGGACAATAGTATAAAATCACGATAAAAGTATGTTTAGGGCGAATAAAAATGCATCAAACTACGGTAATTTGGAATTAGGTAACGTACGATACAAGAAAGGACTCACATATCAAATCTCTATTATAGACTATTGTGTATCCCTTAGCCTTTACTATAGGAATAATGCATTATATCACGCAACCAAAAAAGTTCGTGCTGTGTTTAAGCATTGTTTAAGGTTAAGAAATAGTTACACAAAAAAATGAGTTAAACCTAGACTTATTCAGAAAAATGATCCCCCTCAACAAATATGTATTATCCTTTCCCATCTAGACTCAAGACTGTATATCCCATTTTTATAAAAATCTTGCTTTTGGGAACTCAAGAATTGTGTCATCTCGTTTTCCAAAGCCTCTCTATTTTCAAGTCGCCAATTCCGCATGAGAATTGTCCGAGGCCAAAAACAGATTGTATTGTCACTCGGGGCAAGGTCTGGTGAGTATTGAGGGTGGGGTAGAATTTCCCAGTGGAGTCGCGCTGTATGTGGTCTTGCATTATCCTGATGGAAAGCAACACGTTTTCTGTTCGCTCCTGTCCCAAGTTCTGACTGGAGCTATCCGTGAATAGCTCAAGATCAGAGGGTGAAATGAAACTGTCACTTCTGTTCCATTGCTCCCTTCCTGGGAAAAGGACGATGTAGGATCTCTCCGTGTGCGCTTGGAGAACTATAGACTCCGAGGCCATTCCGAGTATGGTGATTTATAATGTAACTCATAATATCTGTTGTTTCTTTTTTTTATGGTCAGCCTCCCGCAAAGGCTGAAAACCTATGGCGCTGTAGAAGCGCTGCGAGAGGATAAGTGTCGGTTCACGTTAGATTTGAAACGCTGCAGGTTGTAGCCGTCGGGAAACAAATTCCCCGGCAGCTGATTCCACAGCGTCGAAGTTTTCTCCAAAAAAAGGAATGCTGGAGGAGACTGGTTCGGGGAGTAAGGACCTCGACCTGGTAAGGATGAGCTCGCAGAGCTTCTCTAGTGTTCCTGGTCCAGACGGCCTTTGGTGTTATTATCTAGGAGAGCTCACTCGAACATCTTCCGTGATAGAATCCCTTCTTCGATGTTCCAAGTCCTAGTTCCTTTTTGTCCTGCCAATTGAGTCTGTAGGCGACCATTCTAGCACTTCTCTCTACCTCAATGTGTAGAGGGTTTAAGTTTAGGAAGGTCTTCATGGCTTGTTGACGTAGCAGACATGGCACCAGTAATAGCCAGTTTGATGATAATTTCTAATACCATTTTACGATTTCGGAGTCGAAAATGATACAATGCAATTTTTCACTAAATGAGATCAGAGACCTGAGATCTTGTATTTCACGGAATTTTTCATTTTGAATTAATTTTTGAGTAAGTCACAAGCTACTTTAATGAAAATAGTTGTTGTTTTATCATATTCAATGAGTTATATTTTTTATCGCCAGAAATAAAAAAAACACTAGACATTGCGAATAATAGACGCTAGGTCCCCTTGCCATTCATCTACACTACATACCTGTTCAAGTAGAAAGAAAACACTGGCTGTGAAACCAATTTTTGAGAGACCATATTGTAGAAGACTGGGGGTACTCCATCTACAGCGATTCTACTGTAACCCATTCCCAAGATGCCATCAAATTTGGCAGCTACAAAGGCCATACCAGGTTCGTTCATGGCTTCAGCGAAGGTTTGGTTTTCAACCTTCAGTCCACCAAACTAAAAGAATGAAACCGTTTAATTTTAATAAACAAAATTGCTCGGTTGATGAAGAATTGCCTGGTCGTGGATGACACCATATTGTACGGACTCAAATAGTCTTTTATATTCGTGTGAATAAGGCCACTCAATAAGTTCAAAATATAAATACTTACAGACACATGATCAGTGGATAAAAATCCATCTAAGCTTCCTGATCCATAGCGAATGGCAAATGCAGTTCCATTCTTCTTGTAGGTTGATGATTTTGATGAGTCATATTTGTTATGAAGCACTGCAAAAAATAAAACCCATGGTCAAAATTACCGAAATACTCTATATTACTGGAGTATTGGCATTACAAGCCTACAAAATACTATGTTTGTCATAGTTGATGCACAACCAAATAAAATAATTAGTTACTTTGAATGATCATGAGCAGACAAAAGTACTAGGGATGAAAAGATGAAATCAACCATAGAGAATTACTAACCATCGGACGTTTTACTGTGTAAAGTTAATTTAACTTAACACGTTGTTGGACACAACGGCTATTATAGCCATCTAAAGAGTGATCGTGATATGCCACGACGGCTATATCAGTCAAAAAGTTATCTGCTTGTTACGGCAAAACGGCGACAACCGTCAGAATGTCGGTATACTTGCTCTCTTAAGCAATGTTTGTGCCATAACATGAAGCTCTTCATTTCTGAAATTGCCAAATTCTAACCCACTATACGCTATCCCAACTTTTCATGTTTTAAGGCGCATGGGTAAAACAGCACGACGGCTATAGCCGTCCATAACTTCCAATGTGATGCATTGAGCATGTGTATAGCTGCCATATTGCGAGTGTGTTTTTGTTTGGTTTTCATGTTTTCATGTGTTTAGTAGGTACTTTGTATCCAGACTGCTTTGAAGAGTGGCATCAAACATAGATTTGTGTCTGAATTCTATTTTGTTCGGGGATACCTCTGTTTGCTAATAATTTTGATTTTTTGATACCGTCTATATTCTGAGAGATGCATCTTTGTTTATAAATTTGATACAATAAAATTTTGTTTTTGTTTTAGTTTTTGTCTCGAAAATTATCCTTTTCTTCCCACAAGATGTATTTTACGATTACACTGATCAGACGGCTATAGCCGTGGTTGCCATTCTAGAACATAAAGTCAGCTGTGATATGACACGACGGATATAGCCGTCTTTTTTTGTTGTCGCAAAAAACCTCAAAAATGGAAAAAAGAGTCAAAAATAGATACCCCTAAAATATTTTGGTAACGGAAATCATGTTACAAACGCGGAAAAAATGGGAATGTTTTGAGGTGCCATATTACGAAGCCTCCCGGCCAGCAGAGTGTCCAACAATGTGTTAATATCCCATTAAGAGCTCGGATACTGAAATGACATGTTTACTCCACTGTATTGTACGGTGTTGAGGCTTCGACAATGACAGAAGCAACACAAAAAAATAATACAATCATTCGGACTCTGGCGTTACCATAAAATGCATAGAATATCCTACGTGAGTCATACGACAAATGAGGAAGTCCTGCGGAGAATGAAGAAGACAATAGAGCGTATGAACCTCATAAAAGAAAGAAAAACCCAATATTTTAGCCACATTATGGGAAACCAGAAATACGAACTGCTGCGTCTTATCATCGAAGGCAAAATCAATAGTAAGAGGGGACCAGGAAGAAGACGCAACTCTTGGCTCAAAAACCTGAGGCAATGGTCAAATATGACCTCCATAGAATTATTTAGAGCCGCCACAAATAAGGTTTAGTATTTAGGATTAAAAGTCTCTCAAGCCGGAACACTGGACGAAGCGATATCTGAGAGGAACATTCAAGGAAGAAGGGCAATTTCCATGCTAAACAATGTCTTATGGGATAAGAGCATACATCTAAGCAACAAAAAAAGAATTTATAAATCGATCGTAAAAAGTGTAATAACTTACAGTGCCGAAGTATGGCCTCTAAAAGAACGAACACCAAGAACACTAAGAGCCACGGAGATGGACTTCTGGAGAAGAGCGGCCGGAAAGTCCAGACTAGATAGGATACCGAACGACACTATAAGACAGCATAGAAATAAAACACGACCTTATCGATGACATTAGAACCCAACAATTGGTCTGGTATGGACATGTCCAGATAATGCCACAACATCGGATACCAAAGAAAATCTTAAATTGGAACCCACAAGGAAGAAGAAAACGAGGAACACCACGAGAGAGGGAATCAATACAGAAGTACGGGAAAGAGGCCTGGAGGAAGACTTATGGGGAGATAGGGAGGAGTGGAGATTAGGAATCGGAAGACGTCGAACGTTATAACCCGATGTGTATATATATACAAAAAGATTAAATGAGCAAATGTAATAGCCAACGTCCTCAAGGATAAGGTACCTTAAGAAGAAGATTATAATGTAGCTATTACTCTATATTAATTATTATTACTTACAGCAGGCAATGTTGGTGAAATGGCAACGCTTTGAAGGCACCCACAAATTGGAAGATCCTGTATCAAAGATGACCTTGAATGTCTGTGGTGGAGTACCAATGCTGATGGGTCCATAATATTGAGCCTGAAAAGTAGTAATACAAGCTAAATGTAATACATGGTATTTATGTATATACAGGTAGACAATTATAATACTTTTACTTTCGACCCCCAAATATCCATGATAGTGGTAGAGAATATGCATGATTAAGTGGAGGTTATAGTAAACTGCTTGAGTACAACACATTTGCGGGGTAAAAAGAGAGATAAGAAGTCGACCAAGCAGCGGGCGTGGCCAATTTACTATAATTCCTACCAAGGATATACCACCAAGTTATAAAAAATATTTGAGGCGCCACTCTCTTTTGTTTACATGCAGAGGGTCTGTGATGGTGATGCCGAACTGGCTCCCGCTGACCCTAGACCCGTTGCGTCGCCGTCGTGCAAAAAGTATTCAGACCTTTTTTGACAGTCTGTCGTTAAGAAATAAACATTGTATAATTTATACCTGTCATCACTGTTGATCCCTTTTCTGTGTATTTTGGGTATATACCTAATAGTAGATACAATATGGATAGAAGTTACGGGAAAAAGAGTTTTTTACAAGTGCAACGGAGCTGTCACACAAAAAATGACTTTATCGTCATAGCGAAAATAAGATGAAAAATAAGGTGAAAATATGAAAAATCAACAAGAAATACCAATGACAATATTATGCGTGTGTATGTTATTTGCTATAGGAACATCTGAGGAAGCAGCTAAATTCAGTGAGGTTCACTTCACTCTGAGCTTTTTTTAGACATGCTGATGCCATTAGAAAACTGAAATATGTAAAAGTATTACAGCATTGCGATATGATACAGAATACTTAAAAAAACACATTTGCAATTTATTTAAATTAATTCAGCATCTCACAACTAAAAAGCTTGTAGTGAAAGACAAGCATTTTTTACAGAATAAAATATTCAAAGAAACTATTAGAAACCATAACCAAGTATATTCATAAGTACCCACAAAACTTCTTATGTAATGATAATGTACAGATAGCTCCATGTAACATGATACTTCAGATTAGATAACATAGATACAGTAGAATCTGAAGTACATGCAGTTCAATAAAATTTCCATCAGAGGATTTATTTATTAACTAACAAACCTCTCAAGATAGTAGGTTATTATAAGTAGCACATTTTTCATTAACTTCAATAAGACAAGTATATTATGATTATATGTATGCTTAAAATGTCCTATATATAATATATAAGTACAATGACCTGACGATTTTAACATAAAGTCTTAGGTCATTACATGTCTTATCTCACTGATATTTATTAGATTATTTGTAATTATAGAAATTTGCTATACATAATTTTACAATATGTCATTGAAATAGGCACCTGGCATCATTCCAAGATGATTCATTCATAACATGAAACCAATATTCAATAATTCATTTTCAGAAACACAACTTGAGTCATTCATTTTTTAATTAGTGAAAATGCATAATTGCAGATGATAACCCTTGACACTTATTTTGTATGCTATTCCTCATATATGCTATAATCTGTTGTTCATATTTGTTTATTGAACATTGGTTGTTTATTTGGTGGTTTGTTGATTACTAGTATCTTTACATATACTTTTGCCATATGTTTATTTTTAACTTTTAGTGATATGCTCAATTACTCATATATTGGGTGAGTAAAGAATCAGAGTCATTGTATGACCATGTAGTTCCATTAATTCTTGGTAGTTTTAGACATAAATTGAATGTAATTTTTTTCACATGCATAACTGAAAACAACCACCCCCATAAAACAAAATATTATATTATAATAATATTGTCGGAATTATGGATGTTTTATTAGTCCTTAGCAATATATACTATTACATAAGTATCGACAAAAAAAAGTGATCATTTATCAAAAGGTATGACACAAAGTCTCAAAATCGTTAAGTTGATTCAAGAAAAGTCACCCAAATATACATTTCTTAAAAAAAAACATGTCAATTAATCTGCCGTGCAAATTACAACAAATGCTCATCTTTATAGCTATGCAATGGTGCCTTAATGTCAGTGTAAATGTCTAAGTAAGATTGGCACAGCTGTCTCAATCCCATGGCAGCAATGTGTCCAGACTTAAATACTATGACCTTTTAGCTGTGGGGACATATGAAATCAGTGGTGTCCAATACACCACGTGGCTCCCTCTTATCACAAGAATTTTTCTTTTAAAATTACACAATTTTAAGATGCTATTCTGAAGTTTTGATAGACTGTTCACTTTTTATCTATCCAAATACCAATAAAAATAAAATAGATATCTTAGAGGAAGAAAAGCAGACGAAATATCCGTAGCTCCTCCGACAACCTTGCAGGCTCTGGCTAGACTACACTGTGATTCTGCTAGTAATGGTTATTAGATCCCTGGGTGGAATGAGGGATATATTGTTCTCTGCATAGCTCAAAATGCCAGTATACTGTCTGGCGGCGCATCTACTTAGAAGGCACAATTTGCCGGACCCAGTGATTGCTCACCTCAAGCAAGGTGTGAAGAGTAGTCATTTGATAATGGTATTGGAGCCTGGGTTGCAGCTTTTCGTTTTTGAGTTAAATATGTACCACTAAATCAGATTTTATTCTAGTCTATTTGAATAATTGAGTGTGAACAAACTTACATCCAGGTAGTTGGAAAGTGGTTCAGGCACTGGTCCACCAAGGTTCCTATATTTATTTCCATTCAATACAACTTGACTGACATCAGTTCCAACTTCTTGAAAAGTCCGCCTAACGGATTTGAACTTATATAAAGGTATCCTGAGGAAGAGATATTTAATTTATTGCAAAGCTGATACCAAAACTAGACATATGGAATTACTAAATAGATCTGAGTGTATTGGGTATCGATAAACTCAGCCAGCCACAATGAAGCAATTAACAGCTTTTAACAATGGATTTGGACCCCACCTGATTAGCAATAATAATATCAGTGCTTGAACTAAGTAACATCAGCTACTTGTGATAAGTTTTGATAATCATTAACTCTACTATAGCATGGCAAGCAGGATATCCAAAAATAAAAAAAATTGAAAAAATGCTTGGCCTTTGTCCCCATGCCTGGCTATGTGCCTGTCCTTTTGAATGTATTTAGGAACTATGTAGAGGGATCAATAAATTAAAAAGCCTAAGGCAAGACCTAATCCTACTTGGCTATGATTACTGGCACAGAATCTATTGGCACAGTAGGCAATAGAGGAACTATAGAAAGCATAGTTTTATAGGCAGCTGGTAGCTTATACAAAATATTCTGAATATTCATAGAGTGAATATTGAAATACTGTGCATTGCAAATTCTTCCTTATAAACAAAAAACACAAAAGCAAATATGAAGACTAGGCAAAAAAAGGCGAGCATTCAGAAAAAATAGCAACAATGTAAAGTTTATTTCTGAAAAAAATAAACTGCTACCTTGTTGAGAAGTATTTTTAGATGAAATGTTTTTGTAGTTCTTGGCAGCACAATGATATACGCAATTGGATTGGATTACTATGGACTCACCTATGAAATTCACAGTTCACGGCTACCAAAGCACAAAGGAATACTAATAACAGCCTCATATTTGTTCTGAAGCTAGCTTTTGCTCCTATTTTACTTAACTAACCGGTGAAATTCAACAACCAGACCAACAGCACAACATAAATTAATAATAATGACCGATATTCTGAGAAGCGACCGGTATTTATATTGTTGTTATTGACGGGACGATGACAAACACGAACAACACTTAGGAATGACACTCTTGACAATACACTTCACAGATAATCCGATGTTGCCAAATTTTCTTATCTAATACGGAGCTTTTTAGTAGTCTTTGGGAGCTTTACATTTTAGCTCTGGCTGAAGAGAGCTTAAGGCGCGTTTTCAGGGGTCGATCTGGGTTGAACGATTTGGATCGTTCGACCATAATTCGATCTGCGCTGAAAGCAAAAAGGTTTATACGACAGGAACATATAATTATGTCGTCAGGTCCAGAACCACTCGTTAGTGATTTCAGTACTTTGGTCAATTCCCGAATGTATGTTGCTCTAATGCTTTTGATTTTATTTTTCAAGTCACTTTCGGATATTTTAGGTTTATTCACATGTTTTAGAATTGCTTGCAATGCTGCTTGTCTTGCCTGTAGATTGCGATAAAGCTCGGTTTGTGGATTCCATAATATATCATAGTTTTGATAAGCATCCAAAAATCTTACCATGTCCGCATCTGAGCATTTTTCAGTCATTTCTGCACAAAATTATAGCTTGTCGCGCTAAAAACAACAACTTCATACGCACTATTCGGCTTTCAGCAAGTGTTTTCGTTCGACGAAGTGATTACATGCAGAGTCTCTGTCAGTCCGTCCGTCCGTCTGTCTGTCTGTCCATCTGTCCGTATACAAAAGATAGCCAAAACTACAGGTGCTAGAGAAGAACTAAATACATACTCGGAATCAGCATGAGAAAAGTAGTCCGGACAAAATCCGGTTTTATCAAATATCGCTTCCAACAAATTCCACAGTGACAAAAATGTCTTAACGTCTCAAAATAAACAATATTTGAAAAGCTGGAGTTTAATCGCAGTTAGCAAACGACCTTTAGAAGTTTTAAAGTATATTGATCTCACTAAGATTTTTTTTAATCCCAATCTGATAGACAGAGAGTTATAACTGAAATCCTTCTTATTGTAGCAGCAAAATAAATATGCAGTAATGATTATTATACATTTTCAACTGCACAATCATTACCACCAACACCTTCGTGACTTGGTTCCTGAGCTTGGTACCCAACTGGGATGTACAACGTTGCATGAAGCTTAGTAAGCTGAGAGTGTTGAAACCTTAGATAAGGTTGAAACAGTCCCATACAACTTTTGAAGTAATCTCCACCTGTAGTTCAAGGCCTTTTAAGAGGCTTGGCAGTCCGAGAGGATCCCGATAGCCCTCAGTTTCTACAACAAATATGACCTTCACTACGGCTCATTATAGGATAATTTCAGTTTGACATATTTTTACTGTTTCGTAAGTCAAAGGTCACTCTCACCTCAATGCTCTCACCCATAGAATATGCCAAACTGGGGATTTCGGTTTTGACAATTTCGACATTCACAACCGCGAAGTCGCCATTTCTGGCGATTTTTCATTCATGCACGCCAAAGATTAGCGACTTCTGGCGATTTTCGTGCCAAATAAGGCTTGTAACCACACTTATAACCTGAAAGATGCCATACTCGCTAAAGCGGCCCACAGACGCTTCGGAAATGCTCAGAGGAAAAACTGCATAGTCCTGACCTCAAGGATTATCGGAGCGTATGTGGAGGTTCGCTGGACTGTACAGGCCGCCGGATGTGGAATTGAAAAACCATTCGATCGCCTGCGGAGGCCATCTTTGATGCCATGCTTGCTAGAACTGAAGTGAACTGAAAGGTTTCCTGAGCGTCTGTGAAGGAGGGTGTATTCAGGCCAAAGTGCAAGGGCCCTCCGGCCAGGACTGTGCAGTTTTTCCTCTGAGAATTTCTGAGGGCCGCTTTACCTGAGTTTGATGAGGCCGCAGCTGCACCGTGCATGTAATAAGAGTTTCCAGTTTTCACAAACATTTATTTCTTAAGTTTTTTCTAGCTAGTATCGCAAAAAATCATTTCTTAAGAGTTTTCTACTTACTATTCCGTGTAATATGGGTTTAGCTTGGGCTGCGATCTCACGACGCGCCACCGCAACCTGTCTGTGGGCCCCTTTAGAGTAAGACGAGAATGGGTTCCACCGTGCGTCTCGCGTCTTCCTGCGTCTTGCTGTGAATGTAATGGGGATGTAGGATGTATGAGGGATTTTGTGTCTCTTTTTAACTGATGGCTTTGGCCGTATGCACCTTCTCTGCTGGTTGCATTGGAGATATCGCACCCCATATCCAACTTTGTCAGTCGTGTATACAGTAGAAGTACTTGTTTACCTATCGCGAGATAATGGGCGCCGGTGGCCTATATGTTGGGATTCTTGAAAAATAAGAGTTACATTAATCGTTTTGTGTCGACTTTGTTCATTAAATACTATTTGTATGTGGTTATTTATTAATCCTAGTACAAAAACTAACGGGGACGTGGATTAAATCGCACAATAGAATGCTCCTGTAAATAAACGAAATGGCTCTGCGGCACCTGCTGGATGGAGGTGGGTTGTTGTTTGGGAATCCAAGAATTCACCTATATGGAACCTACTCAAAAAAAAAATTGGCGACAAGTGACCCTTCTAGTCTTGTCTATATGGTCGGTGACAACTGGCTGTTCATAACTCTGTCACGGCTCAACAAACAATCAGCGCCGGTACTCTGTAACTTGGGAGATAGAAACGTGTTTCTATCACCATGGCGACCATGACGATCGGGCAGTTTCGGGTGCCTATCACAAAGTGCCTACTACTCTGACATATTAACGAAGCCACCCGATCCTATAGTACATAGTGCATAGAAACACGTTTCTAAGTTACAGAGTACCGGCGCTGTTGTCTTACTCAAGGTCTGGGGATGCTTTGCGCATCGACATTTTGGGTTAGATTGGTTCTGATTTCAACAGCGGCGGCACGGCAGGATCATGGCTATCACATTAAGGACAACATAAACTTTATGTTATCTTTAACGTTTACTTTCCTTTTACACCGCATGGGTTGAGTATTATTTCTTAATTCTGCCCTTTGTACACTTTTTTCTACTCTGCCCCTGTCACAAGAATAAAGGCGCTTTCCTTTTACCTGATCTATCTGATAAATCTCACTTGTGACGTCATGACTCATTTCGATGTACGTTCCTTTTGTCTTCTGAATGTGAGTCTAAAGTGAGATATTTTTACCCCCACTTAAGCCCATCTGCACAAGATCGAAAGGTAGATCAGTTGTCTCAGATCATTTAGATGTCAAATAAATCAATAAATGAGGTTAGAATTTTTTGTAAATTTGAATTTTAGCGGGTTTTGTGGTGTATGGATAGTCGATAGTGTATGGTGAGCTACGAAACACGTAAAAAAATAGGTTGTGGAAAGGATCGACAGATTATAGAACCGTAGCATATTACAAAATTTCGAGGATTGACATTTAACTGCACAAACACGTTCCTTTAACTCATCCGAGCATCTGAGGTTTCCAACTGAGCTGAGCCATCTGATTTTTAAGTGATCTGAGTTAGTGCAGATGTAAAAGGAAAGCACCTTAAAACTATCCCAAAATGGCGTCACTGACGTCAGATATTTACAACACGTCATCACAAAGGAACCGACCGTGAGTATACTCTGTTACCTGATACGAGCCTGATACTTTAAACTGGCTAGGCTTGACGTCTATTTGATAGGTTTCAGCTGACGAAGAAGTGTATCTCAAATTTAATTTTTTACTAGTGGTATTGATTGGCAAGCCTGTGATCAGGACTGTATTAGTAATATTCTTACTGAATATCTCATTGCCAAATTGTAAACAAGAAATTGCTTCAATATCCAGAAATCCAGAAATTCGCAGCAAAAATGGTTGGTTAAAAGAAACAGATTATCTTATTGATTTGTATATTGTTAGAGACTATCAAAATACTCCTATATTTAGCAATAGATACGATTCAATGAATAGCTTGTATCACTAGTGGGATATTTATTGGTTAAAGAGTATAAAGTAAGTACATGAATCAAATCAATATAGGTAGTTCAACTGATCAGCTTGCGTCAAAAATGTTTCTAATGAAACTACTAATTATTTGGTACCTCAGAAATGATTCAGAAAATCGAACCTGTGTGAACTCTCTAAAACAGCTCCATACATTTTTTACTATTTGTATAGCAGTTGCGCGTTGCCCTTCAACGTTTTATTTTTCTTCAATTGCTGTAAAAAGAAATGTTAGGAACTCAGTGCTTGTATGTGGTTAAGCCAAAAATGCTTTTATCTTCATTCTTATCTCATTTAAAGCGTAATCATCATCATTCAGACTAGCCATACTGAATACTGAAAGAAACGCCGGATTTTCCGAGAAAATGTAAAATAAGCATAGACCTTAGAGCATAGACGAAAACGTCACCAAGTGTCAATTACTCATCATTAGCAGGACTTGCACTCAATACAGCCCTGTATTCCTTCAAAGAGTAAAATTGATACGTCAAGACTCAATCTGGGGTATTTTTATTTGTTACTAGCCGAACAGCTGTTCGCTGTTGACACGACTGATAGTTTAAAGTATCCGGTAACAGGGTTTAAGACCTATGAGTAAGACAGCTGATTGTTTGTTGAGCCGTGACTCTGTTACCTGATACTTTGGACTGGCTTGACGTCTATTCGATAGCTATCAGCCACCGTATCAGCTGACGAAGAGAGATGGAAGTGCATCTCAGATTTAACTTTTTAGTAATAGTCTGAATTGGCAATCCTGCAAGTCAGGACCGTCTTAGTAATATTTTTACCGTATATCATATCTCATTGCCGAAGGATAATGACCATTTTTGTGAACAAGAAATTGATGCAATATCTAAAAATTCACAGCAAAAATGCTTGACCGAAACGTCAATTACTCGTCAGTAGCGGTACGAGCACCAAGTGCAACCCCTGTACGGATGCCGTCAAAGCATGTATCAAGATCCATTCTTAGGGATTTTTAGTTTTGACTAGCCGAACATCTGTTCGCTGATGACACGGTTGACAGTCTAAAATAAACAACAGCTGGATCACAACGTCATTTTCAAGGTTATGTGTTATAAATTCCTGACAGCGGTTATCACAACAAACTACCATTTCAAATTTTCGTATAACGTAGTACGCCCCATACCCATTCTTCATGAGCTCTGCTTCGGTAGTTGATGGCGAAGATGAGCAGAGCGAACGAAAGGACAGTGACGAAAGGTCGGGAGCCCAAACTTCCGTTGAATCGTTGGAAAAGCAGATTCAAATTCGAGAGCTGGTAAGCAATGAGGGTTGCTTCGACTCGCCCATCGACATAAATCTGTCAGAATCCTCCCCCATGCTGCTATCTCCATTGAAGTGGGTAAATTTCGAAGTACCTCCCAAAAAGATGAAGTTGACGAACACCGGACACACGGTGATCTTCAGCGCCAAATGGGGTCAAGAGCGCCCATACATCATGGCCGGGCCATTCGTAGGAAGGTACGTCTTTTCTAGCTGGCATCTCCATTGGGGCATGAATGCAATGGAAGGCTCGGAGCACTCCGTCGATGGCGTGAAGTACCCTGCAGAGATGCACGTGGTTCTCTTCAAGAGCTCTTATCTGACCCAAGAAGCGGCGCTGAAAGAACAAGATGGGTGTGCGGCATTGGTATATTTCTTTAAGCTGCAAGACACGCCAAATCCCTGTTTTCAAGAGATAATCAAAGCCCTGAAAGAGATCGAAGAGCCAGGATGTTCGAGAAAAATCCCACCTTCTCCCATAATAAGTATCGTTAGAAAGTTCACCGATGATTATTTCTTGTATTGGGGTGCTGTTAGCACAGCGAGATGTCGTCATTACCTGATGTGGTTGATAAACAGGGTGCCCATAGGAGTTTCAGAAGCTCAGATCGACGCTTTTCGATATCTAACAGACACAGATGGCCTACACCTAACCAGAAACTTTAGAGAGCTCGAAGACACAAAAAATAGGACAATTCTACATATTAATCCATCAGGCACTAAGTACGCCACACTTTTGCCCATTCCCGAAGACAACAATTACTTTGCCTTTAGATGCGAAGTGCAGTACGACATAATTAACAATAATAAGTATATCAGTAACATCAAAAACAAAGAAGAAGGAATGAATGATTTCGATGACGTGATGGATATATTGAACTGTCTTTGACAACTGTATTTATTTGTCCCAACCGATCATTGATTTCGAGGAAATAAAACAAAAAGAAACAAACGTTTGACATTATATTGTTACAAGTCTTTTAGCAAGAAAACACTTGTTACGGATTGAACTATTTATTTGCACTAACTATATACACTACGCCTAACCTAATACTTAACAGTCTGATTTATTTACAGTAACTTCACTAATTTATGTCACAGTTCATTTATTTTCGCGCGCCACCGGTATATCGCGGATTCGACTGCTGCCTGAGCACTGTCGACTGTCTCTGTACTCTCCGTTGCCTGCCCGCCGGCGCCGCTTATATAGATGCCTGAGAACGTTCGGGTGGCGCTACCGTCTTTCTAGAAAGCTTCTGGGCGATCGGATTCTAGTTTACCTGTTTACGTAAGGGACAGGGCAGGACTGGCACAATATGCATATACCGAGTTATTCACGTTATCCGACACGGAGCATTATGACTAAAGCATTTGATGAAAAAGAAAATATTTTCGGATGAATAAGGACCAATTAAGGCTACATTCTAAAAATATTTTCATGTTATACAGGGTGTCGCCAAAATGTGAAAAGTATCAAAGTTATATTTTTTTAAATGGACGATCAGATTCAGATTCCTTGGTCAATTCTAGTGTGACTGTATGTATCACACTTGGGACTTAAAGCTAACCGTTTAGGTGTAAATCACCATTTTCGGTATAAGTAGATATTAGAAAAAAATTGAATATCGCAGATATTATAAAAATAGAAGCCTGTGACTTTGACATATTAGTAAGCATGAAATGCGTCAGCTTAGGTTAGACGGTCAAATTTGAATTACGTTTGTGCTTGGAGAAATCGGTCAATTAATTAAGGAAACTTCAATCAGAGATAACTTGATTTTTGCAAATGGATATATCTAATTTTTTGATACGACTGAATGTGAAATTTGATAACTTTTTTAATATATGAGCTTTAGAATATCAATTTCTGGTAGTTTTCATTTAATTTCAAATTTTCAATCAAATCGGAGTTCTTCAATTTTCCTACCTAGCAGACCATGAAATATAATCAAAAACATGTTCAGGTGGGAGAAGACCATGAAGACAAGTAACTTGAAAAAAGATACAGACGAATTGCAGTAAAGAGACAAGGTTATTAAAATTCCTTACAACAAATCAACTCTAACCAGAAACAACGGCTGTAACATACTTAAGGTCAAAGCGAAACTGGAGTATGACACAGATTGATATTTTTTACAGCCTACTGGCTGCTGCAATGCACTAGTGATTATAAATTTCCAAAACAATTAAAATTCTTCAAATGAAAGAGATACTACCAGCGATTGTTGCTCCAGCTCACAATTATCAATCACATGTACTGGTGCGTCAAACGATACCTTCACTGAAGCGCTTCTAATTTTTCAGTATCTCTTAGCAAGGTCGCAAAAAGAGGAATACTGACAAATCAGACTTAAATTTTCTGCCAGGTAAATTAGGTTTTATAATTTTGATTCATTCTTCATTTTTCTGCGATCTAGCTACTAAAAAATGTCAGAACTCCAGTAAGAGGTATCGTTACTTTTGACTTGACAGAATTTAATACTTTTTTATATCATTAAATGTGAAATTTTATTCTGAAGATAATAAATTGCCTATAACATTCGCTAGTAGTTTTCATTTCAAAATTTGTTTGGAAATTGGCAATCTCTAGTATATTGTAGTAGCTAGTAGGCCGTGAAAAATATATAATTCTGTCGTACTCCAGCTTCTCTTCGATCTTAGATTTAATTTGTTAAGGAATTTCTATTTGTTGTAAGTAATGAAAGTAAATTTTTATAATCCTGTCTCATTAGTCTAGCTCGTCTGAATTTTTCTGATAAGTTAGTTGTTTTCTTCTATCTGAACAGGTTTTTGTTTGTATTTCACGATTGCTAGGTTGCTTATAGGTAGAAAATTAGGCATTCCCATTTGAGAAAAAGAGTTATCTCTAACTGAAGTTTATTTAATTAATCGACCGATTTCTTCAAGCACAGACGTAATTCAAATTTGACCGTCTAAACTAAGCTGACGCTTTTCGTGACTAGTAATATGTCAAAGTCACAGCCCTCTAAATTCTATAACATCTGGAATATTCAATTTTTTTCTAATATCAACTTATACCGAAAATGGTGATTTACAGCCACTTTACGTCCCATGTGTAATATATAAAGCCACACTAGAATTGACCAAGAAATCTGAATATGAGAATATGCAATAATATACGGGGTTCATTTACGTACACAATTTTATGTTAAATTGCTTTCTTGCACTCAACTGTTAATAGATTCTAAATCTGATGGTAACAAAGATATTTTCAAAATTTCGACAATTTCAAATGTACTGTGGTCCCAGAAGATGAAAGCAATACTATATAAAATAGATGAATAATGGTTTTGGTTATTGAAATCGCCATTTTCAGATTTTTGCAACAGTACTACTGTTTTTCAAGTATTACAGGTTGCCTGTAAACTCTGTTGGTTTGATGAGAGGAATATTTTGTGATGCTTCTTCTGAGGGTCAAATGATTAGCATTCCATATCCAGTGTCAGTATTAGCCATTCGCTCTAATGCTAGATTGCTCCAATAATACCGACATGGGCATCATATTTTCGTGAATCTTCTAATAATTTCTCAATATAGCCTTTTGTCAGTTCTCTAGGCTCGGTCTAACTCAAAAATCTATTTCCTTTTTTTCTGGGATATAAATAGAAGACCAGCAGCCATTGTTCCTTTCACAATTTCGAACAAATTTTGAGTCGGGGACCTCAAACCACAAAGTTGACTAACTTATGTATGTGGATATCATTTGTGTTCCTGATCTGTTGGCTGTTTTTGTTTTGTAGGTTTGAAGTGGACCCGGCCAAAGTTTACAGAATACATACATACACCCGGCGTAGGTGGACTGAAAGTACACACAACATAGAAACGTTATACCGGCTCGTTCTTTGGTTTGAATTGTTTGGCTATTCTTTTTTGCAGCCAGGTTTCGATTTTAAAGTCATAGCATTCACCATTATTGGAAATTAAGCTTTTTGTAAGAAGTATTCCTTTCAAGGCGAGGTACCTACTAAACAAGTGAAGTGCATTATGATGAGATCGTGTCCTGAAGTACCAAGTGGTAAGATCTCATAACAAATATTGAGATCTGGGATCCCTGCATACAATTATGAAGTGTAAATGAACGTACTCTGGAGTGAAGGAAAATTTTATCGATGGTCCTATTTTGATTGATTTTGTTGAATATCGCTTATCATGAATGAAATTTTTAATCAACAAAATCTATAATGAAGTCATTCACCAGATACGATAAACCATGAAAATATCCGTCATATATCTTGTAACATTGTAGCAATTTCTTATCAAACACTGACACTTAATAGAGGATCATATAGATTTGTTCGATTGTGTTTCAATGGCCTTTTAATAAAAATCATATATCCTTGAAATATACTTTACTTTTCGTCCACCTCTGTGGTCTTTATTCAAGTATAAAAAATGATAATTTTAAATTATTTGTTAATTTGCTAGAATAGCCTGTGGTTTCCTGATAGCTGATATTCAATCAGATTTATCGTGCGTCAAAAGAATAAAAAGTTTTACTTGGTGCTCATGCGTGAAGCACTTAGAATAACAATAAAAAGTAACAATAGGTAATAAAAAGACCTATCACTCGAACTTAATTTTTTTCGTTACTTATCTTTGACTTTATTGCAGATAAGTGTGCGATTTTCCACAATAAATAGCATTTATCGCGACATTAAACTATATATAACTATTGTTTACGTGAATAAATGTGCAATTAAACTGCAATAGCGCGTGAGTGCAAGCACTGAACAAAAAAATGCATTACGACAAATCAGTATTGCCATCTTCTTAAAGTGTACACAGATGTTACATCAACCATGTTTCACCCGCCTATAAATAAAACCAGATTCTTTAGATAGATATATAGATAGATATACTTCATTGTCTAAGAATTACAAGATTCTTATTGACAAAGCTATATAACAAACAAAATTTGTAGGATATTCACCAAAACCCGTCATAGAACCCATCCAGTGTATAATACGGCTTTTATAAGTTTTTTACGGAAAACTTTCAAATCACTTAGAATTTTGAATGAGTAAGGGAATTTGTTGTAAATCTTCACTCCATTGTAAATAATTTAAATCTTTAATGAGTGATGATTTGGGGGTGATTAATTTAAAATCATTCTTATGCAGTATATTATATTCTATATTTATGGCCTCAAATTTCGCTTTATTTTTGAATATTAGTGATGACATTTCCAAAATAAATAGTGCAATTACGGCCATAATTTTGTATTCTAAAAATAGTGGCTTGCATGAAGTTCTAGGTCTACTCTTGGCGATGCATCTAACTGCTCGCTTCTGTAAGACTAACAATTTATTTGAGTAGGTATGAGAACAGACACCCCAAAATGGGATGCCGTAACTCAATCTACTTTGGAATAACGCAAAACAACTTTTGGTGGTGTTACTTCCAAGAGTTTGTCTAACTGTTCTTAGTATAAGTTACTTTAGCTAACTCATTAATTAAATTATCAATATGATTTATAAAATTCAATTTTTGATCAACAGTTAGATCTAAGAACTTCATGCTGTATGTTTAATGTAATTGTTCATTGTCTGAGTAAATCACGTCAAGTAAGCATTTGAAAGTCATGAATTTGGTTTTCTGGATATTGAAAGATAATAAATTGCTGTCACACCATCTTTTGATTATGCTTATATCATTTTCGATTTTTTTCTTTAAATCATGTATGTCACTATCATGCCAGAGTATTGTAGTATCATCTGCAAATACAGTGAATTGACCACTTATTTCCAATACCATTAGGTTATTAATATACATGTACCAAAAATAAGAAGTTACATTTTTAGATAATTTAACAATTTGAGAGCGAATATACTGTGTAAGGCTTTCGCGGCCATCGTCCAATGAATTTGTGGTTCTTGGGTTTTTAGGCCGGCGTCGTTTAGCGTTAGAGCTTGACGTTTCGCCACCACGAGTGGATGGCATCTTCAGAAGCTATTTCACTTCGGCGACTTCCAAAATACGGCCTAAAAACCCAAGAATACTAGTATCTTGGAAGTCGCCGAAGTGAAATAGCTTCTGAAGATGCCATCCACTCGTGGTGGCGAAACGTCAAGCTCTAACGCTAAACGACGCCGGCCTAGAAACCCAAGAACCACAAATTCATTAATTTGAGAGCGATTATTCAAATAAGATATAAACCATTTTGGTACTATTTTAGCACAACCATATCTATCTAATTTCTTGATCAAAATATCATGATTGACAATCAAATGCTTTAGAAAGGTCACAGAACAAAGCTACTGAAATTTGATTTTTATTTAAATTAGAGTTTAGTCTATAGAGTAGAGAAAAAATGGCATCTGAGGTATTTTTTTGTTTTTGGTATCCAAACTGAAAGGGACTTATGCTGTTATTGTTTTTCAAAAAACAACTCAATCTAATCTGAACAACTTTTTCAATGATTCAACTGCTTATGCAGCATTCTCCAAAATGAAAAATTGTTTGAGAAAAAAATTCGCGACATTTATTGATTGATTAGCTGCCCCAGGATGATATATTCGGCTTTGAGAATTAACTTTCTAGATGAAACATATCCATTCATACTGGGTCACGGTACACGATATATACAGTTGCGATTAACCATAACTATATACATTCCGTTACCGTTATTTTATAACCTATACCTTCTTTCTATAATATAGAAATTTAATAGCATAGTTGAATGAATTGTTGGTTTTTGGGCTGTTCGGCCAGAGTCGATACAATCCGGCACCTTGGCGTCGGCACGCTTTGCTGATTGACGTTTCGCCTACACGAGTGGTCGGCATCCTCAGAAGCTGATGTTACCTGTTCGGCGTGTTTCGAGAAACTCAGAAGCTTCAGTTTTAATTATCGTTCATGCAGTAATGGTAATGATTATGCTATTAATATTGATCAAAAACAATTGTTCACCTCCATTACATGCACAGAGTATTCATAAATACAGTTTAAAGAAACAAGATTTAATGATAAATATAAATAAAAAATTAAATATAAGTATATTTTATAACTGAGCAAATCGCGTACGCAGAGTCTAAATACCAGAGTACCGCGTCTGTGAAGAGGTTATGTTAAGGGAAGTTTGTTAACGCGGGACTTGATAGGTTTAGTCCCCGCAGGCCCAATAAATATATCTCCTGGCAGTCCATTCCAAGCCTTGGATGCTCTGAGTATAATTGTACGGTCGTACCGCGCGGTTTTTGATGTATGAAGAACGACCGTCTTAAGGATGAGATGCAGCAACCGCGCGGGAGCATCTAATAGGATAGATGAGTGGCGGAACGAAAGAGGATAGCTCAAAGGAGCAGACTCTGTTTAAATATTGTTGGAAGAGTGAAAGCATAGCACAAAGAGTAATCCAGTAGCGCAATTGAAACCAAAAAATGTTTGAGGAGATTTTGACGACCTTGAATTTTTCGGGTTTGTAAAAGTTTCTCGCATCAATTTGAAGAGTTACGCTTCTGGTTTACCTTTTATGCTGTCAGTGAAAGGTCACCAACCACACGCCGGTGAGAATATGGCTGGAGGTGGCGCGTCAAGGCCGTAAATTGGCCTTGTCTGGACGACATCTAGTATAGGCAGGGTAGTAGGGGCAGCAGCTCCCCAGACATGAGAGCAATATTCCAGGCCGGGTCTTATCTAGGCTTTATACAGTGTGAAAAGGTTAGATGGTGAGAAGTACTTTCCGGCTCTGAATAGGTACCAATAGGTACCCAAACTTTCCACCAGCAGCTGTTGCAATTGACACAACGTGTTCGTGCCAGATCAGATTTTCTGTAATATTGACTCCTAAGAGTTTGAATGAGTGACTCCTTGGCACAGCCTGATTGTTCATATAGTTTAAAAAAAACAAAGAAACTCGCTTTTAAAGAACATTGCACTAAAAATAATTCTTAAAATAATCTCAAAATAATAATGAACAAAAAATACTAGTCTGACTGTGAGCAAAGCGTGGGCGATTCGTGCTACTATTCGTACTATTTAGCATTTTTGTTCACCATTGTTTTAAGCTTATTATAAAAAGTATTTTTAACTTTTTACTCCGATGTTCTTTAAAGGCGTGTTTTTTAGTTTTCTCAAACCATATTCAATTCTGTTGTACCGTTTTCATTTCCCTTTTTCTCAAGCATTGCGTCTTGAAGTCATTCTATTTAGGGAAGGGATAAATAAACATGTGGGTTTACACGAATTATTGTTTTTTATTGTTCGGTAGACAAAGACTGGGTATATAATGTTTTTTAGTGGTAACATAGAATACATACAATATTTTGATTCAATTGACACAGTTTACAGTAAGCTCGATAGGAAAGTCTGAAACTGAATAAAACAGCAAAAGCTCCACGCAGTTTTCTGGTTTGCTTTTAGGTATATGTATATAGACTGGCCGACAAAATCATATCGACTTATCTCCTTTTATACATGACTTTGAAGGTGAGGTTTTGATATTTAGGCCACATATTGAATGAAGCACTGCGTATATACTATACTATACTATACGTTTTCCAGCTGTAATTTCAAAAGCATCAACATACATCTATAAAGCGACAATTATAAATTCAAACTGTCAGTTGTAAACTACACCTGACAGTTTGAAAATATTTACAATTGAAATGTAATTTCATCATTTTGAAACTACTGCTGGAAATGGTGTATAAGGTCGTTATTATTATTATTTAGATTTTTTATAACATTCATAGATGAAGTTGCTGTAATTACTTTAAATAGATGTAGTTAACAGAGCTTCCAACTGAAAAAGACCTATTCTTCTTATATGGTTTTTAGTAGCGGCTCGGTCGATAACTCCACTACTGTAGAAGATAGCGAAAAAAGTTTGATATAAAAATTGTAGCCACCGATATGCTGCTTGCTCAGAAAATATTTAAATTTATACAGGGTGATCCGTAACTACGTGGTAATGCAAACATTCATTAAATTAAAAATTATTTTTTTACATGAAAAAATTACAAATGTCCTCTAGTTTTAAAATCGGCTATAAAAATATATATTCGTATACAGGGTGATGTAGAATGCAAAATCTAGGTTTTCAGTCTTTTTTTAAATAAAACCCCCAATATTTTATTATACCAAAGAATTGCTTTTAATATGCTCTTTCTTCTTTGTATAGCACCTGTTATGGTTGCATTCATTAGTTTCTGAGATATTTCGTTTTTTCTACAAATTTGAAATATACTTTCTATTTGTTTACTAATGTTTATTTATTTTGAAAAAATACTATCAAATTTTATTTTTGCTTAACAAACAACTTATACATAAGGCCATAATAGTACTTCATCAAGTCAAAACACTGAATTAACAAGATAATATAGGCCAAGTGTGCTGAGGAAACAATTGACGTCATGCATAATCATCAGGCAGATGTATTAGGTAGGCTATGAAATATTAAACGACACAGTCCAAATAAAACGATTTCTCAATCTTTCAAACGCATTAGTCTTAGAGTGCCTCCGTTCTGGATATTGCTGTTCATAGTATATTCTAGAGGCAAGTAGACAATTTCTCAAAGATTCTCCTAAGTACCCTCAATGGAAAAATTAATTTTTAAAGCTGGTTTTTCACACAGTACGGAATTATTGAGCAGGGTATATAAACTGTAAATTTTTCAGAGCCTACCTGATACATCTGCTTGATAATTATGCATCACGCCTACAAAATTGTTTCCTCGGCGTACTTAACTTTTTTATCTCGATGATTTAGGGTTTTGACTTCATCAAATAGTATCATGACCTTATAATTCAGTTTTTCACCCTGTATAATGTAGAAATATTGAAGGATATCTAAGTTGACCTTATACCATCAACCAAACTAATAACAAAAATGTTTTATACGTGCTGGAATGTGCCGACTGAAAATTAGATTTGTGTTCAGTGAGACTATGTGAAAAAGGTTATACAGGGTATTTCATAAGTAGGGACTTTCCTTCATAGGGCATATAGTACTAGCGAAAAGGAGTAACATATAGGGGGGAGATCAAGATACTGACGGCAGCGCGCGTTTGAGGTCTCTCGCATTGTTGGCCAGACCACGAACGAATAGTAAGTACTTTCTTACCATTTTTTTCTTATTCTTTTGGTGCTGATTCACCTTACATCAGCTTTGTCATTTCAAAGCCAGTTGTTTCTGATAATGAAAACCCCAACTTTGGAAACATCCTGTATATACAGTATATGGGTACAAATAGCCCAAATCACAAGTTATACAAGTCAACAGTATAAGCTCTGCGGTAACAGAGTTTTTACTAGTTGTTTTTATTTATTTAATTAAATAAAATAACAAGATGAAAATTTTGTCCTAACGTTGAAAGATTTTAGAGTTCTCGTTGGTAATCTCTGTACTTGAAGCAGTTAAGCATTTGCACATTTTTTATTGAAGATGAATTGAACCGATACTGACAAATTGAAAAAGAGAACATTTTTTGAGCTTTTGGAATATGTACCAATCTATTGTTTGTCATTGGTCTAAAACTCAAGATATCCCCTTCATGATAAAGTCAAATGTGTATCGCAATTTTGACGACCATTACATATAGATAACATTTAGTTTGTCATCACACATTCAAGAAGCTAGGGACTAACAATTAAAAATATACATAGTGTGTAAGTATATAAATCCTATAATAAGCGTATATTGACATTCAGTGATTGTTCATATTTCGGATATAACTAATACGTGGTCTGTCATGGAAGAACGTTTAAGAAATAACAAAGATAAAGCTTTTAAGTACATTGACTTGTATGCATAACCCACTATGCTATTTGTTCCAATATTTACTTTAATCATGAAGATTGTAGATACACTTATTAATTGGTGAATCTTTTCGCAAATAAAATACGCAAAGCTATGACTTGATGGTATTTAGAAGTATCTTTAGGAGATGATATTAAGATTTCTGTTTAGAATAACTGTCATGGTAGCATTAATGTTATCTTTTTTAATCTAAGCATGCTAAAATATTTTGGCAAGTTTGAAATCATTTTATTGTAGATACTCTAAATTTAACCAGAATGTCAAGTGACGGTAAACGGACATACATATTATTTATTGAAAAATCATATTTTTTAAATTACAGCTGTAAATTTCATTCATTTCATTCAAGGGTAACTATTTCTATATATTTTATTTGGCCTAATTTATTGAGGTTACGTTGAGGTACGTTCACAAATAAATAAATAAATGTTTCACTCAATTTATTGCCAGTAAAGGCTTGAAGAATGATGCAGTTTTCTTTCCTCCTTTTCTGAGATGCCAAAGTAGTAAGATCTAGCTTTTGACTGACTTTTGTTGGCCTGTTTTCACTATGGTATCAGCTATATCAGCTATTTTTGAGCTGGTCCACATAGCATTCTTTAATGACATTTTCTGTATAAATTGATTGTAACAAATTAGTTTGAATAAAATAATTTTAAAAAGTAGTGAGATCTGAGATGTTTGAGTAACAAATATCTATCTTACCAAAAAATCTTTTCTATATTGTTCCTATCATTTGTTTATAACATGTAGGGTGTGCGCCAAAACCAAAAATGGGCTACAAAAGCTTGTAACCATAATTTTTTGGTACAGATGAAAAAGACTGTTTTTCAGTTAACATTGTTGTGTTTGAATAGGCTAAGTGGGGGTCTGGACCTGTCACCATCATAAATATATGTGAAAATCGGATTTTTCCAAATTCAAAATAAGTTGCTAAATTTGAGGAAAAGTAGTCAGCAACTGTTTTTCACTATCTTTGAGATTTAGGTTAATTTTCAAACATCACTAAAAAAACTAATAGTAGTGATAGTTATAGGGATTACTGTATTTTTATTTGAAAATCCTTGATTCTGTGTTCCATGACAGACTGACGTTTTTGTTAAAAGTTTACAAGATATGTATAATATTTATATTTATAGATGTATATAAACTTCCGTATATAAAATTAACGCAAATATAAAATATATATTTAAATAATTAATATTTTTTATTGTTAATGTGTGCGTAAATAAATATTATATTTTGTACAAAAAAGATAAATTTTGGTGATATGCGATCTCGTAACTTTTACATTTTCTCACTTACTGTTTTTTGATTGATCCTTTTGTAATGTCCTATATAGAAATTAGAAAGCTATGTTATAAAAGTTTACTTTTTTATAGATTTCTTCTTCTTATGGTTTAGTATAGACTATTGCTTCAAAAACCGAAGCTGATGGTTATTCTAAGATTCTTAGTCTGCTATTTTACAAATTGTACAAAGATTTTTGGCTTGCGATAAGTATCAATTCTTTTGATCGCGAAATTGTGGATTGTAAACAAGTTTCTGCTATGTTTGCACAAAAACACTGAGTCTTTATAGTAACCTGAAACCAAGTGCGTGACCGTATATGATAACAATATCAATTTGATTTTGAACGAGTCAGTCCAGGTTTATATTGGGTTGTTGTAGCATCAACCCCTAAACAATCATAAAATATAGACATCTAGGCCGTTAACAGGTTAAGACAAATATTTGCACCTGAATGTGCCAGTTTATCTATGTATTGAACAGAATTGCTTGTTTTGATCTGTTAGAGACCGCATATCACCACCTTTATGGCTTAACAATATCTGGATGGAGAAGAAATCAGTAACATGAATAAATTTTTACATAGCGATGTTAGATTTTCACTTATTATATGGTACACATACATTGAAAATAAGGATTTTGGGAGTAAGCACCACCTTTAAGCATATTTTTATCTATTACCCATTTACTATGTAGAGTTATGTTAGTAAAAGGTTCTTTTTTGTTTCGGTCATTTCCTCTTCAAGCATTGTTCAGGTTTCTTGATATGTGAACTAGTGAACTTCAACATACGTATTATATCTTACAACTTTTATTCAGAAAGCTTAGCAAAATGAGTACTTTGGTGCTGTGTTACTTTTATAGCAAATAAGTCGCATGGGTAAAAGTACGACTTCCTATCTGTGGCATTGCAGAGCAATAGCAGAGACACTATAGTGGTGGCCACTGCATAAAGTTGAGCAAAACCTTTTTCTATTAATTTTAAAACTTTTATACAAACTGCTAAAGTAAGGCGAACCAAACAACCAGTTTGATTTAGCTATATTGCCAGAATTAGGAAGTGCTCGAAACAAAATCCTTTTATATATTATATTACACGGCCCTCATTTCCAGGTATCTAATGTAATTCTTGATTGATTCCAAATGCAAGACAAAAGAAATACTGCTCCTTGCGTTTTTAAGCTATTACAGAAATTAAATATAAGGGATAAGGCCCCCTACTAACAAAAATGTCAATCTAAAATTCGTTCTCTTTTAATAACGCGGAGGCTCTCCAGGTAGATTGCCTGTGGTTTCATTTTCTGATTGTACTGGCCAATCATCATCATAGTCACAGTGTCTTAAGAGACATGTTGACAATTCGTAAAATGCATTAAGTCGGAGCTAAAGTATTGCCGACACGAATAATATCAATAGTTTTGAGAATTGTAGTTCGCCATCGTTCGCGATTTACTGTCAGTTCAGTGGCGCTCTTGATACTCATATCCAGCAGCTGTTTGGTCGTATCTACCCACAGTGTAGGGGAATGGCCACGGCGCCGCCCACTCGGGGCATGACCCCGAACTACAAGTTTCTCGCTTCTGTGTATAGGTATGTCCGAAGAATGTAAGCATTCTCGTCGACAAAATAGAGGATAGTCTCTGTGGATTACCGAGCTCATCCAGTATGGAAACGTTAGTTCGATGGGCGGCATAAGGAACTCTCAGCATTCCACGTCCCCATTTCAAAAGCATCTATGCGAGCTCGACCTGCTTTTTTAACAGTCCAAGTTTCCGAGGCATACAAAATATATGGAGAACACAAGAGACTGGACCAACGGCATTTTGGTAGCTTTAATGATGTTATGGTCACGCCATATTTTAGTAAGCTTTGTCATGCTATTTATTTCTGGATTATTGACCAAACAGAACACAACAGGGAATATCAGCGGTGTATTGTTTTAAGAGATTAAAAAATAATACTACGATCATGCTAAGGTATCAGTTCATATGTTCATATGCATAGCCTATCAGCTATTTGAGCACGGAGACAAATACAGCCTCTCTGTGAAAAGTGACACTATCCGCCCTTGTTTATATGAAGAGTACTATTAATATAGAACGTGAAAAAGTATTTTCTATACGATTTTTTTATTTCTACTGATATATGGCCTATGACTACAGGATTCCCCAAAATTACAAAAATCACCAAAATTGGCGTTTCTAAATAATACTCTTGGATCCATCCGTCTTGCATTTAGAATACAGTTATATGGATACAAAATACCAAAATATATAAAATTCTCAAGACTAACCAAGTATCAAGTTGGTGTATATACATATTTCTTTGGAATATATTCAATTTCACACAAAACTAGGGTTACGATATGAAGATATATAATAATTGATAAGACGTTGCATTTAGGATTGTCAATAGGTATCCAGAACTTGTCAGATTTACTAGGAAAATCTGTGCATTATCTGCTCTCATACGCAAAAACACAATTTAGGAGGAAGATTTGATCTTCCACCTCTTGGAGGACGTAGGGACAAATTACACCAAATATATCCTATTTTTACGATATTATTAAAATTGAGCTAATAAGCATGAAGAAAATAGGTCATTTTTTGAGACTTTGATTCCAAGATTCGAAATGTGACAAGTAAACCTTGGAAACGGATTTATTATTATTTAAAGAACAATAGAGTTGTTCTTTTGAACCTGGTAAGCTTCTGTTATAGAGTACGAAAGAAGCTAACTACAGTTTGGTTCACGTAGGGAGATAACAGTGACGTCATAGTTATATAGCTGCGCTGTTTATACGCATGATCAGCTGGTCGGCTGCCATGCAGTCGCGTGGGTGAGAATGATTTGCGGAACATCATAAGGTGAGGTTTGTTTTTGATTTTGTGTGGTTTTACGATTCACGTATGTCCAATGTCGCCATGCTGTGACACTCATGTTTTGCATTATAGTATTATTCCAATTCGGTTTTAGAAAACAATTGTTAGACCTCTGACTGTAATCAATGTCATTCGCCATCTTGTTCGCGCCGTTACGTCATTAATTGTGTAACGTCCCTGTTATCCTCTTACATGAAATGGACTGTACTTTCCTTACCGTCAGCTTGTATACAGGCATAAGGACGCTCTTGGGTTCGAACCCCATCGAAATATGATTTAGTTGGTATTAAAAACTGCTTTGCAGTTTGACTTATTATTTAATGCATATTTTGTTCCAGAACAAGGGCTCTTAGGGGGTGAAATTGATTATACTGCATTGTAAAAAATATTTTACGTTATAAAAGTATTGGTCAGTTGCTGGTTAGCGCCATAAAACATGTCTATAATTGTTAATTCCCTTAAGAATCGTTGGTGATGCGTTCTTTTTTTTTTCGAAAAACGAACACAAGGTGCGATCAAACTCGTTTAGAACAAATTGTTATGGAACATTATTATGATAAATCTGACAAGCGAGGTTGGGTTTCAAGTTGACATTACAATCTTACAAGTGATTGAAAAGCGTTGTAAGAAAACTATGTTTAGGCTACATAACTATATGTATATAATATATAAGTATATTTTTTCAGTCATACAGTTTTATTTACGAATATTGATATTTATTTTGTTACTCTACGACTACCAGGCGTAAGGAAATGAAAACTTGAACGTTCCAAGACATTAATATTTTTTATAGAAACCGAAGTATTTGGTGATGTTAACAGCGTCTTTGAATAGCGGGGGTTGCACACAAGTTGCAGCCTCAACTGGAATGCGATGTCATTATCATGGAAGGTTTTGAAAAATATAACTGTTGGACATTTTAAGGAACATGAATAAACGGACGAAGAAGTTTTTGTACCACTAAGGGCCGGTTCCTCAATGTCCAGTTAAAAGAGTTATACAAGTGCCAGATAGCATTTCTATGGATACAATTGTCAGATAAGATTTACGTGAATTCGTAAGTTTAACCTTCAATTGTTTAAACAATTTATCTGACAGATAACCGTTAACTTCCAGATAAATATTTAACTGGACATTGAGAAACCGGCCCTAAGCGCGCTAGTACCTAAGTTCTGCCTTTCTAACAAAATCTAGTACGACCTTGGTTTTTGCCCCTCTTAGACACTGTTGAAAATGTTGATATATTTATAGTCTATTATCCCCGAGGCCAAAACCATCGGTACTGTTTTTAGAATTGTCAAATATGTTTATGTTATGTAAATATTACATGGAAGTAAGCCATATCGAGGCTTTCAAACAGAGAAGAAAAAGGGGTAATAATCTATACCTAATATACAGATTATACCATTGCGCATGGAAGATGTACGATTGAATTGCTCAAGTGCTCAAGAGCTATTAAAGTCTACACAGACTGGCGCGAATGATTCGCGACGACTGCGAATAATTCGCAGCGGCTAAAATCGCACCATACTGTTTACTTAGCGGCATACGTGCCTGTTCAGACCTGTACAATTTTTTCCGCCGCGACTGCGGATTTGACTGCGTTTATTTCGCGTTTAAACCTGTTCTGGTCGCTATCGCTCCTGATTCGCCATGGCAAAACGAGAAAAACTAATCGAACTGGTTAAAATTTATCTTATATTATACTACTTCTCTCACAAAGATTATAAGAATGGGCAAAAAAAAGATCAAATATGGGACCAAATATTAAAAGAATTTGATGTAAGCCGTAAATACCTATAATTTAACATAAAATGACACCAAACCAGAAACAGATTTAAGTAATTCCCACGTGATATTTGAATGCTTTCAAAAATGGATGATATATATGAGAAAAATATATTATTCTTAGTAATATTTTATATAGGTACTTAGAATGACAAAACACCATTTTCAAATTCGTTTTGATTGTGACGTAACGTGCTAAAAAAATCAAACTGATACATGAGAGGCGCTTTAACTAACATCAATTGAAATTAGAAGGATATTTTGCAACTGGAGATTATTTCACTTCACTGCAATATTTATATCAATCTTGTTTTGCTTTCCACTTATTTCTAGCCATATTTACCAAAAATAAAATTCACAGGTTAGTAGCTCCACCGAAACGGAATCAGACTAAAAACATTGTTTTCTCCGTGGATTTGTGTCAGGTAAAAAATGAAATTCTTGCTGCCCCCCTTGGGCCAGTCTTAACTAGTAAAAGTGTCATTTATGTGTTTTATATTATATTTTTTAACAATACCTTCTTTGCGACGCCGTCTGCGTTGTGACGCCTGAGTGTGAACAGGTAAGCGACTATCGCTACCGCAGCTAACGCGAAACTTCCGCAACTAAGGCGAATCCGCGATAGGCACGAATAGTTCGCGTCAGTCTGTGAAGGTCATTAAGCTATTGGAACAGCGAATAGCGAAGACGTTTAAGGAGTCCATCCTCAAGGGATCTAGCTTATACGTCATTTTTTAATCTGTGAGCAAACAGTTATGTGCGATTCTGGGGTATGATAGGATGTTGCCTTTGAAATAGGTTATCTAAGAAAAAAACATCTTATAATGTCTTTTGCACTCTTTACGCCTAGTAGGTACAGTCACCTTCACCAAAAGATTAATGAAGCCACAGTAAAGTTGACATTCCGCAAGAGTGATGTGAGGATACTATATGTATAGTTAAGATGATTACATTATTAGCGCAGCTCTCCAAGACTGTCCTGTGGCTTTCTTTACCATCTTCCCTTCTCTTTATTAATCAAAGTTATGTGTCGTACTTGATTGATTTGCCAGGATGAGAAGAATTACGTAGCTAGTGATTAAAATAAGTACCATACAACCGCAGCCGAAGATGATATTTTGAGATGTAGAACGAGGCATTTTGATTTTTCTTCACATGTTGAAGTAGAATACCCCCTTCTCTTTGGTAGATTTTTTGAGTCGTCGATTTATTCAAAGTAATGAAAATAATTAGAACGAGATTGATACAGTGCTATATACATTTTATGCTGGAATGTCTACTCAGATTTGTCAGACAAAACTCATTTTATTTATTAGCGAAACGCTGTTTCTGTCTCTTCACAAATTCAGTAGCCTGACGGTCACCGCTTCTTGATTCTAGAATTTGTAGAATTGGATGATCTGCAAGAGAAAATAGTATTATTTTGTTATAATATAGGTACAAATACCTTTCAGTAACATATAACTTTGATAGAAGAAGGACACAAACATATGTAAATCAACTAGGTTATAACTGAGAGCATAACTTATTTTTGGAAATAAAGTATTCCGTCCATTAGTAACAGCTTACAGGTACTTACTTTTTTTATGCTGTTGCATCAGGACCAACTCCACAGGTTTCAGTCCATGAAAATTGTCTATACAAGATCCTACATCCGCTACACCTGGTATCGTCCCAAGTGCCAAGAATGCTTCTCCAGCAAAGTCGTTGGCTGTTAGAACATCATGATCCATTACCTGGTGAAATTAAGTAGTTTCAATAGAACGGCCTATTATACAACAATTCAGATTAGGGTATTTGTTAGCATTATACATGGTGTTGCAGAAAGCCTGTCCAGTGGAGTGGTAGTAGATTCTTAGGGTACATACATACATTTCATACTACTATTGTAATTTCTATGCTACTCGAGAGCTGTTGGACTCCTACTGTTACAAATTACAGTAGATTTTTTATGTGGGACGATGGAGCGGTCCCTGATAAGTGTTAGATAGGCCTATATGATTTATATGGCGTTATCTGACAGATAGGCTATCCGAAACTTATCAGGAACCAGTGAAAACGGCCCTAAGTGCACGAAAAAGAAATTATACAATTAAAAAATATTTATTTTCTCACAGTAGTTACCTAAAACAGCCACCATTGTAACATTTTTACTGTAGTCGATATTGTACACGTCCGAAATATAAGAGCTGTTTACATTTTTTGTCCTCTTAGCGAGTGCCGGCACTACAAAGGATCCTTCAATCCTTCAAAAGAAGCCCGACGAGTGGGGTGGCCGCTATCCCTTTCGGCATTTTTTGCTGGGTTGGCTAGGGGGCTGGGGCGGTCATTAGTGTAGTCAAAATTGTATATTGCCTTTGTATAATCAGATGCCAACATACAATAGATAAATCAATTTATATTGTTTTTATCTATTGCAAATTGGTATTTTCGATTATTTTGATATCCTATCACTTAATGAATTATTATAATATATATTTTGTATAGATAATTACGGTTTTATTATTAATCAGGTCCATATAATAACGTAAATGCACTATATGTAGATGTGTCTCGACACTGTTTGAGACCTGAAAGAAATGTAAACAACTCATATATATCTGACTTCTATTATAATTAGATACCTATCAAACGTCTATCAAGTCATCCAAGTTCTTTTACTGTTACAAAAGAAAACTCTACATAATTTTTTAACTTTAGAGCCATCTCGGCTGAATCATTTTGGATATATAAGTATGTTGTATCAATTGTGTTACGAGTATTCTGACCGCAAGAATCCGTCATTGTTTTAAGGGAACCTCTTTCAAGAACACCCTATATATCAGGGTAGGCTCAAATACTAATGACTGTTGTTGACATTTGAAGGCTAAAAATATTCATGCCGTTCTGTGTTCATGCCCTATTATAAACGAAGAAAATACATAAGGAGGTGACTACTGTAACCGTAGATTTGCAAAAAAGGATAACGGGATTCTAGGTAAGGGTCATTCTTACAAATTCAGAATATTATAGAAAGCGAATTATACATTTTTTTGTGTTATACTTTTGGTCAGCTGATTTGACTTGATGCAATTAATAAAATTTCAACAGTCGTCTAGCTCCTAAATATTTTTTTTTTTTGGAAAATACTGAAAACATCTTTCAGAGTCTACGTGTAGAGTCTGTCCATATTTTAACTTTCTGTTTTCTTATCTTTAATTTGTGACTTGCCCATTGTATTCACAGAAAATAGTTTTCTATAATTACATTATTAAAAAAGTGGGAAAGAATTTTAACTAGTAAATTCAAACGGCGCTCTCACTATAGAATTTGTTGGTATAAACATTTAAAGTTTTTTTTAAAAACGGAAGCGATATTGACAAAACCGAATTTTTCCAGGACTAGTTTTTTCATGCTGATTCCGAATCAGTATTTAGTTTTTCTCTAGCACCTGTAGTTTTGGCTATCTTTTGTTTACGGGCAGATGGATAGACAGAGGCTCTGCATACGCTCTCTTCAGTGAGAGCTAAAAGTTTTGTACTAATTATCCACTCCGTTAAGCAGTCTCCCCCTCCGGTATCTTAAAAGTTAACGGAGGATAGGTTAACGGAGGAGAGAGTCTTTCTCGTTCGAGGACAATTCTGACTAAACCAAAACATTTAATCCAACTTCAAATACGTTGTTGGAGAGTCCCGATTATCCTTTACAAATTGCAAATTATGTATGTTTGTGATTATTTTGAATAACCACAGCTTATCGGAGGAGAATAGAATGCTCCACAGATATAGTTTTACTTGTTTTTCTAGGTGAGTTTGCAATATTTGTCCTACAAATACAGTAAAATAACAAGAAATCATTCACACGCATGGCGTCTTAAATCTAGTATGATTATTACGAATTTATTAAATGCATTAACAGAAGAGATACTTTGGCGAGAGACAATATATTTGGTATTGAGAAAACCTAATTTCAAATTTTATCAATGATATAGCCAACCTTAGACAATCATTCATCGGGGGTATCACATGAAATGAGTTCAAAAAGGTAGAACAACAAATAAAGCAAACAAATTCTTAATTGTGTTGAACCACAGGTGGGGAGACAGCTAACAGAGGGGAGATTTGCATGTATATGTACATGTACGTAGGTCTATAGCAGAACCTATAGTGCAGAAAGAGAGAGAGGAGACGGGTTCTTATCATGTCCGAGATTCAGATTTATCTGTAACTGAGTATTATTCTTAAGGATAAGGCAGTATATACGCTGGATTGTGTTATTGGAACTTAATTACAGACCTGTATCACGGCTCAACAAACAATCAGCTGTGTTACTCAAGGTCTGGGCACAGTATATCCAATATAACAGTAGCGCGACTCTCCAGAATTTTGGTGGTTCGCGCATAGCACCCCGCGCATCGTTCGCAGGATGTTTAGCACGGCAATCGCCTGAGTCGTGTTCAGTCTATGAGAGTGAAGGTAGTGTGTTTGACAGAACCGGATTAAGGCATTTGGTGAGACGTTGATATGGATATCGGGACGCGTGGAGTCAAATGTTGCGCCGCTGTAGGCTGTATTAATAATTCCAAAAACTGTGACTATAGTTTTTTTAAGTTTCCTCAAGATGCTGCCAGGTAAGCGATTCCTCCAATGTTTACTATGCTCCTTTATTACCTAATAATATTAAAGTGTGATAGCATAGCTCTATCTGTCTCTAACAAAGTCTGTCGTGTATTAGGGTAGCTGTGTGTGTGTTTTTTTTTTTCAGTTTTTAGACGAGTTAGACGTTACGGAAAGTCGTTCTTTAATTATGAGCCTAAAGTCAGAATTACACAATTCGAAATGGGACATCCGATATAGCGGATTTAGCCATTTTGTACCCGCCGATTCAACATGCTGCAAATTTGTTCGGTAGTTTATACATGCCACACAATGATTTCGTACAATACGTTGCATCTATGGAGATCATATTTCAAGAAAACTTTGAAAGTTTTTCCATATCTGATAATGCTGTACAAAAATTTGTAAATATATTCTTGAACTTGAAATACAATCACCCCTGTTCAAATTTTCCGTATAGGTATATTGCTCGATTATATGCTAGAGTTCGTTTGTTTTATACACTAAAAACTATCAACCTGAACTTTAGAACCCCAAACAGAAACCGAAAATTGATAATTTGGAAAAATGAGTGAATTTTAAAATTTTAACAATCTTAGAGGGGTTGTTATAAATAGAAAATTTTTATATAATAATATAATATTAAAACTGAATAAATTGCGATGGCTTTCTATATCCAGCTTATACAAATACAATCTTTGAGTCATGCGGATCACAAAAAGGTCTTTCGGCCGAAGCCACAAATGCGCTGGCTGGCTCTTCTCGGTGCCTTCTGGCTTTGTTTTTTCCATCCTTGACTCCTCAGGTTACACCCGAAACCAAGTGTTATGTTATGTGACCTCATCTAGATGTGAGCACACGACATCCGTTTGGGCCTGATGAAGACAATTAGCAGAAACACGTGTCGCTCGGGTTACCATCTTTCAGTTGTTCTGCTCCTCAACCTCTTTCTCTTTTGCGGTCACGCCCCATTATTTTCTAAGATCTTTGAGTTCTTTTACACAAAATTACTATCACGTCCCCTTCTTACCTCAAAGATAAATTTTAAGCGTGACATACAGCCACTTATTATTAGCTTTCCTAATAATTTCTCATTGTTTCCTGACAGCACCGCAACGTTCAAAAGATCTTTCACGATTAATAACAAAATTAATGTGATTATGCTTTCCAACATTATGAAATTTTACGCAGGAAGTGAAGTCCATCATTTATAATGTGATTATGCATTCCGACATTATGAAATTTTAAGCAGGAAGTGAAGTCCATTTTAATGGATGCTCAAATAGAGAGTTCACAATAAAAAGAATCATCATGCTAGTTTCAAAAATGTATCATTTTCCTCTATAAACATGGAGTCTTTTCTTCAATATGCCTATTCATATACGTAATATACAAATACAGAAGGAAGGGTAGTCTTGGTAAACTAGGTAAAAAACAGTTTTGCAATTTTTTTATGAACAACGACCAGTTTAGTATATTTTATCGTTGTTATAAACCTATTGATCTTTATTTTTTTATGTACACCTAACAGGTCTTCATCAGTTTTGCTGTTTGCCACTTTTTTCTGCCTTAAACGTTTCTCTACGATGATTGATGAAGATACATTTAAAGGTTGTGCGATAACTAGACATAAATGTTATTTTGGACGCTACGTCTTTACTTATAGCCATATTTGAATCATATAAGATATTATAAAGTTTTTATATTTATTTAAATGTTTAAGGTTAAGTAAGATAAGATAAAATAAAGTTGAATAAGTCTCGCATTTTTGTTGATTTACTTACAAACAATAAAGCCACCTATTTTCTCGGAGTTAACAATTTTCTTTCATACACCGACTATTTCTTGTTTTGCTTCTAAACAAAAATGTTTACACCCCATTTATATGCAAAGAATCCATGATGAATTAGAAGAATCAGTACAAAACATTTTCACGTATGGACAATAAATTGCTAAGCCGACCCTGTGCTCAAGACGTAAACGGCAATACTCGCGGCTCGTGCTGAGGAGCTGGCGTGGGGATATGAGAGGCTGCCTGTTTTTCGGAGACAAATTGTCTGCATGATTTCTAGGGAGTTGCGCTACTGTATTGGATATACTGTGGTCTGGGGATGCTTTGCTCTGATCCTTTTGCACAACGATATCTTGGGTTAGAGAGAGATAGATTTCAATAGCAGCGGCATGGCTGGGTCATGGCTATCTACATAAAATATGAGTATAGGAATAAATAATATACTTAGATCACAGCGCAAACCTAGTACTTTATGGGAGGTAAACATTAAGGACAACATAAACTTTACGTTGTCTTTAATGTTTACTTTCCTTTTACACCGCAAGGGTTGAGTGCTATTTATATTAATTCTGCCTTGTTGTGCACTTTTTCCTACTCCGCCCCTCTCAGGGCGAATGAAACTATCCCAAAACGGCGCCACTGACCTAAGACATTTGCAACACGTGATCACAAAGGAACCGACCGTGAGTAAAGGGCCCCACAGACATCGTTTTTTTCATCAGGTTTGCACGACGTTGCCAACCGATGTCGGTTAAACCGATGGAACGATACCTCCACACACTGTTCGGTTTTGTTTTAGCTTCTCGCAAATTTTTGGTCCGTTAACATGCATAATACTTTAGCATTGGCGGCGGCTTTAGCTATTAAAGTGAAATACAGCAAGAAAAAGCGTTTTTTTACTCCTTCCTGAACGATCCGCGAATGGAGTCAATCTTCCTTTTCACTGAATCTGTATTTGCAGAGGGATCTATATCTCTCCATTTTTTCAACAATTCTCCGTAGGCCTTATTTTTGTTGTCTCTGTCTGCATATTCAGCGGATTTAAATCTCCAAAGACACGGAAAACTCCTATACATGTGTATGAATTCCATCATTAATTGTTTGCTATTTTGCCGTGTATCGCACATTTTTGATAGGTGTCGCTAACCCTAGATACGCTTACTCGAAGGCAACCAGAACGACACTGCAAAATCCCATCGTGATTGCACGATATGAACGGCCACACATGTACCGAGTTGCACGATGGCGTTCGAAACCGGCGGGTAAAATCAAGCTCGGACAGATTTTTTGGAACGACGTTCAACACGACGGTTTGTCGGCATACACAGACCGAAATGAGTGTGATCGGTTGGCACGTCGTGCAAACCTGATGAAAAAGAACGATGTCTGTGGGGGCCCTTAAGACAGCTGATTATTTGTTGAGCTGCACCTGTACTATAATTACTAAAACTAATATCCATATTACCGTGAAAGCAATCATGGCCCCATCAGCCCTGCACTGTTCGAGCGTGACACTAAACTCGAAACATTCGTCGAAAATAGGATGAAGAGTCTTCTTGTGCACGTTGGTTTGCTGTTCGTTGCAGTGAGGGAAGATGCGGTGAGGCAGCAACTCGATAATGACGAAAGGATCACTGAATCCGTTCGGGTCCAGCGGAATAATATCGCGAGCATGCAGAACCTAATAAAAATACACGAAACATAACAACAGAATTGGTCATAATACATTTATTTCAATAATAAATACTGTGCCAGTCCGGCCCTGTCCGCCGTCGAGAAACCTGCCGTAAGCGACGCGAATGCAGAGAAGCTTTCCAGAGCGAACGCCAGCGCCGCGAAGGATCACGATGACAGGCATCTAATATAAGGCGCATCGGACAGGCAGAGTCCGTGTTGCCAGGTCTGGTGAAATTTCACTAGATCTAGTGATTTTTCTGTAAGTTAGTGATTTAGTGAAATTTTTCATTAAAATATCATATTCTAATGATTTTTTCACACTGACTTTTTGCGTCAGAGATTTTATAATTTTTCTTGATTTTATAACATTGCATGCACGACTGCTTGATTATCTAGCGATTTTTTAAGACGAATCAATTTTAAATTAAAACTTGAATTTTCATTTTAAAATTATACTGTTTTTTAGGCCCTATACCGAAGTTTTGATTAACCGATCACTGTTATGACTGATCATGATATATTCAGCAGGCCATTCAAGAAGGTACCCATAACAAAAATTTGAAATCCGATGCCAAATTTCGGCCGAATGCTCTGCTGAAGTAGCAGATGCAGCAAAGGAAATCTAATCTAGTGAATTTTTGAATTTTGACCTGGCAACACTGGACGGAATAGACAGAGAGGTAACAGAGTTCGACTCGCGGTCCGTCTACCAGTGGCGCGCGCAAAATAAATGTACAGTGACATAAATTAGTGAAATGAAAGACAATATAAATTAGTGTAATGACTGTAAATAAATTAGTCAGATAAGTATTAGGTTAGGCGTAGTGTATATAGTTCGTGTAAATAAATAGTTGCATCCATACCAAGTGTTTTCTTGCCCAATCAAACTAAAGACTCGTAACAAGACAACGAGTATTAGGCTCTTGTCTCACCAATCGCGCAAGATAGAGTACGAGCGATTCAATTTAGGTCAGGTACATTCAAATATTGTAGTAGTGGAAGTAGTAAAGGAGCTTATGGCCAAGAAGCTTACTCGATAATGTTTTCGTGTTGAGTAACATGTAAAAGTTGATGAGTTTTTGTAATTTTACACCTATAAGTTGTTTGTTGCTGACCTGCCTGTTGTAAAGACACCGAGACTAGCAAAATTTCTTTTGAAAATTGTTTGAAGATTTTGGAGCTGGCATTTTAAGTCTTTGACTTAATACAGTGATGTTTTTAAATTAGCAAACCTCAACGCTAAAGCCGTGAAGATGGCAATGAAAATTATTGAAAGCTTGACAGTTAACACCAGAGTCTCCTTTATGCAGTGACCCACAGTTTCTTTTCAAAATTTTGGCCACAACCCCAATGTTTTCTCATCTTTCTTCTTTAGTAAATTTAAATATGAGCTGAAATCACAAAAGTATATTATTGTACTAACAGCTCTATAAATACAGTACAATAATATTTTAGGTTGTAAATACCCTGTGGGTGCAATTTCTTCATCAAGGACACCAATAATTAAATTTGCAACATATCTTTCACAAGCATCTTCTGTGGTTTCTTCCCCGATAAACCAAATATAGTGACTTCCAATTAGGTCTTTTATTTGTTGAATAGTTTCTTTATATACAGAGCTGACAGAATTTTTACAGTACGTACAAAAACCCTAAAAAAGGCCGTAAATAAGAAAAAACCAGAATATGCATAAAATTAAAAAAAAGCAAAATAAGCATTATAAACCGTGCTCTTTGGATTTTTTTGTCTAATTCATCAATATTTTAAGCTGTCTAATATTTGCTTGTAATATTCCCAAAAAGCATAATGCCTCAAAATCCGGACTCTAGTCATAATTATATAAGTAACAAAATGAGTACTATTCCGTTACGGCGTGACCTTGATGATGAATACATGGGTCGGTTTAACTCAATTTTACTAACCTAAGCTTAGCTAAGTTTAGGCTCGACGTTGACATCCATTGTACAATCGTCGGTTTAGTTAAACCTGGTTGATAATGAAATTCACGACGGCTGCACTAATATGTGTGTATCCTTTAACTTTTTGTTCATCTATTGTATTTCATTGTATGATAAAAATCCTTGGTATTTCTCCTTAGGTGTTAGTGCCCCCTATTATGTATACTACTTTTACGCCAATAAACATTATTATTTATGTCAATAAATCAAAAAAGTGCAGCCCGAGCTCCGACACACCGGGCTGCTGTTCCATTACACAATGACTACTCCTCACACCGTGAGGTGAGCAATCACTGGGTCCGCGAATCGTGCGCCCTAAGTAGACGAAGGGACCCAAGGATGACTGCCTTCTGCATTCTGGCGGCTAAGATGTACGCCGCCGCACGGCACACCGGTATTTTGCGCAATGCAGAGAGCAGCGTATTCCTCATTCCACCTAGGGATCCAATGACCATAACCAGCAGACTTACAGTGTAGTCTGGCCAGAGCCTGCGAAGTTGACCGAGCAACTCCTGATATTTGGTCCGCTTTTCCTCCTCCTTAGAGACGATGTTCACCTCGGCAGGCGCCGAAAACTCAATAACGAACATCGTCTTCTGTTGGTGGTCGAGAAGGACTATATCGGGCTTGTTTGCCTGTACAAACTCGAGCGTGGGGAACGAGTAGTTCCAGTAAATCCGGCATCTCTCGTTCTCCACAACGGACTCTATATCCCCTGGAGCGTATGACAGCACCGGTGTCTCATCGATACCGTATGAGTGCCTCAAATGATAGTAGAGCACTCGTAGAGCCGCGTTGTGCCGATGGACGTAAGCCGTCCCAGCGTACGTCTTACACGCCGACAAGAGATGCATAAGCGTCTCTGGCGCCTGTCGGCAAGCTCTACAAAGGGTGTCGGGTACATCTACACCCATAACCCTTTTACGGTACACCAAGGTGTTGAAGACACCGTCTTGGCAAGCCATTATAAAGCCCTCAGTCTCCGACTTCAACCCACTAGACCTTAGGAAAGAGAAGGTCAACTGCTCAGACAAGCCATGCTCTTCCAGATGTTTGTAGAAGATTCCATGCATTGGCTTATGTTTATGAAGTCTTAAAAGGAAGTCGACTTCGGCAGTTTTAAGGTGGGGTTTTAATTCTGCGGGAGCAAGTTCCGTAATGGACTGCTGACACCTCCGCTTGAAGTTGAGTGTGAGGCTGAGCTCCTCGGCTGCTCGTTTCGCTGCGCTAAAAAGGAAGGCTCCTTTTCCCGCATTTTCGTGCTCTCGCACAAAGCGGATCAGGGGATCGGTGCTGTTCGTTACATAGGAGGCAGTGGCCAGTACTACTCTGTTGTGCAGACGCTCCAAACTCAATAGTCCACGCCCTCCCAGGTGTCGCGGGAGGTATATTCGCGGGACAGAGGACTTAGGATGCAGGCTTCTCTCCATATTCATCCTTTTGCGGGTCTTCGTGTCGATTTCCTTCAGCTCGTTCACTTTCCAGTGTATAGCACCAAAGGTGTATAATAACAATGGGACCGCAAGCATGTTTGTGGCAGCGACTTTGTTCTTGCCGGACAGTTCTGACGACCAGATCTGCCGGAGTCGGTGCAAATACTTGCGGCGGAGACACTCTTTAACCAATGCTGCCTCTTGGACATGACGCTGCGCCACTCCAAGGTAGGTATAAGTATCTCCGGCATGCAGTTGTCGCAAGATGCTCCCATCAACGAGCTGTTCCTCATCTCCACTATCTCCGCTTCGTCCTTTCTTGAGATGAACCAATGCACATTTGTCTGTCCCGAACTCCATTCCGATAGCATGACTGTACTCCTGCACCACCCTCAGCGATTGTTGTAGTTCGCGTTGGCCGGAGGCATAAAGTTTTAGGTCATCCATATAAAACAGATGGGTGACCTTGTGCCTCCGGTTATTGGGCGTGCCACAGCTGTATCCTTTAGTATTTCTCAGCGCTATGGACAGAGGCAAAAGTGAGATGCAAAAGAGCAAGGGACTCAAGGAGTCTCCTTGGAAGACACCTCTTTTCAATGACACCAACTCTGTCTGAACCCGAGTTTCACCTGATGTTATGGTAAACCGGGTCTTCCAGAGTGGCATCAGTTGTTTGATGCATCCCACTATCTGGTTATCCACCGAAAGACATTCCAATAGCCGCACAATGAGGTCAAGAGACGTGCTGTCGAATGCCTTGCGATAGTCAATCCAGGCTTGTTTCGCTTGTACTGCACAGAGTCCTGCGTGACACATCGGTCAATCAACAGGTTCTCCTTGCAGCCAGCTACTCCTTTCTTTGACCCTCTCTGTTCATACACGTCGAGAAATACAGGATTCACAGCTTGAAGGATACGCATGTACAAGATTCTGGTGAAGAGCTTGTAACACGCGTTCAGACATGTTATTGGCCTGTAGTTTTTGGGATCAGACAAATCTCCGGTCTTCGGGAGAAGCACGGTTCGACCCTCGACAAACCAAGCCGGAATTGGCTGCTCCTGATTTAGCCACGAGTTAAAAACTCTAGCTAAATGCCGGTGGCAGCTGGGAAATTTTTTCCACCAGTAGGTGTTTATTCCAACCGGGCCAGGAGCTGCGAAATTCTTTGCGCCTCGTAAGGCGTCAAGAATTTCTTTCGTGTTTATCGGGTGACGCAGTACATTCAAGTTAGGAGTCCTCCTACAAACGGACTCGAACTGCCCCAAGGCCGGAGTGTCTGCTGAGAGAGGTTTGGGTTGTTCGTAAATGACCCTCCAAAAGGCCTCCACGCGATCAGCAGTTGGCGGCTGCTCTATGGCTGGAGGCGGCTGTTGGAAAAGGCGAAAAGGTCTTTCGTAGAACATTCTGTTCTGCTCCAGACCTCTCGCCCGCGCCACCAACGATCGCTTAGCAGCGATTAGCATCCGTATCCTGTCAAGACAGTGTTGCTTGACAACAACCAGTACCGCTTGACTGAGTGTATGATGGTCGCGCCTCAACCCGTAGGCTATCTGGCGCACTCGGCGCATAAAAGGCTTCCCAGCCGCTCTATATTCCATCACACACTGGATACGGGATGCTTCCTGGCGAGCCAACTGGATTTTCGCTTCCATTTGGCGCACCCGTCTCTGTGCTCTCTCAACAGGAGAGTCTCTCACTCTCCCCTGTCTAGCTAGCCTCAGAGCCGCAGCGTAAATTTCGCAATTGATGCTCCAAATGTCAGAGGCCTCCGATAGACGTTCACCAACAACCTCATCTTCTCTCTTCAAATCTGCCAGCTTCAAGGACCTCCCGTTGTTATGCAAGGCCCTTCGGTCCCTGAAATCCCCAGGTGAGACGACTTGGTCGATTTCCCTCTCAGCGGGCCTTACCGGTGAACTTTCAGCCTTCCGTCCGCCGAAGGGGCAGGCTGAGCTGGAGCACGAACATATCCCTGCCTCCGGAGGTAGGATACATAATCTCGCAAATTCTGAGAGGTAAACGTGCTATGCTCTGGGTGCATTTCACACCACCTCTCATACATGCGGGACATGTATCCCCTACGGCGCGGGCTACTGCTCTCGTAGCAGCTCAGTAGGTCATCCCTGAGCTCCGTCGTCCACCTAAAACGGTCCATGTCATAGCGGGGGTCGTCAACAGGGCGATCCGAAGCACCGCCACCTTGCCCAACGCTGTCTTCCGAAACCGGCTCGGTGTGGGTGCTTTTCTTCCGGGGCGGTCGAACCCGATATTATTATTATTATTATTATTATTTCTTTTTTGTCACTGTGACGGTTTGTGTCAAATTCGGGCAACGGTCGTTTCCACGTCGTCTTTTAAACATTTTTACTTGAAAATAGTATATTTTACACGCATTTCGGCCATCTTTCTAGCCAGAATATTAGACAATATATTAATCTGCAATAAATTATATTGATTGATGAAGTATTGACGTATTTATATTTCAATAGGTCAAGTCCAGTGAAACGAGACAACAAGAATAAGTATTAGATATTAAGCAACATTTTTTCAAATTACGTTAACTGTATGCACTTCTGAAAAATATGAACAAATCTTTTTATTTTCACGTATACAGTCTGAAGAGAGATTTTGTTGTTGGTTATGCAAATCCTACCTCAACACATAAAGAATCATGATTGAAGTAGGCTCGAACTGCAAGACTTCCATAAGGCCCCGAAGTTGTGTTGAGTTGTTCCAATAACCTTTGTGCATAGAACATTTCTATGAGCATCTCTGTATCTGTCCTATGATACTGAAGTCTTTGCTCTATTTGGAAGTACCTGAAAAAACATTTACAGTGGAAAGTTAAGTTCTGGTTTGGAGATCTCAAAATAATAAGCATTAAAGTCTGTTAGATGGGTGCTACACTTAATGAAGAAGCTATTGGGAGACACGTACTATGATTTAAATAACATCCTTTGATTAATAGTTAGCACTAAAAAGATATTATTTTCTTTATTGATATTAAGATTTTTGTAAATAAAAATAAGCTTATCAGCTAAGCAAATCCTTAGTGAAACAATAATCTGTTCAATGTTGGTTCTTTCAGTGGTTGCCCATTTGACATGCTTGAAAGGCTCCCTTATTCTTGTAGTATAGTTGTTGATTAGCAAATTCACTTCTAAAAAATGTAAATGCGATTTATCTAGATGCAATATGAACCAAATAAAAATTGAAAAATCATCAACAGATGGATAATTTTTGAATACCTTGGGAATAAAATATGATTTATAAGAAAATCGTGAAAGTTATGGGGTTCAACATAGATAGAAAGAAGAAGTCTTGAAGAAATTAAGCCAGAAATTTAACAAAATTAATAAATTGAACCAGCTGGGCATCCTCTGCTACATTACCACTTCAGTACCAATATTTTTAATACATCAGCAAACTAACGATATTCACCTATCATCAACAATAACAACAACAAATTTATTAGTAGACAAGGTTTGACCTGTAGGCAGCTATGATGAAAATAAATTTGAGTTATCAAAGTTACCAGTGGATGATAATCTTAGTTTTTATTTGTAACTCAATTTTGATACGGAGGTAGAGCAGGGTATACAGCCCGAAAAAACGGATGTTTCCATTGAACTTACCCTCCTGATTGCATCACTTCCGTCGAAAGGCCTTGGCCTTCAGCGTGGAAGAATTCTACCATCAATTCAAGAGCCGCATGAAGTCTTTCGTGAAACATGGCAGGCATTTCTTCACTACTCGTAGTGCCGTCCATTTGATGATTCAGTTCCGCCAACGTATACTCCCAAACCTAGAATATTAATTCAAAGTTGTAGCATATAAGACATACAAGACTAAGTACACGTGGCAGTTAGTCATCATCATCATAGTCACAATGTCTTAACAGACATGTTGTGAACTTGTAAAATGCAAGTCGGAGCTAGCGCTATCAATAGTTTTGAGAATTGTAGCTCGCCATCGTTCACGATTTACTATCAGTTCAGTGGCGCTCTTGATACTCATATCTAGCAACTGTTTCGCCGTATCCACCCAGCGTGTAGGGGAACGGCCACGGCGCCGCCCACTCGGGGCGTGACCCTGAACTACAAGTCTCTCCATATTATCGCTTCTGTGAATATGTCCGAAGAATGTAAGCATTCTCATCGACATAATGGAGGATAGTCTCTTTGGATTACCTAGCTCATCCAGTATGGAAACATTAGTTCGATGGGCGGTATAAGGAATTCTCAGCATTCTCCTCCACGTCCACATTGAGACTGGACCAGTGACATTTTGGTAGCTTTGGTGATGTTATGGTCACGCCATATTTTAGTAAGCTTTGTCATGGCCACCCGTGCCTGTTGAATGCGCCGTCGAATCTCATTCTCACATCTACCTGAATTGTCGATCAAAGAACCGAGGTCACAAATTCAGAGTAAATGTTAAATAACATCGGAGCATGCATCCCTGACGAACTCCTTTTCTGGTCGCTGTTTGACCAGACAAGTTACCATCAATTCTTACACGAGCTGAGCTAGACTCATAGAATTGCTGTATGAGAAATACTAAGTGGTAAGGGACTCCCATGGAGATAAGGATTTCGCACAGTTTAGGCCACTTTACGTTATAAAATGCCTTAGAATAGTCCACAAAGCAGATAAAAACGGGAAAATGATGCTCTCTGGCTTTTTCAATAATCTGTCTATCTGGCAGTTAGTATAAAGAACAAAATATTAGTTTGTTCTGTTTTATGCACCATGTGGAAATAAACAATGCTGGAATAACAAGAAAGTACGCTGAAAATGACAGGGTTTTTAGTGTTTTCAGTACCTATCGGTTTCGTGAGTTTGGCAAAAAGGTAGCCTGCTTGTCTGGATTTGCCTACTAAGGCCAGAACACTTATCTAACTCAATCCGTTAATGATCGTCAGATAGACCGAGACCGACAGACAAATGGATACAAATTGGTGTAACCTTTAAGATATCATCATCATAGTCACAATGTCTTAACAGATATGTTGTGAACTCGTAAAACGCGTTAAGTCGGAACTACAGTATTGCCGATACGAATATTATCAATAGTTTTCAGAACTGTAGCTCGCCATCGTTCGCGATATACTGTCAGTTCAGTGGCGCTCTTGATACTCATATACAGCAACTGTTTCGTCGTATCCACCCAGCGTGTAGAGGAACACACAATGGAGGATCGTCTCTTTGGATCACCGAGCTCATCCAGTATGGAAACGTTAGTTCGATGGGCGGTATAAGGAACTCTGAGCATTCTCCTCCACGTCCACATTTCAAAAGCATCTATGCGAGCTCGATCTGCCTTTTTAACAGTCCAAGTTTCCGAGGCATACAAAAATAGCATTTACCAACCTGAAAACGACGATCCATCCAATACACTATGGAGCAATATAGTTTATTGTTTTATAAATGACATTGTTCAATATCTTACTTCTGAAAGAACCTTCTGGAAGTTTTGAGGCAACAAGGCCGCATTCAACTGGCATAAATGGTGAAAGAGGTAGTCAAATAGGGGTTCGACAGCTCTAGGCGTGGGAAGGGTGTCCGGCGACCACGCTACGTGAAACATAGCCTTTCTGAGGGCTTCTTGCATCTGAGGTCCTACGCGTTTCAGGATGTCCATAACCCTCACTTGAAATTGACTTAAGGTGCTGTCCAGCTGAGCAGTTAACGCAGCGAAATGCTGCTCGGAGGCTATCGTTTCCAATGTTACGAAGTCGAAGTAGTTCTCTGAAATATAAAAAATTACATATTACAGTAAGTTGTATGAGTAGTGTTATAAAAGATAAATGTGAAAAATATTGTTACAAGTAATGGAATTGTCTATTCTTTATTTATTCTATGACTGTGCAAAGCTTTGAGAAAACTAATTTCAACGAATTTCAGCGAATCATACTTCTCAACTCGACATTCGACTCACAGAAGAGCATATACATTCTTAGTAGAAACGGAATGCCACAAATATCTACAAATTGCGATACGATATTTGACAACTCTCGTTTATGAATCAACTAACGCAAAGATCTCGATTTCTCTACAAGCCAAGAGAAAAAATGGAGTCAAGATGATTGACTTAATACTTCCCACATAATGATGATACCATTTTATTATTTTTCCATTGCATGGTTATAGTTTGAGATCCCTTTGCAACCAAATCATCGCCCACCCGCCCGCAAAAAACATCCAACGCAAAAACTCTCTTAAATAGTTTGTTGCGTCTCCCTCCTTAGGAACTAGGACGCCACAGTTTTTTTTCTGCATGCTTCAACTAGACGATGTAAGACGATCAGGAGCCTTCAAACCGTCTAAAAGCGAAGTTTGAGTCCATTCTCGCCGCGGCAGTAAATGCTGTGTCAAAATTTCATTAAAATTAATTCAATGATTTTCGCTTTACGCAATATACGTAGAACAAAATAAAGCAAAACTCGTATCTATGTATACATATGATAAAATTAGTTTCTATAATATGCAAGGCAACGTTCGGATGGGCCCAAAAAAAGTGTATTATGCCGCTAGGTTCATTCACAGGACAATGGACAGCCCATTATGAATACGACAAATTTTTCAGTCCTAACAACCCCCACCCCCAATTCACCCCCACCCAAAAAAGTAGAAAATGATCAAGAGCCCCTAAAATGCTGATTACTCCGCCACCAGTATAACGATTTCCAAAATTATAGGAACATTACCTACTACGACCCCACAACATATCGCTACCCAAATTTCATCACAATCCATGCAGTGGTTACTGAGATTACAACGTTAGAAAAACGCCAACAGACAGACAGACCGACAGACAGACCGACGGAAATGAGTGACGTGAATTTCCGTTAGATAGGTACCATAAAACGCCCAAAAACATATCACTACAAAATCGAAAATTTTCGCGATCACAATACTCCCCTCACCTATCGGTGTGGGAAGTAAAAAGTAAAATGAACCCAAATCCAACGTCTAGCACTTGTTATTGCATACTTTCTGGCTTCTCTAACATTACAAATTATGAAAATTACAAGCATAATACTTTTACTTTTTACTTCTTGAAATATTGCTTATAATAATTGCGCCAATACATCGGTATAGAGATAGATCTAATGAACTATCTGGTGGTGGGCTATTCTGAACATCTAGACCATCACCAGCAAACCCACAAACATATTCTACCCAGAAATAATGCCCTTACAAATCCCATCGAAATTGAAGCAGTAGTAATTGATATTAGACACTATTAAAAACAGTAACATTTAAAAACCGATAGTCAAATCAGGGAAATTGATTTCGGTGAATCACGGTAGTAACAGACTTATGTATGAAAGTAAGTTTCTTATATTTTTACCAAAGATCTTAGATGTAAATTCTAAATTAGCAGAAGAAAATTCAATGTGAGAAAGTAGGTTTATTCAATGTCAGTACTCACCAAGCAAGGAAACAAACTTGTAAACGTACTCCAAATTATTAGCAGCGATACACATTTCATCACACAACTTGAAAGGACCAAGTCTGTCGAAGTATCCTGTCTCCATGAGAGCTTGATAAGTGATGTCTGCATACAGCAAAGCTGCGGAGCAGACACAGTCCAACAGTTGGCCAAGCAGAGGTACCGAATGAGCTTTTGGCCATTGCAGCAGCCTCCAAAAATCTCTCAACTGACAAAAAATGGCAACAGTGTCAACAGCTGATGAAGAGTGCTTCACCATGCGGTCATCCCCGGTGCAAGGTTTCTGCAGTTCAACTGCAGTACGCACCTGAAAGAGAAAGGAAACATATCAGATAGTAAATAAGAATATTAGTATAATTTAAAACTATAGTCAAGTATATGTCTTGCTACTTCTTATGCAATGGAGTAGTTATAGTGATTAAGTGGAGGCAAAGCAAGGCAAGTAGGACTTTGTCCCTTTTTGCTGACACTACATGCATAGCCTCCTGGTGAATTCCTTTTAGTTGAACCTCCCAGACCTTCTGGTGAAGGTCAGTATGTCCGACCAGTTTACTGAGTATACTGATTTCTCTTCAAACTCCGTCATGACAAATGATTAATCACAGCACTTCTGTCCAATAAAGCTAAGCGCGCACTGGGTCGGACGGAACGGTACGAACGGTACGCACCTTCGGCACTTTTTTTAGGTGACTGCGCTCACTGGGTCGGTCGGTACGGACGGAACGGACGGACGGAAGGTAGGACAATAGAGACAAGTAGTCTCGTAATAGGTTTTGTGCTGTCATGTATTGTGAAAACCAGAACCATATGTGGAGTGAAGAAGAAATAATTGTAAGTCTAATGTTGGTAGCAGAAGAAGAAGAAGAAAAAAGGTCAAGAACTCGAGGAAAACCCAGATTCTGGACTCATAAAATAAATCGCAAGGGTTTGCAGAGTTTCATACGCTTTTCTCTGACTTGATTGAAAATGTAGTAGTTTTCCACCACCGTAATTAATTTGGGAACATCCATGCTCCCTTTCCAACCAGTATTGCTCAACTGAAACGGCGGAACGTCTGTACCGAAGCACGTGCAGGCATGCGCCGTAGGGCTGATGAGTCATAGGTAGAGCCGGTCGGGACGGTCGGGATGCCTAGAAATCTTTCTTTTGGGATTTTATCGGACGGCGAAAAGTGCGGATGGTCCTGTTCCGACAGTGACGACCCAGTGCGCGCACCCACAGGCAAATCAATGCTAAACATTTTTGAAAAATCCCGTGCGTACCGTTCGTACCGTACCGTCCGACCCAGTGTGTTCAAGGCTTATGAGAAATTAATTTTTGCACCCTTCCCAGCATCTAGAGCAAGATTTCTTGTTGAAAGATTTTATTGAACTTGAAATGTATGTATGTTTGTTCGGCTGGAATCTTGCAACTCAATTTTCAATCGATTAAGTTGAAATTTTGTATACACGTTTAGTTTGAATGACGATACATGATAAGCTACATGACGTCCTTCGAGATCAATTATGGAGGACCAGCCAAGATGCAAGATGGCGACATAGTTATTTTATATGCACTTCTGTAATATGGGTATCAAATGAAGAGGCTTGTTGAGAGTAACTCGAAAAATAATGAGACGTCATTATAAATCCAAGATTGCGGTATGCACTTATGCAATATGGATATCAAATGAAAGGGCTTGCCGAGAATAAGTAGGAAAATATTATAACATCACTCTTAATCTAAAATGGCGGGCTTTTGAAATTTTTTTTGCTCTCCTATCATGGGTATTAAATGAAAGGGTTCGCTGAGAATAAAAATGGAGGTTAAAAAAGATGATGATTATAAGCTCTGTTGCTATAACCCACCTGAAACTTCGGCTCAAAGCTCTTTGCTGCTGGTGCCTTACGTAGGGTAAAATCATTAGCTTCTATGATCATATAAATTGTGTATAACGAGGCTATAAGTTGATAGTTAAAATCCCAAAGGAACATTTTATTTTCTCCTTTTTAGGACATAAATGAAAGGCCTTTTCAAAGAAAGTTTTTGCTTTTAATTTCACTGAACAGACCGCGTAGGTAGAGCCTAAATACATGAGTACCGTGGCCGCTGTGAAAAAGTTATGTTAGGGGAAATTTGTTAACGCGGGGCAAAACCCGTATGCCCAATAACTACATCTCCTGGCAGTCCATTCCAAGCCTTGGACACCGTGGCAATAAATGTGCGGTCATTCCGCTTAGTGCTTGAGGTATGAAGAATGACCGCCTTAGGATGAGATGGAGCAGTCGCGCGGGTGCATAGGATCGGTGATCAGTGCAATTATAGAGGATAGCTCAGAGGAGCAGACTCCGTTTGCACATCGGTAGGAGAGTGAGAGGCCACCAACCGCAGACCGGTGAGAAAGCGGCTGGAAATGGCGCGTCACGGCCGGATTACCAGTTAGTCGAAATAAATAGCATCAAACATAGACAGTAGTTTCTGTAAAATGCATTATCTAAAGTCCTAACGGTTGTTCTCTAAGCTTTCAGTGTAAATTCAGAGAAGAAGCGAGATAATTGATTAAGTTCTCAATTTTCGTCGTAATAAAAAACAGAACTGAATACAAAAGTAATCTTAAGACCTCGTATAGTTTGTAGAAAAAGACAATACATTAAACTCATTTCCTTCGTTTGCGTGAAAGCAAATAATGTATAAGCATTATTAAAAGCTTTTGCATTTAATTGTGAACATATTTTATTGAAAATATGATTTATGATAATGCATAATATCTGCTGGGTAAACGTTTTGGCCTACAAATTAATACCAAGAAAACGAAGGTTATGACAATTGTCACAATCGACGTTGACGGAGTACAGATAGAACAGGTAACACGTTTTAAGTACTTGGGATCCACACTGAACAGTAAATGGGACTGCGATGAAGAAGTAAGGGCACGGGTTGGATATGCGAAAACTACATTCCTTAAACTAAATAACTTTCTTCTAGCACGAAGTCTTCCGTTGGCTCTGCGGCTTCGGGTAGTAAAGTGCTATGTTTGGCCCATATTACTTTACGGAGCAGAAACGTGGTCTCTTAAAGTAAGAACATTGAACCGCATAGAAGCACTTGAAATGTGGACACTCCGGAAACTCCTCCGCATTCCCTGGACTGTACATAAAACCGTCGAAGAAGTACTGAGAATTGCTGGCGTAAACAGAGAACTTGATATTGTCAAACATCGGAAAATATCTTACCTTGGTCATATCCTTAGAGGGGCCAGATACTCGATACCCAAATTGATACTGCAAGGTAAGATAGAAGGCCGACGAGGTCCGGGGAGGAAACAGCACTCTTAGCTTCGAAATATAAGAGTTTGGTGCGGAATAAGAGATGCCGCCACAATATTCAGACAGGCAGAAAATGGCACCCTACATATGATGTGAGAAGAATACGAGGGATCGCTGACGTGCGGAATTGCACAGGGCACACGAAGAAGATGAAGGGACATTATTGCATGTCATAAGACTCGTCAAAATTTTTGATCATTGATTGAAAAATTAAAATGAAAAGAGGTACTTTTTATTTGGCTTCTTATTTATAGTAGGATACTACTTCGCATTTCAGTTGGAAGATCTCTAAGTTTTTGAGCTAACAATGCAAAAATTCATTAAATCTGTATTTTCAACATATGTTTTGAAAATAACTAGAATGATTGTCTTCTCCAATATTCTGCCCCATTCAAACTGAAGTAGTTTCGTAGAATACTGCTTCATTTTCGACCAATTTTGGTACGAATCAAGATCAATCTATTCACCAACTATGACAATTAAACAAAATTAATGTATGTATATTAATGTATTGCATTAGTGACATTGAGTAGCTGATGGACACCTAAAGAGTCATTAGCAATGGTAGATCTGAATCTGAAGAATACATACCCGTTGCAACGCCTTGCCTTTGCAGACACTCAACCAACAGCTGACAGACGGTTCAAACCATTCATGACATTTGGGCAAAAGCAACCTGTGGTCCCCTCCGACAGGCAGGTTTTGACTGAACGTCGCTAAATCTTTTACTTCCAAATACACTGAGAAGATAAGCCTGTCGTAAGACGGATCTGGATATTCGTTTTGGTTGAGGAAAGCTATCACTTCATCAGACATCAGCTTGTCAATTTGCTTGAATACGACACTAAAGTATGGTATTCCGTTGGTCCTGAAAATTGTAAAGATGTCTACACGAAGCAAAAAAAATTAATTGAGCGTTATCATAAAATATACAAATAGTATACGTACAGGTACCTACAGCGTCGTATTTTAAATTTGCAATAGTAGGTTTAATAGATATCATATTACGTTTATGTTATATAACATATTTTATTGTCTATAAACGTCTAATATCTAACTACCTGTCATTTTTTACGTATTCATTAGCTGCATACCTTTACAGAGAAAACTGAAAAGTTCGTTAAGGCGGCTCCTACGGAGAGCATGAACGGTCATTTTCAAGTGATTTCATCCCAATTCGTGACGCTCTAGTTTTCCATATTTTTGCATGAAATTTTTACATGCAATTTAAAAGGAAATTACACAGGAGGCTATCGAAGCATTTTTTGAAAAAAATTGATTGAACATGAAATATGATCGCTTGAAGTTGTCTATTTTTTTCGTCAACTTTGTAATTTTTTAAGAAAGGCCCAGAAGCAAAAGTGAAAAAGTGCTTTGATATCACTCTGGGCAATTTCCTTCTTAACACCATGTGAAAATTTCATGTAAAAGTATTGGAAAGTGAAGCGTCAGGAATTGGGATAAAAAACATCTGAAAATCGCCTTCCTCTTCAACTTTACAAATTTCGGGCGACGCGCTAACATGACTGTTTCCATTTTTTCTAATGTAGCGCGCACCTGTTTATTTATCACGCCCATCGTCGGTTCCTTTTCAGCTCCCCGCATCTTCCGGACTATTCTGGAGAAACTTTTCCAGATTGTAGGAGCAGCGTTAATCATGTATGTTTTTCTGAGCATTCCAGTAACATAATGCATTTTTTCTAGCAATACCATAGTTTTAAACAAATAGAATTTATTTTTTTCTACAGAATAACCATAATCGAGGATAGATGTTTTTGAAACGGTATTTTGTTCCATTGCAGACTAGTTATTTTAATGGGTAGTCAAAAGAAATTGCCTGTTTTAATGTAGTTTATTATATACAGGTTTCTAGCAAATTAAGGTTATTTTGACCACAAAATATGCATCATCCTTCTTCTTCTTAGTGAGTTATAAACTAGACTTTAGTCTCAAAAGATGTCAAAATTTACTTTGGTAATAGCTAAATTATTATACAAATTTTAACATAATTTTTAACATACTTTGATTTTTTTTGAAACTTTTAAGCTTTCCTATACTTAGCCGCAATTGTGCCAAATTTCAGTAACTAAAGTAAAATATCTATCTATTTCTGTGTATTCATTTATTTATTTAATCATGACTGAGCTAGACATATTTAAAATGTGAATTAATTCATTAGTTCCGTTCAACCATCGTGTATGTAATATCAAAATCAAAATACATGTTTTCATTTTATAAATAAAGATACAATTGCATACTAGCGCTGCTAAGGTGGTATTGAGCAGCGTGAATTTCAAGAAAGGCGTTTTGAATTTTTGATAGTAACGATTAACAACAACAGTGATAAGCTGTGCTCATTCTCATTATCAATGGAGGACTGTGAAATCTTCCATCTTCAACGTCGTGACAAAAATAGATACTTGTGAATTATATCATTGAATTGAAATATCTATTCAAATTTATTTCTAGAACTTGGATGAATGAGTTTAATATTATCAAGCCATATCTCGGCATATAGTCCAAGAGCCTGCTAAATTTTTCTATCCTGAAGCGACACACACTGTTGGAATCACGAAATCGATTTGTCATTAAAGACGTTTTGAAAATAACAACAGTGCCTGTTTCAATTTTGTCTGCAGATTTGTAATTAGCGTCCTCAAGTTATGTAGGACACGAGGCTTCGTCGTCATAGAAGGTCAAATAAAGATTTTAGATTTTTTGTCGGTAAACCTCAGGATGCGGGCGTCAGAGATTTTCCATTTTCGTTAAACGAGACTGAAACTCGAAACAGCGCGCGGATTTGTAATAAGCATCCTCAAAATATGTAGGACACGAGGTTTTGTCCTCATAGAAGATCAAATAAAGATTTTAGATTTTTTGTGGGTGAACCTCAGGATCCGGGTGTCGTAGATTTTCCATTTCCGTGAAACGAGACTGAAACTCAAAACAGCGAACGAGATTTGTAATTAGCGTCCTCAAGTTATGTAGGATACGAGGCTTCGTCGTCATAGAAGGTCAAATAAAGATTTTAGATTTTTTGTGGGTAAACCTCAGGATCCGGGCGTCAGAGGTTTTCCATTTTCGTTAAACGAGACTGAAACTCGAAACAGCGTCCGGATTTGTAATAAGTATCCTCAAGTTATGTAGGACACGAGGTTTCGTCCTCATAGAAGATCAAATAAAGATTTTAGATTTTTTGAGGGTGAATCTCAGGATCCGGGCGTCAGAGATTTTTCATTTTCGTTAAACGAGACTGGAACTCGAAACAGCGTCCGGATTTGTAATAAGCGTTCTCAAGCTATATAGGACACGAGGTTTCGTCCTCATCATCATCATAGTCACAATGTCTTAACAGACATGTTGTGAACTCGTAAAATGCATTTAATTCATTTTACGAGCTTATCTTGGAATATCTTTAAGATCTTTAATGCAGTAGTTTCCCGTTTGCTTTCTGCATCCTCATGCCGTTGACCAGATGGATCTACTGGTTCATCCGCCTTTAGGGACAATTTCTCACCCCAAGGACAAGAAGGTGTCCTGACTCTTCTCAACTCGTCCACCCAAAGCTGTTGGTTGAGAAGAGGTTACTGCTTATACCGACAGTAGTTCATTCCTTTTAGTCGCCTTTTACGACACGCAGGATATACGTTGGGAGATATTCTAACCCGCCCCCACACGGAGGCATCATGGATGAAAATAAAAAACCCACAGTGTAGTTGCCTACCCTATCAGAACACTGTGGCGTTAGGTCCCAAAAAAGGCTTTCATGTGCAAAAGGGCAGAAAGAAGTTAAACGTGGTGGGATGGTATACATTGATCCACTAAAACTACATCAAATTTTGAGACCTCAGGGGGTTGCTGCTCGAAGGGTGAGGGGGGAAAACTCTGCTTCGCGACGATTTTCGAAAAATAACTCTGTTTTGGTAAGTACTATCGGAAAAAGATTTGAATGACTTTTATTTATTTTATTTATCGTATGACTCAAAAGCTATAGGTTAAATAGCCTCATGAGCCACACACTTAAGGTCTTCCTTCGCATAATACATGGAAGAATAAGAAGCCACTGCAAAAGGGATATAGACGAAACACAATTTGGTTTTAGAAACGCACTTGGAAGCCGTGAGGCACGTTTTGCCTTGAATGTACTTCTCCAGAAGTGTCGCGACCAACGTAAAGACATCTATGTGGCTTTTATCGATTATGAAAAAGCATTTGATAGGGTTTAATACGATAAATTTCTGAATACTCTAAGGACCTCCGGAATCGATGGTAGAGATCTACGTATCATACAGAACTTGTACTGGAACCAAAAAGCAGTGGTACGTTTCGATGGAAGATTAACTGACGAATGTTGCATTCAACGAGGCGTCAGACAGGGTTGCATTCTCTCCCCACTATTGTTCAACCTTTGTGATTTTCAAAAAGGCTTTGCAAGGTATAGACCGTGGAGTGAAAATCAACGGCGAACTAATTAATACTATTCGGTATGCCGACGACACCGTCATCTTATACGATAATATCCAGGGCCTTCAAGAGTTGTTGGATTGCGTAAACACGACGGGACGGGAAATCGCTCTAAAGATGAATGTCTCTAAAACAAAATTTATGATATTCAGTCGCCAACCACACGCCGATGCTTCCCTACATATAGACCAACAAAATGTGGAGAGAGTCAACCATTTTAGATATCTTGGCTGCTACATTACAGAACAACTAGACCCAGATAAAGAGATCAAATGCAGAACAGAAACAGCTCGCACAACTTTCCTAAAAATGAAATCATTCTTCTGCAATGACAACTTAAACCTCGGATTGCGCCAGAGAATAGTCAGATGCTATATTTGGTGTTGTTGTATGGTGCTGAGACCTGGACCCTCAAGGCCATCGCTATTAATCGCCTGGAAGCATTCGAAATGTGGTTGCATAGAAGAATGCTCCGAATACCGTGGACGGCCCTACAGACCAACGAAGCAGTTTTAAGTAGAGCAAGTGCCGTTCGAGAGTTGATCAAGGCAATCAAAATACGGAAAATATCGTACTTGGGGCATATCCTTCGAGGAGACCGCTACAGAATCCTTCAACTCATAGTGAAAGGCAAAATCGATGGTCGCAGAGGTATTGGAAGGAAACAAATGTCATGGCTGTAGAACATTTGCGATTGGACCGGAATACGGAATGCCGAACAACTATTTAGATTAGCCGAAGACCGTGATCATTTCGCCAATGTAATTGCCAACGTTAGGGGGACCTGATACGGCACCAGAAGAAGAAGAATGTTATCGAATGCTGCCTAAACTCAACCCATTTGGTTTTATAAAGTAGTACGACATTTAGGAGCGCGTCGCTACATACTCCGATATGTGCTTTTGCGAAAAATATTTTATTTGTGCATACTTTTAGTGGAGGTGATGCTACGTCGGCGTTGTTCAATTAAGATGAGGTTCACTGTTTGTCTTTCATGACAAATCAATTACGTGTGTGGTGATCCGGAACGCGCTTCTGGCTGTCACACGTTAAAACGCACCTTTAGCGGTCACGTGACTGAAGATGGACATTGACGGCATCGACGGATGATTTATAAAAAAATGTAAGATCTAAATATGAGTGTAATTAGTCGATGAAGTTCAGATAAGTAATGTATTTGATTATTGCTACATTATATTTTGTTCAGATATTTTGCTATTTGTCAGATCGTGAGTGAGTTTTCATAGAGCAAATAGTTCCATATTCATTTTCATTCTGTGACTCAAAGATACTGTTCTGTAATGCTTTTGTGTTTTGTCACTTGAATAAAGTAGGGAGTCCTTGGAGACTCGTTGCCATAGTTTTGATTATTGATTACGAGAGGGGATTGTTTTTGGGAAAAACGTAACAAGCTGGAGACCAAAATTTCAACAAAAGGGTTTTTGAGTCTTTTTCACGAATATCTGCAGGTATGTTGTCTTTTGAGTTTGTATTATTAACTAATGTGATCTGGCTATAACATTTAAAGTGTTTGACCTAGGCCGCACAGTAAGACAGGCCGGCATATATATCTGTCTCTGTCGTCGCCTACGTCACAAATATCGACCTAAGCCGTCCGCCGCGCTGTCCGATTTCCGCGGAATAACAGTGATAAGTGGCAGTACTGGCACTTGTAACTGGCACGTTGTATTCCTGTGCAGACAGCAGATGAGTGCGCATTTGAGTAGATTTGAGCAACACATGTTATTTTATTATATCGGTAAGGTGAAAGTTTTACTTGATATTCTGATTTGATCTTGTGTTTATTATTTCCGGAATTTTAGGCTTATATAGAGAAACTATACAATAATGCCATAAATGACAATTGTGTGAAATCTATTAAGAAAAGAAAAACTGATAAGCTGTCCAGTACTTAGTTCTTCCGGAAACTAAAATACTATTTATCTTTTCGTTCCCATTTTCTATTACTTTGTGATTTATATGTTTGTTCCCATATTTTGTGTTACCTAAAGACTTATGTTTCTGTTATTGTTGTTTCTTACTTTAATTTATATGACCTACATATTTTTGTATTTTTGTTCATATTTTGTATTTCTTGGTGATTTATATGATTGTTCCTATATCACTTCCCACACCGATAGGTGAGGGGAGTATTGTGATCCCGAAAATTTTCGATTTTGAGATAACACGTTTTTTTTAATACCAGAAGAGTCGTTTTTATTTTATAGTTTCTTATTTATTTTATATGACCCGAAAATGTTTTTATTTTTTGTTTTTAGTTCGTATTACTTTGTGATTTACATGTTTAATCCTATATTTTCTAATAGCTGAGAGTTATTTTTCTGTTATTGTTATTTTTATATGATCTGAAAATATAACCTATTTATTTTTTGTGCCTATTTTGTATTACTATTTGATTTGTATACTTGTTCCTGTTTTTCAACACCTAAAGAGTTATTTTTCTATTAGTGTAGTTTTTTATTTTTTTATATCACCTGCTTAATAAAATAGTTTGAACCAGAATGGGAAATGCCTTATTTTAACTGAAAATCGACATTTTCATTGGTTTATAATAGCCAATTAAGAATTATGGGTAGGTATCTTTATTTTCTTTTATACTTTACGATATAGCAGAACTCCTGATGAGTAAATTATATATGCAACTATACCGAAAAATCGATTTACGGCAAGCTGATATAATAAAAATACCGCGCGTCCCATATAAACACATATAAAAGTCGGTCGAAGTTTGTGACGTCATGCAAGCTGCCTGCCGGCCTGTCTTACTGTGCGGCCTAGGTTTGACAACGTACACTATACATCCGGGTTTTTAAGACGACTTTATATGGCGTTATGTCTCTGATTTACGTCTACTCTAGGTATTAGGTCCTGAGGGATTGCAGGCTGGTGAAGAGCACCTAATCTCTTACCGGAGGTGGAAGAGGGTTTGACTCACGTGTTCAAGAGCTATACGATTTCCTCTAACCAGCCCTTTTATATGTTGTTTATTTCAGTAGAAGAGGTTTCTTCGGATTTTGGGATAAATTAATGCAAGAGGTTTTTTAACTCAAAGAGATTGAACTTAATAACTAAATACTGGGAGAAAATCTGTGAATTCACTAATATTCCTCTAACAACGTTTATAGAAATTATCAACGTTTGCTTTGACACAAGCTATTTCGTCTTTCATGGAATATTTTATCAACAGTTAGATGGTACAGCAATGGGTAATCCTTGTAGTCCTGTCTTGGCTAACCTAGTTATGGAAGAACTGATTCATACAATTATTCAATCCCTGGATTTTGAGGTTCCACTAATTAAACTTTATGTCGATGATACCATATTAGCTATTCCTGCAGATAAGGTGGAACATGTTTTAAATCGTTTTAACTCTTATCATCAAAAAATACAGTTCACCATTGAATATGAAAACAGTAGCAGTTCAATTCCATTTTTAGATATCTGTTTAACTAGAACAAATGAGGGTAAAGTGTTATTCAGCTGGTATGAGAAACCAATCAGTTCAGGGAGGCTTTTGAACTTTTATTCCTACCATCCATTCAGTCAGAAGTATAGTATTATGTGTTCCTTGAAGAATAAGATTATCAAGTTAAGCAGCCCACAGTTTGTTCAAGAGAATATATCTAGATTAAAAGAGAAACTTAAACTTAACGACTATACTGAATACTTCTGCAACTTAGTTATTAACAATAGTTCAAACACTCTTCCTCCTCCTTCTATACCAGGCACTAATCAAAACAGTTCCAGCATAGTAACTTATTCAAAAATTCCCTATGTCAAAAGACTTTCAGAGAGAATTAGACATCATCTTGCTGATGACACACAAAAACTGTATCTCCACTTTTCTGTTCACAAAAAGATAAGCTTGACACCAAGTACAAATCAAATGTGGTCTATAAAATACCTTGCGAGCAATGTGATGCTGTATATATAGGGCAAACAAAACAAAATTTAAAGAACAGGATTTCCGCCCATAAGTCATCTTGTAAAGATACTCACAAAAATGATAGGGATCATACAGCCTTAGCGTATAACCATTTCTTTATTATACAATATCAATAACAAGAGCTAGTTTACCACTATTATTAAGACAATTTTTGAATCGCATATTTCAACATATCAATATAAATACTTCACCAGTAAAATATATGAAATACAAAGCATTCATGGTTTGATAAATACCAGAATTAGGTAATCAAACGATATCATAAACACTCAGCACTCATGAATAATAAATACAAAACAAATGTTAAGAAACAAATAATAAAAAAAAACAATATCATAACATTTCTGTGTTTTGATTTCATTCTCTCTGAGTTGGTACACATGCATGCTAAAAGTATCTGGTTACCAGGGATACACATACAACATTGGGTTCTAAATTCCACCACTAGACGTCTTAATCACTTTGGCTATTTCTAAATTTGGTATCGGTTTTGACAGTGACCTGTTGCTCGCTACACGTGATTTCAAAAGTGTGGGTCGCTGCAAGGTAGAAAAGCTTGGCGGGCTCTTAGAGTAATGGTAAAACTTAATTTAGTTGTGCATATAAGCGAATATAATATTCTAGATCGTATACAGTTGAAGTGTGAGCGTATTATAGGAAACAGCTTACCCTTCAAATAGAGGATGATAGTGGCTAAGGGCATGTTTCAATTGTACGTAAACCTCGGAGCAAAAATCTACGAATGAAGCATCGTATTCTCCTTGCATAGGCATTACACTTGCTTTCAGCGAACCAAACCATTCAGGAGTACCCCTACGGAGAGTAGCTACAATATCACCTCGGATTTCTTTGTTGAATGGACAGCATTTCCAAAAGGCTTTCTGTAAGGAAGCGGAAGGGTTATATTAATAAAGTCAATAAGTTTAAATGTGTCCCCATTACCTTCCACAACGATAGGCGAAAGGGGTATTGTGATCGCGAAAATTTTGGATTTTGAAATAATACGCTTTTTGGGCGTTTTATTATACCCACATAACGGAAATCCACGTCAGTCATTTTTGACGATTTGTCTATCAGTCTGTCTGTCTGTTGGCGGTCTCCAAGCGTCCTAATCTCAGTAACCGATGCATGGATTCTGACGAAATTTGGGTAGCGAAATCCTGTTGGATCGTAGTAGGTAATGCTGCTATAACTTTGAAAATCGGTGCATCGGCGGCGCCCAGTTCCAGATCATTTTCTACTTTTTTTAGGTGGGGGTGAAATTGGTGTGTCTAGGAGGTGTGGGTTAAAAAATTGTTGTATAAATATAATAGGCTATCCGTTGACCTGCGAAAGAAAGACCTAGCGGCATAGTAAACTTTTCGAGGTATCTCCAAATATTGCCTTTCTTATTACAAAAACCAAAGAAATTTTCTGGATACATATACATAGACGAGTAATGGTTTAAATCATTCTGTATTGTGTAACGTGGAAACAATTGAATTGATCGTAATAAAATTTTGACACAGTATTACTACCGTGGTGAGGATGAAAAAAACGTATGGCTTTTAGGAGTCGTGTCAGTGGTGACGCAGTTAAAATGAAAAAAGACTGAAAACATAAAAACAATTCAAACGTTTTTATCCATTTTAGGGGTTCCTAAAAATGTTCTACTTTTGGGTGGGTGGTGAAGTTCATCATTTGTTATAGCTCAAGTTTGCATTTTTGCATTTTTTTGAAGCGCACTCATTATTTTTGGCAGACCTTTCTTATTCGCTAAGCAGCATCTTATATTAGGCATGGTTAGTTGTAAAAGTTATGATTATTTCAAATAAAAGGGCAAACAAATTTTTTTTCGAGGTCTAGCTTCACCCAGTTTGATTTGTACGCTGTATATTTGAAACGATATGAAAAGAGAAAGGAAAGCTAGTCTATTTCTATAGAAAACAAATAGTTGACTATAGATGAAATTTCTTAAATACTCACCATGTTCGACATGTAGGCTAAGCATCTTAAAATATATTCTAAGCGCACTAAAGATGGAGGATGTAAAGCGGGGAATAATTGCCTATGATGACGCAGTTGCTGAAGCCACCTTTCTATAAAAAAAAATTGAAATGAAGTATTAGCGTGATTGTAATTATGATGCTATATACTGTGACAATAAGAGTACTTGCTTGAAATTTTTTACTGTTTTGCTGCTGGTTCACCGTGCATTAGCTTTGCCGTTTTAAGGGCCGTTGCTTCTAGAGAGGAAAGTCTCAACTTTTAAAACACCCTGTATGTGTGTTTTTTAAGTCATAGGCAATCAGATGTGTACGCGACTAGTAGGTGCACCTTTAGATTAGATTCAGTATCGCAACTGTCATGAATATCACGTATATAAAGACCTCTAAGCTCAACTAACCTTGCATAGCAGTAAACTTTTCTGCCAGCCACATCTCTTCTTCTCTGGTAAGCGTGTAAGTCATCCAGGCAGTTTCTATATCTGTCAGTAGTTGCAGCATCCATCGCGGATCTAAAGGACGCTTTAGGTATACTCTCGATGCTGCGACGAACCGTGCCAATGCAGCTTGGAGATCACTTAGATCACCTGGTACAAATGAGAACGAAAATATGAATATGGTTAGTCTTAATATTTATAGATTTATAATATAAGGAATATAAAAACATCACCTTGTACAGCATGTTGGTGAAGGATGGTCAGAGCCGGCCCTGGAAGATCTCCACCCCACGTCCAGGATTCACGACCCCAGTTTTTTAGCTCGTGATCGATAAATGCTGCGTACAAGTTTTCATGTTGCGTCAGTTCAGTCCAGTTGTCATCGTCGTTCACTCCTCGATTCTCCCTTGTAGAGAGCCACATTTTCAACCGGATCCGACCCTGTACGGTGCTTCTTTGCGATCGAGCTTCTAGCTTAAACCAGCCCTCTAAGCCTGTTGACGGAATGTCCTGAAAATGGGTTGCGATTGGTAGAATGAGGCTAATACAAATGCAGTCCATTCTAGTCTAGTTAAATTAGTATATCAAATATTATGCTAATAATCCTAACTACAGCACATACAGGGGGTCCAGTTAGTGTATAATTCTTCGATATCTCGCAAGCTATACCTGATAGAAGAAAATGTCAAATACAAAAGTTATTTGGTTACTTAAGACGCATATTACAAAAATATTTTCAAAAATATACAGGGTGTTGCAAGAAAGTAGAATAGTGATCAACTTGATTTTCTTATGTGGAACTATAACTTTTTCTTAAATTTTTATAGTTTCCATCATTGATCTCTATTCAACCCTAAAATATTTTTGGGATCGGTTGCGACGTTGCCAAGTTATAATTTATTTTCTATTAATTTCCAGATTTGCAAGGTCGCAAGTAATACGTCCAAATTGATATATTCCTTTAACTTTTCTCAATAATATTATATAGCGGGTTACTTGAATATTAAGTGGATATTATTTTGGATGTTACCAGCAATTTGCATCTCCAGGGTGTTTCTGGCAGAATTTTAAATTACGGCAATTTGAAGGTCATTTTACTTTGTTTTTTTAAATGTTTTATTTTAAATCGAAATATCTACTAATACCTTATCTCGCCTTGTTATTTTTTTTCGCATTTGCGGCGTTGCCAAGTTATAAATTATTTTTCCAGATTTTTTTATTCAAATAACCCCGATTTTGATTTATTTTAAATAGAATCCTCTACTTATTATTTTTATTGCAATGAGTTGCACATGTCGAACTTGGTAAGATCTCACGATTTCGAAACTTTTTTTTCTAATGATTACTGCGATACGGCAACACCGCTTTTTCAGTAAACGGTACCGGAACGCTTAAATATTTCCAAAACCGCCACAGCTGGAGAGGTGAAATTCAATACTTGGGGATTTTTCAACATACAGAATTCAAAAACGCTAACAGCAGTGTTGTCAGATTTACCAATTTTATGTCATAATTTTGAATGGAATGCGCTATTTATGAAGTCTAACGTAAAAGTGGTAAATCTGAAAATCGGAAAATAAATTATAACTTGGCAACGTCGCAACATATCCCAAAAATTGTTTACGGTTAAATAGAGATCAATGATGGAAACTAAAAGAATTAAAAAAAAAGTTATAGTTCCATATAAAAAAATTAAGTTGGTCACTATCCTACTTTCCCGCAACACCCTGTATATTTCAAAATATTTTTAGAATATGTGTCTTAAGTAACCAAATAGCTATTGTATTTGACATTTTCTTTTACGTCGCAACACATCCCAAAAATATTTTAGGGTTAAATAGAGATCAATGATGGAAACTAAAAGAATTTAAAAAAAAGTTATAGTTCCATATAAAAAATTAAGTTGGTCACTGTCCTACTTTCCCGCAACACCCTGTATATTTCAAAATATTTTTAGAATATGCGTCTTAAGTAACCAAATAACTTTTGTATTTGACATTTTCTTCTATCAAGTATACTTTGCGAGATATCGAAGAATTACCCACTAACTTAACACCCTGTATAAGAATGGTCACTTTATTACTATTACAGTCTTTACTCTACCTTGACCCGTTTGTACAAACAAACAATAGTACGTCGCCATATAAAGAACTAAGTGGAACAGGGTGTTACTTAATCATAGGCCATAATTCCGAGGGCGCATTTATGACCACAATTCAAATCGAAAATTCTATATAAACATGTGTCCTAAAGATTCTGGTTTTCAAGATACAGGGTGTCAAAGTTTGGAAAAGTATTGAAAAAAATTAAATATTGTGAAGCAGATGAACACACTTTTTGCCTCTTGATGTCTCTTTCCATCCCACTTTGTTTTGGAGGAAGAAAATAAAAACGCTACATAGCCCATAGGAAGAATGGGGCTATGAGGTTTTATTTATCTCCTCAAAAACAAAGTGGGATACAAACAGACATCAAGGGATGAAAAAGTTGTGTTTGAGGGCTCGTGGGTGGTAACGTACGATCTTAGGACTCTATTGGCTGTGGTTAGCCATCTAGAGTTGGACGGACATTTTTACTGGCGCTTTTAAATCCAAACCTTCTTTTAAAACTCCCGTGGAAATTGTTATACATATCTCATACATGTACTTGTACAACAGTGTTGATTTTGGAAAATTCAGTCATTTTCGGCAGCCGAAGATAAGGTTTTCAGATCAGATTTTTCTAACATAATTAAGAGTATTAAAGTCACCTAATTTCAGAAAATCTGATTTTCGCTCCACCCTAATGTACATCTTCGGCAGAATATTTCCGTATGTTGCACAGCGAATAATAGAAGACAAGTAACTAAGGTTTACTTCCAAAAATATTTCTAGGTTCATGATTCATTTTAGGCAAACAGGTGCTCATATTGAACTCGTGGTTTCTTATACTGAACCTGTCCTCAGATCTTGATAAAGTAGGGATAATACTTCCAGGGAAAAAAATTAAACTGAACTAATGTCTCTTTAAGAAGAGTTGCTAAGTTCCGAAACATATTTTTTTTTCTAATAATTGCTAACAAAATGTGTAAGGATATTCAGTATTTCAAGAGATGAGCACTTGAATATTTTCTTTTCTGGTCCAACACCAAAAAATTCTCAATAAAACCAAGTGTTGCAGGCACTGAATCATTTCAACTCAGTCTTCAGTCTTGCGTTCTGCATAGAACCATGGAAGTTCAGGTTCAGGAACACTAGAAACTTAGACTGGCCTTAATTGAACCGGGGTTCAATAAGAGGTTTCTTAAGTGGTTCAATATGAGCACCTAGCTCCAAAATCAAAATTAACCCCATATTTAAATAAGTTTTTGACAATGCTATAAAACACTGCTATCCAATAAACAAATTATAAAACTGAAAGAACAAACCTACATTGTTTTAGTCAGATTTGAAGCCTTCGCCAAGTTCATAAAATATTGCATTGCGCGTGGTCGAAATCTTCAACATTACGTTGCCCTAACCTAACTACCAACTGATGAAGGTTCAAAAGTCTGATATCAATTACCCGATGGCAAGATTGCTAAGTTTTGCGGGAAGTAGCAAAAAGTTTAATTTGGGAGACAGTTGAATATGAGCAACCGCGCCCTATATGTAACTAATCAATTGAATAATAATAACGATGATCATAACAAGAAGAGGAAAACTCTTACTTGTAGAGGAATAGTGACGCATCCTAAAAAATCGTCTTGAGAACTCTGTCTAGCCGACTGACAAACTTGCTTGAAAAATCTTCCCAGGCCTCTGACACCCCGCACTTCATTCAGCTTGCTAACGGCTTCGAGAACGGAGCTTTCATCATCATGATCCCAAATATCAAGATGCAACGAGTCGCTGTTGATGTCATCAATATCACTGAAAAAATAAATACAGTAAGTTGGTTCCAAATATCTGACGGATATGTGCCTTGTAGTGCTGTGTCATATAATTTTACCATTTGATTAGTTTTTTAAAAAAAATAGGAAAGCTTACAATTTATTGCAGTTGAAATTAGGGAGTGCAACTTAATTTACTTGATTTTCTTTTTTCATCAGTCTGTCAGTCTATCGCCATTGTTAGTACAGTGGGTATCATTTCATATTTCAATTTTTTCTATAATAAACTATGATTTTAGGATAACCCAAGAAAAAGACTATAGGGATGAAAAAATAACAAAAGCAAACTTAACCTGTTTGACTCCCGGATCCCTAACCTCCTCGCCACCTCAATCACATTCTTCCGACAAAACTGGTAAGTGGGAACCCCTAATACTGCTACAAATGATGGTGACCTTGAGTAATTTCATGGATTCTACTTGTTTGCTAATTACATTGACTCCACTGTACGTATTTTTAAAAATATCTACTTACAAATTACATTAAAATCGAATCAAAAACAGGTTTTTCAAAATCTAAATTTTTCACGATTAGAAATCTAATACCTATGCTGATTGAAATAGAATTATTAAAAGCGTAAAAGCGTTCAAGAGTCAACAGATTCCATTTCCATGTTGGTGTTACTTTTAGCTTTTGAAGCATATCATTTTCAATGACATTTTCAAACATTTTTTATTAATTAATTAATTTCAAACATAGGGATACATTTAGGAAAAGACAAGGGAATAGAGAGTTTAGAAATTCCTACATTACTTATTTTGCTGCAAAGTTTTGACATTTTTTGTCTTAACGCAATAAATTTATCACCAATAGTCACAAGCAAAATACATTTGTGCATATCTTCTAAGTGGTTTTTACATTGTTGCTTCGGGATAGTCAAACTACTCGATTTCATGTTTCAGGTACTATTAAGTGTTATAAGCATCTAAAGCTAATTCTATTGTGATTTTGCTACAAAGACACTAGCTTAAAAATGTTGTTGTTCGTTACGTGTACCTTACAAATCAATCTCTGGAATTTTTTTGCATTTCTGGAAAAGAAAACAATATACATTTACCTTTCCAATATAAAAATATGGCTGCTTGAGAATCAGCTTTTCAAAGCAAGTCAAACGAATAACTTCTACCTCATACCTATTGGTATGGAAGTGGACAGTGGTAAGTACGTATGTGTGAAATAAATTACCTAATCAGAAAGAATTGACTGTCATAAAGCTTAGAAGACTGTAACTTCGCCATATCAAAGTTATCAAGTTTTGCATTTGATCGTATAAAAAGATTAGACATTCGCATTTGAAGAAATGAAGTTATCTTTGATATAAGTTTAATTGATTAAAAATAAAATATAATTCAAATTTGGTCGTCTAACCTAAGTTGATGCATTTTACGAGTATGCTTAGTTATACGGTAAAGTGACAGCCTCCTAAGTTTTATAATTGCTGGGATGTTCAATTCATTGCTCATATCAATTTATACCAAAAATGGTGTTCTGCACTTGAACGGTTGGTTTTAACTCCTCATATAAGGTATTCCATTAGAAAACACAACTTTGATATGTCACGCTTTTATTAGTCATTATTTTTAAAATATAGTCCGACTCGACCTACATGCACTAGCGTAGTTATTTTTCTGAACAGAGGTATCGTTTAGTCACAGGAATTCGTTGAGGTTGACTCATCCTGTATGAAATAACGAACAGATAAGTCTAGCATAGCTAAACAAGTGTTCTCGCCCAACATAAGGTAGATTAAAGTAATTTAAAATTGATTCATATTGTAGTAAACTATAAAGAGCTAAATCGAACAATATATTTAATAGGAACAAAGGATCCATTGCAGTCATCATGCGTTTTGCTTTAACTTTTCATACCGCTATATATCTGGTACATAGTATTTGTTTTGTGCCAAATATTTTGTAAACCAGTACTTTGTTTGTTTTCTTATAAGATGTTCGATATTTATCATTTAAATAATCTAAAAGGAAAATTAAAAGAAACATGATTTGCTATATTTCACTTACCATCAAAGCTCCTTTCCTGATTAGTACTAGCTGTCCCAAAATCCTGGAAGAATTATTGAAATCACAAAAATATACGGTACAACCTCAAAACGTCAATGCTGGTAGGTATATTTTGTATTTGTTTCTGATTTTGAGGTTGGTTAACGGGTAATGTATATTTTTGTAACAAACAGTAATTTCATCCAAGTTTTTGGAAAGCCTAGTTTACAAGATGTAGCTTTGACTTCAACAAATTAAATTATGGTAGTAGGATCCGAAATAAGTCGAACTCTGCTGGGATTCGAACCCCGATCCCCGTGATTCCATCAGTCAACCACGGTCCCCGGATTTGGACGTCGCATTGGCATTGGCTAAGATGGCGACAGAAGGAATCATGAAGGTTCGAGTTCAGTTTTCGCAGATTTTTTTCTGTTCAAAACGCATTTGGTGATTTAACATGATTGAAATGTGTTAATAATGAAGGTCTTAACGTCAGCTAAGGTAATGATGTTGATGTTATGTGGAAGATGTTTGATGGGCAAAAAAATCCGCAATAATAATCCAGTACCTGGAATGAGTACTTCTCTGTCTTAGAAGCTGTAGTGGAGGGCTTGCCACTACAAACAGAATAGCAGTTTGGATTAATTTGATGATATGAATATATGAAACTAGATAAACGTGGTTGTTCTAAAATAGCACTAATTTCGTTTACCTCTTTTTTGAATAATCGCTTTCAAATTGTTAAATTATCTAAAAATGTAACTTCTGAAAAATTAAACATACGGGATGTTGTAGAGTACCACAGGGATCTTTATTAGGTCCCATCTCATTTTTGGTATATATTAAAAACCTAATGACATTGGAAATAAGTAAGTTTATTGTATTTGCTGATGATACTACAATACAGCATGAACTTCTTAGTCTAACTATTCAAAAAAGTCAAAAATTGAATTTTATAGCCCATATTGATAATGTCATTAATGAGTTAGCTATGTAACTTACATACTATGAACAGTTAGAGAAACTCTTGGAAAGAACACCACCAAAAGTTATTATTTTACATTATTACAAAGTAGGTTGGCTGGTATCCCATTTTGGGGTAACTGTTCTCATACCTACTTAAATAAATTGTTAGTCTTACAGAAGTGAGCAGTTGTTACATCGCCAAGAGTAAACCTAGAACTTTATGCAAGTCACTATTCTTGGAATACAAAATTATGACCGTAATTGCACTATTTAGTTTGGATACGCCATCACTGATATTTAAAAATAAAACAAAATTTGAGACCATAAATATAGAATACAATATAAGACAAAAGGCCCCCATCGTCACTCATTAAAAATTCAATTACATATAATGGAATGAAGATTTATAACAAACTTCCTAAATCTTTAAAAAAAAAATTCAAAATGATTTAAAAGTTTTCTATAAAAAACTTAGTTTTCTGTTACAAAAACCTTATTACACCCTAGATGAGTTCTATGACGAGTGTTAGTGAATATTCCACAAATTTTGTTTGTTATATAGCTTTGTCATTAGGAATCTTGTAATGTCTTAGACAATAAAGTATATTTATCTATCTATCTACTTGTCTGTGCACAACCATAAAGTCGGTAGTAGACCCATATTTTACTGGAAATGCTTTGACAATAAAACTAATACGAAAAAAACTATTTGTTGTGTTCAATTGTACTGAAATACAATTACTGATTTTTCTGGATAAGAGTTTCCACTTCTTGGCGCCTTGCGCGGAGAGAAACTGAATTGTTATTGTGATGACTGTAGTAATGAATAAATTGAGAAAACGGTAACGGAAACGTGTGATATTTTCGAAGAGTGCATAGCGTAGAGTTTATATTTCTTTAATTAGCGGAATATGTGGTCGGTAGTTAGTTCACCAACACCGGGCTTCCATCGGTGTTAAAAATATGGTGAATGTGACATGTATTATAGTTGAATTAGGTGCCACATCCACCATTTTTCACAGCGATCTCTACGACTGACACACTTCTGCCCAAGGGTGACAATAGTGAGATAGATATCACTGCAGTTTGCAAACTTAAGAATGAAGTGTCTTCCTGAGGCAACCCCAAAAGCGTTGCAATCGACTGAGGGTGAGAAGCTTAGTAGACAATTTGATGAATGTGAGAAACAGCACTGAGATCTGACGTTTCCTTATTTTTTATTTTTTTTTATTTCTGTGTCATCGGCATCGACTACTTTGGTCATTAGCCTCGTGTTCTGTGTAGGCTTTGTTACTGTTTCCCGGCGCCACTGAGGAACAGCACTGACGTTTCCTTATTCAGTAGCTGCGTAGCTGTTTTTGATCGAAAATATATATGGTTTAACCACATGTGTACGTTTTACTACAGTGAGAGGTATGTTAATGAAATATGACAGGTATGCACAGAATATGCTATACTAGCCTTAATATCTCAATGCGATAAAACATTATTTGAATATTTGAATTTGTAGCATTCCATTGAAATTAAAATTCGTTGTCCCATTGTAGGTATGTTATTCTGTCAATACTAGCAGGTTGATACATTTTTGGATCACTCTTAATGAAAGCACAAACTCTCCGTTGATGACTCTACCACGATTCACCAAAAAATCTTACACTTAATAATGGCGTGCGTAATTCATACCAATAAAAAACAGCCGCATAATATAAAATATTTAAATATGCTCGTCACCATGGACGTCGTTGCTGGATTTTGTAGGGGGAGGTAAGTTCCACCTAACAGGCAGGAGGTGGCAAGAAAATTTCCAGGGGGGGGGCAAACAAAATATGCACTACCATTCAAGTCGTTGAAATATGACGAGAATTAACGAAAATCACGAAAATTGCTAAAAATGTTTCGAAAAAATACATTCTTAATATGTGGAGAGCAAAAAAGCAAATTCCAGGGGGGGCAAGTGCCCTCTCTTGACCGTCCTAAGCGACGCCCATGTTCGCCACGCCTTGTATTTTTATAATGTACAGCTCCTAATAACGAATGATGTACCGCCGCTACCGTTGATGATTTCGAGGTCTGCCTTGGGTGGTGTCGGGCACTTTAAGATAATTTATGGCTTTTGAGACTTCGTGCAATATATGCGTCCCAATTCACTACATTTCTCCGAATGGCCACCCTATAAGATCTTAGACATGTGTCAGTTGCGACTTGTTAACGATATGAGATTGAAGATTGTACCTTCTATGTTATGCAGCTCAGCTTGAAGTCTCATAGCCGGATGATACCATCCTGAGATGTGTTTTACGTCCAACGCCCTCAAAAGATGCTCCAAAGTCTCTGATTTGATCTCCTTCAAGGACTGACATTCTCTGCATTGACGCTGTTCAGTATTTTGTGCAATCCTTTCCTAAGTGCTTCGTTTTCTTCGACAATTGCTTTGAACTCTCCTTTGCGCACTTCATCCGGCACTGTAGACAACTTCCCATAAACAGGCTTGTGACCATATACTTAGCCGACGAATCGTCGGCAAACAATGATATCCCATTACCTTTCGAAGTTCTGTTTACAGGAAATAGTGGTTTATTTATTGATTGATACCGTAAAGTTGGGGCTTAGGGAGCTGGACAAAAGATCTCTGACAAAGAAATCTATAAAAATCTGTTCAGATAGCTAGGCTGCTAAGCTCCAAACGGGTTGACTCAAGACACGTATCGAACTGCATGGATCTCTTCAACGAACTTTGGTTTGAGTTCTGGGTCATAGCGGAGTGGAAAGTAATGCATTGGCCAACGTACTCGCAAGAGGAGGAACAGAATCTGTGCTCATAGGACCAGAACTATTCACGGGCATTGTGGAAAGCACTGCCAAGACAATCATCTCAGATTGGGCAGAGAAAAAAGTACTCCTGCACCGACGAGATACACTGGGCTTATTACACTCGAAGCTATTCATACCATTCCCATATAGTCAGCCCCTGCAAGGATTATATAATGGAAGGAATGATCTGCACATTCTGGTTGGTCAGTTGACGGGACATTGTCATCTGAGGAACCACTTGCGGAAGCTAAGTCTAGAACAAACGAAGGACTATCGTTTCTGCTATGTTGGGGACGAAACAGCGGAGCACATACAACGCTCCTATTCAGTACTTGAAAAAGCTCGGTTTCAGATTTTCGGATTCCCCCAACTGAAACCTACTGACTTCAAGGAAGTTGCACCCAATACGACCATCGCCTTCGTCAGGTGTGGATTGTACGATGAACATTATTAGATAAGCGAGATATATAGAGTTGTAGGCATCAAGTAGGTGATGTAGGTGATCCAGCTGAAAGCAAACTATTCCAAAGGTCAGTACCGCAACAACGTGTTACATTCAAATACGTTAAATACTCCACGAATTTAGAAAACATTCACAACGTGACTAGAAACTACAGTAAATTATTTATTCTGATTATTTATCATCTTTCAGATAAACTATTCTGCACATTTAGATGTTTATCTAGATGTATGCGTAGCCATAATTAGCTTTTTTCAGAGCACGAAGACCTTAGTTGAGAAGTTACCCATAACAATATCGGTGTGCTATCCAAAAGCGCAGGGTTGCAAAGTCATTTTATTTCCATGCTATATTTCGATGCCTTCCCAACGTACATATTTTGGATATTCATATCATTGGAAGTAGCAATATCTATCAAGTAGGTAACTTTGTCGGCCCTGGACTGAAAATTCGTACCCGCTTGTTTTGTGATTTATTGTTTCTTTTTGTTGGTGACATGTTCTGTAATTATCGCCTGTTTTAAATGGATCTTTAATTATGTATTTTTTTGTGGTTTCGTGTTTCACTTGGCCCTGATAACAAGCATGAAACCCTCCGTTTCTGGGAAGAGCTGGCCATCCTGTAGCTAGGTGTATGACTGCTTTTCATCAATTTGGTCTTATGTGACATGGTATCTATGTTTGCAGTGGAGTGCTTTCTGCGACCAGGTGTTTATTTTTTCTTGGATGTAATTGTATGCGTCTGCTACGTGATATGGACAAGACAGGTTGAGAGTAGTTCTTGTCTGCTTTTACTGTTTCCTAATGTAAGTTTGTTTATTTGCTTTGGAAAAATATCTGAATGTTTTTATTTATCTTGTGTGGAGTGACTGTATGTCTATAATTCCTCTGGCTACTTGTTTTCTGTCTATGGTGAGCCTTTCCTTGCATGCGTTGGGTTGTCACATCCTGTGTTTCGTGAATTCTGTTCGTATGAGTATATGATGTTTTCTATATTAGTGTGCGACTACTTAATGATGTCAAAGGAATACGTGCGCAATGAACATTAATGTTTCTGAGCGTTTCTTCATCTTTTTTTAAATCCGATGAATAGCTACATTATTGGTCAATACATGCCCCTATAAGTTTGACTGTTATAGAACACTACTATATAGAATCTTTTGTTTGTTAGTTCATGCGTTTAACTCAAATATTGGCAAAATGTTACATTAGAGCTGTTACAGAAAATGGTGAAGCCACATAAAATCCCCTGTTAACACCCCAGACTAGAGCTACAAGCCACAAATCTCCGTTGGCCCAGAAAACCTTCATGAAAGAGACTTATTGGGCCTGATCTGTTTGGAATAAGCTTGTAATATTCAGTAATAATATTAGGAGCATCATCATTCCGCCCGACTGGCTCCTCCCGCATCCTCAATGGCGTAGTCAGTCAAGCGGCCACAATTCCATCAGGTGCACTAATAGCATTGATTATAATGCAATCCTAGTAGCTTTGTTTCGTTCGAAATGCTTAGCTAATTACGGCTAACGAGCTGCCCTGGATCCATTTAAAACTTTGTCCTTGGTTGGAGCGTAAAGTGGATGAACTTTGGCGCATAAAATGCAGCTGGATTTTTGTCATGAGGAATACATTGCACCTTTGCTTCATGAAATGGAGTGGGGTAGAGCTTTTTTTTATATAACTGAGCAGACCGCGCAGGCAGAACCTAAATACCAGAGTACCGCGGCTGCTGTGAAAGGGTTATGTTAGGGGAAGTTTGTTGACGCGGGATTTGAATGGGCCAATACCCGCAGGCCCAATAAATACATCTTCTGGCAGTCCATTCCAAGCCTTGGACACCCTGGGAATAAATGTGCGGTTGTACCGCTCAGTTCTTGATGTATGAAGAACGGCCGTCTTAGGATGAGATGCAGCGGTCGCACGGGTACATCTGATAGGAGCAGTTAGCGGCGGAACGATAGAGGATAGCTCAGAGGAGCAGATTCCGTTGGAATATCGGTAGAAGAGTGAGAGGTCACCAACAACACGCCGGTGAGAAAGTGACTGAAGGTAGCGCGTTAAGGCCGGATCGCCAATTAGTCGAATTGCCCTTCTCTGGACGGCATCTAGTATAGACAGGGTAGTAGGGGCAGCAGCTCTCCAGACATGAGAGCAATACTCCATCAGGCAAGGTCTTATCTGGGCTTTATATAGCGTGAGGAAGTTACATGGTGAGAAATACTTTCTGGTTCTAAATAGGTACCCAAGCTTTTTACCAGAAGCTGTTACAATTGACGCGACGTGTTCGTACCAGATCAGATTTTCTGTAATGTTGACCCCTAACAACTTGAATGAGTGACTTCTTGGCAGAGCCTGGTTGTTCATTAGAACCTGGTGTTGGCTTGGGCTCTTCTTGTTTGATAGCGTACAATACTGGGTCTTGGTGGCATTAAATTTAACCATATTCTTGAGCCTCCAAGCGGTAATGGTATCGAGATCCAGATCCGTTGAAAGTGAAGCTGCCACTGCCAGTCTTCTGCGTTCCAGCTCGACTACAGAGATCGGTCTATTGCTTATGATGCCTGCATGAAGCGTACTGTCATCCGCAAAACTGTGGATTGGGTTTGCAGTGCTAGAGAGTAGATCATTAATGTGAAGCAGAAACAATGTCGGAGCCAATACCGATCCCTGCGGAACCCCGGCATTGATGCTATGGAAAGAACAGAAAAAGCCGTCTACCACGACAGATATTTTCCGACCTGAGAGAAGGTCTGCGAGCCAACCGCAAAGCTTTACAGGGAGCCCATAAGACGGGAGCTTGTTTAGGAGAGCTGCATGCCACAGTTGATCGAATGCCTTTGAAATATCGAGAGCAACGACGTGAGCCTCGCCAAATAACTGGATGAGTTTGCTCCACACATGTGTGACGTAAACCAGGAGATCTCCAGTTGATCTTTGGTCTCGGAATCCGTATTGTCTGTCGTTGATTAAGTGATGGAGCTCTAGGTATTTAATGAGCTGTTGGCACTCTGATAGTTGTTGGCACATTTGACATAAATATGATAATAATGAGCAATATTGACATTGCTGGGCCAATGATGCGTAATTTTCATGTACAGTAAGAAACCCGACGACGCTTGGTATTTGAATTCTAGAGGCAGTTTGGAAACGTTTTTGTCCTTGCATCACAACCACGGCTCAACAAACAATCAGCTGTCTAACTCAGAGTCTGGGGATGCTTTGCGCGATTTTCGATTTATCACGATTTTTTTGAATTTCTACATTGGTACTTAATCCTATTTCTTACTAATTACGAATATAACAGATATAAGTTGAGGTTTATCTTACATCAATTATTATTATGTCTTGGTAAATGTTCAAAAATATACACTAAAAGCATTAGAATCCTTGAGGTCCCTGGTCTCGAAATTTTGTAAGGCTCTTCAGAACCTAGCACGCTATAAGAATGTTCAAAGGAAGCCAAACGCTTCATGGCCTCTTTGGCTTTCAGTAGCATCCTCATCCTTACTGTAGCTTGTATGATCGTCACTAATTTCATTTATGATATTTTTGCAAAACTCTCGCGTGATATTCGAGAAAATACTTTTTGAAGAGCTAGCGTTGGCTTTTAAGGGTCTAGGGTATAGCGCGCGAAATTGAGAATTTAAGAAAAGACGTATTCCCGTGTTAGCGAGCTGTTCCCTTTCTCCAGTGTGGGTGTCTAAGATGAGGGGAGATAAGTCCAAAAATCCAAAGGTAAGGTCGAAAGGTCCAGAGGTCACCATAAAAATGAATTTCGCATTTCCAAGCTCCTAACGTTACCTTTAAACTTTAAGTAATGACTCAAAGAGCAAATTGAAGAAGCTTCCGTTTGTGCAACTATTTAGCCTTTTTTGATATCGTGTTTGGTTGTTAAATTACAGGCATTCATAGAATGCATGATTTTGCATTGCGAGTTTTTTTGCACATTAAAAAACTTTTTTGAGAAAATCGAAAATAGTTGTCATTCATTAAGGTCATAACTATCGCCTTCTGAAATATTATATCTGTAGTTTGAAAATAGAGTGAGTTATGCGAGAAATTATGAATCCGTGTTTTACATGGCAAATACGTATGTATAAATGTGTGTATCCAGGCCCCTTAAGGAGAACTAGAAAAACCTTCTGTAAAAGTTAGTTGAAAATTAGTATCGTGCAATAGATAAATAGTAGCAATAGCTTCTCAGTTGGTCGTTAATTTCCTTTCTTGTTTATTATCGATATCACAATGAGCAAGCTATTAAATAAATTTCGTTTAGAATTATTGTTGTTATCACTATGAGATTACGATCAGTTTTAATTCATGATCATAACTCTTGTTATTTATGATCTTATAAACCAAATAATGCACCATTATCCGGTAACAGAGCTGCTATCCATAAAAAAGATCTCAAGTTGTATAGTAAAAGTTCGTCGATGGAAAAAGGAAGTAGCAGGCAATAAACATTATCAAGCTGTCAAGTATGCCTTTATAGCACCATGAATGACTGAAATGGTGTGAGTAAAACGGTCCAGTTACTTATTTAATATCCCCTTACACAGGCACAAAAATGAGTAATCGTAACTTCCTCAAGAGTATAGGAATAAAACCTATAGGAAAAGATATAAAAAGTTATTGATACTTCTACGGTATAGATCTACAGTCACTACCCTGAATTTTGACAAGTACTGGTTTTTTATATAAGCTTATTGGTTAAATATAAGAATCGCGTAAGGCTAAATTTAAAAGTTAAGACGTTTATCACTATAATTATTGCTTTTCTTGATTTTTCTCGCATTGTTGTGGTAGCAACAAGTATTGACGGGCTGTGTCAAGCCAATACCTCAACTATCGTTGTTATGAATTTAGGAACGACCATACAATACTGCAGGTCTTCAGACTCTTTGTAGCTCAGGTATAACTTTTCGACCAAGCCCAACTGTTGCAGGTGTGGTGCAAATGTGTTCGTTGTAAGGCCCGACACTGACACAATGAGAGGGACCATACAATAACATGAATTTGCTTCCAGAGTCGTTTTATTTCTATGGCAGTGTCTGTGAATTTAAATATCTTCCGAGCATAGATCATTGGGAATAGCAATATTTATTAAATAGGTAACTTTGTAGTCTTTGACTAAAAACCTATATTTGATCTATTGGCTAGAATAGTTTTGACTGTATGTATTTCTACGCTACAGTATAGTTTACATTGATTGTTTTCAGAATCTGATGATGGCACAGAATTATACTTAATATTCAATTCAATTCAATTCAGTTTTATTTGTACCTATTAATAAGGGTACAAATATTGCCACCTCGAAAGCAATGCTTGTGTGAGGTATGGGCATATACACATACGATAATTTAGCTAACCTTTTGCATTTATCTTATGTTTTGGAGTTAAATTCATCCTGTATTCCGCCTGGACTGAAACGAACCTTCTGCAGCCTTCCACATGCCTTCGTTTCTTGAATAAATGCATTAGTCTGCTTAGTCTGATACATAAAATTTTGACGTTACGACTCGACAGTTTTGACAAGACTGCCTTTTCTATTAGTTTGTTTGTTGTGGCTAAAGCTTGGTGTATGATTGGTTGTAGTATGTCGGGCTGTGTATTCGGTTCCAGCTAGAGTTTTGCATGCGCTTGTTATGTTCTTCTGTTGTGATTTTACGTGATTGTATGTGTCCGTTGCGTGGTCTAGGCAAAAGAGGATAAGTGGTGTATAGTTTTTGTCCGCTTTTACTACTTCTCTATGTAAGTTTCTTTATTAGCTTTGTCAGAAATGTCTGTGTTATTATTTGTCGGGACTGTATATTCATAGGATATCTGATCCCTTATTTTCTGTCTATAGTAAGCCTTTTCCTGAGTACTTTCAGATGTGGCATACTGATCTTCGTGAGCTTTGTTTGTATGAAGATATGGACGTTTTCTGTGAGATCGTGCGACCACTTGATAATGCCAAAGGAGTATACGAGTACCGGTAACGCAAATGTGTTAATGGATTCTTAAATACTTTCGTTATTACTTTCAAAACATAAAAGGTGCATAGGGTCATCAGGGTATATTTCACGCTACAATACTCTTTGAATGTAAGGTATAGAGCATTTGTAGAGGAGGTTTGCGTTTATGTCTTATTTTAATTTGAATTTAGTAGTTTCTTTAAGAAGGTCTGTGATTATAATACTTCAATAATTATCCTCTATTGCTAACCTCTTTGGATGAGCACAAGAGCAGCAAATGCTAACACTTGCTAATGCTTCCCATTAAAAGTTATTATGTAGTAGTAACTGAAATGTGATTTTGGCAAGTTGGTTTGGCAGTTGTGACTGTTACAAGTACCCCTTTTTTTTCAAAGTCACAGCCCTAAACTCAAATATTTTACAAATTTCAAGCCAAATAAATGTACCGATTCCTCTTACCCTATTTGATGATTCTAGGCTTCACACAGTGCACTGTGATTTTTTTATTACCACAAATTGTAACAAAGTATGACAAAAACCAATAGCATTTAGACATGTACATAGTAGACAAGAAATGTACTTACAATCTAAATTTCTCGTTCCACTTCGGATTGAGGGTATGCGATTTAACAGAAGTAGCTCTAATAAACTTTGCTGGTAACTGTCCACCTCCTAAGCTGTCTCTTTGCTCTCGTACCCTTCCCTCCTTACGTTTGAAGCTAAGCTTGAAGCTGTGGTGCTTCCTCAGCTTGTCGTGATTCCCACCACTTCCTGTAAACGATTATTGTACTCAGTTCTGTGCTTCTCTCGAAGTCGAAGTTTTGGTTAGATTACTGTTACTATGCTTTTGATTTAACAACGACGTGGATATGAACTTTGATTATAATCAACGCAGAAGCGTTTAAGCTATAAAAGTTGGGTTATATTTAGCTGGCTTGTTTAAAATCGTATACAGGGTGATTCAAAAAAACTTCGTCTCTAAGATAGGTAGAAAATCGAAAAATAATTGAGATTTGCTTTGCACAAAAATTTTGTAACGCCGTCCGCATTAAAGATACAGGGCGTTGAAGAAAAAAAATTGTACACATTTTTTACGATTTTGTCGAAACTACTGGCAACATTGTAATGAAGTATCATACTAATATGTTTTCGAAGCGAGTACATCCTATGAGTAGTATTGAACACAACATTTTTGAGGTTATATTTATTAATTAAATATTTAGATAAACTTAAATACCATTCAAGTTTACACTAAAAAGGTGTACCATTTTCGGAATATTTTGATTTCATAATTATGGAGTAACAACCGATGGTATAAAGTAGTGATAAAGTTATTAATTAAACAAGAATTCATAAAAAAATATTGAAATATATGAGTCAGATATAAAAACAAATTCATGGGATGTATGAGCTTCCCAAACATATTCGTATGAAATTTCATCACAAAATTGTCAGTAGTTCCGGCAAAATCGTAAAAAAATGTATAACTTTTTTTCTTCAACGCCCTGTATTTTGAAAACGCATGGCGTTACGAAAATGTTGACCAAGCAAACCCTAACAATTTTTCAGTTTTCTACCTTTCATAGAGACGGGGTCACTTTCTTTTAAACACCCTGTATATCCGAACCAAAAGCCTTCAAAAGCAAAATACATAGATTTAAGCATTTGAACAACAGAGCAGAGCGTTAGTTAAATCAAATTGTCAGCAGCTATTTGAAAACCATTTTATTTAAAATCAAGGGAATATTTATTTAAGCTTTATAGGAATAGAACGCTAAGTTAAGGGTCTAGGGTACAGCATAGCGCGTTAAATTGAGAATCCAAGAAAAGACGTTTTGCCGTGTTAGCGAGGAGGCGTGGCCGCCTATTCCCTTTCTCCACTGTGTGTGACTAAGATGAGGGGAGATAAGTCCAAAAATTCAAAGGTAAGGTCAAAAGGCCCAAAGGTGAGGTCCAAAGGTCACAATAAAAATGATTTTCGCATTTCCAAGCTCCTGACGTTACCTTTAAACTTACAGTAATGACTCAAAGAGCAAATTGGAGAAGGAAGCTTGCAATTTGTATCCTATTTGGCCTTTTTTTGATATTGTGTTTGGTTCTTAAATTACAGACATTTCAAGAATGTATGATTCTGCATTGCGAGTTTTTTGCACACTTATAAGACTTTTTTGAGAAAATCGCAAGTAGTTGTAATTCATTAAGGTCTTAATTATCACCTTCTGAAATACTGTGTATGTGCTTTGAAAAACAAGTGAGTTCTGTTGGAAATGGGAATCCGTGTTTTAACATGGCAAATACATAAGTATAACTAACTGTGTATACCCAGGCCCCTTAATGTCGTTGCATACGAATTTTTTGTCTGTGTATGATATCGTAGGAGTCTTTTCAGTCACGTAGGGCCAGATTGATATACATATAGACGGTAGTAGGGTTCTTGTGATAGGTAACAAAATGGTTAATAATTGGGAATGCGGCAAATAAATGTAAAGGTGGACTCTTTTAACTTTATTCCAAGCTTTCGGAAACTTATGATTCCATCATCAGGGCTACAATAGAATTTTAAACATGAGTAACAATCTCAAAAAAGGATGTTATACCTGTAAGTATTTAACATGTTATACTTGTAAGTATTTAACATCCTTTTTTGAGATTGCTACTCATGTTTAAAGTTCTATTGTAGCCCTGATGATGGAATCATAAGTTTCCGAAAGCTTGGAATAATGTTAAAAGAGTCCACCTTTGCGTTTATTTGCCGCATTTCCAACCATTTTGTTACCTAACTGGTTTTTGTTTCGGCAATGACTACTCCCCCTTCTACGCTCTTGTGATATATACTTTGTAAAGCATCGCAGGAATCTCTGTACATTTCCGCCAAGCTAGAGAACTTATTTTAGGACATCTGGCCAAGGTGGGGAGATTCTGCCTCTCATTGGACCGAAGCCGGCTGAGGTTACTTGTGAGCCTGCTATTTTTAAGCTCTCTCTCTTTTGGGGGATACACCACGGTATTCCAAGCAGAGATATATGCGATTTTAGCTTGTGCCTTTCGTATCCACGAAATTCAGGGGCCTAGCAGGCGGATCACCTTCTGCTCTGACGTCCAGGCAGCATTAAAAGCATTGAGTGCTACTAGGTTTACATCAAGGCTCGTTCTGCTATGTAGAAAGGTCTTGGATGACATTTCGGCAAGACATCGGGTGTCACTTATGTGGACGCCGAGTCATGCTGGAGTTGGTGGCAATGAAATGAAATGGCGGACGAGCTTGCAAGGCGAGGGTCGAGAAATAACTTCCTGGGTCCTGAACCAGCTTTACGTTTGGCAGTAGGCACCATTTTAGAAGGATAATGGGGGTGTGGTTGCAAAATCAGCATCTTATCAGATGGGCAGGAATCTCTGAACATCAAGCTAGAGAACTTATTTTTCAGGATCTCTGGCCAAGGTCTACAGAAGCCGACTAAGGCCCAGTTTCACAATCAGTGGTCACTCACGGTTTACTGACCTCGACCTGACAGTTAACTCGAACAATGGAACGCCTCTTGTTTCACAATCATAAAATGACGTAGGGTTAACTGACCGCGAGTTGTATTTTATTTTAAGCGGTTGGTGGTACTGTGTCCGCAATATTTCAAATTATTCTTCTTCTTATTTCCTTCGCTAGGTGTTTTGTGCTGGTGTTTTGTGTTTTTCTGACAAGACTGTCAAAGAATGAGTTCGTTGAATTGTCAGTTCCATGCGATTTCCAACCTCATTTTGGTTTTTACCACAGACGTTTTTTCATTTCATTCGCAGTTATTTGGTATAGATTTTTAGGTTGGATTGATGTTTGGACAGCTTGGAGTTGTAGTTGTTTCCGGGGCCTTTTTCAAATAATAGCCGTGCATGTACCCGTGTGGCAGCATGGAAAGACCAAAAAAAGAGAACAGCTTTTCAATAGATGAAGAATATCTGTTCATTTCGTTAGTAGAAAAGTACAGGCATGTAATAGAATGTAAAACAAAAGGTGCAACAACATGGCGCGAAAAAGACAACGCCTGGGAAAAGATAGGAGAAGAATTTAATTGCAAGTATCATAGACGTAGTTAGGTGGGGGCTAGCGGGGGCTTAGCCCTCCCAAGGATAAAATTAGCTCCCCAGAAATCCAACAATAATTCGTTCTGTTAAGTTTATTGTATCTAGGGTGGGGCCTTAAGCCCCCCCAGATCCAGGACTAAGCCCCTCCAGATTCAGGGACCTAACTAAGCCTATGGCAAGTGTGCAAATAATAGTCGCAGATCTGTAAAGGTGTTGAGAGAAAAATACAAAAATTAAAAAAGTTCGAAGAGTCATCATCATCATCATATTCCTCAAAATAATTGACTCTATGTCGAAATATTCTGGGTCTCATTGCTTCTTCATCACTGCTATATGCATTTACATTATAATTATCAATTTCAAATAAAAAGAACGATGGAAAGCGTTAAGGTAAACGATAAAATATGAAACTTCAAACGCCTAGCAAGTAGCAAAACCAAAGTGACATAACCTAATGCGCATGTGTCGATGACACGCAAGCCTGGGGTTAACTCGAGAATTTCTTGGGGTCAAGTTAACTGAGAGTTAACCTCAAGTAAAATCGAAACCCACCATTTGTGAAACATGACATCTAGGTTTAACCTCCGGTCACCACACAACCTTGAGTTAACCCATTATAGTGAAACCGGCCCTAAGGTTACTTGTCGGCCTGCTATCCGGCCATAACACCTTCAAACGTCACTTGTGTGTGATGGGGGTGACAAGTGATCCAACGTGTACAAGCTTTGGCGAGAAAGAAGAATCCTCGGCACCCATTCTATATCGCTGTGACACCCTTGGGTATCACGGGCAGACTACACTAGGTTCAAGGGTCCTTGAACCTGAAAGCATAAGATGGGCTGGAGCTCAGGCCATCCTTACCTTTGCGATAAGTGCTGAACTTGGGAAAGGTGCAGAAGGTTTCGCTTGTGGGTCTAAACAATAATAGCTCTTGTCATCAGAAAGCCTCTCTCCGTTTTTCATTAATTGATTCAGTGAAAGTACCGTAAAATACGTAATAACTCAAACTCAAAAATTGGGTAATTAAAAACAAGCAATTAATTGAAGACAACCCCGTCTTACACTTGTATTACGTTACCTAATTCATTTGCTGCAGTTCCAGCTCCGGTTGTACCACCCCCTGTCCCCGTTCCTCCGCCGCTGGTTGGACAGCAGGCATCTGACAGTGTGCGACTGGGTGTGCCAGGTTGAGGAGAAGTTGGAGCTGGCATTGTTGGTTGGATGCCGAGCATGCAGTATGGATCACTGAAACCTGAAGACAGAACTCATCTCCTATGCCTTATGTTGCTGTATTGTATTTATTCATAAGACAATAATTACTAGATAATTTTATTTTTTTATACGGATATTGGTATATCCGTTCGATAGAGTGAATGGACAAAATCATAGAATAATATTCATGTACGGACAGCGCGAGAGACAGTTCGCCAGTACTGAATTCTAGTAAAAAAATGGAGTCAAGTTGATTGACTCAGTACTTCCCACACATTACGGAGATACCATTTTATTATTTTCCCATTACATGAAGCTATAGTCTGAAATCTCCTTGCAGCCAAATCATCGCCCACCCGCCCGCAAAAAAGCACCCAACACAAAAACTCTCGTAAATGTTTCTTGAGTAGGACGTCACAGCTTATTTCTACATGCTTCAATTGGACCATGCGAAACGATCAGTAGCCTCCAAACCATCTAAAAACGAAGTTTGAGCTGTTTCTATATTCCTTGTTTTTTGATTATTGTTGCGCCCCAATGACACGGTTTTCCAAAAACAGACGCGTTTTCCATTCTCGCCACGCTGGTAAATTTTGTGTCAAAATTTTATTAAAATCAATTCAATAATTTTCGCTTTACGCAATATACATAGAACAAAATAAAGCAAAACCCGTACATAATTATAAATATCGCAGTATTGGTTTCTGTAATAGGCAAGCCAATGTTCAGATGGACCTAAAAAAGTGTAATATGCCGCTAGGTATTCCTTCTACAGGTCAATGGACTGACTATTATGAATACAACAAATTTATCAGTTTAACAACCCCCCACCCCCAGCCACCCTAATTTCACCCTCACCAAAAAAATAGAAAATCATCAAGAACCCCTAAAACGCCTAAAAACAAAGTTTGAGCTGTTTCTTATATTTTTAGTTTTTTTATTATTGCTACGCCGTCACTGACACCATGTTTCCAGAACATACGCGTTCTCCATCCTCGCCGTAGTAATACTGTGTCAAAGTTTTATTAAAATCAATTCAGTAATTGTCGCGTTACGCAATATAGAACTATCTAAAACAATACTCGTATGTATATGTTAGGAGCAAACACCGATTTCAGCCAATGGACGGAAAATATGGTCAAAACGCGTTTTGGCTGCTATCATTTTGCCAATGTCCGAATTATCGCTTTCCGGCTGTTTAATGTAGCTCAGAACGCGTTCTGGACCAACAACGACTGCCAGAACGCGTTCTGTTCTACTACGACTGCCATGACGCCTCATCGATTTTGTGTGGGTTAGACAGTAGCTAGAGAGTTCCATGGAAGACCTTACGTTTTGACGATGAACTGCAAATAGTCATAAGTGGTAGCAATGATCGTAGTAATATTTTTACAAGAGAAAGGTACGACCAAATACTCACAGAGGTAGAGGCGGCAATAGCTTGTAAAACTAACGGTGGCGAAATCGAAAAGCTAATTGAAAGAAGGACAACAAGAAATGCGGGTGTAGGGCGAAGAAAATAGTATGTAACAGTAAATGTCATAACAATAGTTGGTGTAAAAATAAGTAGGTATAGATAAGATCAAAGTTGTTCTTTTTTGTTTCGCATTTTAATGTTTTCAGTTTCTTTTAAAAATAATGTTAATCTTGAAGCCTGTATGTCGTATTGACATAACAAATAAAAATATTTTTTCGCATTGACGATTGCTATTGTTTAAAAGCTGAGACACTCACAAAATCGACGAGACGTTATGGCAATCGCACTAAAACAGAACGCGTTTTGATAATCGTAGTTGGTCCAAAATGCGTTCTGGGCTACATTAAACAGCCGGAAAGCGATAATTCGGAGATTGGCAAAACGATAGCAGCCAAAACGCGTTTTGACCATATTTTCCGTCCATTGGCCGAAATCGGTGTTTGCTCCTAACATATACATCACAAATTCTAAGTCCCTTGGCCTCTATAACAAACAAGGCAATGTTCGGATGGACCTAAAGAAGTGTATTATGCCGCTAGGTTTTTCATTCACAGGTTAATGGACAGCCCATTATGAATAAAACAAATTTTTCAGTTTTACAACCCCCCAGCCCCCAACCACCCCAAATTCACCCCCACCCAAAAAAAGCAGAAAATGATCAGGGACCCCTAAAACATCTAAAAACAAAGTTTGAGGAATATTTGAATTTTTTTGTTTTTTGCTAATTACTCCGCCCCCGTAAAATGAATTCCAAAAGCATAGGAGCATTACCTACTACGACCCCACAACATATCGCAACCCAAATTTCATCACAATCCATGCAGCGGTTACTGAGATTGCGACGTTAGAAAAACGCCAACAGACAGAACGACAGACAGACAGACAGACAGACCGACGGAAATGAGTGACGTGGATTTTCGTTATGTAGACATCATGAAACGCCCAAAAAGCGTATTATTTCAAAATCGCTAATTTTAGCGATCACAATACTCCCCTCACCTATCGGTTTGGGAAGTAAAAACTAGGAAAACTCGGCTTTGGTGAAAATATTTTGATAGATTTCGGCAAATATTCTTACGTCCCTGCCTACGGATTTCTTTCTATCGCTATATTCAGCATTTAAGTGTATATGAACCAGAAAGTATTTCCAAACCCTTCTAATAAAAAGCAATTGCATTATATGAATGATGGAGGTCGAGTTACTTTTCTCATGGTTCGGCTGTAAAGTCAGACTAACGAGATATTCTACTTTTTGACGTTTTGACAGTTTGTATTCAGCATCCGAACATATATAAGTGGACATTTTTTTGGGAGTTGTATTACCGTTTGCGTCTTTGGCTTCTAGTCCTTCCGCTTCGATCACTATGACGCTCAATACCACGATAGGAGGTTGCTCTTCACCGGCAGTGTGCATCATACGGTAGTGCCTGTCGCCTGGAATGCCAAATGCTCTTTGTCCGTAGAGATACAGGTCCTCCTTGTAATGGGCATATTGACCACCAGGAGCTGGAGCACCCACCTGGAAAAAATAAAGCTACAATGTCTTATAATTGAGTAGATGGACCTAAATAAACAAAACGCTCAACACAACAAGCGTTGCGTATCGATGGCCTGCCGAAATAAAGTGGAGGCTCGCTGCTCGCAGTATGAGCCGAGACCAGCTACGAGCAATATTTTAAACCAGTTGGATCGCCGGCGGTTTGCGCGACGGTTTTAAAGTACGCGTACTTACGGTGACACACAGGCGAAAAAGGTCGTCGAGCCATAAGTACGCGTACTTGCTCGTACGTGTATCACCCCTTTAACGAATGCAGACATGCTCTACAACGGATATCCATACCCATAATCCTGCTACAAGACACCGTCTTGGCAAGCCATTATAGAGCTCTGTTTCTAACTTCAACCCACTAGACCTTAGGAAGGAGAAGGTCAAGTGCTCAGACAAACCCTGACCGTCTAGACGTTTGTAGAAGATTTTGTGCATTGGCTTATCTTTGTGAAGTCTTGAAAGGAATTGGACTAAATGGAGCAAGGTACTAGTAGGAGCAAGGTACTCCCTCACCTCAGACCCATTCCTTAGAGGTACTGATAAGAGAACAGACATATTTTAAATCAAACATGTATTTTTCTGATGTTCCTCGTTTGAACAGCATAGGTTATCTGGGAGAGCTGACTCGAACATCTTCCGTGACAGAATCTGTAAATAGGGACAGGTCGGTCTTCTTTGATGTTCCAGGCTGTGGAAGTCCTTTGTGAGGTTAGCCGTATTGATTAGTCTAATTGCTCTCTTTTGTGTTCAAAAGAGTGTTTCGGAGCGCATCCCCACACATGGGATCCATACTCTGATGACAGTCGGTTCTGTGCCTTGTAGAGCAGCAGTAGCTGCTTTGGTGTATACAACTTCCTACAGCGGAACAAAACTCCAAGCTTCTGGGGTGTCGTCTCAGCAATACTGACGACGTATTCGTTCCAGGACATGTTATTGTTGATGTTGATCCCCAACACCTTGACAGAAGGTGACTCGAGTATTGAGTGACCTTCCATTTCCACAGTTGGTAAATCAACGTAAGACTTCTTTGTCAATATTGTTGCCTGAGTTTACTATACGTTAAACTGTACTTTATTTACTAATCCCCATTCAACGATTGTTTTGATATCTACGTTGGTCTGTGGAGCATGTTGCTGTCGCCGACGTATCGTCTCCTGGGATGATAGTGGCTTGCCTGATTCCATGCACAATATTAATGTACTGTCACCTGCGAAGCTGTAGATTAGATTGGATGTCATATCCAGCAGCTTGTCCATTTTGGGCATTTTTACGGGGTATCTCGGTTATTTTAGAAGATAGAGAGTTGCGGTTTTCGCGACAGTGTGCTACTTTTTTGTGAAACTAAAGATGCCGTCAACAAAACTATTATGGCTCTCTTGGTTTTTGAGATACAGGGTGAAATCTAAAATTATCAATTTTGGGACCACCCTCGTATCTCGGTTGTTTTTTATTTTATTGAAAAGTTTAAAAAAGTGTCTTATAGAATTTTTTCTGTAAAATCCAGTGGTGTAGTTTGGTTTTTTCTTTCTGTAACCGTTTTTCAGTTATGAAGCAAACATATATTTTTTGAAATTGAAGACCCTGTATATATTTTTTTGAAGTCAATCGGAAATAATTTAAGCTTTTGACAAAAAAGTAGCACACTGTCGCGAAAACTGAAACCCTCTATCGTCAAAGATAACCGAGATACCCAGTAAAAGTGCCCAAAATGGGACACCCTGTACAGCAGAAACAGTGTAGGTGTAGAACAGAACCCTGAGGAACACCGGACTTTATTGAAAATACGATGAACAGCCTTCGACTACAACAAACATAGATCGGACTCTCAAGAAGCTATTCAGCCACTAGCGCAGGCTAGGTGGTAGTCCATAAGCAGCAAGCTTGAATTTAAAACGTAATAAGTAACATTCATGGATTCATAAGTTGCTCTAGAATTGCTGCCTTTGTTTTGGAAACTATCTGACTAGATAAATCAATGATCATGATGCCTTAAGGGTAAAACAAAGTTACGTCTGAATTGTTGATAAAGCCAGAATTATTCCTGATAGTACACCGACGTGTTACTAACGATGTTGCTTGTCTTCTGAACAAATATTGTGACACGCAACAGCAAACTTCATTAAATAATTATATAATGTGCATGTGATTCGTGCAAAGTAAAAGAAATTCAGTTTAAACATATGAAATGCATTATTTATTAAAATAAGGAAGAACTCTCCAACCTTAGCAATAAAAAGCTATGAAAAATAGTACTGCCGCTGAAAAGCGTTCTAAAAACTACCCTACAGAAGTTATTTTCGCCAGCAGCGTATCGCGGCATATATTATTAAGTGGTGCTGACAATTACTTGAAATTAAACAAGCTCAAATTAAATGTCCTTAAGACTAAAGCCATGATCATTACCTCAAAACACAAATACAAACAGATGGATGTTTTGAATTTAAACATTACTATTGATAATCAAAACATTGAAATCATTACTTTCGTAAAGTACTTAGGTATACAACTTGATAACTTCTTATTATTTGATAAGCATTTTGATTATGTACACAAGAAAATCTCTAAAAAGCTACTCTTTTTCACAAGAATTTCTAATTTTCTGTCTGCCGAGATGAGGTTAAAAGTATATCAGTCCATTATACAACCCCACTTTGACTATTGTTCTTCTGTATTATACCTTTTTAACTCAAATCAGCTGTCACAGTTACAAAAGATGCAAAATCGTGGGATCAGAATTATCTTAAGGACGAATCGATATACACCTATTCAATTGATGCTGTCAACCCTTAATTGGTTATCTGTATCACAAAGACTATATTATCTTACCATGGTATTTGTTTTTAAAATAGTGTCAGGTATGGCACCCACGTATTTGCAATGCTTCAGCTATAATAGTGATATACATGCACATCAGACTAGAAAACAAACTATTTATATTTCTAAAACTAACAAGAAAAGTAGCATGATTTCTTTATTTTTTAAAGGATTCAATGATTACAATAATCTTCCAATCACAATAAAACAAAGTTCGTCGCTCAGAATATTTAAACAACAATTATTAAAGTACATAGGAGCCATTTGATAATCTTTAGACTCACAGTTAACTTCTCTCTATTATTGAGGTTTCTAATGTTGGCATTGTATATAGGATCAGCATCAATTTAATTATTTTTTAGTGTTAATTTTAATATTTTGGAATAACCAATTTGTATTTTTTTAGGTATCACTACTTTATTTTGTATTAGGGTAATCCTATTTTGAAATAAAGCTTCTTCTTCTTCTTCTTCTCTTATATTAATTATGGATATTTAAAAAAATTAATATTTATTTTTGCAGTTGCAGTTTATTGTACGCACTTTCTTGCCATATGTATCATAATATCCAAGAACTATGCTTCTAATGATTTACGGGATATAGGCGACAACTACTAGTTCAGAGCATCCTTACATATAAAACTACTACGCAGTACTGTAACTAGATAACTTTCAATGCTATTATCTAGGCTAGTCTGCTTTCCCACTGTAACTAAACTACAAAAGAAGTTAAGAGTTAAAAGCCTGCTGACCCTCGAGGTCCTACGAAAACATGACCTTTTCTGAAAACCGCATCCCGAAAGGCTGTAGAAATACATGTCCTGTTTTTTCTGTAAAAGGAGTTCCTTTAACCACATTCGTGAATCGTATAGAGAACAATCGTATTATTGGCTTTTAGATGTATGAGAACGTAGCCCATTCACAGGGTATGACCGAAAATGTCATGACGTTTTATAATTACAAACATACTACCTGATACTGTTATTCTTTCGGTTAGCAAGTACCGACACAATCTTCCAAACTGCTTCCTTAATATTATAGAAGAGAATTGAATTTTATTTAGAACCGGTTGCTATTTGCATTGCTGTGGCCAGAAATACTTTCATAAAGTTTAATACTTACCTCCTTCGCCCAGAAGTGCCTCTGGACTTAAGATTGCGTGTACTTAAATGCTACATGGCCTATAGTGACATATGGGTCAGAAAGCTGGTCAATGAAAGTAAGGTCAATGAATCTTATAGAAGCATTCGAAATGTGGACGCTAAGAAAACTTCTGAGAATACCCTGGATGGACTATGTCACCAACGAAGAAGTTCTACGAAGAGCAAATGAAGAAAGACAGCTGCTGCACATGATCAAAAACAGAAAAGTAGCTTACTTGGGACATATATTAAGAGGCTCCAAATATAAAATCCCGAAAGAAATCTTAATGGGCAAAATAGAAGGAAGAAGAGGGCCAGGACGAAAACAACATTTTTGGCTCAGGGATATCAGAAACTGGTGCGGTATAAGAGACATCGGAACATTATTCAGAAAAGCAAGAGAACATACCTTACACATTATCTAAAATGATGAACAGTGACTCGCCTATACGCTGCATTGCGTATGGCACCTAAAGAATAAGAAGAAGAAGCTATTTGCATACATACACTATATATTTATAATTATGTTTAACCTTTAAGCAGTCAGGCGTAGTCTCACAAATTGCAGGCTACAAAGAATTATATGTTATTTAGTACCACGACGGCCCTTTCACCGATACTTGCGTATAATACTTAAGGGTCTAGGGTATAGCGCGCGAAATTGAGAATCCAAGAAAAGACGTATTCCCGTGTTTACGAGGAGGCGTGGCCGCCTGTTCCCTTTCTCCACTGTGTGTGCCTGAGATGAGGGGAGATAAGTCCAATAATCAAAAGATCCAAAGGTAAGGTCCAAAGGTCACCTTAAAAATGAATTTCGCATTTCCAAGCTCTTGATGATTTAGCCTTACAGTAATGATTCAAAAAGCAAACTGAAGTAGAAAACTTGCGCTTTGTTACCTGTTTGTCCTTTTTTGATATCGTGTTTGGTTGTTAAATTACATACATTTCAAGAATGTATGCTTTTGCATTGCCAGTTTTTTTGGACAATAAAAAACTTTCTTTAAAAAATTGCAAATAATTGTCATTCATGAAGGTCTTAGCTATCACCTTCTGAAATACTATGTATGTAGTTTGAAAAAGTGAGTTTTGTTCGAAATGGGGTTCCGTGTTTTAACATGGCTAATACATATACATAGCTGTGTATACCCAGGCCCCTTAGCCTACCCAGGCTTGTATATGAATACAGCTACAGAACAATATTGCATTTGTTTTTAGCCCTAGGAAGCATATAATGACAAGACCTCTTTGCCTAGAATGTACTAAACCTGTATATAGTAACCGTGCTTAGCATCAAAGAAGTTTACCGTATTATGTTGCACATGCAAATATTTGCGACTTTCTGGGGGGTGGGTTGGCCCAGTGGTTAGGGTCGAGGGTTCGTGACCGGAAGGTCCCGGGTTCGATTCTCGTTAGAGGCGGAAATTTATTTCTGGTTTTTTCAACCAAAATAAATATCCATAAAAAAAAGCTCAAGCGAGAATCCCCACCTGAGCATTCACTGTTGGCTTCTAATTAACAGTGCTGTTCCTAAGTGGCGCCGGGAAACAGTAACAAAGCCTACACAGAACATGAGGCTAATGACCAAAGTAGTCGATGCCGATGACACAGAATTAATTAATTTGCGACTTTCTGTTTTGCTACTCATTTTTGCTTGTTTCAATGTTATTCTCCCTTTATCAAGCTTATAGCATAAAAATAGGTTTATTTTAATAATTTTATGCGGAGGTTTCATATGTTCACGTTTAATTATGTTTGTGTTATACTCGCTAATATAAATTCAAAAACTTCTTTTACAGTAATGTGTTTTAATCGTAACCTTTCATACTACACCTGACCGTTCTGCCGGTCTGCTACCGGACCAGTTAAGGGTTAAGGTACTTCAAAAATAAAGTGAACAGCTAATGTACCAGCCAAAAATTTTTATTTTTATACCGACTATTTAAATTATTATAATTTGAGTGTCCTTTAAAAAATATAGTATGAGATTTCTTCAATTTTCTGCTTAAATGTGATTTGTGAATATGGTGTAATTTGGCCAAAGCATGTATATAAACTTAAGGGTCTAGGGTATAGCGCGCGAAATTGAGAATCCAAGAACAGACGTATTCCCGTGTTAGCGAGGATGCGTGGCCGACTGTTCCCCTTCCCTGTGTGTGTGTGTCTAAAATGAGAGAAAAAAGTCCAAAATCTAAAGGTAAGGTCAAAAGGTCCAAAGGTAACCATAAAAATTAATTTCGCATTTCCAAGCTCCTGACGTTACTTTTAAAGTTACAGTAGTGATTCAAAAAGCAAATTTAAGAAGAAAGCTTGCGCTTTGTTACCTATTTGGCCTTTTTTGATATCGTTTGGTTGTTATATTACAGACATTTGAAGGATGTATGATTTTGCATTGCGAGTTTTTTTGCACACTAAAAAACTTTTTTAAGAAAATCGCAAATAGTTGTAATTCATTAAGGTCTTAACTATCACCCTCTGTAGCCCTATGTAGTTTGAAAAACAAGTGAGTTCTGTTTGAAATAGGAATCCGTCTTTTAGCATGGCAAATACATATGTATAACTGTGTGCATCCAGGCCCCTAATTCCGTTGTGTAGTATGGTTTAAGAAACTATTGGGTGTCATTGTCAGCTCATAAATTTTTTGGTGACGAAAATGCAGAAAAGTTCTTGAATCACAAACGTTCCTGAAGCAGTAAATATCAAAGACCAAGAAGATGGCGTCATTGAAGGCAACAGTGGCAACACCCAGAATCAGTTATGAATAGGACACCGATCCAAGGTAGAACTGTCACGAAAAAGAACCTCAAATTTTAATGTATAGATAATACAGTCGATACCCTTATACAAGATATAATCTTCAAGGGTGACCACAATTTGTGAAACAGTTGCAAATAAATTAAAGACTGTAACCTCGAAAATTAGAAAACACATCCATTGAAAAACAACAAATAGCTTAAGAAGTTATACACGGGTATATCATAATCAACATTCAATACGATCTTTACGGCACTAAGGTTGTCTCTAAATTTACATAACCCTTACCGCATTTGCGATCGTATAAAGCATCTCCACATAAAGTTTGTCTTTCTCACTTTGTGGTTGGGAGTAGTCGATCGGAGTAATCCCTAACTCACTCTCCGGTAGAGGGGGTTCGGCAGCATATTGCTCTGCTTGCTTCATCACCTCTTGCCTCTGGTTCTCTTGTTTCCATGCTAATGCCGTGAAGCTCTCGAAGTAGCCGCCGTCGATCTCCTGGACGCTGTAATCAACATTCCTGACCGTTTACTGGGTGAATTGGGAACGTGTTTAGGGATAGGGAAGGCATTATAACGTGTGATATGTATATATGTATAGTTATAATAGATTAAGGGTTGTGTTGTAGTTTAGTAAAATAAAGGGAACTGGTAACACCCAGTATATGGTATTGTTTCACTTTGAAAAGGAGGTTACCAGTTCGTACGTGAGACGTGGGAAAATAAGTATGTATATGTTTAGGTAAGGGTGTTTGTAAACTGAGTGAGTGTGCTGAGTAGGTCAATAGGATATGGGTTAGATATAAGATACATCTGAAGTTTGTAATGGAGAATAGTAAGATCAATATACATCACTAGTTACTAGTATGAAGTAGTTTTACTCGGGGCTCCAGTAAGCCCCAGTTGGGGCAGTGTGTATGGGGGAAGTTATAGTACATCCAGTGGTATTGATATATTACAGTATTCACTTAAATCAGAATGTAATTTCTAAAACTTGTCATGTGGTTGTCTTTATGTGCCATCGTGCTTCACTGACTCACCAATAAAAATATATATACTTGAATATAAACTTTACTCATGTTTGAAAAGTGATATTGTTTGACATGTGCAAAAAAAGCTTTTGTATTTTATATTCATTAAATAACTAATTAATGCTGATTCTAAAATCTCATGGAACATAAAGGGTGAGTGTTTAGTACCGGATCGCTTGATAACACTACTAACACAGAGAAAAAAGTTGTACATAAAAGTTGTAGCCAAGGACATGCTCCTTGCTCAAAAAATATTTTGATTTATACAGGGTGATCCATAGCTACGTGCTGATGGAAACACATATTTTTTTTAATTAGATGCTAATGCATATTTAGATTCTACTATTAATTTTAGTTCTTAAAATATATGTCATTTTAACATTATATAGAGTATTTCACGAGTTATGACCATTTTTATATCCCAATCGCTACCGAATGAACGTACTGTATATTGAAAATTAATGAAACAAAAATTATTTTTCTAAATCATTTCTTCAGCATACTTGACTTATATTATCTCGATAAATCAGGCTTTTGTTTTCATCAAACACTACAATGGTCTATAATTTAGTTGTTCGTTAACTAAAAATAAAATTGGATAGTACTTTCTCAAAAATAAAGTTCAGTACACAAATAGAAAGTAAATTTGGAATATGCATAAAAATTGGAATTTTTGGGAAAATGATGAATTTAGGTATATATAATATTATACAAATATGAAAAGGCATATTGAAATCAATTTTTGGTATAATCAAATATGGGGGTTACATAAAAAAAACAGAGAGAATCTAGTTTCTGTATTCTACCTCATACTACAATTTGCACCAGCGATTTTTTTACACCCTGTGTTAAGGCTAGAGGATATTTTTTATTCTTTACATGCAAAAAAAAAGATTTATTAATTTCCATTGTATACAGTGCCTACGTTCATTTGACAAAGATTTGGATATAAAAATGATCACCAACTTTTGAACGGCTGCAATACCTATATTTTAAGAACGGGATTAATTAATAGAACCCTAAAGATGACATAATATATCTTGTTTAAAAAAATGTATATATGCACGTAGTTATGGATCATGAACATGAGCATGAATAAGGACCAGAGGCTATCCAGCACGGAATATGACTGGTGCATAGGCCACACGATGGGCCCTTTTGCGCCTCTATCCGCGCTAGTTCCTAAGACCTGCCATTTTGGCAAAGGCAAGTCCATTCTTAGGTCCTATCCGTTCTATCTCTATTGGTTCCAAGGTTCTTGAGCCCAGCATAGTCTGCCTGTGAGAACCCAGGGTTTCACAGCGACACAAGATGTGTGCCGAGGATTCTTCCTCTTCACCACACCACGTGCCCGTTGGGTCGTTGACCACCCTCATTACGAACAGGTGACGCCTGGAGGTGTTGTGACCCGTTAATAGGCCTACTAGCAATCTCAAGTTACTCCTATCCAGAGAGAGACAAAATCGTCCTATTCTCTCTGCAGACCCTGCTAATAGTTCCCGAGCTTAACGGAGATGACCAAAGATGTTGTTCCATCTCAGAGAGTGTTGATTCTGGATCCAATCTCCAGTTGTTTTCCTAATCAAGTCAGTGCTTTGATGGCTGCCTGACTGTCAGATCAGATAGTAATCCGCCTCCTAGACCCGTCAATTTCCCGAATACGATTTACACAGGCAAGTATCGCATAGACCTCAGCCTGGAATACTGTGGTGTGCCCCCCAAGAGGGAGTGAAAGTCTTGTATGGGGTCCGTAGACTCACGAGCCCGAGCCCTCTCTAGTGAGTGAACCGTCTGTGTACCAGACCTGTCCTCCTCCTTCGATGAGCTGTCTTTCCCTAGACTCCCACTCTTCCCTTGACGGAAACACCACCGTAAATTGGCGATTGAAGCGATGTGTAGGAGAAACTATGTCGCTCCTCGCCAACAAAATAGGACTATCCTCATGCAACTCTGCTAGAATCGTCGAATGTCCTAGTGATGGATCACTCTGTATTAATTAAAATATTTTCTGAGCAAGGGGCATATCCTTGGCTACAACCTTTATGTTCAATATTTATCGCTATCTTTTGCAGTAGTATAGTTATCGACCGATGCGGCACTAAAAACTCACCCTGTATGTGGTTTTGATGGTGAAGCACGACGGAACAAGAGTGTTATAGGTTTAACTCATATGATCGTGCTCCCAAAGAGATGAATAGGTGTCGATGTTTACCTTTGGTTTCAAACGTTTGTTTCAGTTATGGTTTTAAAAAGTTGTTCGATTGTTCTTTTATTTACTCAAGTCTTTTCAAATAATAATAAGCATTAATGAAATATTTTCTGTGATAGCACAAATTTCTCATATGGTTTTTTAGAGCCATATCCTCATTTTTTATTGGAAAGCTATGCTTACAAAAGAAATTGTCCTGTCAGTTTTACTTCCCGCACCGATAGGTGAGGGGAGTATTATGATCGCGAAAATTTTCGATTTTGAAATAATACGCTTTTTGGGCGTCTTATGATGTCTACATAACGAAATTCCACGTCACTCATTTCCGTCTGTCTGTCTGTCTGTTGTCGTCCTTCTAGCCTCGTAATTTCAGTAACCGCTGCATGCATTGTGATGAAATTTGGGCAGCGTTGAGCTATGGGGTCGTAGTAGGTAATGCCCGTATAATTTTGAAAATCGTTATACGGGGGGCGGAGTAATTAGCAAAAAACAAAAAATCAAATATGCCTCAAACTTCGTTTTTAGGCGTTTTAGGGGTTCCTGATCATTTTCTACTTTTCTTGGGTGGAGGTGAATTTGGAGTGGTTGGGAAGTGAACTGAAAAATTTGTTGTATTCGTAAAGGGCTGTCCATTGATATGTGAATGAAAAACCTAGCGGCTTATTATAGAAACCATGGGATTTAGAATTTGTGATGTATACATACGAGTATTGTTTTAGATCGTTCGATATCGCGTAACGTGAAAATTGTTCAATTGATTTTAATGAAATGTTGACACAGTATTACTACCGCGGCGGGAATGGAAAACGCGTATGTTTTGGAAAAATCGGGTCAGTGGCAGCGCGGTAATAATAAAAAAACTAAAAGTATAAAAACAGTCCAAACTCTGTTTTTAGGCGTTTTAGGGGTTTCTGATCATTTTCTACGTTTTCTTGGGTGAGGGTTAATTTGGGGTAGTTGGAAGGTGGGGGGTTGTAAAACTGAAAAATTTGTTATATTCATAATGGGTTGTCCATTGATCTTTGAATTAAAAGCCTAGTGGCATAATACACTTTTTACGTACATCCGAACATTTGCTTGCTTATTATAAAAACCAAGTGACTTGGAATTTGTGATGTGTACGAGAATTATTGAATTGATTTTAATAAAATTTTGACACAGAATTTATCACCGCGGCGAGAATGGAAAACGACTGTGTTTTTGAAAAACCGTGTCAGTGGCGGTGCAGCAATAATAATCAAATATAAAATCAGCTCAAACTTCGTTTTTAGACGGGTTGGAGGCTCTTGATCGTTTCGCATCGTCCAGTTGAAGCATGCAGAAAAAAACTGTGGCGTCCTAGTTCCTAAGGAGTTAGACGCAAGAAACTATTTACGAGGATTTTTGTGTTTACTACTTTATAATTTACAATTATACCATAAGAAACTGACCAAAAATTGAATTTATAAGAAAATATCAGTTAGAGCAAAATTCGTTTCTTCGTAACAAATGTTCAACTTGACCTTCTTTCTTCAGTAAATTCTAATCTTGCGCAGGATGTGTACTCTTCGTACAACGCATTGGCTATGTCACTTGAAACTTACGCTATTTTAAATTCTATCCCACAGTTGTTCAGCCTTGCCCTAGGGAACTCGATTAATTTGGTCTTTGAGCGACTTTAGATGAGAAAAACCCCCCAGAAAAAGTACTGAAATCGCTATGATCACTGAATAAGATTATCTCTCATTGAATTAACGAGTTATACAAAATAACTACATATAACCAATACGGTGATCTGGAAATCTAATTGGCACGATCAAATATGTGCTAGTAATATCCATCCATTCATCAATTTGGAAATCGCGTTGCAAATGCATTTTTTCATTGCATGTGGGTGTTCTATCTGCGTAAGCGTGGCCATTTGGTATAAATCGATGCAAAATATGACGTCCGTGGATACACCTTTTCTGTGAAAATCTGGAATGGCACTTGAACTATTTGTACGAAATACAAATGAAAATCACAATTAGGAGGTAAGAGGTCTGAAACAGGCTTAATTTGACTTGTTTTCTAATAAATTTTTGTGTTAGATATCATTTTGAGTCATTCGTTTGGCCTAGCACTAGTTACGAAGTGATTCCAGGATTTACTAAAACTACTTCTAAGATGCATACCTTTGTAACTAAAGTTCTAACTTTACGAGTTAGCCAAACATGTTTTCTATTACGTGTCGGTTGAATAATTAAATGTGCACTGAGAAAAACAGCCCTGTTAAAGTGTTTAACTGGTACATTTTTAACAGCCTATATTAAAGTTACATGCTGCTTCTGAAACGTAGCAGTCATAAAAACTGAATTCTAATACTTCGATGTTGTCATAGAAGTCGCATGTTATCGTAACAATTAAACCGGTTTAAGTACTACTACTTTCAATTAAATATTTCGATAGTAATGGTTAACGAGAATTACTATAAAAATAAATCAGAAACTGTCGCTATGAGTATTGCTATCGTAGAAACTTCAGGTTACAATGACATTTAAACTGGTTGAAGTACTGCAATTTCCAATTAAACATTTTAATGGCAAGAGTTAAAGGATATTACAGCTGTGATTAGTCACAAAATACGCATAACGGTCATTTCCCGAGGTGGGAGATGTTTACCATGCTCCACTTCTTTTCTTCTAAAGGGCAAACGAGTGCGATAGAGATAGATGCTCCTCACTGTTGTTTTACCTTTCAGTCAGTCACTCGGTCGTTAGTGGTTACAGCATGGTTACAGGTATGAGGTGCATTCGCTGTTCGATTTTACTATCACATACTATTATGTGTTCCTATAACTTTTATGCGAGCTAGTGCCCATGTGTGTGGAATAGAATAGATATCTACATGGTAAAATATGGCTTTGGAGTACACGAGTCGTACATTTCCGGTACCTTGGCTGTAAGATCAAAATAATATCAATTTCCCAATGATATTATGTGTTCGTAGGTGTGATAGACGTTTTAACTTTTTGTTATGATAAACTGAAGATTTTAATTTTTGTTATAATAATTATTAATTATTTTAACAGTAATAAAGATTATTTTAAAATATTTGCTTTTTTTATTCCCTCTAATTGAGTATAGAAATTACCCGCATTCAGTTAAGAAAAAAATCAGTTTTAATTCAGAAAGAATGTCACAAATAAATAAGGTAACCGTAGTAAATAATCCTGTTTAATTGAGGGTATTAAACAAGTTAATAACGTGGTTTAATTGTAACTATTAGACTAAGCTACAGTCACAGGGACATTTTTCTGACAACCACTGATGTCATATTGCTCGCTACTATAATTAATTCTAAACAGAATTCTTTTCAATTGCAGCAACTAAACAATTCAATTGTCTCGTATTTTGATGCAAAATTTAATTAATTGCGGTGATTAAAATTTTAATCGTAGCGATTAAAGTTTTCTCTCAGTGTGAATCTGTGGATTAGAATAATTCAGTAGCTATACCGTTTCACAAGAAATTATTTAATAATAACTTGAAATAGAAACTTAACGTGTGAACTGATTTTTTATTTAAGCTTAATAATAATTGTATCGGAGACCGTAAAAATACCCTATTATTCTACTAGCACAAAAATGATTGGGTTAGTAGATACAATGAAAACCTAAAAAGTGCTCTCACATGAAAAATAAGCGCTTTGAAGATTTGGAAGTTTAACTCGATTGGCTTATTTTGGTCTCCTCAATCTACAGTAACTCTGTGATATCAGAATCGGGCACCAGTTAAAGCAACTCTTTGTTACCACCTGCAACAGAAGTCCAGTCAGAGGTACTTTTGACTTGAGTTTTGACAGAATTGCATAATTTTTTATATCATTAAATGTGAAGTTTTATTATGAAAATAATAAAGTGCCTACAACGCTGTCTAGCGGTTTTCATTTCATTTCAAAATTTTTAATGGTTTTGGAAATTGCCAATCTCTAGTACATTGCAGTAGCTAGTAGTTATAATCTCTGCGATATTCAATTTTCTCCTGATATCTACTTATACCGAAAATGGTGATTTACACCTGAACGGTTCGCTTGTTTTGACGTCCTTGGTTCGCTTTAAGTCCCATGTATGATGCATAAAGTCACACTAGAATTCACCCAGGAATCCGAATATGCAATAATATATGGGGTGGTCCATTTAAAAAACATACTCGTAACTTTGATACATTTTGTGTTTTTCGGCTTTGCTGCTAGTGGTACTAGAAACAGCTGCCCGATCTTGCAGGAATCTATTTTTTATAAGATACGTTTTACATTAATTTAAAATTAATTTTATCACTGCAAGATCGAGCAGTGAGGCGTTAGACTATAGGGAGCTGCCGTAAATGCAAAACATTTCTTACCCGGATCTAACTTGATGGTCTATTTCAGGCCAACTGAGTCTCCTGCAACAGAAATTCTGGCTCTTTTGCGGCAGAGCGGGGCTTCCAAGTGACGTTCTTGGTCCTCCAGCTGGAGAAGCCTTCCTGAAGGAGTGGCGACGCATAGGGGGTGCCGCGGGGGCCCCAAGGCATTCCATTGTGCTGCGACGACGTGTGGCTAGAGCTGTGGCCCCTGGAGCTGGCAGAACCTAACAACATCCACAGTGTCTATTAAATAGTTGCTATTTATGTATCAAGATAGTAAAATTGATATAAAGAGAGAAAATACCATTCAGCCGAAATACATAGCGAATTTTTAAGTGGCTAGTTACCTTACCAAGCACGATTCATTCAAAGTATCAGATAGCATATTTTATAATCAGGGACATCAAAATTTTGAGTGCCCACTCCACATTTCTGACAAACTATACTCAAGAACTCAGGTCTATCAAATAAGCCTCCGTTTAACGTACTGTAACGGTTTGATATCTCTTACTCTGAGTCTGTATACGACTTTTCATTTTTTAGACGCCCTGTACTGGAGACTGGAGGCTCTCCAAAGATGATGTTATAAAAGAATGCTGAGGATCTCTTGGACTGATAGGGTCTTAATTGTGCAACTACGGCAGAGAATCCAAAAAGAGGAAGAAATAACTAGCACCTTCAAAACAAAAAAACTAGAATACCTTGGTCATGTTATAAGAGGACCGGAATACATTCTACTACAAAACATTATGGAAGGGAAGATCAAAGTCAGGAGAAGCCAAAGAAGAAGAAAAACCTCTTGGCTCAATAATTTGAGGGATTGGTTTGGGATGACATCAAATCAACTACTTATAACAGCGGCAAACAAAGTTAGATTTGCCATGATAATATCCAACCTGCGCTAGGAGATGGAACTTGAAGAAAAAGAAGAAGAAGAAGAAGAAGAAGCACAAAAAGAATGACAGGTTGCCTATGTGCAAGATAAGAATATTTCCATATATTAGAAAAATGTCTGGAGAGCAAAAAGCAAGGGAATTTTCGAAATGGCGATAATATAGCGGTCGTTTTCGGGAGTTGGAAGCCTTACGAGTGGTTTTCTCCGACACGTGCTCGTATGCAAGCCAAATTTTCTAAGTCAGGCTGATGTCGTCAGCCACCATCCACTGCTCCAGCCGTCGAGCCATTGTACTTCTCGGGAGAAACCTCTGAGCTCGGATTGCTCGAATTGCTTGATATTTGTTCAATGAAAAATCATACCTGGAATCCAGTGTTTACCATAAGCGTCATGTCGAACATTACGAACAGTTTTTCCCCGTACTGGAATGAACTACTCTACTGTTTCAGAATTTTTATCATTTGTGCTACTCTGATATCAACATATTATGAAAATTATATACCTAAATTGGAAGCCAAATACTGTTGACGCGGGTCATTTCATCTATAAGTTTGACATAATGTTTATAAGGTCTAAATATTAATATACTCTGACATCTCGTAAATCCGGTTTTTGTGAAAATCACATAATATATGTTTCGTAGTAATCAGTTTGTCTGTTTCATCCTTTCCACTTAATTGATGCTACCGTGTTTCTACTTTATATTGGCCAATTTCTTTACTTCTCTTTCACAAATTTGTACTCGTTGTGTAGTATGGAGGAATTTTCTTTCATGAAGATGAAGATGAATAACTTCTGCACCTCCAACTTATCAGTTGTGTGGCTCAGTATGGCTCCTGGTAAAAATATAGTTAATGTTCTCCAAACCAAAGTACATGACATACGTTCTTCCATGTATCCTTATGGTTCTTCATATTCAGTCTTCGTGTCACATAATACACTCATAGGTCAGAAAACATCGTGATCCTAACATGCTGATATATCAGCATAGTACAATATCCCTAATTTTAAATTTATTAGCTGTATTATGCTTTCTTTAGAGTTTTCGAATTTCTCACTTAGGAACTAAGTAAAAAAAAGCTGCTTTTTAAGCAATGTCACCTAATCCAAATTTCCACTTTTCAAACTTACGTACTTTCATACTTTCATTGTACTGAGTACACTAAAGCCCGATTGAAAAGATTATCTTGATAAAGTGAAAAAAGCGTTTATATAGCTAAAAATGGTGGACTCCGGAGTTCAAAGGACTTCTACCACTTAGAAACTACATCACAGATTCTGGAAAAAATCAAACAAACTTTTTTCCGACTCAACCGAAGCTTCCTCGATATTATCTTCTCCTTGGCAATCTGTACAAAGTTGGCAGAACTTTCGAAAGGATCTCAAAACCTCTTCTGTATTTGCTGGCCTATCAGCCGCATGTGCCACCGCACAGAGGGCTATTTAGTCGATCTAGCCGGACAAAATTATTTGTGCTATTATATATATTTATAATGTGTTATAGTTTCAGGTTGTGACATTTAAACTAATCAAAACATTCTTAAGACCCAAATGGTATGACTTGATTTTATTCACGGTTTATTCCGAAATTAGATGATACACTTGTCTTTATATACACATTCAAATGTGCCTTAAAACATCTAGGAAGACTGCTCCTCATCTGAAGACATCTCCGTAGTTAAATCATTGTCTGAAGATTCATTGTCCAGGACCTTCTTGTTGGATTCTGCTGGTAACAACATATATAAGTAATTAAATTCAAAAAATGCCCACAAAAATATTTTGTCGTACTTGTTGGATTTATTTAATCGTAATTTCTGAAAGCAGTTGAAAGTGGAAACGTTTTTAATATATCCTGGTACAAGAAACCCTTAGCTAAATATCCTTCAAGAAATGGGCATCCGGATTCACCCTGAAGTACAACTAAATGGTTCGAGTTTACGAAATTATCACGTAAATGTAACTTAACCTCACTTATTATACCTAAATAATAGGTGTAAAACTGCAAATTAGTTATAGTGAATACATAAATACATACCTGCCTGACACGACTCCATAATAAAGTAATAAACAATATAATCCCGATGAGCTACAATACTTGAAAGTACGTAATTCTGGAGCAGTTGCTGCACAGAGAAATGTATGTACAATCTAATAGTGATCAGGTTTAGACTTGCAGAAGTCGCAAACGCTGTGGAGGGGAGGGGCGTTATGCGTATTCCGTATACATAATTTATCTAACTTTTGCAAAATGTCATTTGCTCATCTCTGGATTAAGATTTGTGAAATTGAATTATGTCCGCCTAGATCGGCCAAATAACCCTTAGTGCACCGTTTGGAGGCCATGACGTTTGATACCCTTGGTATGAGCGGAAGATAATATAGTATGTGTTTTAGGACGAACTAGGATATCTATTAGGTAGTGGCGGCTTGGCTTAAGGAGCCAAGGAGACATGACACCACCACAATAAATCGAGTACCTAACTTTTTTTGTGCTGCTTTTAAATATTATATTACATCCTATTTTTTTTAAATTATTCAGCAATTTCGGAGCCAAATAGCCAGCGGCACCCATCACCTACAATTCTGCTATATACTCGTACATCTCGCAGAAAACTTAAATGAGGTCATATTAACGTTATGCGCAGAGCGCGATTTTAATAGGAAAATAGCCAGGTAACTTCTGGTTCACCAAAAGTAGATCTTGTTGGCGTTGTCGATTGGTAATATTCGGATTAATTTCTGCTGTCGTTTCGCACGGCGACGTGAAATTTGCAAGTTATTCTAATAATATTTAGTGGTGAATGAATAGTATTAGCAATATTTCTTTAAATCCGTTTTCCACATACTCGATTGAGGGGAAAATTGAAATCAAGGAATTGGGAAGACCGCGTCCCGATTTAGATATTCAAAAAACGCAAAATGTGTCTAGTTCGTCGAATGTTAAAAGCTGAGTACGGAAGTTCAATAAATATGGACAAAAAATCAATTAGATTTGTGGACTTGTTTCTCATGTGTTTTGTTTGGTGGCGATCCTACCTGGACGAAGAATGGAGTTACCGATTTGGTCCATATCTATGGGAAAAATAAAAAGCATGAAAATTCTAGGATGCATGTAAATAATATACGTTTAGCTTTGCTTGGAAAATCAAATGTACCTTCTCAGTTAAATTCGGAATCGATAATAAAACAAAATGAAGTTGACAAAAACCATTACATTTTAAATGTTATAATTAATTGTATTCGATTTTGCGGTGCTTCAAAGCTAACAGAGGAAACGGTAAACAGAGGAGTATTCCGAGAATTAATGACTTGTAGTTCTCAGATAAATAGGGATTTGAAGGATCATTTTCGCAAAGCGACAGTATTTAAAGGAACCTCTATAAAAATTCAAAAAGAGTTGTTGGACTGTATGCTTAAATTTTATCATGAAAAGATGACTAGAAAATTAAATCAAGCTAACTTTGTTGCTATCATCAATTTTAACAACAAATTATTGACACTTTTGCAAAAAATAAGGAAAGACGATTAGATTTCACATGCCGGGCAACTTAAACGTGTATCTGTTTTTATACATAGGTTACAAACAGATAAAATTTTGAGTAAGTGGTTTTACTGTGTATTTTTTAAGGTGCCGATAAATTTAGGTTTTTTTTTATATTTTGGCTCTACCAGTCTCTTAAGTCACGAGCTGCCACTGCAGTATTAGCACTAGATTTGAACGTGTGGCACATCTGATATACAGTAGAACAGATACGTTGAACAAGTGTAAGTGGATAAGGTAGATTTATGGGATTTAAAATTAGTTCGTAGTGTAGTAAACTTTAGATGCTGGACGCATGTGGGAGTTTATAAATAGCAAGGAACATAAACAAGGTAATAAATGACCATGAGGTTATATTGCGAACAGGTTGTTTGCTCCTGTTTCTCAAAGATTACATGCTAAGACGTTAATATCTAACAGGTAGAAAATGTTACGGCTAGGTGGAAGAGTGCAATAAATTCAAGTTAAAACTAAATCTGTCTCCAGAGATGCTAACCCAGCGAAACATGTGTCGGGTTTAAAAAAATAGTTTGGCAAATACCAAAGGATTCTGTATCACATAATAGACATTAAGGTTATAGCAGACCTAAGTGCTTATCGATTGAGCCCTCATATAGTGTTGACTGATATTCGCTTGCTTTAGCACATTGTACTATACGTAACTAGGTAGGTATACGAAAACAGCAGACCCCGACAAATTCAGGTAGCGTTCATTATAGATTGTGCAAACAACAAGCGAATTGCGTTACGTCAGGCGAATAAGGTAGAAAGGAATAACTACAGCATTTTGTCATGTAGATGATATGAATTTGAATTAAATCATTTCAACGGAGTACGGTCATGTAACTATAATGTTTTTATTCCTTCTAATGAGCATATAAAAAATCATTTTGTCAGACTGACACTAGTTTATAAAGTAACCCACGGATTGAACAGCTCTGACATAATTTAATAGACTTTATAGAGCCATATTTATAGCCGTCTCTCAAGTGTCCACTTGAGCAAAACTCAGCTGTCCACTGCACTTAAGTAAGTAACACTCAAGTGTGTATTTGTGTACCCGTTTCTTAGATAACACTTGCGAGAGAGAGGGAAAACATTTGCAGACGTTGTCCTATATCAAATATAAGTCAACTTGTTATGCTTTGTTTTTGTTTTGTGCAGCTTCGTAGCGTCCATTTATGCGGGTGATGTGTCGCATCCCTTCAAAGAAATGTAATACGTTTTTATTTAAAAGGGTCACCAAGATCTCCTACAATAACTTAAAATTCAGTTATTGAATGTATGTATTGGTCGAGCTTTATAGATAACGCTAACGGCTATGCTAAACCTCAAAAATAAAAATATCTCGACAGCGAGATGATGCGACTGTCCTGGTCGCATCTTGATCGCCGTCGAAAGCGATCCGAGGCACACGAATTATAGGCCCGTGATTACGTCTCCATTGTGTCTAGTTCGCTGTTTTACGTCGGTGGGTGATGCGGTTTTCTAAACGCATCTCGTTCGCGGTACAAAATAAAATATCATTGCGCATCACGATGAACGATTCTGGGTGCGACTAGAAGAATGGATCTTAATTTTAACATCTAACACATACGTAACCTTTTTTTAAATGGTTTAATTTTTAATTTCGATTATTATTTTAACCTGTTACATTGTTTGTGTATTTTATTCTGGATACTTCATAATTAAAGACCTCAATTAAAAAAAAGAAAAAATGTTTATTGTGTTGGTAAAATGTTAATTACAGTTACTTGTTACATCCACTAGTATTGACGCCACGCTACACCGCCGCTGGTTTTATGTCGGTGTTTCGTGTTTTTTCCTTGACCTTTTTGGGCTGTAACAGAAGCTTATAACACCTTACCCGGAAATTAACTTAAAAATTCGTCTTGACTGCAACGAAAATGTTGAAGTGATTATGAAATTTGAAGCAATAGTTGAGGGACACTCGAGTATTAAGGAGCAATGGATACGGTTTATCTGCTACTGCTAACGGGATTCCCATACATCTTTCAGACCTTGTAGGTACTGAATTATCATCTCAGCGTGGCT